>CM053622.1:251223787-251258235 GCA_028646595.1 Phalanger gymnotis | reverse complement strand
GGGATAGGTTAGGAAGGAACAAAACATAATTAGTCTTTCACAACATGAGTATTGTGGAAGGGTTTTACATAATAAGCATGTGGCCTATGTTGAATTGCTTGCCTTCTTAGGGAGGGTGGGTGGGGAGGGAAGAATTTGGAACTCAAAGTTTTAAAAATAGATGTTCAAAAACAGACAAAAATAGTTTTTGCATGCAACTAGGAAATAAGAATCACAGGCAATGGGGCACAGAAATTTATCTTGCCCTACAAGAGAATAAGGGAAAAGGGGATGGGAGGGGAGCAGGGTGACAGAAGGGAGGGCTGACTGGGGAACAGGGCAACGGGAAGGTAGAAATGGGGAGAAAATTCATAATTCAAACTCTTGTGAAAATCAATGCTGAAAACTAAATATATTAAATAAATTAAATTTAAAAAAAGGGTAGGGACTATTTTATGTGTATCTTCAGCAGCTAGAACTGTGCCTGGTGAGTAACAGACACCTAAGAAATGCTAATTAAGATTGAAGTTAACCTATTCCAGAAGCAATACTAGTTAACTACTGTCAAGTTATCATTTATTAAAGCAGACAATATAATATTTAATAAAAACTGACACTCTTTCAAAAAAAAACAAACAAAAAAACCCAAACCTTGCCAGTATAATACCTTAATTAGTTATCTCTAAACACATTGGTAACAAAAATGGAGCTCAAAGGTGCAAGGATGCTACATAAAAATGAAACATTCACAACGGTGGTATAAATTAGTTACAAGAATGCCCAACTTTGATTTTTAAGTCACTTCAATCTCATATGCCTCAAGCACACTTAACAAGGGCAAATTAGTACATGTGTATTGATTATTCTTTGTTCAAAATAAAGAACATGCATGTACTATACAGACCCAATTCTTAAACATGGTTATTTGGGTTCTGAAACTAAACAGTCACAATAAGTGAAAAGAAAGTGCTTAAGTTAAACTTCAGTTTAAATGTGACCTATTGACCTGATGTCAGAGTACAATTAACACCTACTTGGATTGTTAAACATCTCACATTTTTCTACATAGCTGAAAATTTTTGAGAACACCTACAAAGAATACGACTTATATTTCTGCAGCCTAAGGTTTTGGAGTGGATAAGAACAATTAGACCAGTATGGAGGCAACGAACAAACTTGCTAACAGTGTGTAACTACATTTACAAAAGCTTTGATACAGATGACCACAATTTAATATGAAACTTCTGAAAGAATACTTATCAAGTTTTGACTTTTCAGGGTGAGTGAATTGATGGCTCAATGAGGATATTATTTATATTATCTATCTTTGTGACAGACATATTCGCTACATCAGACTTCTAAAAAGCCAAGAGTAATTCTACTGTTTCCATTTAAAGGAGAGTGACAGGCCTGCAGGAACCAATTTTTTTTTTTTACAACTTAAATACAAAAACAAATCTTATTTAACCTGAAAATAATTTAGAGTGACATTAAAGAAAAAAAATTGAACTGAATGTTTTTCCCATTCTTTCTGTCACATTATCTAAAGCAAATGTATGAATGGTTGCATCAAGGACATGTTAAAATTATGTTGCAACTATGAAGCTAATTAGCTAGCAATCTTGAAGATCTGGAGCTAAGTAACAAGTTTTTGGTGCCAAGACAGAATGAACCTAATATACCTGTTGAATTAATAATAGAATTAATTGTAGGACCATTAGCAAATATTCTGGTTGACATAAATTCTACTTTTTTCAATTCTTTTTAGATCCTCAATTTATCTCTTATTTCTCAACACTCATATTATCTAGAGTAGACATTAAATAGGGGAAAGGAAATTCTTCTTCCTCCTCTTTAAAAATAGGGCAGCTATTTACATACAGGGAAAAAATTTCCTATTAGTAACCTTGGTATAAGACACACTATGGACTAGATCGCTAATGGATGACTATAAAATTTTCTTATTGCTTATGTAGAGGCTACAGAGAACATATTAGACTCTGTAAGCTCCATTAATACTGGGACTTCATCTTATCTAAACTTAACTCTCCCAGCTGCCCATATGATGTTCCCTACATAGGAGGGGCTTTGAAGATGTTAAATGGCCTCGTGGATTTCTCTGTAACTATGTCTCAGGACTGCTACAAGGAGTTAATATCTAATGTCAATTGTAGGGAGGAAATTTCTGACCTAAGGGGGGGGGGGGGGAGGTACACGAGTTGCAATAGTAAGGTTTATTAATAATAAGGTGCCTCGTAGCCAGGTGGAATGGGTCAAGTAATAGGGAGGCATCATGGTGTGGTTGAAATGGCACTGGAAAGGTGTCTGGAAACCAAGAACCAAGTACTGCCACTGTCTAATTCTGTGAACTTGGAAAAACTGTTTTATCTTTCTGGGTCTTAGCCGGATTAGAAGACCTCAAGAGCTCCCCCTAACCTTATTTGTAATGCCAAATAATTTTCTGGTGAAGACTAAATAGTGGACCATAAACTAAGGAGGTAGGAGAAAGGATTACCAAGAGAAGCAATCCTAAAGAAATCAGCCAATTCCAAATTAGGATTGTTGATAGACCTTAACATACAATAGCGGCTAATGAAGAGATGCATTAATGATCAGATTGTCCTACAGGTTTTCCTTGTGTCTTAAGATTGGTATCACATCCACTTCAACACTGAATAATTTACCACATGAACACTTAAACTGGCTCTCATTGGTTTTTGCTTGTATGCAGCTTAACGTTGGCATCTTCAAAGGAGGGTTTTATCCCTTTGGAAAGGCTTTAGCAAAAATGTGGTCAAAACCACTTGGTGACTAATTTAGAAACCGCATGTTAAGTAAAAATTTTGAGCATGTGAAAATACAATGATCAACACTGGTGTTCCACATTTATCTATCCATCAATCATCTTTGGACCAGACATGTAATTGATCACTATAGGGAGGAATTTCTTCTATCAACATGGGTTAGCACTTCTCTATAATTTATAATCTTATGTTGCTTGGGGGTACTGAGAGGTCAAAACTAGTCAAAGATCACACAACCAGTTCCATCTCAAGGCAAGAATTCAAATCCAGGACTTTGATTCCAAGGCCAGTTCTCTATTTCCTCTAATTCTACGTATTTTAGGGTGGTGAAGTGGTTATAAGCCCACCATCAGAGCTGAATTCAAGTCTCGTCTTTGGTACATAGCTGTGTGACTATAGGCATCTTGGGTGCCACCAAGCAATTCTCTAAAATTAAATTAGGTAAGTGGCCAACTTGCATTATTAGCAGATTGAGTTTCTATACCAGGAATTCCTTATTGGAAAAAAAAAAGGCTATACCACATTGTTTTTCAGTAGCTGAAATGGAAGGGAATTTTCTCAGATAGCTTATTTTAGATGTTACTAATAAATATCATTCTTACCACAATAATATCCCAAAAGATAAGAGGTCTACTGTTAATCTGTTGGTAGCTTCCCCTTATTCTCATTTGCTAAGGGAAACCACAAGTACCTTTAAGTGAAGGAGGCACTCAAAAGTTTTTTTAAAAGAACATTCTGAAGTAGAGGTGGCAGGTAAGAATGTCCAGGTTAGCTCTGAGTAGCAAGGATTTAAATTTCAAATAGTTTTTCTCTCAGGAAAGTGTGTCCCTATGATTTATCATCTGAAGAGATAGGATAAAAAAGGTATATGCCAACTGGTGGTATGTACCTATGTTTCTATTTAAAAAGGGCATTCTTTATGTGGATAGTGTTCTCCATCCTTTGAGACCATCTCTGAGACTGAGGTTGCCATCACCATAAGCAGCAGTGGTAGCACCCAAATAAGTTGTCTTTGCAAGAGAAAGGGCTGGAGAAGGGTTAGTGCATTACAAGGGTAGGGGTGGGGGGCAGGAAGGCATCCCAATACTAGCTGTTTGATAAAAGACAATTAGTGTGAGCAGTTTTGCCAGTTTACACTATATACAGAGTCTTCTATTGAAAGGGAAATTACCCATGAGATTTTGTTGTTCCTGCATACTTCCAATAGATAGTTTGATAAAGAAAAATGCCTTCTTTCTAAAATAAAGTTTTTTTTTTTCTGAAACTTAAGTTTCCTATTTCTGCACAAGAGAAAAAACAATTCTCCATTTTGGCAATAATATTCAATTCCATACAAAAACTGAGAGCTAACAGACTGCTCCACTTAGAAAGGTTAATTGTATATTCTCCATTCAATTATTTTAAAAACAAATAGGAGTTAGTAAATGGAGGACTGAATAAAATAGGGAAATCATTCTGTTGGTCTTGGGCATTTAAGGCATGACCATTTTTAAAGCTTCCTTAGAAACTTAATTCTTATCCCCAAATCCCCTTCACCCCCAATAATCTATAAACAGCTGGGTTGGTGCCAACCCTTAAGATGGGGAGGAAATGAGTATTTGTAAAGCTGTTAGCACAATGCCTGACATATAGCAGGTGCTTAATAAATGTTCCCTTCCCTCATATCTGATGGTATCTTAAATCTGAGGGTACTATATCAAGTTATTTAGAATACAATTTCCTTTCTTTGGTTTTTATCTCCATCACCTAGCATGGTATCTGACATGTAGGAGGTGCTTGATTAGTACTTGTTGGTGGAGACTAAACATCTTTTCCCATATATACATTGCCCATTTCAAAGGCACAAGAGTTTAAAGCCAAGAGGACCACGTTACAGAAAAGAAAATCCCCAAGATTTCTCTTCATTCTTAGAAAGACAGCAATGACAAAATGTGGACAAATAGCTAAAGGCTAAGACCAGTACTAGATTTGGATGTTGTAGGAAATAGCAATAGCTATCAAGAAAATAGCAGAAAAAGATACTGATTCAGCAACCCAAGAAATTAAGTAGATTTTGAAAAGCATTTCATTGATTATATGGAAATACCCATAGGTCTTAAATATTAAGCAACACTAGTTTAAAAAAAGGGGGTGGGGGGAGAGATAGTCAAGAATAACACTAAGCTCTCAGCTGAAAGTGCTGGAGTATAGAGCAAAGAATAATTTCTTTCTCAAAACTGTTAAACGCCCTTGCCTAAAGCACTAAGAAAGTCATTCTTTAAAGCTGCTTTTCTAATAAATGCTAAGAACCAAGCCAAAGAAGGATCAGTTGAAGAAACAGAGAATGTTTAGCTTGAGGAAGGCATTTAGAGGGAATAGGATAAGTTATCTTCGAGTATTTGAAGGGCTACCATGTTGAAGTACCATTGAGACTTGCTCTATTTGGCACCAGAGGGCAGAACTTGGAACAATGGTTAGATGTTGCAGAAAAGTGGAACGGGCCGTGCCACAATTAGTAATTGCTTCTCCCACACTGGATATCTTTAAGTAGTTTGCATAGCTTTTAGTTATGGGATTCCTATTCAGGTATGGATTAGAGACAGCTTCTAAGTCCCTTCAAACTCTGACTTCACAGTTACCTCAAGGGCTAAAGTCCCCTAGGTTATGGTCAATTCACAAACAAGAAACAATTAACTCAAGGCAATTTAAAAGACTAATTTAATAATTTTCTAAGACTAAGTCCTGTATGTGACACAAGTAGAATTACAGTACCTCCACCTAAGTCACATAGTTTTGGGCTAAAATCATCCATGTGGACATGGGTCAACACTTAAAATTTCCATGTGAAACGGTAGACACCATCATTCTTAGTCTCAAAAAGTTTGAGTACATAAGATTTCAGCAGATTTTGGGGTTGGGACTCATTCTTCTAAAGACCCAAATGGAGTTATCGAAAGACTGCTAGATGGGGTGTCCCACCTACCTCTCTCTCATTTTCAATAATGGGTGTAATGTAAAGCTCCGCAAGTTTTTCATTATTTCATTCATATATGACACAATATAAATACCAATACCTTAAAAAACACTGAAGTAGGAATCAGGAAGTCCCTAATCCCAGCCCTGCCACAAACTGGTGACTGTGGACAAGCAATGTTAACTGCTCTGGGCCTCAGTTTCAATTATGAAATGGAGGGTTAGACTGGATGAGCAGATTCAGAGCTTGAAGGGAACTTAAAAGCCATATAATGGAGCAACTTCAGCTTAGATATGAGGAAGCCAAGACCCAGAGAGGTTAAGTAAACTGCCCAAGCACACACAGATAATAAACACTACAAGCAGGATTTTAGCTCAGGCTGTTTCTAGAGCCAAGGCTCTTTCCATTGTACATTCCATTCTCTGATAAGAGTGACAATGTTTCAGGGTACATAGATCTCTTGTCCTTAATTTCATTGTTTTTGGTATGTGTGTTTGGTGATGTGGTGAGAGAGAGGTCAGTAGTCTAGACCGGTGATTTTATCAGTGTAGGGTACTCCCAGAGAGGATACTCCTATTAGAGCACGTGGTATATAACTTATTGTCTATAGGTTGAATCATCTAGCTCAAGTATGTGTAGAGCATGAGTTACTTCCATTCAAAAGACCACCTTGTACTAAGAAATGACATCTCCCCTATAGTATATTTCAAGAGCTTCATCTCTGAGGTCAAAATAAGAATTCATTCTACATTCTCAATCTGAAGTATAGTACTAACTGAACTGAGAAGATGAAAAGCATCTAGCTGCTCTTGATAGACCAGGTCATCTCAAAAAGTATACACTCTTTTGGGATACCATGTATAAGTGATTGCAACATTAAAAACTGGTATGGAAAATCTTTGGAGAATTACACATTGCTTTGCTTGTGAATAAAATTTTTTAAAAGTTAAAATGTTCCCCCAAATTAAAAATTTGAAGCCTATTCAAGCAATTCACAATGTTGCTAGCTAATGTGGTGGGAAAGAGCAAAGGAGAGCACATGGGCTTAGTCTGGATTCTGCTCCTGATTTAAATTGAGGAAGCTGCTTAACTCTTTAGGCCTCAGTTTCTGTGTAATAATGGAACATAGGATTAGATATTCTTTCTATATCCCCCTTCTAGCTTTCAAATTTTTTGATTATATTTAAAACTTTACATCCTCCAAACTGATCTATGTTGTTAGTAAGTCAGGAGCCTGATGTGGTCAGAAGAATGCTGGTTAATAAGAGTTCATATGTGCTTCCCGCCCCACCTTTAAGGTACTTAAGTATGCTGTACAAAGGCAGTTTCTACAATTAGTTTTCAAACTTTAAATATTTTCTTGAGCAACAAAAAACTAAGGACCAATTACACATGCAATTACCACAAAAGTAAGTTTAACTATATGGTCAAACTTTATAAACTAATCCATGTGTCTGGAATTTGGGGGAATCATAGACTGGACTCCATTTTGCATAGTAAACCTTTTCTTCACAGATAGTGAAATTATTGTTGTTGTTAAGGCTCAAAGCAGCAGGGGAAAATAGCTAACAAAACAAACACAAAAAAACCCACCCTTGGGAAACTAATTTCAAGTACCCTAAAAACTACTTCTAAAATAACTATTAATAATAAATAATATATAAAGTTTTAAAGTTTTTAAGGTGCTTTGACATCTGTTTTAGTTCTCATATTAATATGCACTAGGAAATACACACATATATACTAATGTATAAGATTATCTTGGTTTACATGTGAAGAAACTGAGGTTTAGAGATTGATTTGCACAAAATTTCATAGCTTGTTCATGGCATAGTCTGAACTGAGGTCTTTGACTCCTGGTCCAGTGGGCTTCCCATTAAAATACACCAAATAAGTCTTAGATTGTTAGACGTAGAAAAGACCTGAGAGATCATTTTAATTCAACTTTTCAATTAAGAAATGAGAAAACAAACCCAGAATGCTTAAATGACTTACCCTTGATTACA
Organism: Phalanger gymnotis; assembly: GCA_028646595.1. Lineage (NCBI taxonomy): Eukaryota > Metazoa > Chordata > Mammalia > Diprotodontia > Phalangeridae > Phalanger > Phalanger gymnotis. Next base: position 251,250,493 of record CM053622.1, on the reverse strand, counting down.
CAAAGTGATAACAGAGCTGGCATATGAACTCAGGTATCCTGACTCCTAGTATAGTGCTCTTTCCATTGCATATGGATGCTTCCCATAACAGTATCTATTCATTGAAGCAGTTCACCATGAATCTTTATTTTAGGTAATACTGTAATCCTAATGAGTTATTCATGCATTTGAATGTAATAAAAATTACTTTGAAAAATTTTCCTCCTCGATGTATTATAAATGGAGAAAAAACCCTGAAAAATTAGTTAAAAAATTAAAATAAATTCACAAGGCAGGAAGGAGTTTAGTGCTCACAAGTTTGTATTTTTAGGTTTGATCAAGAATATTGTGTATTTTCTAAATACACTGACATAACAGTTTTGGAAGTTTACAAACATGTCTTAAGACACTAGGTAGGTAGATTACAACAAAAGGTTGATTTTTGTAAAAGATCTTCCAGAAGAACTTTTACAAACAACAGCATTTAGAAGAACATGTTTTTATGTTTACAGTGTTTAAAACAGATACTCCCCCATATTATAATTGCTCACATCCATCCTCCCACTCCAAAATTTTGTTGTTCAATTCAAATTAAAGGACCCTGATATTATAAAACTCAAGAGCTATTAAACAGTCCTTTTAAAAGTATGCTTGTCCCTGACTTTGAAAATACTGGAATTATTCAAATGAAGAGAGGGACAAGGTTGAAATGAAGAGCATCACACATTAAATACTACAGAGACTAGTTTTTTAAAAATTGTATTTATACCAATAATTATACCATAGAGTTAAGGATCTGGGTGACTGAATGGCACAGGAAAAAGTATCTCTGGTTCCCCAGTTGAAATCCAGCCTTCATAACATGAAAGTGGGACATTTGATTAGTAGTCAGTGTAGCTCATACTAATTGGGCCAGGTAACAAATAATACTACCCTATCAGAAGAAAATAGCAGAAATTGAAGGATTTGGGGTGAGAATGAATCCTATGACCTTGTAGCAAAGACTTGGGATAAGGAGGGTCCACTGTTGTTTTTAATGGGAAATTGTTTATTCAGGGCTTTTAATTCATCACCTTTCACTGAGAAAAACTCATGGATAATATATATGTAGGGAAATTAATTTCATAAGGGTAGAGAAGTAAACCTAAATCCTTTATATCACATTCAGAAATAACTATAACATTCAGATTTCATGCATTTAAAAAAATTATCAGCATGGGCTTTAAGGGATAACCAACTGAACAAAGTGAAGTTTACTCTACAAGTCAGACTTGAAAAAAAATCATGATAGAATTGTTTTTAATATATAATTTTATAACATATTAAACCTTTAAATAACTTTGCCAAGCATACATCATTGGCAATCTCTTTAAAATTGCGCTTACAATTTATTTGCTCTTTAATTGGGTGTAGATGAAAGTTTACATAAGCCTTAAAGATGTGTATCTCTTCTTCCTTGCAACTCATCACACACCTCTGCTGCTCTATTCAGATCCTCCAACAACTTTATTAATAGAAACTAATTTCACAGTGCTTAACATTTCCCACTTATTCTAAATTTTCTGTTTTATTCCCATTCTCAAATCTATCCTTTCATTCTTCCTGGGTTCATTCCTAGTCTCTGCCTTTAGTTACCAATGACCATTAGATATTTCCCAGAATCTCAAACTTCCCTTCTTTCTTCAGTTCTCCCCTTCCTACAAAGGCATTCCATTTTTACCTTAAAATAGGCCTAGATATGGAAAAATAGTATAATAATTGGCAAATATTAATAATGATGACCAATGGCTACGATAATATAAGACCAAAGTAGAAGCAATCTTTTTTGTGAATTAAAAAATTTAACACTTGGTCTTAATTTTAGCAGATATTGTGTGGACATCCATTTCCTATTGAACGGAATGCTTTATGCTCTTCACTCCATTAAATTATTTTCCTTTTATTTCAGTAAATGTGAACCTTCTAATTTTGCCAGTGGCTCCTTAACATAAATTATTATTCCATTGGTATTGCCTTCAGGACTGAGAAAGAAGCTTTCAGAATTTTCCAACAAAAACAACTTCCTTAAATTGCACTGCAAGTCAAATAAAGGAACACTTATCAAAATAGAATCCTCCAGTAGTATAACTTAGTACTAAGTGATTTAAAAAATAAGACCTAGAAAGGGAAAGATGGCCCCTCCAAGATCAGGAGATAAAATAAGTTAGGCAGTCAGCAAGTAGAAAAATCTGTCAATTCCATTTCTGTTGTAAAATTATTACTTTTAAGAAATAACTTTTATAGGCTGTAGCTAATATATTCAGGAATATAAACACTTTTCCTTTGGATTACCCTTCTCAAAACAAATATTAAAAGTATCAAATATCACTTGACCAAGATTAAAGCCAATCTGTCATAACAACAGAAAAGGCAGTGGACAATTATAAAATATTTTAAATTATCAGTAACAAGCCATCTATATTAAACCTCGCTTTCAAATTATAACCGAAACAAAAGCACAACAATTCTGTAGTGTACCAAGTGTATATTTCAATTTACTGTATGCGATCTAACAACAAATTTGGTCATAATTTACCAGATATACATAAATGATTTAAGTAGTAAAAGATTCAGTTTCAAGAGAATAAGTTCATACCTTGAGAAAAAAGTTAAAGTACATTAAGAACGAAAAGCCAGGTCCAGTTTCTATGCAGTAAGTGAGCTGTAGTCTAATAAAGCAGATTTAGGTGATTTTCAGATATATAGCTTTCTTTTTAATATATATATATATATTTATATATATAGACAGATCTACCAATTGTAAACTATGGTTTTTCTTTAAGGGGGGATAAATGGGATGGAAAAATCTTTATACTATACTTACATATTCACAAAGCAGAACATTTACGTTTAAAATACTTTTTCATTCATATTATCTTTGCCCTACTAATTTCTACTTTGGACCCCACCAAAATTACACATTACTCATTTCAGTCTAGAACAATGAGAATAAGATGTATGCTTTCGATTAAAATAAAAATCAAATCAAATCTAGCCATCTGTCAGGTATACAGTGATGCAATAGCTACCAATGAAACAATTAGATGAAAAAGATGCATTTTAATATCCATATAACTGTAGTTTATCTCAATTTCATCCAGCAGAAAACATCAGTGTCTAACATTAAACCATCATTCTACTGAAATAAGGGACAATGATAAAACTTGTCTCTTAAAATACATTATCAACTTTGATCGGATGGAGCACCAAAAGATTATGACAGATTATGTCTGTCAAAGCATACTTCAAAACTTTCCACACAACTAGCATAATTTAGTTACCTGATATTATAAAATAGGAAAATAGTCATTTTACACTTAAAACAAAGCTGAAAATATGGTGACCTTCTTACTCTTATACAGTACTATCACATTGGCCTAGCTAAGTGTTACTGGTAAATGCTGTGCATATTAATATTGTGGCATATTAATCCAACATGTCAAATGTTCTTGGTGTCCAATGATCAGTTAATTCATTTGCCACTAGGCAACATTATGTTGATAAGTTTAACTTAATAATACAGTACCCTTTTCTATCCCAAAGAACCTTAAATAGAAAGTATAGCACAATAAATCTGGAAATATGTTAATGTTTTTTTAAAAAAGATCCAATTTCAAAATTTCATGCTCCCCAAGGACCCCCAAACTGCAGTATGCTGAAATAGGCACAGATTATGTGAATTAGTTACTAGTAGAAATAAATATAATAGCAAGGTATCTTTTTAGTTTTTAAAAAAGGTACTGAGAACTAAGTTAAAAATCATTTACCATAATTCTAAAAACACTCAATGGCCCAGAAAATGTGAAACAAAAAAAGAAGAAAGCGATTTGTTGTGTTAATTTTAATGATGAAAAAGGGCACAGGAAGTAAAAATAACCTGATGTTTGACTTATACTGCATAACAAACTAGCCAAATTGGACACGCAGGATAAATTATAAAACAAATCATGTGGCTTAATAATTCTATGACTCTCTATTAGAAATTTATGCCTTTTATAGAGGACTGAGGTATATACACTGGCCAGATAGGAAGGGTAGCACAGGAGGGAGAAAGAAAGGGAGGTGGGATGAGGGTAGCTAACAAACAGTGCCAAGGTAACAGATACCAAAAACTAGACGGACATGTCAGAAAACGTCATATAGTAACCATTTATCAAATTAAACTAAAGCAGCAGGAGAAAGTTACTTATAATCAATCATTTTAGTGGTATTTTGTCAACTTCATTGGAAAATAAAGTTAACTTCAGCAACATCATTCCACATCTCATGAAGTAGTGAAGTTTTGCAATTCAAACTGTCTGAAGGGAGGAAGGGAAAGGGGGAGTCAGTTAGCTCATTCCAATAAATAACCTCTCCAGTTCTTGTAAAGGGACACACAGGAACAAAGAGCTGGGAAACCATAATATCAATACCAAAAAAGAATTGTTTTAAGTTATGAAGCAATTGATACTGGACAACTGAAAAAAGTTGAACCACTGGGGGACTAGAGCCCCTCACAGATAATCTGTATTACTTTTTCTTTTAAAAAAATTTGTTTAAAAATAAAAAACAGAAACAAAACTCTACTAGCACAAACTAGCCTGAGTGGTTTGATGACAGTGTGACTGGGTTTGAGGAAGCTACTTCTGTACTTCCATAAAATTTTTCCCCATTCATGGTAACAAGTAACACATGAATGTAAAAACACTACGAGGACAGTTACTATGCTTTTAATATGACTCAAATAGCTACTGTATATCCTATAAATAATAAAAAATATTTTTACTTTGATAACTGATTGGAGATGTGAGTACTCTGTATAATTCAACCAAAAGGTTGTTTGCTGTACAGTCCTGTGCAAATATAAAAATTTAGTAATATTTTTTGCTATAAGGCTTTGACCCTACAGTTTTCACAGCAACATAACTACCATCCAGCATGTACCATATTTTGCAAGCCTTCAGTTCAAGAATTCAAATTGTCAATTCATATTATGTCCAACTGCAGCATCCTTGAGGAGTATGCTAGGTCAGTTAATCATCTAGTGACATACAAACATCCCCCGATTCGTCCCATCGAGATGGATCAGTCTGTTCTTCTCCATCATCAACCAACTCTTCATCAGCTTCTCCTGCTTCATTCTCCTCATACTCTTCATCTCTAGTGAAATCTGTGTCCTGCACCTGGTCTACACCTTCTTGACCTCCTGGTTGTGATTTATCTGTACATTCTACACACACTCCATAACGTCGAGATCCATGTCTTATTCCAACACTGGCTGCTAACATGAATATCTTCTTACACACCATACATTTATATTTTTTATCCTTTTTATGCACCTGATTAAGAAAAAAAAGTTTTAAAAATAGGTTGATGTACAGAATATTTAAATAGGTAAGAATATTAAAGTAATTATAGAAAATAATAGATATTCCACGAAGTAGGTAAACAGGAGAATAGAGCATGGTATCTGACTCTACTACTTGTAGAGTGCTACATAAATTAGTTTAATTCTTACTTCATTTGTTATTCAAGACTACATAAACAAATCTATGGCAATTATTCTTCTCAGATAATGATTTTAAAATATTTCAAACCTCACAAATATATTTAACAAATATAGTTAAATTTTCAAGTCAATATAAGAAATTACTTACCAGGGAATGTCTTTTTACATGTTCTCTTCGAGTAAACAATTTCCCACAGATATCACAGCTAAATGATCTCACTCCTGTATGAATGAGCAAGTGTCTTTTTAGTGTTCGTCTGTATTTGGCTACATAGTTGCAATGAGGGCATTTTAATTTGTTCATGATTATAGATGATTCACCTTTAGGAAGAGAAAAAGACCAAATAGAGCCAATGTGAGAAATGGTAAAGATTTATTAACACTAAAATAATTACCCAAGTTCCAAACTTTTTTCCAAATCCACTCCTCAAATTGCTAACAATGAGAAAAATAGGCAGACCTTTGCCCCACTTCTGTTGGTGTGCAACAGATAAATAATGGAAAGATCCCAAAACAGGAAGGGAGAAGGAGTATATATTTTTATTACACACATAGTAAATAATCAAACCTTTAAAAAAAATTAAGCAGGTGTTTACTTCCCTGCCCTATTACTTCAACAAGGATTCTATAAATGATAGTCTCTCGCCTGACCATGTCAGATTTCAATATAGCATCATTTTAAAAGGGATTTAAAATGGGGGGAGAGGGGACGAAGGAGAAGAAATCCCTCAAGCCTATTTAATTGCTAAGAGTATTTTTAATATTTCTTTTATAAGAAAACATGCTTTATCAAGAATCAGCTGCCTATTTGTCCACCACACTATAATAAAAAGCAGTGCCCTCATTATGATCTGTAAATTCTAAAATGAATCACGCAATTATCACTTGCTAACTTTTAAGAGACTTTAAAACAAGCCAAAATGCCCAATAAACTAATACGTACAAAAAACTTTGGGCCCTTAACTAAACAAATCTCAAGGCTCAGAATTAAGCTATTTTCCCAGTAACTGAAATGACACAGTCTACCAGGCAAGGTGTTTCTCAGTTAATGAGATTGTGCACAGGAGAAGGTGAAAACTGTGGGCAATTTCTGATTAAGGTTTTAAGCAAATTTTTCATATGAAAAATTTTAAGACCTAAAAATGCAGCTAGAATAATTTCTAAAATTCTCAAAAATACTGTTGGTTTTACTTGCCATTTTCCCAGGTTTCTTGTTTTGGCCAAGATTCAGGCAACAATCCATACTTGAAATCATTTGAAGTACCCGGCAACAATCCATACTTGAAATCATTTGAAGTACCCGGTAACAATCCATACTTGAAATCATTTGAAGTACCCGGTAACAATCCATACTTGAAATCATTTGAAGGACCTATTACAAATTAAAAGCTTTTTTTAACATCTAAATATCTTATACAATGTTACTTGATACCTAATTAACAAAATTTAAATACTGTGAACGTCTGAACAAAGCACCATACTGTGAAAGGGTAAAATATAGGTTTGCACTTCCAATTTTATTCCAAATGTTATATTTCTCTGAATTTATGTACCCATTTGGTATGTTCTAAGTTAGTAATGTTAAATAAATTAATACAAAAATAAAACAATTATACCTATGCACTTCAATTTCATTAATAATTTTTTTCATTCTAGCAGAAACCCATTAGTTTCATAAGCTACTACTTAGAGGGTATGACTACAAAGTCAGTTATATAGTAGGCTATACTAATATGTATTTTCAGAGAAATACAATTCTAAAAAGGCACATGCTCTCATTCCATTTAGAGACAGAATGATGCTTATTGGCTTTTTGCGGGAGATTGAATATACTTTGGCCATCTGACTCATTCTTCTAGTAACCTGTTCAACAGTAAAGAATGAAGACACCTATCTATGCCTGAAATGATGCAGCAGACTCTCAGTTTCACCACTTATATACTTTCCTAGTGGATTCCTCCACTGCGAAAGAGGCTATATTATCCTAGAAAGCTGCTTAAGGATTTCAAATACAGATTGGGGTGGGGTTATATGTGGGCAGAAGGAGGAAAAGGGTATGTTATGTCTACACTTAAAACATGTAGATAGGGATATAGGATACTGGTTTAAACGACAAATCATTGATGCGGTGTGGCTCATGCTACACTGCTGTATGTCCAGTGAAAAAATGATTACTGTTATGGCATAATTAACGGAGAATAACTTGACTGACTGCAAATCTATACTATAACAGATGCAGGTTCAGCAGAAAGAGGGGGAGGGGCAACACGTAGTACTCTGGCTTCACTGGGCATATACATCCAAACTCTAAGAATAAGGGCAATTGTTGGATCCAACTCTAGATTGATAAATCATTTACACCTGATTTTAATCCATATATAAAATTATGATATCTATGAATCCCAATAGTTCAGATTTGCATATGTAAGAGGATTGCACTATGGAACATAAGTGCTTATTGCTGTGAGGTACTTGGCAAACAATCAAATAGCAATTTTTCTCAATGACCACCGTGCTCCGAAGGAGGAACAAATATGAAGAGAAGTGGGATCTCCTTAGGTGTCCAAATGAATGAAAAGTTCACTTGGACAGCTGATTCAGATACAATTAAAGACAGATGCCAAAGTAACTCACAAATTCAATGTCAAAAGAACAAAACCGTTAAAGGGATACTTTGGGGAATTAATGAGACAAAATAAGTTCTTAATTCAGGCCAACGAGGTCATAAAACTCCTGGCCAAGAAATGGTCCACTAAGAATGAGTCTACCAGGGTGCTGCTAATGACTACAAAAAGAATGAGTCTGACTTCTGAAACAAGAAACTTGTAGTCAGAATTGGGCTACACAGGCGAACTCAAACATATGTATTCTATAGCTTAATCTACCTAGATTAATAGAGATGTCAGAGTGGAAAGGATTGGTAGTGACCTATCTAAATTCAAGCCTATAATGCATGCCATTATTTAAAAATGAACTATCAGTTTTACACGTCACTGGCATGAATAAAAGCTAAAAGGCCTGTCTAGTAAAGTTCCCAGGAACTGAGTCAAAAAGCAAATAATGGGAAAAAAAACTTGACCTCCTAATCATTCATGGGGACAGTAATTATTTCTTCTATTTCTCAAGGTTTCTGACACTATCTGTAGGCCATGGGATGTTTGCACTGAACATATTACTGGATGATAGCGGTACCTGGACTAAAAAACGATGTTCATGCTTTGCTATTTATCATGACAGCTATGTTTTTTCTTTTCCTTCATCATAACTTTTAAGTCTAAGTGAATTCTATTTTGCCCATTGTATTAACTCAAATATTTTTACCTATTAAGTTTTTCTTGCCTCTTTGCTTGTATTTACTTGAATACGTTCAGTTTTACTAAAATCCATTTTATTTTGCTTTCAGAAACATTATAGAATCAATATTTTAACTTGGATTTGGGGGGAGGGAAAGGTTAGAAGCTCAGAGATTAGAAGCTAAGACTTTATTTCATTCACGTGGGGAACTCCAGGAATGGAAATCTGTCCATAAATGCATGGGGGCATCTTAGCTGATAAGTCTTAAACTTGCCTTGGGCACTGAGAGATTAAGTGATTTGCCCATGGTCACATAGCTAATAAGTATTAGAGGTAGAACTTGAATTCCAATCATCTTCCTGCCTCCAAGGCCAGTCCTCAATATCTACTACATATCATTAGTGCATTTTTATCAGTTTAAAATTGGATATAACCTCTAGTCAAACATAAATTTTTGGAGAGTCAATGTAGTGGGCTAGGGTTTAAGAGACCAGAGAAAGGAAAACTAGATTTTGAGTCCCACCTCTGCTCCATCCTGACAAGAGAAGATTTGCATGTACTGATGCAACATGCAATAAGCAGAAGCAAGGAAACAATATACACAATTGCAACAACAAACTGAATGCTGTGAAATTAATTATAGTGACCAACCTTTACTATATCAATTGACATAAAGAACAACACTGCTCCCTCTCCCTTCTTAAAAGAGGCATATAACACTGCATATGATATTAGACTTTTTCAATAAGCTCATTTTTTGCTAGACTGGTTTCCTGCCCCCTTCCCTTTAACATTTTTTCTTATGGGAGCACAGAACACATTAGAAAATGGGGGGAAAAAAGATTATCAAAATAAAATTTATTTTTTAAAAAGTGAATGCAAATACTACAGGGGAGAGGCAAAGTCCTTAGCTGTTAAAAATATGTTCTTTAGAAAAATTGGGCCAAAGATGGCAGAATTTCAAATAGGCCTGGAAGGCTCAGAGAATACCTGTATTACCTTTTCAAAATTTGTTCAGTTACTGTTGGTTCTTTCGATTCTGTCTTGTTGAAGTCTAAAGATAAGTTTCTGCTCCCATGTTTTTTAAGTCTGAATGTTTCTTTTGGTGGTTACTGAGTTTATAATTTGGGAAAAAAAAAAAGTAAAACCTTCCTTTTGTGGGCAGTGTATATATCTATATCAAGGTATTATTCTAAAAACGTGGAAATTTTACAAGTTCCTTAGCCTTGTCTGCGCCCCCTTCCCACCCTACCCCTGAATTATTTCACTATTTCCAGAAGTCATCGTCAGTAAGTTTGTTGGTTTTATAAGAAGAGTGAAGGAAGCAGAGAAAACAGGTTACAAAAAAGTTAATTCAAGCTTTTACCAGTAAAGGACTAGCATCAAATATGCAAGTTGTATATGAGGTATGGAAAGTATCCTTTTAAAAAAAAATTAAAGATTGATCATATTTTCCAATAACTTATTGCCAAGTACACTAAATGAAACATTTAAATTGTTAGGTACTGCTATTTTCTCCACTTAGGAATATTACTGTTTCATCTCCTGTAACTGACTATAGAACCCACTTTATGCTTTGGAAGTCTTATGAAAAAATATGAAAAATGAAGACAAAATAAACTGACCATAATCTGCATTGGACTAAGTTAGATCTGTATTTACTCTATAGTGGTACTACCTCCCCCCACCCCATTCTTTTAACAGTAGATATAACTTTGCACAATCACTTTTTACCCTGAAGCTATACCACAAAGGAAAAACCACAAGAATGACAGAAACAAGACAAAATAAACTTAAAACACAGTACTTCAAGAAACTTTTAAAAAATAAGTGGCATTTAAATAAACTTTTAAAAATGTAAATTGTAGATAATTCTAAGGACCTATAATTATGCAACAGAATTTGAATTGATGATATGCTGGAATTTTCAACAAATGAAAATAGGTTTGTTCTGAGGAGGCAATATTTGATGCAAAATTGTAAACACAGAATCCTATTTTGCCACTGCATCATATAGCACTTGGGGGAGATGTGCTCCAAGCATTAAAATGGCTAATCCTTCTTTAGCATTTCTTGGCTTGAGGGACTTTTTCATTTCTGACTACCCTAATGAGTACTTATTTATTATACTTGGGAAAAAAAGCCACTGTAAAGCAAGACAGTTCTCACTCTACAACTGAATACTATGGTTTTAAAAGTGATAACTTTCCAGACTTGGGCTAATGGAACAAGGAAACAGGAAAATTTTAGAATTTTTAGATGTGTGCGTGTGTGCTTCTATGAGCCAGTGGTGGTGGTCATCTGTGTTTGTATGCATACTATCATAGCAAAGTCATGGATCTTGAAATCCCTCATACAAAACTATCAATTAATTTGATTCTGGAATGCAACAGAACATTCTTCCATGAGGAACTAGGGAACTAATGTCCTAATGAGTATTAGAAGCTGACTGGCTATATAGTCTAACACCTGATTAATCTACTCTTTTTTAAAAACATTATGTGTATCAGTATTACACCTTGGGGTACCTATGTTCCAAATACCTCAAAAGATTTATGATCATTTCTATTTCTCAACGTGGTTGCATGATATCCCACCATCACCTTTATACAGTAAAGTATACAAACAACTGTGTCTCAGGAATTCTGACACAATGGCCAACCACTGGATGGTTTCTAGAAGCCAACCATTATTCCAGAGGACTCATGATGAAATATGGTGCTCACTTTTTGAAAGACGGGTGACAGACTCAAGAGTGAAGACTGTGACACCTTTTATTTTTTTGGCCATAGACAATGAGGATTCCCACATTGTTTTTTCTGTTTGTAAGAGGCTTTCTGTTTCTTTCTTTCTCAGCCATGAAAGAGGCAGGGAGAGGAAGAATGGAATAGAGGGAGAAAATGTAGATTTTTCCCCTGAAAGAAATTAATTCATAAAAAATCAAACTTCCAGGTCAGATGACTGCCATCTTAATCCCCATACCTCCATACTCCAGGAAAACACCAAGGTACAGATGAGACTGAATAACAATAAAGAAATTCAATAGGAAAACTACGAAAACTTACTTCTTCAATCCTACAACTGCACAAAAGGTCAGTCAGAAGCCCCAGAGAAATAGGAAAGAGTGCCTACCCAAAGGCCAGCTTAAGGTAACCAATCTCCAAGCCCTTGGTGTAGATTTTAATAACTGAAGCAGTCTGACTCAAAAGGAGAAAGTGAAAGACTTTCCCACAAGGAGTGAAGAGCTCTAAAACAAAGAATTGGAGGACAATGATTAGCTAAAAAATCATGTAGTAAACTCTACCTATGAAATGATTTCTTGAAAACTGAAACAGATCAAATCACTGCAAGACTGCAAGAAATAATCAAAAAGCAAAAGATTGAAAAAAGAGACAAAAAATAAATTACCTAATTAAAAAAAAAAACCTAACCTGGGAAACAAGATAATTTCAGAATCACTAGACTAATTGAAAACCACTATGTTTTTAAAAATATAAATGAAAACAAGGACAAAAATAGAAAGAACCTCCTCCCAAAAGAAACTCTATAAGGAAAAGTTATAGGAATGTCAAACAAAATCCAAAGTTCCCATGTTAAAAACAAAAATGCTGCAAATATCCAAAAAGAAGTACTTCAAATACCAAAGAATATAGGACCACAAAAGAAGTGGCAATTTCTACTTGATTTTGGAATACAGTATTCCAACTGGCAAATAACCAAGAATAACTTAGCAACACAATACATAGTGGGGAAAATGGACCTTTAATGAAAACAATACTTTCAAGCATTCTTGAGTAAATTGGAACTGAGTAGCTACTTTGAAATGGAAACACAATAATCCAGAAAAGCCTAGAAAGGTAACTGAGTATGTATGCTGATGCAGTGCTAACATTCTAATAGGAGAAGAAATAAGTGTCCCTTTTAGAACCTTTATGACTTCAAAGGGTAGTGAGGGAGTTAAGAAAAACAAAAGGTAGCTTGGAGGTGGGGGTGTATGTGTGTTCAGTTTTGAGGGTTTGAAGGAAGAAAAGAGAAGGAAGGGTAGAAAGGAGGATGCATTGCTATTATCTCTTAATTGGGGAATATGAGAACATACAAACAAGGAGGAAGGTGTGTAGGGGAGTGGGTATCAGATCAACCTCATTTTTATCTGAAACAAAGGACTGAACACACCATACAGAATACGGAGTAGAAATATATCAGAGGACAACAAGTACAGATGATGGAGTGAGGGGAGGTAAAAAAAGTAGGGAACAGTAACAAGCAAAACAAACTTCCTGATGATGAATGAGATATTTAGAGAGGGAAAAAGAGGAGAGACCTTAGACACTCGAGAGTTGGGCAAACAAATTGTGGTTTACGAATCTAGTGGAATATTATTATGCAGCAGAATCCTAGAAAGAATGAAGTGATGCAGAGTGAAGTGAGCAGAAGCAGGTCAGTAGAACAACATCGAAAAAAGTTAAGAATTATAGGTCAACACATGATAAGTCATTTCTCTAGAGGAACTGGAGTTTCAAACTGTTGTGCAGACAGCTGGACCAATTCACTGATCCACCAACGAATAGTGCATTAATGTGCTTGTTGTCTGTTCCAAAGCCCTTCCATTTCATTTTCCTTTGTCAACTTTGGCAATGACTACAAAGAAAGTATTCCAGGGGACAAACTGCTGAAAGGATAGGGGGTATAAACACACACACACCCAAAGTACATTTATGTACGTATTTACATACATGGCTTTGTCTTCCTTGTCAAAATTCACAATCAATAGAATTAGGAGTATTAACCACCTTTTTTCAGCTCTGGAGTAAAATTCTGTAAAACTCCCTGTGCTTAAAAAAAAAAAGCCTTCAGAGAAAGGAAAGACTGAATAATGAAAGCATGAAACTGCAACCAGTTTTTTACAAGGACAATCTGATGATTATTCCACCTGCTTATCAACTCTCTTCCCTTTATCCAATACCATAAAATTTGATTTCTAGTTAGGAAACCTGGGTTTCCTAAAGCAAACTTTGCTATTAACTGTAGTGACAGGCAAGTTACATTATTTCTGGGGCATAGTATCCTCATCTGCAAAATGAACTTATTGAACAAAATTTTACTAAGATTCCGTCTTCCACCTCTAATGATTCTACTGCATCCTTTCCCCAAATACAGCACTAACAACCCCAGTCAATCCCAAAGTCTTGGTTCACCAAAAAGTAAAGTTAAATTGAATTGCTCCTATTTGAACGGTGTAATAATGTTGGTGCCCAAAAAATGTCCTAAAAGACAAAAATTCTAAAGGTAAGAGACTCAAAAAATATTAACTTTGCCTACTTCAAAGCTTTTCCTTTGTGAGCAGTCTTTTCCTATTCATCTAACTTAACTTTGTCAGCTACAAGACAATCAAGGAACACTTTGAGATGAGACTATTCATCGTGGGAATGTGTAGATAGGGCCAGGGAGTTAACATTTATTGCGGTGTTTTTATCTTTTATATCATATTAAGGATTTTCAATTGGAGGTCTGAGGATAGATTTCAGTAAGTCCATGAACTTGGATGGGGAAAAAAATATATTTTCATTAACTTTTTCTCATTCTGAGAAGGCTTTACCGAAATGCCAACAGGGTAATGATGCCCCAAACATTACTAACTTTTGCTTTATATGAAGGTTTTAAGCATTAATCCTCTTCCTACTGAAAAACCCTGAGGATATGTGTGGTCTTTGTGCAGTCACAGTATGAAAGAGATGGGCTATTCTAGTAGCAACTTCAAAATCACTACTGAAATTCCATTAGTGTCCCAGTTCACATAACTCTGTTGGCTATAGCTTGTGGAAGGGTTACTGGGAATCTGAAGGCCCTATCTCTGAATCTCTAGGGAACCCAGTTACTCCTTAGAAAATTCAAATCAAAGGTTTAATACTCTTGGTATTATGTGTATGTTAGAAATAAGTACTTCTACCAAAACAAACAAAAAACAAAAATGGGAGTTAGATATGGTAAAAAATTGAAGCAGGTTGAGTTCTCAAACCAAAGGACAGTGAGCTGCTTTGATTCCTGACAAAATTCTGCAATCATTTTTAAAGCGATGGTTTGTGTCAGAAGAAATAATCACAAAAATCTAATAACTTCACTAAGAATGAAATAAAAAATATCTCAAGAGTTGAAAGGGAATTCATGGGGCCATAAATGAATAAAAATCTCATTTATAACATATCACAGTTTGAGGGTCTCTTGTTATTTGTCCTTTTCTCAAAGAGGATCCATGACATCAGGAAGGTGATGCCATGTCTTGCAAGTGAACTGGATTTAAGTGAGGCAGGGCTGTGCAAAGTTATCAGCTTCATTTTCTCTTCTGGAGCCATGTCCAGTAGCAAAATATAGACCAGGATGACTGAAGATGGCCCTGAGGGTCTCTGAGGTAAGAAGGAATACTATACAAAAAAGTACACAGTCAACAAGTCCATTTATGGATAACTGTAGGGGCAAGTGAGTCCTAAGGTCAAACCTAAATCTGTCTCTGAAATTTCTACATATACATTCCTGGCCATCACCAGTCTTGACTTTTGCCTTGCCACTGGACTTTGATGACTCTGGAGGAAAGAGACTGATGGCTTTGTGCAGCTCTGCCTCACTTAAAACCAATTCATGAGCAAGTCAAGACATCACCCTCGTGTTGTCATTAGTCTTCTTCAAGAACAAAGGATGAATAACACATTTTAATTGTTTTTGCATGGCAGGGAGGGAAGATTAATTACACCTCCCTCTGATAATCTGTCGTATACTTTTTAAACTTCCATTTTTTAAATTTTGAATGCCAAATTCTTTTCCTCTAGCTCCTCCTCCACTGGGTTGAGAAGGCAAGCAATGATGTCCATTAATCATGAAGTTATACAAAACACTTTCATATTAGCCATGTTGCAAAACCAAAAACAAACAGAAAAAAAAACCCATTCAAGAAAAATTGTAAAAAAAAAAATATACTTCAATGGGCACTGAAGGGTTCATCAATTCTCTCTCTGTGGAAGTTGACAGAATTTTTTATTATGAGTCCTTCAGAATTCTCATGGATTGTCATGGAATTGTCTGATCATCTTGGTCAGAGTAGCCTAACACCTCAAGTTGCCCTTGTCAAACTCCTAATGCCCCTGTTAAAATAGCAACTGTACTCTTTTCTTACCAAGGTGGAAACTGAAAAGGATCAAAAATTTTAAGGAGGAACCAAGAAATGCAAGACAATCAGACCCTATATTTGTCTAATGAAAGGACAAAGTATTAAGAGAAGATCTGATCCCTGATTAGGACTTTGATAATCCACCAATCAAACATTTATTGGGCACCTAAAGTCACTATGCTATGGGGATACGAAAAGACAGAGGCAGTCCGCGCCCTCGAGGAGCTCACAATCTAACTAATGGAAGAGACAACATGCAACCAAATACATACAAGGAAGCTATATAAAGGATAAACAGGAAATTTAAAGGAAGCCATGGAGGTCAGTAGTCAGAACAGAGAAGAGAGTGTTTTAGGCATAAGAAACGGCTAGAGAAAATAAATACCCAGAGAGAAAAGATGGAGAATCTTGTTCTTAGAACAGCCGGTAGACCAGTGTCAATAGATCAAAAATATCTGTCAAGAAGTAAGGTCTAAGAAGACTGGAAAGGTAGAAGGGGTATGTGATGAGGGCTCTCAATACCAGAGAACTGTGTATTTGTTCTTGGAGGCAACAGGAAGCCACTGGAGCTTAAGTGAGCAGGGGTATATGCGGGTATGTGAGGGGGTGCTGACCTGACTGTACCTGTACTTTAGGAAAATCTCTTTAGAGAGTGAATAGAGGATGAATTTGACTGGGGAAGAGACTTGAGGCAGGCAGACCTACCATCAAGCTATTCCAATAATCTAGGCTTGAGGTGATGAGGGCCTACTGTACTAGAGTAGTGGCAGTGTCAACAAGGAAAGAAACGTAATCTCCGAGGTACTAATTAGATGGTGTCACCCTCTACAAGAAGATACCTATGGGGACAGGTATACGAACATAGTGGTGAACCCAATAAAAATTTCTCAGAATATGCCACAGTACTGTCGAGACAGTCGAGGGGGGTTGGGAGGTTGGGGAGGGGCGTGGAGAGAAAGAAGCAAACAAGCAGGAAAATCCAGAGGCTATGATCTTTAATGGTCTTGCTGTATTACAGAAGAAATATGAATGGCAGAATCTCAAACTATATTCTTGGATGAAACATTTAAATATTTTTCTTCATTCTTAACATTTTCAAAGTACCTTTCCAACATCAGATTCTATTTTAATCAAACAGAGTAATGCACTTAAATTTCTGCCTCTGAACGAATGCAGTGCCAATTACATTTCCAGTCCTTTGAGGCCCAGCCAGGAAGACAGACATGATAGCCAATCTCCAGACCAAACGAAAATTAAAAGGAAGCCCATAAGCAAAAAAGGTACTAAACGATTCTTCTTCCTTTTCTCACATAAAAAAAGCCTTCCTCTCTGGTATTCTCAAAGGGTACTAGGTTGTTCATTTGCAGGGAGAATATGACATCTATGCATTAACAGTGTTTTTTGGTTATATTCATTCAGCATTCCAATTTGGGATACAAGAAACATACCAAAACTAGAGATATTCATTCAAGATACTTCATCCCACTATACATGTCTGGTAGAATTAAAACTGAAACAATGGTGCAATGACTGTCCTGATATCAAATCTAGGGTTTTGGATGTTTATCCTGAAACATCTCATTTAATAAATTGTTTCAATTTCCCCATACTCCCATAACACTATGAGTCAACAAGGAGAATAGAGACCAAGACTGTTTTTGTTAGTTTAAGTACTATCAAAGATTTAAAAATGAAATTTTCTTCCTTAAACTTTACATGAAATAACTTGTGTGTTTTATGGTTCTATGCCCTACTCTTCAGGAAATATACTTAAATACCAGACTTAAAATATTCAACAAGGATGCATATTGATGGCAGAAATACTGAAATGTGATGCACATTGATGGCAGAAATATTGAAATGTGAACATGTACATCCTTATAAAATGTAAGGTCCTTGAAGGTAGGTATGGTTTCAGTTTTCTTTTGCATTCCTTATCACTTTATACATAAAAACTGCTTAATAAATGTTTGTTAACATGAAAAAAAAAGGAAAGAAACACTGAAATGTGAAAACTCTTACATTCTGATCTCTTTCAATCTCTGCTCTATTCCTGTATACTTTTACCCCCAGAGCAAAGACTTCACTTTATTATTTACTAATCTCAACTCATTCATTTATAGTCTAAGCTTTATGTTTGTAAGACAGTAAAGAGTGACAGGAGTAGACAGAAAGTTACCCACCATAGTAAAACATAAAATAAATTTTAAAACATACCACTTGCTAATTTGGATAACTTTCTAATCCACTCTGTGTCTTTTCCTCAAAAAGGTAAATGGATTCAATGGGTTTAGCAATGAAACTAGAGGTGGCAATGACAGGAAATGAAATAGAATCCACAGAATTTAATTCACTTAGCACACAAAAGTCAAGAAAAGGTGAAAATGAATTGTAATGTTCCACCTCATCATCATTGTTGCACAAGTGAAAATATTGTTTTCTAGACTAAGAACTGATTATGTGCTAGAGAACATTCTTTTGCTCAACTTAAGAACTGTAATTTCCACCTGCAGACAGATCCACTGATCCTTAAAACTAGGTTTCTGAGAATGTTATTTGTTTCAAGTAACCGATTTAGGTACAATTCATGTTGAGATGTTTTAATATAAGTGCTTTCTTCATGACATCTTGTAATATGGAGAGTACATATATATGACCTTCGTTTTACAATGAGAAAATTCTAGAGTTCACAGAACTTTAAGTGAAGTAGCCAGTCACAAAACTACTGGGTATTAGAGCTAAAACCAGTTTCTCTGCACAGTCCAGTGTATCCCTCCATATCTCAAACAAATTCCTTTCAAAGGCATTTAGTTTCCTGGGATATAAAATATTCTGGGAAATTAAAATGTCAATTGTAGTAGTAATAGTCATGGTAGTAACAATATTTTACCTGAATATCATTTGCAAATTGATACACAACTATTAAGTGAGGCAGACTTGAACCCAGGCCCAGCTCTGAGTCTATTACCTCTGTCCAATGTGCCCTTGGTAATACAAGAAAGAAAAATTACCAACAAGGTTAAAAAGAAGGTGTACATTGCAGGAAGCCTAAATGTTTTATGGTGGAGCTTGGTCTGGGACCTACTGTTGGCTAATCTACAGGAGGCAGAGTGATTGGGTTTAAGACTTGGTCCTCCAGAAAAAAGCGAAAAGTGATCAAATCAAAAGGGGGCGGAGGAGGAGAGAATGGAAGGAAGGAAGGGAGAGGGAGGGAGCTGTGTTGCCTATGTGGCCAATTCCAGTTTGGTCCCCAGTGGGGAAGTTCCTATTTCTATTCACAGAGATTATTGTTTGTCCTTTGTTCTCAAAGAGAACCATGACATCAGGAAGGTGATGTCATGAGATGCAAGTGAATTGGACTCAAGTGAATGGGATTTAAGTGAGGACAGAGCTTCTCCCCCATCTGGGTCCAGTGGCAAGGCACAGATAAGGACAATTGGAGATGGCCCTGGAAGCTCCAGTGGGCAACCTTGGACTTTTTAAGCTAAGGTCTTTACCAGATCTTAGTTGGATTGAGGTAATGCCTAGTTAGTGACTAAAGCTAGGTAAAAATGAGGCAAAGAATGGCCTCTTTTACCTAATCTAAAAAGAAAAAAAAAACCCTTTTCATTGAATTAACACCCATTGTTTTAACATGTTATTCTCAGCATCCCATCCCATTAAGAGGGGATATCCCAGATATTTCTGGCTAGCCCACAGACCTCTCCTTAGACATAAACCAAGTGCCTGGGCAAAGACTTAACCTGTTGCTGGCCATATCTACATTGGGGAGCATGGCACTATAAGCCTAGTCATAGAAATCAAGGATCAACAGGGGAGCTCTACATCTTCCCAGAAGGGAGGCCCTTATGCTAGGATTGTGGCCAAAAATGAACATTTTATAGCCATGTCACCTTTCTCAGAAATTCTTAGTACCTTCATACGTAAAATGGGGCTATCTGGGGCTACATCAGAAGAGTTGTAATGGTGAAGTAACTTTAAAGAAAACCTTTAAGGAATACAAAGAAGATACAAAAAATAAAATACAAAGGAAAAAAAAAACCTTTAAATCCAGAAGAGACACAAATACACATCACAATGCTTTAAAGTTTACCAAGTACTTTCATTCCTCAAAATAACCCCAAATAGGTACTGAAAATACTATTGTTTTGATTTTACAAACAAGGAATGCTTGGTTTCACATTAGCCATGATAAAATATCTTAGTGATAAATACAACAGGATACAAAGGTATAAAAAAGCAACCACGGGCAAGTTCAGCTACAACTCACCATGCTAAGCAAAAATACACAATAAAAACCACGAAGCAAAATAAGGAAAGTGGAGTTAGGGACAGAATGCTCAAAAATTCTGTCAGTGACACACACACAAAAATACAGGAATCTAATAAAAAATGGTAGCACAGTTTACATGTTAAATGGTTAAGAAATACATAAATACTACAATAAATAATAGCCTGACCTGAGGCTATTCCTCTGCCTGGGGAAGCAAATTGGGCAGGCCTCAACTCCAGGCTATGGGTGTGGGTACGACTAGCCCTACTCAACTCCTAATACTGCAGTAGAAGATATACAATAAATATGGCACTCTGCCTTGACAAAGCCTTGATTTACCTGTTGAACTGGGAGTTGGTTGCAGCTTGTATATTATCATAAAGTAGTGAAGTTTCTTAATTTTTACTCATCTATTTATGTGTGAAATGCTCCCAAATATATCGATCGTGTTTTCAAAACAAGCATTATAGCTTGAAACACACATGATTATACATGATTCAGTTGACCTGAACCTTTTTCATTTGTTTCTTTCACCATGCCACTGTGATTCATTGCTTTCACTAGAGGTCAGGTTAAAATTATCTGTCCATATTAACTCATTTCTAAACAAGGAATTTTAATTGTGACCTAAAAAGAGCTTTGACAGTACTGCAAATCATTTAAATTGTCTCAGAGAGGCAAGTCCCTTTTCTATGAATTCTCTCCAGTTCACAAGTAGTTTTGCTTAACTGTATTGTCACCCCTCAACTGTCTTTAAAAAAAAAAAAAAGCTTTGTTATAAAGAATGATTCACTTGGGAGGCGAAGGAGGAAGGATATTTGGGGTTGAATGTGATGTAAAAACAAAAAGGTATCGGTAAAAAGATGTCCTTAAGCATTATGAAAATGATACTTGGCTTTCTGGAGAACATAGCTTAAAATATAAAAATTATGGGCTAAAGAGCCCATGCAAGAGATAAAAATGCACCTGATAAGGATCAGTAAAAATACTGTTGCATAGAGCCTTGCTTTCTGAAGCAAGAGCTTTGTTGCTGTTTTAAATCTGCAAACAGAGGGGCAGGGAGTCCATATTGATCTGCTAAGACAGATATCATAGACAGTATAGATACAACATAGGAAGAATACTATTTATGGAGCTTAATGTGGTAGCACAGGAGTTAACAGAAAAGGGTTCAGGAGCAGGAGCTGAGGAGAAAGACAAAAAAAAGCAAGACAGGCAGGAGGGGCTGGCTTAGGTATCAATCAGCTGGGGCTCTATTAAAAAATTAACTATGGCAGTTACAGTTTATCTTTAGAACTGTGTAGCCTCATTTTTTAAAAAAATAAATTAATGAAAATCCAACCTTCTCTCCCACCTCTCAAAAGAAAACCTTTGTAACAAGTATGCATAGTAAAGCAAAACGAATTCCCACTTTGGCCATGTCTAAGAAATGTCTTAATCTGTACAGAGATCATAACATTTTAAGTCAATAGGTGGATAGCATGTTTATCCTAGCCTATTTTAAAAGCATTTTAGACCCACATATACAAAATTATTTATAGCAGCTCTTTTTGTGGTGTCCAAGAATTTGGAAATTGAGGGGATGTTTATCAACTGGGGAAGGGGTGAACAAGATGTAGTATATGAATGTAATGGAATAGTATTATGCTATAAGAAATGTTGAGCAGGCAGACTGCAGAAAAACCTAGAAAGACTTACATGAACTGATGCTGAGTGAAGTGAGCAGAACCAAGAGAACACTGTATACAATAACAGTCACACTGCGTGATGACTAATTTTGATAGATTTAGCTCTTCTCAGCAATGCAAGAATCTAAGACAACTCCAAAAGATTCATGATGGAAAATAATCTCCACACCCAGAGAATGAACTCTGTTGTCTGAACGCAGATCGAAGCATAGTATTTGTTCTTTTTTTGTTTTGTTTTTTCTTTCTTGTGGTTCCTCCCATTCACTCTAATTCTTCCTTACAACATGACTAACCTGAAAATGTTTAACAACAATGCATATGTTCAGCTTATCAGATTGCACGCCGTCTTGGGGAGGGGGGAGGAGAGAGAGGTAGAGAAAGTTTAAAACTCAAAAGCTTATGGAAGTGAATGCTGAAAACTAAAAATAAGTAAATTAATAATTTTTAAAAATACTTTGCTCCCTTGCTTATAAAGTTAGAGATGAGTACCTGGCACTCCCTAATTTTTAAAGCTAGAGGCAAAGAAGGAGATCAAATTGCTTCTTTGTCTCCATAACAAGCTAGTACCACTATGGAGAGGTAACTGCACTATTTGGAAGGTAAAGAAACCCAAACACCTCACACACCGACTAAAAGTAAACCCAAGGCTTTTCCCAATCTGTCCTTGGGTGGCTGAGAACCAGCTGTACTCTTTTCTCTTCCAATGATGAAGAACTTGTGTAATCTTTGCCACCACAAAAAATAGCTGCTATAAGTACTTACAGCAGCCCTTTTTGGGGGGCAAAGAAGTGAAATTGGGGGAATGTCAATCAATTGGAAAATGGCCAGACCAGTCATGATATATGATGATAGAATATCATTGTGCTATACGAAAATGATGAGCAAGATGCTTTCAGAAAAACCTGGGAAGACACATGAACTCATGTGAAATGAAGTGAGCAGAGCCAGGGGAACATTGTACACACTAACAGCAGTATTACAAGGATGATGAACTGTGAAGACTTAGCCGCTTAATGCTCCAAGATAATTCCAAAGGACCCGTGAAGAAAAATGCCATCCACCTCCAGAGAGAGAATTAATGAACTCTTAATGTCTTAATGCAGATTGAAGCATTTTTTCCCAGGGGGGGGGGAGGGAAGTGTAAGAAATGCCCGATATTCATGGCTAATGTACGACTTTACATGTATAATCAATATCATAACTGCTTGCCTTTCTCAAGGAAAGGTGGGAGGGAAGGAAAGTATTCAGAACTAAAAATTTTTTAAAATACATGTAAAAAAATTTACATGTAATTGGAAATATTTAATGAAATAAAATATTTCTAAAAAGAAATTAAACCCATATTTTCAGTTTTGGACATACAAATCTATAAAGTGGGGGTAATAAAAGACACATGAACACAAAGAAACAAATTTGAAATCATAAGTATCACAAGGATTTGGTGGCATGGATATGCAAGTAGTTCTAGGAGAGAATTTCTAATTAAACTAAAAATGAACAGGAAAAAGAGGCCACAAAGTAGTTAAACTCACAGGAGGAAATTCTCAAACTAGAGGAGATATTTAGGTGAGGATAAAGGCAGAAACAAAAGCAATATTGTTGTGGGAATGAATATATGAAAGATCTCTTGAAAAAATGAAGACGTAAGTAAAATGGACCAACCATTACAAAAATATAAGATAGAGATTAAAAGAACAAGAACAAAAAGAATTAAAACAATTCAATCTCAGAACAGAAACTTAACAAGCCATAAATAAACTGCCAAAGAAAAAACTCTAGGTCCAAATGAATTTAAAAGTGAAATGAAATCAAGACAAGATAACTCCTATATTACATAAACTATATGCAAAAATATAGAAGGCACACTGCCAAATTCCTACAGAAATCCTTTATCAAAATAAAGCATGCATTTGTATCAATTTTGGGGGGCGGGGGGGCAGGGCAATTGGGGTTAAGTGACTTGCCCAAGGTCATACAGCTAGTACGTGTGTCAAGTGTCTGAGGCCAGATTTGAACTCAGGTCTTCTTGACTCCAGGGCCACTGCTCTACTCATTGCATCACAGTATCAATGTTAAAGGACTAAAAAGAAATAAGAATTAAAATAAATAAAATTAATTAGAATAAAAGAGATTAAAAGAAATTATGTTAAAAGAATGAAACAAAAATAACTCCTATATTATATAAATTGCAAAAAATGAGATAGCACATCGCCAAATTCCTATTCAGACAAGCATGTTCTTGATATAGTACTTAAGCTATGGGAAAATAAAGCAGAAAAAGAAAACTACATATCAACACCACTAATAAAGTTTGATCTTAAAATATGTAATGAAGTGTTAGCAATGAGGCTAAAGGAATACTGACCAGTTAATTCACTACGATGACCAGGTTGGACTGATACCACGAAAAAGACATAGTAAGGAAAACTATAAAACTAATAGACTGTATTAATAACAAAAACTACATAATTAGATCAACACAGAAAGCCTTCATTAAAATACAGCATGCATTTATATCAATTTTTAGAGGAAAGGAATACATTTACTCAATGTGATAAACAGTTTTAGCTAAAATAAAAAGTTAGCATTAACTTGTAACTGAAGGTCAGGGACAAAGTAAGAATGTCCCTTTGTTATCTATACTATTTGATATGATATTGATAGAATTCAAGAAATAGCAATGAGATGAGAAAAAAAGAAACTGAAGGAATTAGGGATAGGCAAAATTATCACTATTTGGAAGCACTAAGTGTGGTTTCCTCAAGAGAATCCCAAAATTAGAACAGGAAGAAAGCTCTTGGAAAAACTTCAAAAAATCTGCTGTACTACCACCCCACTAAAAACCAAACCAAACCAAACCAAAACAAACAAACAAGCCAATAAATTTGGGACTGTAGAAGTACTCTTAGCATTTCACAGAGTACATCTCAAAGGGTTTAGACAAAGTACTGCTAGAATCTAATGCTATATACTTTATGAAAGAAGCCTGTTGTAAGAGACATCAAGCTCTAACATATTTAATTCTACCACCACAAAAAATTATCTCAACCAAGAAGAAAATGGAAACCTTATGTTCTTACTTCATTTTCAAGAGGAATGATCTTTGGACTGGGAACTAGATAACAAAAATGCTGAGTTAATCTAAGCTAAATGAGGTCTCACCTAGATGCCTCCTTCAATGAGTTTAACTATCCAGGCCCAAACTCTATTCTAGCATAATAGAGGAAAAAAAAAAAACCTGGTACATATGACTGAGACCCTATCAGTGCTCTTTTTCTCAAAGAATGTTAAGACTAGAACAAGCCACAGTTTTGGAGAACACAATACTAATCCAATTTTCTTAAGAAGAGGAGAGGAGAGGAAGGGAGGGGAGGGGAGGGGAGGGGAAGAGAAAAGAAAAGCAAAAAAGCCAACCTACAAACCAATGATCATGGTGTTGAGAGAGTTTGCGGATATTTAGAAAAGGCATAACTTTTCTAAGTGCCACTATGGCTTCACCAAGAGGTTATATAAGTAGTACTTAATTAAGGATCCAATGGAATTCCACACATTAAAATAACAAAGAATGATGACTTTTAAAGAATATTAATCAAGCATAAAGAATAACTAACAATTTTTCCCCCTGAAAGACGTCAGCATATGCCAGGTAGCTCAAAAGTACCTTGACCAATAGCTTTACAGCCAGTTTTACCCATGCAGCCAACATAAAGACTAGCAATTCTAGGGGAGAAGAGAATCACCATCCCTGCCTCCCCACAACTGCAAAACAACTTCCACTGATATGCAAATAAGTCCAAGTACCTCTGTGACATATATTATTATTGCCTTCGCCTAGAGGAAAGATAAGGGATTCTCCCATTTACCTATCTCTAATGAATGGCTGGCTGGGTAACCTTGAGGTAATCTAGACCCAACCCTTCAGTTTCCTCATCTGCAATATGGAACAACCTATCATGATGAAAAGAAGCAAAGAGATTAAAAAGGAATTTGATCATCACTTCTCTGAAAGTAGAAGGTGGAAAGCATCAATTCTATGTACGAGCTACCCTATCACACTCTTGCTGTTCTACCTTAAATGCCCTTATTGGTTTTGGAAATAATAAAACTAAAACAGGCATACGATTACATTTCTGCTTACCAATCTATCAAAGGGTTATGAGGATTAAATGAGATGGTATGTGTAAAAAATGAGTTCAAAAGCTGTTTAGCAAAAAAAAAAAAAAATAATCTCTAAAACAGGAACTACTCTGAAGGAGATAACTCTCTTTGTAAGGTGGCTCAAAATTCTCAAAGTCTACACCAATGGTGCACAAGGAATGCCAGGCCCTACCAAGCTAGAAATGCCTCCATATTGAACTTTGTAATGGACTATATATCAACTGCTGGTTCAGAGACTCATCACCACCAAGTAATGAATTTTTCCATCATGACAACCTGGGAAGGCCTTCGAGTATGAAGTTATAACACAACAGGTTGTAAAAAGAAGTAACTTGGAAAAGTTCTGAGCAAAACTGCAGATAAAATGAGTCCCTAGATCATTTCATCACATTAGAATGTGAGCTCCTGGGGGCGGAGCCAAGATGGCAGCTAGAAAGCAGGGACTTGTGTGAGCTCCCCCCCAGGTCCCTGCAAGAAACTTATAAAAAATGGCTCTGAACAAATTCTAGAGCTGTAGAACCCATAAAATAGCAGAGGGAAGCAGGGATCCAGCCCAGGACAGCCAGGATGATTGTTGGGTAAGGACTACCACACATGGAGCTGGGAACAGAGCCCAGCAGAGCCCAGC
>CM053622.1:251177172-251223287 GCA_028646595.1 Phalanger gymnotis | reverse complement strand
TTTGACCTAAGGAGGGAATAACATACACACTCAATTGGGTATCTTACCCCACAGGAAAGGAGGTAAAAAAGAAGGGACAAGGTAATCAAAAGCAAATACTTTTAAAAAGGGACAGGGGCAAGAGGGAAATTTGGATAAAGGGGGACAGGATAGGAAGGAGCAAAATATAGTTAGTCTTTCACAACATCAGTATAGTGGAAGGGTTTTGCATAATGATACACATGTGGCCTATGTTGAATTGCTTGCCTTCTTAAGGAGGGTGGGTGGGGAGGGAAGAGGGAAGAGAATTTGGAACTCAAAGTTTTAAAAGCAGATGCTAAAAAAAATAAAGTTTTTGCATGCAACTAGGAAATAAGATAGATTTTTATGCCCCATTGCCTGTATATCCTATTTCCTAGAAAATTATCTTGCCCTACAAGAAAGTAACGGAAAAGGGGATGGGGGGTGGAGTGGGGTGACAAAAGGGAGAGTCGACTGGGGGACAAGGCAATCAGAATATATGCCATCTGGAAGTGCGTAGGAGGGTAGAAATGGGGAGAAAATTTGTAATTCAAACTCTTGTGAAAATTAATGCTGAAAACTAAAATATTAAATAAATTATTTGAAATGCTTAACAAAAAAAAAAGGAACGTGAGCTCCTTTGAGGGCAGAGACCAAGTTTTTACCCAGGTTTGTATCCCCAGTGTTCAAAGAAGTGCCTGGTACAGAGTTAAGTACTTAATAAATGCTTATTGATGATGATTCTTGTCTCTGTTCTCCCTTAAGTGCCACAGTGTTGCTGTAAGTCTTCTATAGGGAGCACTTTCTAATCACCTTAACATAATCACGTAAGTTAACATATTCGGTACTGTTGTAAGTATAAGAAATTAAACATCCACAATCCAACAACCCAGTACAAGAAGAATGTATATTCTCATTCCATTATGAGATAACAAGAGTTTTAATACACTAATCACATATGTACTTATACATATATCCTCCTCTATGAAAGAACTACAGTGCTTCATCATGTCATGGAGTTGATCCTGAGTTACTGAAGGGAGAGTTATGGCAAGCTCTAGCAAGTCCTTTCCAAGCTGGAAAGGTATGTGCCTTCTATCTGAAGATCCCAGCCTAATTAAGTTCAAGGGGGTTCATTGCTAGGTTGCTTGCAGAATGTGTTTTTTGCTCAGAAGAGGGAGCACACAAGCTAATCAAATTAGGGGTACTGAAACACATACTTTCAAACAATTTTTTCCCCTAGAATAACAAATATCATTCTTGTCTAATCTGTTACTGGCTCATTTCTTAACATTTCCATAAAGCATTTCATTTTCATACATTACTGCCTCTGCACACACCTTCTTTCCCATAAATCTGCATAATTAGTAAATTGTTCTGGACCTTCAATTTCACTGATTTAGGGAATATCTGATAAGGAAATACCCTCTACTAATACAGATCAAAAATTTTTTTGCAAACATAATCTTATGAGAGTTGCTTGGAGTACTGAGGGATTAAGTGACATGCCTGGTTCACACAACCAGAATGTGTCAGGAGTAGGATTCTAATGGTGGGTCACCCTGACTCCTGGACAACACTAAAGAATAAATCACACTGCCCTTGTAAACAAAATATTTACCTACATCTAAAACAGCACAAAATTCAAAACGCTTTTAATAGTCATGTAATATTCAAATAAATGGTTTGTTTTGCTCATTTGTTCAATACAGAGAAATTAAACTGGTAAATATAATCAGTGATTCCATACAGTAAAATGTTCTACAGTTACCTGCAATTACAAATTATAAATTCCTTGAGTTAAGGATGACTAGGTAAAATCACTGTAAGTCACAGACATATTAGAACAAAATTAATCCATCTCTCTCCTCTCCAATCTGTATGATACTTATTCTCCAAATCCTTTTAATGTCACCTTCAAGGTTCCGACTGTACCTAGTACCTACCAGCATCACCTCCATCTTGACTTGAGTTAGCTTCAGCCAGCAAACCTGAATTTATGTTCCTATCACAATCCGGCCCTGAAAGTAGAGCACCATCCAAATCTGAAAAGGACATATAAAATATACTGTTATTCACAAAATACTTTTCTTCTTTTTTAGTTTCATAAGCATATTAATAGTATGTCTACTCTACTCAATACTTTGGAAACACTCATACTCAACAGGATGGCAGTAGGGTATTACACTCTAGCTGAGGAGCCAAGACTGACATAAATTGATCAATGCCTAAAAGACCATTAAATTCATATATTATGACTTCAATTGGTTTTGACAGGACAGAGAAAAACCTAAGAGGTAGAACATTCAGAAGTGTTCATGGATAATACAAGGTCAGATCTGGGCATTAAATTATGAGATTTTGAGAAGCAATATATTCTGAACCACATCAGTGAAGGCATACAGGCTTGGGCAAAACTGAAGGACGCATTACTATGTATGGTTGAAAAGGCAGACTGGCTTTGAAAACCAGGCAGAATTTAGAACTAATGGAGTAGGAAGCAGTAAAATGCTAAAAACAAAACTCAAAACTATATTTTTAATATGCAAAATTGCCCAATAAACGTATAAGAATACAAAACTATCCACACGAGAAAAAAAAAACCAAACCATTCTTTTAAATTAGAGGAGATTAGGGATGAAAAATTAAGAGGTGGGGAACAAGAAGGTAATAATAGGCATTTCTATATTATCTATTATGGATGAGGCACAGGGGCAAAGTGCTTTTTTTTTAAACAAATATTATCTCATTCGATCCTCACAAAAACCCTGCAAAGTAGGTGCTATTATTATCCCCATTTTATAGTGACTGTTCAGGGTACACAGTTAGTAAATGTCTGAGGCCAAATTTGAACTTGGGTCCTACTGACTTCAGGCCCAGAGCTTTATCCCCTGTGCCACCAGCTACCTCTGGTAGCCAAATGTATTTTAAGACTTCAGGTGGCTTTAGTTTAGAGAAGAGACTAAGGAAGGGAAGGAAATAGCTGCTGAATAGATACCATTAGTTAAATATAAGCCTATATAATATCAGTTGTTCATTCTGTGATAATAGAAGAAATTTTTTTATAAATGATACTTTGATCAGTAAGTCAAACTGCTATTTTACAAATACTTAAGTAGAAACATGTCACTAATGCTTGTGGTTATCAAGTCCTTCAATTAGAAAGATTACAGGGTACTTCCAGGTCATCTTCAGACTTTAACTTTAGCAAAATATAATTAAGCCCTTTGATTCCACAGAATATAAGATTTATAAAGAGGTGTGAGGCAGACCCCAGAGGTTAAGATGAAAAGGGGACAAAAGAGACAAAGGAAAGGAAAGTAAGAGAAATATGCCTACTTGCTTAAACTGTTTAGCCTTTTTAGTTACAGTTTATCCACTGTATTTAATACAGAAAAGGCTACACATTTTTATTTCACTTATTCTTTAGGCTGTCCTAATTTTCAAAAGTGAGTATAAAAAAGAAACTACCTATCTTATGGGTTTCTTTAATCAACAGTATAAAATTCCCAAAATGAACTTGTTTATTGTCATATAATTATTGAAAACACTGGATCTAACAAAATGTTTAAGGGTAGCTTCGCTTAACAGATCTAATGGCCCTGATTCTTGCCTTGATACAATTGCAGAAAGAATTATAGTATGTTTCAAAGAAACTAGTGGAAGAAAACCAATTTATTTAGTCTAAGGGCTCTTGAACTTGCGGTCTGGGAACTAGTTGTTAAATTTTTTAAACTATTTCCTTTATTATCATGTATTTCCTTTATAATATCTCATGCCATTTTAAAACATTGTGCCTCAAGTCTCTCTTCACTCCAGTATATCTTCCACTCAGCTCTCAGAATAATCTTCCTAAAAAGTCCATGTCTGACCACATCAACACTCTCTCCACTTCCATTTCAAAAAAAAAGCCATTGATGCCATGGATCAAATGTAAAAAAATCCTGTTTGGCACCGAAAGCCCTTCATAACCTGGCCTTTTCCCACCTTTCTAATCTTCTAATATCTTATTCCCTCCCATCTTACACTTTGATGCTGACACTGTCTTGCTGCTCCTTGCACAAAATACTCTCCTGACTCCTAGCATTTTCATCCCACATCTGTCCCACATGCCTGGAATTCTCTCCCTCCTCATCTCTGCCTCCCAGGCTAAAATCTCACCTTCTACAAAATCCCCCCTTAATGCTAGTGCTTCCCTGTTGATTATCCCTAAATGATCCTGTATGTACAATCAATCCTCAACATTTGAGCTTTTAACTTTTGAGACTTCAAACATCCCTGTGTTTCCTCATTTTCACTTTTGCTTTGGCAACTGCACATTCCCAGCTATGCACGGTAGAGAAAAAAAAATGAGACATACATATTTGTGCAGATGTTGGCATCCTATTAGGCGCTTTCACTGGTCTTATTCACCCTATTATGCATTCATGGCAGATTTTTATTATTTGCCTTTAAAACTCAAGTTCTGTATTGCAATTATGCTCCCAAAGCATAGTGTAAGTCCTCTGAGCCCAAGGGTGAAAAGTCAGTGATGTGAGATAAACTGTCTTCAGTCACTGTAAATAAGCCCATGAGTTTGGTGGTAAGTCAACAATTCATTATTATCTACAAAAAGGAGTACTGTAGATTTCGTGTGTTATGAAGTGAGAACTATCTTGAAATGATTTTTTTTATTGAGATGTTAGCACAAAAGGTCACAGAATTCTAGAGAATTACTAGCAGGAAAAAATGTTTTGCACGTTACCAATTTTATTTTGTGTACTGCATTTTATGGATGATTTCGTGGTTAATGGGTTAAGGAACGTACGTATTATCAGAATTAATGTTTTATTTTGTTATAAAGAATTGTATGCATAAAAGTATTTTCAGCAATCTTTAGCAGGAGTAGCTTTTCGTGGTTGTGGAAACCTAACCCCCTATTTCCCACAGGTTCAATATATCAATAGTCACAGTTTTGACTTTCATGCAATTTCCTAGTAATGTTATGCCAGCAAAAGTTGAGGATAGATTGTATTGTCTGTATAGTTATATGCATGTTTTCTCCTCCATCAGACTAAACTGTAAACTCCTGCATTTCTTTTCTATCCCCAGCATACTGAGGGGATCTGCAGACCCCAGACTTGTCACAATAAAAGAATCTCTTCTACAGAAGTCCTAATAGATGGTTGGTCATTGCCTGAATACCTTCAAGCTCATTACCTAAGAAGCCTATTCCACAGTGCAAAATTTAGATCAGGGCTGTCCAAGGTTTTTATTGAAACAAGAGACATATTTTGATTTGCCATTTTAGTGAGAGCTCTGTGGTAACTCAGTTTCTGTTATTAAAGCATTTATGTAAATTTCTATGCTTGTAGGCTCGTATTCTTCTGATGACATGGTCATAGGATCATAAGATCACAGGATTTAAGCTGAAAGGGACTTTCCAAGTCCCTCTGTAGGGAGGGAGAAACAAAGCCAAGATTCAAACCCTGGTCCTTTGGTTCAAGATCTAGTACTCTTACCAAAGTACCACTGTTTCAGACTCTACTGATTCTCCAGTGTGTCAGAAACCCTCTCAAAAATCCATCATCCAGAAAGAAACAATATCCCAGACCAACCAATGTAAGTGCAAGACCTGTCTTATATTTTAGTAATGTATCCTAATATTTGATCACAATATTGACTCATTTTGATCTGATAGGCAACTAAACCACTAAAACCTTTTCCTAGTGGTCTAATACTCTTATGT
The DNA here is from genome assembly GCA_028646595.1 of Phalanger gymnotis. NCBI lineage: Eukaryota > Metazoa > Chordata > Mammalia > Diprotodontia > Phalangeridae > Phalanger > Phalanger gymnotis. The sequence goes on along the minus strand of CM053622.1, from coordinate 251,217,559 downwards.
ATTATGTATTATTTCCAACTGTGTCATTTACAAGGCTGACTAGCATGACTTCTCTTCTGTCTTCAGAAGAGTTCTGTGACAACTCCCCTCCCTTCAGCAAGACTGAGAACCATTAATCAACTAACTCTTCTTTTGCATGACTCATTTATGTAGCCACCTAATGGTATTAACTAGTTCATGTTTCAGTACCTTTGTCATAAAGATTACCATAACACTTTGCTGTGATCAAGATGTAGTATATATATACACATATATGTAAATCACAGTAGTAGTAAACATTTGAAATATGATATTTCATCTGATCTTAACAGTCTTTTGAGGTAAGTACTACAGGTGGTATTATTACCATTTCAGACACGAGGAAACTAAAGCTGAAAAAGGCTATGACTTGTCCATTATAATATTTGGTAAAAAGTGCTTAGTACAGTGCCTGGCATCAAGTGGCATGTAAATGTTTATTACCATTCTTCCCCTGCCCCTCTTCCCACAATCATAAACCTAAGTTTGTCTCAAAAGTGACATTAGAACTCAGGTCCAGGGCTTTCCACTACAACATTGTGCTATGTAAAGCACTGATGCCATCTGGAAAGCTATTTAGCTTCTCAAAAAAGGAAATGTTCTTTGCAATGCTCATTCGGAGGGAATAAATTCATATCATCTTCAACTTTCAACTGCTGCTTCATAGATGCCTTGAGGTAGATTCTAGTTCTATGATCCTATGAAGACTAACCACATGTTTAGCAGAAGTTATCTGTAGCAATCAACAGCTCAAGCAGCAAAAATGACTTACACTGTCTCAATTCAAATTCTATCTGTAGACTGGTCACCAAAAATATAATAAAAGAGGTATATGACGAGGTTTTCTGAACTTAAAACCCAAAGGTGGACTACCCAAAGTAATCAGATGGCTTTTTGGCATTAAAAAAAAAAATAGCTCATGTGATGATTTATCTAAGTAAATACTGGATTTCCTGAAGATTTTTTAAAAAGACTTCCTGATACAACGAAAAGAACACTGGGCTGGGCTCCAAATTCAGAGGTTCAAATCCCAGTGCCTACTACTTTGTGACCTTGGGCAAAATCACTAAATCTCTCTGTGGGCCTAACTTTTCTAATCTGTAAAGTAAGGGGGTTGGACTAGATGGAGCCTTGGTTATTCCTATGATCAATTGTACCTGTCCAGTCAGTTCAATGATTTGAATTACCAAGATCATAAATTCTACAAAATGAATTTATTTGAGAAAAAAAATCAATACTCTATTGAAATGCAAAAATATTAATACACTATAAACCAAATATGGACAGTTCCCACTGTTTTTCACATGTGCTAATTATGGAACATTTTGTGCTAAATGCAGTATTTTGGCAAGAAGGCAAGGGTGGGGTGGAAGAGATTCACTGTCAAAGAAATACAGGATTTAGTTTTAACCTCACCTACATGTTTATCCCACCAAAATACATTTTGAGGTTGGTAATTCTACTAAAATTAACAAAAGGCTAGAATTTACGAAGTGTGAGCCAATACTCGGTGTCCCCAGCAGATGGCAAATCCATATTACTTCTATATACAGTCAGCTTCTTCTGAAAACTAAAATCTTGATCAAAGCTAGAGACAAGCAATTTTGTTTTAAAAAAAATTAAAATGATCCTAATTCTTGTAATATAGGTGAAAGAATACTGAACTAGTAGTCCTAGTCCATGTTTTGCTACTTGATTGCTGTGTGACTTGTATGCTTCCCTTTTCCCATACATATAAAATGGGAGTGATAATCCCAGAAGTGTTACACAAATTTATCTATTACTACTATAATTTCAAACAAAGGGAAAATCTAACAGTTCACTTAAAATCTGCAACTCCCTAATACTGTTTTAGGTAAGGACTATAAAAAGCAATACAACTTAAATAACTATGATTGTCAATGAGCTCAGCCTCAACTAGCGCACATCAGTACTACTTACACAGCATTTGTATACCTATTAATCCATTTCAAACACCCTGATGCATTCATCAGAAGGCAACCAATCATTCACCTGGCAAAGAAGTGTTTTTTAAAAACTCTTGATGCTTAGAAACCCCTAACTTGACATAAGAATTAAAGGATAAAAAGCATCCAAAATAGAACTGTTTCATGATACAATCTTCAAGTCATGGAAAATGAAGGTAGAGCTAATACTTTTATTAGACATAAATGATCGTAGATTTATAAGCTGAAAAGCATCTTTTAGGTCAAGTCAAACTCTCATTTTATAGATGAGAAAATGAAAGCAGCTGGCAAGTGCCTGAGGCAGGATTCAAGCCCAGGTCTTCCAGGCTACAAGCTTAGCATTGCATATATTGGCCACGATGCCCTTGCCATCAGCAAAAATCTACTTGACAGGAATATTTCTAAGTTATTAGTTTCATCACTTCCCATGAGGCCTTTCCTGATCCCTAGTCCCCAGATGCTAATGCATCCCCAAATTACCTGAATGCTTAGGGGGAAAATCTATATCTCTAAACACTTGCTTCAATAAAGAGCAGATTGACAAACTAAATATAGAATTTAAAAAACCAAAATAGAAACTTTGAATAAAAGACTTAACAAAATTGAAAACAAAACTACCCCAATGAAGCTATGAGCTAGCGTTAAAAAAAAGTAAGCCACTAGCTAAGCAACTTGATTTTAAAAAGCTACCAGTACCAGAAATGAAAAAGTTGACAATTAAAGAATGAAAAGAAATTATGACAGAAAGAGATCAATGAATTGGGTATACAATGAAGAAAATTAATAAAAAATCAAAACTAAACCCTGAATACTAAAATAGAAATCTTAAAGGCAATCATAAGAAATCTTAAATTTATTTAAAATTTTAAGAAATCTTAAAATTAAAGGCAAAAAACCTCACTAAATTTATAAATAAAGCCAGAGACTGGTTCTTTTATTTTTTAAAAAAAACTACTAGTATCAAAAATGAAAAAGGTAATTCCAAAACTAATAATAAACAATATTGCATATTATACAAATATATGCATAAGTAATAAAGCAAAAGAAACTACTGAAAATTTTCACCCAACTGTATCCCAACAAAACTGACAATCTAAGTGAAATGGATTAATATTTACAAAAATACAAATTGCCAATATTAACAGAACAGGAAATAGAGAGCTTAAATAGCTGTACCTCAGAAAAAGAATTATGAACAATCCATAAACGAACTCTCAAAAGCAAAACAAAGAAAACCTAGGACCAGATGGTTAGGACAATTCCAATACTACACAAACTGAAAAAATAAAAAAAGAGGTCTTGCTCAAATTTCTATGACACAAATATGATCCTGATACTCAAACCAGGGAGAGTCAAAACAGAAAAATACAAACCAAATAACATCCCTAATGAAGAGGCCAAAATTTTAAGCGAAGAGACCACAACAACATATCACAAAGATTACACACACTGTGGGCAGACTAGATTTATATCATCTTAGTAACAGAGGGCTAGTTTAATATTAAGAAAACTATAAATATAAAAAAATCATGACCATATCAACAGGTACAGAAAAAGCTTTTGACAAGACATAACACTCATTCCAGTTAAAAACATCAGAAAACAAGAAAACAGGAAAAAATACAACTTTCCTTAACATAAGTAGTATCTAATTAAATCTAAGAGTCAGTATTATCTGTAATGTCAATAAAACTAGATGCCTTTCAAATAGGATCAGGGGTAGAGCAGGGATGCCCAATTTCACCATTCAATATAATACTAGCTACAGTAATAAGAAAAGAAATGTAAGGAATAAGCATAGGAAAAAAATTAATAAAAGCCACTTTTCTGCAGATGATAGAATGATTTACTTAAGAGTGCACAAGAGCATTAATCAGAAAACTAATCAAACAACTTCAGCAAAGTTGAAGGATAGAAAATAAATCCACATAAATCATGAGCATTTCGGTATATAACCAACAAAACCCAGCAGGAAAGTCTAGAAATTCCCTTTAAAATAAATTTAAAATATTCGGGAGTCTACCTGCTGTGACAACAAGAATTAAAGGAATACAATTACAAAACACTCTTTACATGAAGATCTAAATAAATGGTGAAGTATTGATTACTCAATGATATTATTATATCCAATAATAAAAATGACAACACTACCTAAATTTACTTATTCAGTGCCACACAAACGATGAAAGAATTACTTCGCAGAGCTAGAAAAAATAATAATAAAATTCTTATGAAGAACAAAAGGTCATGACTCAAGAGAAATAATGAGAAAAAAAGTAGAATGCCTGCAAGTACCAGATCTCTTGTTATACTACAAAACATCAAAACAAACTAGCACTAGGTAAGAAATAAGACAAGATCAATGAAACAGATTAGGTACACAACATACAGAAGCAAACAACTAGCAGTATAGCCTTGTGTTTGATAAACACAAAGATCCGAGGCTCCTAAGGCAAGAGCTCATTATTCTACAAAAAAACTGCTGGGAAAACTAGAAAGCAGTCTGGCAGAAAGGGGGGGAATGGAGAGGGGGAAAGGAGTGCATGAATGATTTGGAGATAAAGAGTGACATCATAAACAAATTAGAGAAGCATGGAAGAAATTACCTGTCAGATCTATGGATAAGGGAAGAGTTCATAACCAAACAAGAACTAGAGAGGTTCACAGGGGTTAAGATGGACAATTTTGATTAAATGAAATTCAAAAGTTTATGCAGAAATAAACCAAGTTAGCTGTATTAGGAGAGAGAAAATTGGCAGAAAATTTTGCAGTAAGTTTCTCTAACAGTTCTTGTTTCTAAGATATACAGGGAACTGATTAAGAAATAGGTAACAGTGGGGCGGAGCCAAGACGGAGGCTGGAAAGCAGGGACTTGCCTAGGGCTCCTTTCCAGGGCCCTCCAAACACTGATAAAAAATGGCTCTGAACAAATTCTAGAACTGCAGAACCCACGGAATAGCAGAGGGAAGCAGAGCTCCAGTCCAGGACAGCCTGGATAGTCACTGGGTAGGGTCTATCGCATGGAGCGGAGGGCAGCAGAGCCCAGCTGGGCTGCGCCAGGACCAACCAGACCGGGAGCCGGGTGGAACAGGCCCTAGTGCCCTGAATCAGTAAGCTGTGGCAGTTACCAGACTTCTCAACCCACAAACACCAAAGACAACAGAGAAGGTTAGTGGGAAAAACAAACTGTGGTACAGCTAGATGTGCTAAATAAAAGGCTTTCCTTTTCTCTTAACAAGGGTGTTAACCTTTCCAAAGTAATGATTTAAAGTAAGAGGGTCACCTTAGCCCATTATAGGTTCCCCCTAAGGCAGACAAAAATACAACCTTGAACTTAAGATTTCAGCAGTCCAGAAATCAAAATGTGTCTTGTGGAGTTGAAGAACATTTAATTTTCATATTAAAATACAAACATCCTGGGAAAGGTTCCCGCCTTAGTGAATTACAAGTGAATTGCTAGAGATACCAGGAAGTGATGCCAGAGTAGAAAAGGGGAGTAGAGGACTACTAAAAAGTAAAACTGGAATCCAAAATATTGAAGTCATTTCACAGTTTTGCCTGGGTTCTAGCCTCCACATAGGCTATGCCACTAAAAATTATTAAATACATATTAAGGTTATAAAATACTATTCCTATACCTATAAAATACTGTTCTCTCATTAGTCTCCAATTATTCTCCTTCAAAACTTAAGGGAAAAACCTACTCAAAATTTATCTGTTCTGCTCACTGCAGCTTCATTATTTGTATTATCTACACAGAAAAATGTGCTGCTACCACCTACAGCCCACACAAAAAAACAACCCATTATACCAACTCATACTTGGGATATATTATACTAGACACTACAATGATTAGAGTAGTGGTAATGGAGTGTTTTTGGTTAATGATGGCAAAGGTGGCTCCCAAAACAGTTAACAGTACCAATCACTTTACACTCTTAAAAGAGTTTATGAAAGGGGTTTAAAACAGCTGCATACAAAGGATCAGCGCAACAGCTAGAGGCCACGATGGTGTCTATAAAATTTTCATCTCTTTAGGCTGTTAACAAGCATGCTTTATCTCTAAAAACACACCTTCAGTAGGCTAAGTGAAACCACGATTTTTCATTGCTTAAGGGGATGTATTAGGCATTATTTCATTATCTACCAAGACAGGGTAGGGGAGAATTTTTAAATGAATTGTTTGGATATTTTGTTTAAACTGTTATCTTAAGAGCTTTTCATAAAAAATAAGTTCGCACTGAAAATGTATGGCTCAGAAGTATGTGGGAATATGGATTACAATTAATTATGTTTGCCAATAGTTACATCCATGTTTATTGTGACACAAAAAGCCATCTTTTAAAACCCAACTTTTTCTTCTGGTGATACTATATGACTATGAGTCACCGAACACCATAATCTTAAAAGAATTAAAATTGACAGAGACAAAGGGCAATGGAGAAATGCTTGGTGGGGTGTAAATGGGCTGACACATTACCAACAATGTTTAGCAGACAAGAAGCATCATACAGGAAATCTATGGTCAGAAAAAGCTGCATTCGGATAACTTGTGAGACTGCATAGAATGTTAAAACAAAGAGAAAGGCCATGTTTCGTAGATAAGGAAGACAAGGATAATAATCAGAATAGGGTATAGGAAAGGGTTGAATTATATACAACTCTGGAAAGGACCCACAGTGACAAAATTTCTCTCAATTTGGCTTCACATGGAGGCTGGTGACTGTAATCTTTTAAGTAAATGGCTTTCTTTAAACTCCAGGTTCTCGAAACTGAAAGCTTTTAAGTATAGAACTGTGTCATTTTCATAGGAGTATCAGGAGTTCCAGATCCAGAGAGCACTGGAGCAGTTCCATATTCCAAAAAATGCTTTCCCTCCAAAAGGTCATTTTACCGGTTCTGGAAAGGTTTTAAAATTGTTTCCTAACCAACTGTTTTCTAATCAAGTACAGATAATCTACAGAGGGGAACAAAACACATAGGGTTTAACATTAACATTAAGTATAAATAACAAGTATCACTATATAGTCAAAATTACTTGTTTACCCCTCTAAGTTTTGCTTTATGATGTAATAAACAATACTTCACCCCAAAACGTCAAAGTCTAAACACATGAAACTCTTTCATACCCTCCTCAGATTAACAACCCCTTCTCCCATCCCAGTTCTGGAACCATAACTAAATCAACTAAGTCAATGTTCTTGGTAAAGGTATATATATACTCCCTAGTAACTGCAAACCAAAACACTTATCTCTGACTACTACCCATCCCCCTTTAGAATGTAAACTCCTAGAGGGCACTTTTTGTGTTTGTATAGATTGCTCTTAGCATAGCATCTGGTACACAGAAAGCACTTAAATGCTTATTTGTTCATTCATTCATTCAAACAAAAGGACTCTTTCGGTAAGGCTCCTAAAAACACTCTATTAAAAAATTCCACTAATTACATCTAGCCCCCAGCAGAGCACAAAGGTGCCTCCATGCTATAATTAACATTTAGGTAAGGTTTACAAACTTTACAAAAGCTAAGCATTGTTAGCATTATTATGCTTATTTTACAAATGAGAGAAAAAAGATCAAAGAGCCAGTGGCACAAAGCTAATATAAGAGGTGGAATTTGAACCCAAGTCTTAACTAACTCCAAGTTCAGTGTTCATTCCACTACTACATGGTGCTACCTACACAGGAATATAAACAGTCCTGAGGCAGTCTGTTACATGATGTGATTCAAATAAAGACTCCAAGCCTACCTAGCTTCCAGCTGCTCACCCACTTCTAGAGTTATTACCTCAAGGTAGTCGAAAATACTGTACACTCACCCCCGTCTGTGTAATTTGCATATATAGTCAACAAGCATTTATTGCATACTGACTATGTGCCAAGGTAATGTGCTAATAAACTCTAAAGATAAGACAGAAAAAAACAAAAACATCCCTGTCCTTGAGGAGCTTCTAATGGGGGAAGACAAAATATACAAAAATAGGTACGGATGCAAAGCAGCCTTAAAAAGCAAGGCTTCAGCACCTGAGGGATCAGGAAAGGCTTCCTGCAGAAGGTGGCATTTGAGACACAGAAGACAGGAATCCTAAGTACAGAGGTAAGGGAAGAGATGATTTCAGGCACTGTGATAGCCACAGATGGAGCACTATGTGAGAGGAATAGCAACTAGTCCAGTATTGGCAGGTAGGTAGCTCAGTCCATAGATTTGTTGGACTTGCAGTCAGGAAGAACTTAATTTAAATCCTGCCTGGGATGATAGCGGTGGTCCTGCCTGACATTTAACCTCTATCTTAGCTTCTTTATGTGTAAAATGAGTATAACAGCGGCTACCTCCCAGGACTGTTATGAAAGATCAAATGGACAGTGTAAAGCACTTTGCAAACCTTAAAGCGCTATAGAAATGCTAGCTGTTATTATTTATTATTGCTGGATTGTAGACTGAAGAAGTACTATAGAAGAACAGAAAAATATAAAGGGGCAAATTAAGAGCTTTAAATGCCAAACACAGGAGTTTATACATGTATGGTTGAACTTAGAAGTAAAAGGGAACCACTTAAGTTTATTGGTCAGACCTTTGCTTTAAGGAAAATCACTTTGGGAGGGAGATCGGTCAAGGGTGTTATTGCTATAGTATATGGAAAGACAATACTTAAATTGAGAATAACACAAATTAAAGTTATATTAAATTTATAATGACTTATTCAAGGCATAGACACAAATAACTGGGTTCTAAAAGGCTACTGAGCAGATTAAAGCAAATGCTCTGACAAGTCTCTGACAAGTCCAAGTTTCAGATTATTTCAGATTCAAGATTATTTATCTGCCCCATGTGTTCTTAATAACACTACCAGGTGACATTTTCTGGGCCTCAGAAACTCAAAGATACCCTCTACTAAGGGAAAAGGGACCTACATGTGTTGGAATGAGACTCTTCACCAAATCACACATGATCAAATAATGCAGATTTTTATTTAAAAGGTGATTAGATGATAATTCCTAACTAGTAAACTAAGTTGGGTTTGAATTAGGTAATTTTAATTTTTCTAGATATGGGCAGCCCTCAAGTCAATTACAAGTACTTACTGCCACTTAGAGCAAACAGACAGCACACAAATGAATTTATCAGACAGCTTCCTGATGTGTTTCAGGTAAGGCTTCCTCCAGCTTGACTCTTGGTCAGGCCTCAGCCCCTCCCTTCCATGTCATCCCAAGTCACTGCTCTCAAGCAACAGAATTGATAGCTTGGGGCTAATGGCTCAAATGTGGCAAAGAAAGGAGATAAACAAAGTGGAGCAAAGAGAGAATAAATAAAAAGGGAAGGAGATTACAAGAATGTCCTGTGCCTAAAGACAAGGGTGGGGGTGTGGGGGGGAGTGGGGTAAAATAGCTCTGAAGGAATTTCAAAAATGTTTTAAGTGGCTACTTGAAGGACAACACATTTTTTGTGTGGATCTAATGTGCCCTGTTATAAGGAAAAATTAACATTATTTTATGATCCCAAATTAATGTTTTAAAAATGTTCCAATGCTAGATAGTTAAAATTCGTGACCCCATTTTGGGATTTTCTAGGTAAAGATACTGAAGTGGGTTAATGCCTTAGCCAGTGTCACATAGCTAGTAAGTGTCTGAGGCTGGATTTGAACTCATTAAGTCTTCTTGGACTCCAAGCCCAGTGCTCTCTACCCACTATGACACCTAGCTGTCCTAACCTAGCATTATTCTAATTATGTTTATACTACATTATTAGAATCTTTAAGACTTATGGGCACATATATAACCTATATCAAACTGCTTGCTTTCTCACGGGGAGGGGGAGGTGGAGGGGGTAAGGGAGAGAATTTGGAACTCAATTTTAAAAAAAATGTTAAAAATTGTTTTTACATGTTGTTGGGGAAAAAACAACATATTAAACAAAAAAAATTCTAGAAAGACTTAAGGCAAAGATTTTGGTTTTACATATAAGATCAAATTTAACAGATACTTCAAAAGAAGCACCTGTGTTACATGCAATGCCCTAGGAAAACAAAGGCAAATGTGAAAAAACAGTACTTGCCCTGGAGAAATTTACTCTTTTGGAAAGCTACAACAGGTACCTAACAAATAAATACAAAGTAATTTGAAGAGACAGTGCTCATAACCAGAAGATAAGGAAAAAGTCCTCATGTAGGAAATACCACTTGAATTTTACATAAGCTAGGATTCTACCAAGCACAGGTGAAGAAAGAGTACAACTCAAACCACATGGAACTTTTTGGGCAAAGGCAGTCCAGAAATGAAATGTTATGTACAGGAACAGGTAGCAAGCCAATTTGACCTGGAAAGACTGGGTATGAAGGACAGTACCAAAATAGCTAAACTGTGAAGTACTTTAAAAATGCCAGAAGAGGATTTTCTATTTCTCCAGAGAAAATAGGGAGTCAAGAAACGTTGAAGGGAGTAGGGGCTGTAACATGGTGGATTCTGTGTTTTTGGAGTATTGATTCATATAGAAAGGATAGTTTGGAAAAGGAAGAGCCCACAGAAGAAGAAACCAATTAGGTCATTGTAATGATAGGGGCGAACCAGAACTGTAATAGAGGATAAGGGAGTGGAGAGATGAGAGATACTGCAGAGGGTAAGCCCAAAAGAACTCGACAATTGTGGGAATATAAAAGGTGAAGAAGAAAGGAGTCAAGGATGACAACAAGGTTCTGAACTTGGGCGCGAATGGAAGCCTTCTAGTAGACAGTGATAGCTAAGTTCAATGCTACTATATGCTAACTTGACCACCAATTCAAACCAAAGCTCTGAGAGAAATACTATCAAGCAGCAGTATATTACAAAAGCAAGTTAAAGCCAACTGACAGCTGATGAAACAATAATAAGAAAACAATCTGTGTTCCTGCTTTCTGCCATACCTGATATATAAAATATAAAATTGTTGGTGTTTGCTTTAAACTATTTACAATAATGGATTAATAGCAAGCATTAGCTAAATGGGGGGAGGAGAAAAACATTTGTTAAGTACCTACTATGTGCCAGGTACTATGCTACAAAGTGCTTTTTACACATATATTATTTTATCCTGAGGGTAGGTGCTATTATTATCCCCATTTTACAGTTAAGGAAGTGAAGGCAGACAGAGGTTAAGTGACTTGACCAAAGTCATAAAGCTAGTAAGCGCCTGAGGTCAGATTTGTACTCAGGTCTTCCTGACTACAGGCCCAGGATGCTTTCACTGAGCCTACTACATGGAACTGTACTTAGATGCTAGGGATACAAAAACTAAAATCAAACGTCTCTGCTCTTAAAAAGCTTACAACTTATCAGAGGAGGTAGAGTGTGCATGTATCCTCCTATTCTCTCTCTTTTTCTCCACCCCCCCATATGTAAAAGAGAAAAATAATTTTTGAGGGCGCCAGGAAAAGCATCATGCAGGGGATGCGACTTAAGCAAAATTTTGCAGAAAACTAAGAATTCATCAGTTTAGTGAAGATGATTTTTTTTAAAAGGGAGTCAGTCAACAAACATTTATGAAGATCCACTATGTACCAGGCATTATGCTAAGCACTGCGGATGCCTCCAAAGAACACACAATCTAATGGGTGTCAAAACCAAACAAACAAGTATGTACAAACAAGCTATATGCAAAATAAAGCAAGTAGACATAAAATAAGACTTGCAAAGAATTATGTCCGGGGAATACTTCAAAATAATCATGTTAAATGCAATTGTGATGGTTACTCCATTGCCCCCCATTTAATTTTTTTGGGGAGGGAGGGAAGGTCAATTGGGGCTAAGTGACTTGCCCAAGGTCACACAGCTAGTAAGTGTGTCAAGTGTCTGAGGCCAAATTTGAACTCGGGTCCTCCTGACTCCAGGGCCAGTGCTGTACTCACTGCACCACCTAGCTGCCCCACCCATTTAATTGATTTTTATATACTTTAGAAAACTTTACAAGGGGCACAAATCATGTTACTGATATTTCAGCTAAAATAGTATTTGTGGCAATTTCTAGGAAAGTTTCACATTATTCCCTGGTTGGAATACAACCACTGTTTCTTCCCTCTCTTTACCAAAGTGTACGTGGGAGTAGGGGGAGGAAAGGAGAGGAGAGGGACAGACACACCTATGTTAACTAATTTTTACAGTAAACAATCAACATAAAGGTCAACAAAAATTCTTAGGGCTTACTCTAGCAAAGCACTATGCTCCTTGGTAGGAAAACCAAGCGACAATCTATTCCCTCAACAAGTATAAGCAGCATTTATCACTCACTCCAGCTCTGCAACACATCTAGCCATAGAAGACTGGCAGGTGGAGGGGTTGTGGTGGTAATGGGAGTGGCAAAGCTAGTTCTAAGCTCTGTCTAAAATTAATGCTAAAAATACTTTTTGGCACTTTCCAAATTTATTAATATTCTTTTAAAAAACTGATTTCCAAGTTCTCTCTCCAACCCTTCCTTTATCCATTGAGAAAGCAATGATAATGACTATATATGTGAAAGGTTGCCCTCCAAAAGGTAAGAAAAATAAAGAAAATGAAAGAAGTCTACTTCAGTTTGCACTCAGGTCATCAGTTCTCCCTCTGAAGGTGGATAACATTTTTCATCAGGAGTCCTTTGGAATAGTTTGAATCATCATATTGATCACAGCAGGCAAGTCTTTCCTAGTTGATCATCCTTACAATATTGCTGTTAGTATATACTATAACCTCCTGGTTCCGCTCACTTCACATAGCTCTTCCCAGGTTTTTCTGAAACAATCCTGCTCATAATTTTTACAAGATAATATTCCATCACAATTATATACCAAAACTTGTTTAGCCATCCCCCAACTTAGGGGCATCCCCCTCAATTTCCAATCTTGGCCACCACAAAAAGTTGCTATAAATAATTTTGTACATATAGTTTTTCCTTTTTATTTGATCTTCGTGGAATAATAGTAGTATTGCTGGGTCAAAGGGCATGTACAGTTTTATAGCTCTTTGGGATAGTTCCAAAACATTCTTCAGAATGGTTGGACCAATTCATGATGTCACCAGTGTCCCTATTTTCCCACACCCCCTCCATCACCTGTCATTTTCCTTATTTCTATCATGTTAGCCAATCTGATGGGTACCTCAGAGCTGTTTCAATTTGCATTTCTCTAATCAAGAGTGATTTAGACCATTTTTTTCATGACTATAGATAGCTTTGATACAATTTTTTACTTTTTACTAACTTTACAAACAAAAATTTCTATTTCTTAAAGTTTTTAAATAATAAAACTCCTTTTTCATTAACCCAAGAGTGATGTGTGAGCTGTAGAGGTAGAGCTTACTATAAATAGATGTTTAGCTCTACCTGTGATAAATATACAATCTAGAAAAATAAAAATTTAAGGCAGTTCACTAGAGAAATCTAATACTTAATATGTAAAACTGAAATTCTAAATCTTCTGGTTTCTATATCAATAGTCTTATCTAGTAACTGTTCTCCCAAATACACACACATACACACACACACACGGAAATTTTAGAATTCCAAAAATTCCAGTCTTTGAATAGAACGACACCAAACCTTTTTTTTAAGGCCTATCATTATAAAACATTAGTGCTAGAAGGGACCCCTAAAGATCGAACCTTCTCTATGTCCAACCTTCTCATTTTTCTTCCTGATTTAGTTTTTCCATTATAATGCCTATAGATTTGTCAAACTACCTATTAGAAGAATAATGCTCCTAAAAGAAAATAGTCTCATTTGAATGCCAAATGCTGGTTAGACCATGTCTGGAATGTTGTATTCCAGTCTAGAAGCCACTTTCTAAGAATACTGAGAGCAGCATGGTGAGGTGAAAAAAAAACCCTAAATATGGTGCTCCAAAGCCTGGCTTCCTATCCTTGCTCTGCTACTCTGTGGCCTAGGTACCTTTCTTTGTCTGAAAATGAGGAGCTAGGGATTCAATTTCCAGCTGGATGGAATTTTAGAAAGCATGTAGTGGAACCCACTAACATTTTACAGGTCAAACAAAAAATGATTTGCTCAAAGTCACACAGGAAAGTAAGAGGCCGAGTCTGGAATTTAGCCCAGGCTCTTTTCCTCCAAATTCATCACTCTTTCCAGGTATATGGAACTTCTGAGGTCCCTTTCAGCTCAAAATCTATGCTACTATGAACCTGGAGTACTTTCAAAGGGACATCTATCAGAGTTTGAAAACCACATTTTTGGGTTAGGTATAGGATAATATAGTACTAGAAATAAATATAGCCCAGTTAGAGCAGGGAGAAAAACCCATTTTACCTATTTAAGAACCACATATAGGAACTGATGCCATTCAGCCCAGAAAAATTAAAAAGATAGCATTCTTTTTAAATGAATCAAAAGAAAAACATGTGGAAGAATATTTTTTTTTTGCTTGTTGCTTCAGAAGGCATAGATCAGGATTCCAATCCCAACCTTCTGTCCTTAAGCAAGTCTCTAACTCAGTGAGTTCACTTTATGATTCTATGATCGTCATCTATAAAATATATGTATGGAAAAGAGTAGATGATATATAAAATCCATCTAAATCCTCTATGATTTTAACTCAAACCAATGGGGAACAAGTTATAGGGCAATAGATTTGGTACTACTGAAGAATTTTCTAAATATTATACTTGAAGAAGGCTGCATTGTTAAGCAGTTATCAGTGGAAATACTCAAGCAGACTTGGACAGCCACCTGATAGGATACTGAAGAAGGAATTCTGCAGTATCACTATCCCTTGCCACAGAAAATTTTAAGTGCCCAGTATTTGGAGATACTGTTTAGTTGTGTAAAATACTGCTGGACTGTGCCATACTATTGGAAGTCATCAATTTGTAATTCAAGTTAAAACTCTTCTGTAACCAAATGAATTTAGTAATTTCTATTCCTTCAAGACAAAAAATAAATCATACTAAGGATTTAATTCATTAATTCAACAGGCAGCTATTTATTAAGCACCCACTAAGGGTGATTCACTGTGCTTTAGGGTAAGGAAACACAAAGACAAAATGTTAATTCTACTGCTTAAGAACATACTATACAAAATAAACTTTAAGAAAAGTTAAGTCATTTAACAGTAAGCCAATAGTAACAAAAATTCTAACAATAGCTGACATCTATGACACACTTATTTTTTTATTTGATCCTCATAAAGTTCAGAGATCAGCTACCACTGTTGCTATTCCCATTTCACAAGCTTAGAGAGGGGTTAAGTGGATTGCCTATGTTCACATAGTTTCTAAGTACCAGAATCCAGCTCTCCCAATTTCAAGTCCAACTTTTGTAAAGAGCTCTGCCTGACATAGAGTAGGTGATATATAAGTGCCTAGTACCATCACCAATGCCAGCAACTCACCTAGCATGTGCCATCTGCCTACAGTACAATTCTTTGAGATTGTCTATATTAACAATTAGGCAGTAGGAAAGAATTTCATTTTCTTTTAAAAAAAGAAAAACATTGGCTTTTACTGCTCAAAATAGCATCTTAAAGGGCTTTTTAAAATTAGTTCATATCCTTAATAAAATAGAAAGAGTTGTAGAGCAGAAAGTATGTTATATACAGTCAACGAAAGTACATTTCTACCCTAAGAAACACAAAACTAATAACATGAGATGAACCACTTCACAAAAAAAAATGGTGGTTTGACCCCTGGGGAACTAAAGATAGGGCTTCTTTACTAACAGAAATTAGACTAGCATGGTCACTGCAGCTATGTTAACGTGGTTGCCACTGGCAACCAGATTTTTCAAACATATCACACTTCGAGCAAGTCACAATTCTTTGAGACAACATAAGCTTTAAATCATATCTGACAGTGTTGGACAAGTCTGAGGCATACATAGGAAACCTCAAAGCCACTGGTCTGCTTCTTCAAATAAACCGGAATTAGAAACAGTGTTGCAAAGGAAACTCATCAATCTAAAATCTTTCTATAGAAAGGCTTTGCTCTTGCCTCACCTCACACCTCACTCCTTCTTCCCCTCACAAAAGGAAAAAAATCCCTGCTCCACATTGGCTCATTCCTATCTTAAGGGCAAGAAAAACTGTTGCCAATCCCTAAAAAGTCTCAGGACTAAGACATACCTGAAAAAAAAAAAAAGGTGAGCATAAATAATAGACATCTAGCTCTTCTAAGTTTATTGAGGCAGAAGTATTGAGTTTAAACAAACTCAATTTGGTTTATAATCTGCCCTATCACATATGCCAGTTACTAAATTTCTAAAGTAGTCATAACTCTTTAAACATATGAAGTAAAATCAATGGAAAAAGTCAAATTATTTATATTAATTGTTAAATAGATATATAACACTGCCTGATAGTTCTGGATCTATTAAATTGGACGAATTAACTAAGGGAAATCCCAACTACAATTCTACTCCTATACTCGATTGAATCTAAAATTAAGCACAGAGCAAACAGCAAGGAAAGTGAGGGAAGTATTCTTAGCATGCTTTCAAAAATAATATAAATTGACCGATCGAGTCAGTTCATATACAGATGCATTTACAACAGTATTCTAATGCATAATGCACATCTTCATTAAAATATACAATATAAACAGTATATTTTCAACAAAAAACAAACAGAATTAAAATACTTCTTTCGAAATCCAAAAAAAATAAAATAAAATAAAAGTTACCTGGCTCTTCCTTAATAAATTGCAAATCCTCTTCTTGGTAAGAAGCAGATGTCTGCATTACTGAGCAATCTTCTAAGTTCTCTTCATTATTAGGTGGTATATTATAAATAAATCTTTTTGTAGTTTGGTTTTTTCTTCTTGTTTTGCCAGTTTCTTGCATTCCCTGTGATCCCATATCATTCCAAACAAACACTTTTGACTGACCTTGGGATTCACTCTCAGCAGTTTCAGGCGAACTATCCTGGACCCAACTACAGTCATTTATTTGGTAGTTTTCTATTTGGCCCTCATCAATACTGCAACCATCATTTTCACTTTTTATACTACTTGCCAAATTCGTAAGATTTCGCGTTGCCCAAAATCTGGCAACTTTCTGATCCCGTGATGAAGGCAGACCATCTCTACTAATAGATCTCCGGTTATAGTCCACAACTACAGACTCTGGAGCTTCTGACTTTATGCTTATATTTAAGGCATCTTTAATAAAATTGCGGCAAGATTGAACAACTTCAGTCATCTGAAGGTAGCTGGCCACTGACATTACTTCAATGGCATTTTGGCTAGTAAGCACCAGATTACCAGAATACAAGAAGTCCAAGATGACTGAAAAACCTTGAACTGCAGCAACATCTAAATGGGTAACAGTGGTTTGGTTACGGTTTTCTTTGTTTGGAAGGTTTTCTTTGTTTGTAAAGCAATATAGAGTCTTGAAATAACGGCTGCCTGCAACCAGGATGTTCTTGTGAGCTCTGAAAATTCGTCCGCTCACCACAATGTCGACATCACAAAGAATGCCTTTCTTCCTCTGCTCATTCAGTTCTTGAAGAAGTTGATAACAGTAAGAGTTCTCATTTGGCCGACTGTTATAATCACAGTATCCCTCTTCATTAGTTGATTCTGATGGTACTCCTTCTGATTCCTGCAATTAGACAGAAAAACAAATATGAATTTGAAATCAATTTCCTTTTTAAAGTTCTAATGCTATCTTGAATAAAATGAGTAATTTGCAGTGCTGCTATTCTCTCATTTAAGAAAATAATAACTAAACTGACCCACTTAACAGTAACCACATTTTGGAATTTCTCACAAAGATGGGAGTGAAGAAGAAATGGGGAAAGAGACATTCTCTCCCTAAGAAAACAAAACAAAATGAAGTTCTAGTATACCTAGTAGTTCTGAATTATGGGACCAACTTTAGGAAAATACTAGAAAGAAGCATCATATTTCTGATCAATCTGCTTGGGCAGATACAGTAGGGCATTCTAAGGAGTTAAAAATCAAGGTTATAAATTCTTTCACCATTCATAATGATTATTTTCTATCTCATCCCCCTCCCCCTCCCCCAACTTTCTTTCCTCAAGACAATCCTATACAGTAGCTTACATAGCAATATCCATGTTTTACAAGTGTGGAAACTAAGCTAAGTTACCGGACCTAAAAATCCAACCCAGGACTCTGTCAAACCTAGTATTTTTTCTACTACATCAACCTGACAAGTTGAATTTCTTAAATTTGGAATGTTTATTATATTTATTTTTCCCCATCTGCAAAGATTTCTTTAATCTAGGAGTAAGATTTAAACTTTTATTTCTGAATGAAGAGCCAGCACAATTAAAGCTTATGCTATTTTGAAAATGTGCTCAGGTTTTCCTAATTATCAGATATAAAAGAATGAGAAACCTTTTCCTGCCTATATAAATCTTACAAATCCTCTTTACACTGTTATTCTCTCCTTAAGAGGCATAAAGGTCAAAGTAGAAAGAAAGAGCACTGTAATCAGGAGAGAAGTGGATTCAAAAATCTCATGTGTACCTAAGGTCAAATCACAGCTGAGTTTCAGTTGTCTCATCTAAGAAATGGGAATTTTATCTGTAGCACTTGCTTCAAAAGGGAGATGATAGTGACATAACGTGAAGCACTTTTACAACTCCTTTAAGTACTGTGTAAATAGATGGTAGGTACACTTTAAAATCTGAAATCAATAGTTCTTAGCTTCAGCTAAAGCTTATGCAATGCTTTTGGTTAAAAAAAAAGTACAACTTTACCCAAAGAATCAACTGTCTTTTTCAAAAAGAAATATTTTGTTAACTATAAAGATGAAAGAGGAAAATGCTGATCTCATTTTAAGCTAGGAAAGTATTTTCTCTTTAGCAATATTTTTAAAAAGTTTGCTGTGAGGGGGAAGAAGGCAGTGTGTTGCCAATCCATAAAGCTTGGCCTTAGAATCACAGACCCAGGTCCAAGTCTAGCCCATTTTATTAGCTGAGTGACTATAAGCAATCATTGGACATCTTAGCACCTCGAGCAAAGAGTCCAAGACTTCAAGTTAGGCTTGAGTAGTTAATATGCAGAGGTGGAGGGAGCTCTCATTTACCAAACAAGTTGCTCTATACTATAAAGATAAGAATTAATTGCTTTCATTCACATCTAAAAATTTATGCCATCTATTTTGGCACATCAAATACAGAAACAAACCAGAATATTCCTGAATTAAATTATTTTCATTGTTTGGATTAGTTGCTTATCAAATAGTTTTAAAGAAGTTTTCACTGCTTTTGTGTTCAATACCTCCTACTCACATTTGAATAGTAGCACTGTGCCATATGTTTGTTATTAGCAGCTGTTAAACATGCCCTTCAATTGAAGCTTGTCAAGTCAAGATGTGTACTCTTGAGGACAAAAACTGGAAGTGCTTTTCCTTTAAATCACGTGTCCCCAAAGAGAAATTTGATGATTTTATTTAAAAGACAAGAACCAGCAATTACATAGCATCATAAAAAAGTGACAGTATGACTTAATAAAAAAGAATACAAATTATCAAATTCTTGATGGAACCTAGAAGAAATTAGAAAATAGACCAATAAATTTTAAAAGGTCAACCAAGCTTTATATTTATTTTTCATAAAAATTCATGTTAGTGGGTAACTTCTAAATAGGAGGATTTTTCTTTGGCCTAAAGTCATCAGTATGCAGAGGTGGGATGGTAAAAAAAAAATTTAGAGCACAAATGTACCCATGACTAGCCTGTTTCAAGTTCCAAAATAGTTAACAGAGAAAAGTTTACTTAGTTATTAAAATTAGATTAACAAGAACAATTTGAAGACTCAGAAAACTCCAGCACTTTATACAGGTGGGCGGAGTATTAGTTTTTAACTTTCTGAGACAAGTATAGTCATGAAAAGGTAAGAACTAGAAGAGAAAACCAATCCTACTTGAACATCTATAATATTTCCTACACGTGGTCATCTAGTTTCTGCCAGAACACCATCAAAGCCAAGGAAAAGAATAATTACTGAGGTTGAGAGATTAGGTTAAATTATTTGCCTAAAGCCATACAGAAACATTTTGCAATGCCCTTTCACAAGCTTCAAATCCAATGTTCTTTCCAATAAATTTTCACATGGCTCAAGTTGTTATATTATCAAGTTTCTCCCTACATGGAACTGAAATCTATCTCCTGGCAACTTTTTCACCCAACTGGTTCTATTTCTCTCCTTTGAAACCAAGCATGACAGTCACTAATCACTCTTGTGGTTTGTTTTTGTTTTTTAAAAGCACAGAGTTCTGTGAATAGATCAACTAATTTAAAGATCCATTTATAGAAAATTGTGGTTAATTTTAGATACAAAAAAGTTCTTGAGGAAAACCTAGGCTCAGAAAGTTTGTGACCTATTATTACACCCCTCACAATTAGCCTAATATTTACTTATTCTTTTTGATGTGGTTCAGAGTCCTGGCTTCTCCAACTAATAGCTATGTAATCTAGGGGGTAATCACAAGAAACTACAACCTGAGTTGCTGTACGGTGGAAAGAGAGACGATTAAATCTTGACTCAATGATCTTGGACTTGTCACTTAAGCTGTCTCTCAATTTTTTTCATCTATAAAATGAGGATGTTGGACTAAATAGTAAAAAAAAAAAAGTCTCTTCTAGTTCTACATCCATTTCCTCACCTACTAATGAGTCTAAAACAACACTACTTAAGAGTTAGTGCTGGATGTGGAATCAGCCCTAAACTTTGTTTTGTAGTTCTTTAAATTTAATGAGCAAATTACTTTGCCTTTTCTCAGCTTTGGTGTCTTCATGAATAAAATGAGGACAATACTTGCACAATCTAACTCACAGGATTGTGGAAAAAGAACACTGTAAAACCTTAAAACATACAAATGGAAGGCAGTATCAATTACCTACCTACTCATAGGGTTGGTATAAGAATCAAATGAAATAATTAAAGTACTTTGGAACTTAGAAGCATTAATCACTGGCTATTATCAACCATATATTTTGCTTTTAAAATGTCATTTAAACTTTATCACTTGATCAAGTAACTTATTACTTTTGTGACCAGGAGTAATGGGGGAAGAAAATCATGCTTTGTAGCTAATAGCCAAGTTAATGAGTGGTAAGCATCTAACATGGAGCTCTACAACTAACCCACTTAAAAGCATCTTAATAAAACTAAAACCTCAATACATATGAAAGGGAAAGGAATAATTCTTAGGAATTATTTTATATAACAAAACAATCTGTAGCAGCAATTTGAAGACACAGGCGCACACGCACACACACCCCTAGCACCTTTCTTCACCATTTTTCCACTTCCATACAAAGAATCATGAATATAAATTAGGTAGCAGAGTTTGGACAGGAAGAATTAAGAAACAGTATAGCTTAATTTCCATTTGCCTGAATTGTTTCTCCTGCATCTAAACAGTTATATATGTATGCATGTATACAAATACACAATTATAGATACAGACATATGCATACACACATACATATATATATGTGTACACACACACACATATATATCTGTACACACACACGCGCGCACCTTCCAAACCGAACTCTGTGTGCATGCTGTATCCCTACGTCCAGTAGAGACACTGCCTTGAAAACAAGTGCCATGAGGTTAACCGACTATATATTACAATTTTTCTGCAACAAATACAAAGCGGCTTTTGATCCCCTAAGTGAACAGCAAAACTAAACCTTCCCCACCATCCAAAGAGACCATATTCACCAAGATCACATCATTCGAACAGTTTACCCAAGTTATATCTAGCTAATGTGGGCAACAGTGCAGAAAGATCAAAATCTTAAGATTCTGACTAAAATGAAATTTTTAGGTTAGGTTTAGCTTCCTCCTACAAACCAAGGTGAAGCCATGTAACAAATTTGATTGAGTTTTTGTTTTCTTTTCCTTCCTCTTCCCACAGTCTATTTAAAGGCTGTAATGGCCAGGGAAATACCTAAATAGTAAGGGATATAAAGTAGGTCCAAATCCTGACAGAATGGATAACTGACACTAAATACTCAAGGGTGGATTTTATGAAAGTTTTTATGAAAAATAAAAGTTTAGATCATTAGTGGTGTTCGGCAGTATTTTTTTTTTTTGCTGCTAAATTTGGAAAACGTTTCCAAGGCAAAAATTGTACAGTATTATTATATATAGTTAAGAGACTAAGTCTATACCAAAAATATCAAGACTGCTTTTAAGCTCATAGAAAATAAGTTTAAGAAAGCCTAGCAGCTTATCCTGATTTTTCACAAATGCTGAGGAATTCACTTTGGCAAACCCAACTAATATGTATTATTTACACTTGCTAAAGAGTAACTTTAGGCTACATATCCCAAGGTAAACAACTGTGAAGCCTTGGTATATTTTTTAAATTTCTAAAAATTTCTTTTTTATAGAATATTACAAAAGGCTAGACATTTTATTCTCACCACAACCCATGCTTAAAGTATAAATATATGTGAAATGTATAGTAAAAGACGTTCTTAAGAACCCCAACTGAAGATACCCTTTAGTTTCAACTACTGAACAAGCAACCAATAACTAATGGATTTATGTTGCACCCAATTCCGCCAAACTAGAAGGCGTATATTGTGCTGTATATTATAGCACATCACAGTATATTATGTAGTGTTATCATTTAATGCTTTGAAAATTGAAGTCCAGAAAGGTCAAGCAACTTGCCCAAGGTCACAGTGCTACTTAACGGTACAGTACCTCCCAATTAGGACCAGTCTCTCAGTCTTCCTCTGACCACACATGGTAGCTATGCAATAAAGAGAATACCACTTACACAAACAAAACCTATTTTCTAATATTTCAAGGATTCAAAAAAATAAATTGGAGAACCGTTTTAATGTAATTTAGAAGAAGCCAAGAGATAAGAAAGCACTAATAATAATCATATTCCTACCACCTGTACCCTCCAATGCCTTATTGATGTAAACTTAAAAGCAGGAGAGACTTGGGCAGCATTAATGCTAGGAAAGACTGTTACACTAAAAAATTTACTTTAGTCTGAGAGGAATACATAAAAAGAATGCTGAGCTAGAAAATTTAGGCAATAATACTGGTTTTTAAGTAAACTTCATCTTTAACTATTTCTCCCTCTTGCTTCCTGGGTAAAGGTCTCTCACTTTGTTTCTAATTCATAGAGATGAAGGAGTTCTATTGCTGGGAACCATTTATGCCAAATGAAGGGAAAGACAAATTTGCTTTACCTTTTTTTCTTCAACTTCCATTCAGCTCTGATCCTCTGATATAATAACAAAAGAACTCAAGCAGAATGGTCAATCAGAAGTCACTGGAGACAGGCAGACTAAAGAAGAGTCACTGGTCTGATCTATCAATTAACTCTGAAAATATTTAACTACAGATTTGGGTGTGCTGTCACTTTTATAATATGCAAAAGGAGACTGCTTTAATTTCTATTTTCGAAAATATTCAAAACCTAACTTACCAAAGCTACCCGAATAAAAACTTTCTCTATATTCAGACAATCACTGTATCTCAAATCCTTCAAATACACATACTAGTAAGAATTAACTTCGACCAGCATTAAAATACAGCCACCTATGGGCAAGCACAATACTGCAAATGATGGCTAAGGATGGTAACACTCACCAGAAGTTTAGAATAGGAAATGAAGCCAATTTAAACACCTGGAAGTACCTGAAGTAATATGAACAAACCTCCTTCGACAACCAGTTCCCTCACATGACTATAGGGCTGCTTTATAAACAAGTAATTAGTGGTCCAATTTTGCATTTAATAATGGTGTGAAACCTATCAGTAGTTTGCAATTTGTAACAGTAAAATATTTTGATGAATTCTGACAGTAGAAGCAATCTCTGGACATGAGTGAAGTTTGTCCTGTAAAGGTGCAATATTCTTTGATTCTGGCACAGAAATAAAGTGAGGTATAGCCAGAATGGATTAGGAATAAAGAGTAGAGAGACAAGTAAGCACTAATCCAAGACTGATAAGACTAAACCCCCAAAAAGGTACATACTGTGGAAGATAAAATACAAGAACAATACAGAGGTTCATACCCTCTCACACAAACGTGTGGTATATGAAGGATGTGCCAAAATACAAGCAAGAGCTCTCAGAACTTAAGGGCTGAAAAGGACCATCTAGTTCAGGGGTTAGTCCAAAGGTTATTAACATTTTTTTTTAGGTCACAGACCCTTTATCGAAATGTTCCAAGTGCATAAAATAAAATATATAGCATTCCAAAGCAAACGGATTAGACTGAAATAGTTTCCAAATTACAAGTTACCAGATCTTAGGTCAAGAACTCCTGATTTAGCCCAACCCCATCATTTTACAAATGAAGACTGTGACCCAGAAAGACTTAGTGATATGCCCAAGGTTACAAAAGTTAGAGTACTGGAGGCAAAAATGTGAACTCTGGTCCCCTGACTCTAAATTCAATTCTGTACCACATCAGGTACAAGAAAAACTTTTGTTAGTAACACTTTACTTAAAATGGCACTTGCACAAAGCCTTTAATTTTCAAGTATCAGACTAGGAGTTAAGAAACCTAGAATCTGGTGTTAGTTCTCCCACTGCTAAGCTTGTGTGATCTTGGTCAAATCATTTGGGATTAATTTCATCAGTAAAATGAAAAGACTGAAAAACTAATAAGGTCCCATAAAAAAATAATGAATTCCAAGGTCTTGCTTATAACATACAGAGGTCCACCAGAGGTACTTCTTGGCTAATTAATATTTATGTCATTACCATGTGCTATTGTCTGTTGGTAAGTAAAGAGGCTTGCTAAGGCAATAAGGCTACACTTAGTTACTTACACTACACACTTATGTTAAAATTTTAACTTCTGATTCCTGTGCTGTTATAAGAGCCTGACCAACTACAAAACAAGATCTCTAAATATGGATAATCATTTTAATCACTTCAATTCACAACACTGACACCTGGGAGACTGCATCTGTATACTTTAGTGATGTTGTGACAACTGCCTTTCTAAAGATGAATTCCACCTAACTGAAACACACCGGTTACACCAAATCCCCAAACCAGCTTAGCTCCAGCTGGATAAGATCAAGATAACATGCCAGAACTACAAATTTCTATTATTTCATTATGTTTGGCTCTGGGAATAATATCATGCAGCTCGATAGCCAGCCACCACAAACTAGTCTATTCATGACTTCTGTCACTTTGGCAAACAGTCAATTACTTTGGAAACAAAAACGCAGAAGTCAATGGCCTGATGTAAATAGTTGTATCTGCTCACATCATCCTACCTCTAACAACACGGAGGAAAAAAAGAGTATCTAATAAGCAATATTTAAAAGCTAGTTTACAACAGCTTTAAGAAAAAGAACATCGCCCAGAGATAAGCCTGCTAAAAATATTTATTTAAGCAAAGGAGATGAGTAAAAAAATTCATTCAAGTCAAAAACGAAGTGCTTGTTCTCAAAGAACTTCTCCTATTCTGCCATCTGTTCGAAATTTCAAATTATCCCTATTTAATTAAATAAATTACTGAAGGGGATGTCTTAAAAGTTGAAGCAAAGGATGTCATTCTTAAATCGGTAACTAGCCTTCAGACTTGGCTCAGCACTCACCAATCGTAATACTAACATTAGTGAAGACCCATAGTCACAGGTCTATTTTAAATGGGTTGTCAGTACTGATAAAACTTAAGAGAATAGAAACTGCAAGCTTTTAAGTAAGAAACAGCAACCTTTTAGGTGCCTAAGGAAATCTAATCGTGATCCAATCAGATAAAGTACAGCAAAGCAATCTGCTTATTAGTCACAGAAGATAAAACTGGTCTTTAACGCTAATTCTGCATGACAATTAGAGTTGTCAGTCACTCATTAAACATTTCAAAACCCAATTCCCAGCACTGCTCCCCGAACCCCGACTCCCAAAAGGCTTCCACTCCAAGCCTACAGTCAGAAGGACCCCTCCACCCAGAGATAGGAGTTCCTGGGGAGACTAGCGTTCCCCGCAGTTAAGGGCTCGGAGAAGTTAAGGAGGGTGTGCGCTGTACTTACCTGCGCGTGGGATTCGTGGAGTCTGTGCTCGGCGGAGAGATGGTGCCTGAGGAGGAGGGCTCTCTTGTAGTTTCGAGTGCCCCTCGAAAGCTCATCGTGGCCCACTAGGGGCAAGTCCCCACTGCCCCCATCCTCAGGAGTCTTTTGGCACCAGGAGCAGGACATGAAGCCGGTGTCCTGGCAATACTGCAGCCAAGAAAACTCCTTCAGCCAAGAGGTTTGGAAAGAACAGTGCAGCTTCTGCAGGAGGGACTTGGGCCGGGCCAGCGGGAAGTGCTGGACGCTCTCTCCTTCCCCGGCTCCCACGCTGCTGCCCTCCGCCTCATCCCCCCCATCGCCTCCCGACCGCCTGCTGCTGCTGCAGCTGCCGCCTTCCGCCCCGCTGCCGTCGCCCAGACTCGCCCCCTCCTCCTCGTCCTCGCTGCTGTCGCTCAGGGACGCCCCGTCCTGCACCAACTCTTTCCCCTCCAGCACATCCAGCTCGAGGTCCTCGTCCGCCGTCCCCCGCCCATTGAAGTGCCTCGGGGGCCACGCCGAGGCCTCGGCGCTGCCGCCGCTGCCATTGTTACTGAGACCCCCGCCACCACCTCCACGGAAGGCCAGAGTCCGGCGGTTCCTCTCGGCGAACATGGGGCCCCCGGCGCCGCCGCCGCTGCTGCCGCCGCCGCCGCCACCGCCCAGCGAGGCGGGGCCGCCCCCGTCCTGCGCGAGAAGCAGGTCCTTCCCTTCCTCGGCGGCGGCGGCGGCGGCGGCGGCGGCAGGAGCAGGGGCGGCCGCGGCGGGGGCCTCCAGGTCTTCGGGTTCCAGGCCCTCCAGTTCCACTTCCTCGTCCGCCCCCCGCCCATTGAGCTGCTGTTGCTGCCGCGGCTGTTGCTGTGGCGGCCAGGCCGAGGCCTCCCCGCCGCCACCGTTATTGTTCGTGGAGCCGCCGCCGCCGCCGCTGGCGGTGACCAGCCCGCCTCCTCGGAACGCCAGCGTCCTGCGGTTCATCTCAGCGAACATGGCGCGCGCCGCCGCAGCCGCCCGGTGCCCCCGGCTCGCGCCCGGTCTCGAGCTCCGTCTCGCGCTCGCTCCGTGCCCCCGTCTCGCGCGCTCCCTCGCTTTGCTCCCCCCTCCCTCCTCTTCCTCCTCCTCCCCCGCCCCCCTCCCACCCACCCACCCACCCCTTGCCCCCGCCCCTCACGCCCTGGTCTCGCGCTCCTCTTCGCTCCCCCCTCCCTTCCCTCCGGTCTCGCGCTCACGGTCCCCCTCACGCGTCTGGCGCTCGCCTGGCTTCTTCCTTGGGCCGTTCTCCACCTCCGCCCCCCTCCGTGGCGATTTCGAAAAGCGCTTCGCGGGAAAGGTTAGGGGGCGGGGGGAGGTGGCGGAGGCAGCGGCGGCGGTGGTGGCGGTGGCTGTGGAGGAGAAGGCAGTCGGGGGTGCGTGGGGCCTTCAAAGTTGAGAGGCGGAGAGTACGGAGACCCTCCCCTGCCCCCTTCGGAACGCCAGAGAAAAGAGAGAGCCTTCTCTCGGGGCGCACGAGTCCGGACCCCGCCGCCAGCCTCGGGAGCCGAGAGGACCCGCGGCGCGCCGGGCGGCCGGCTTCCACCATATAAAAAAACCGACAATGAACCCGGCCGAGCGTTTCCGTCCGACCAGGCCCTGGCGGAGGTCGAATGGCAAATGAACAACGGACTGCGCCCACAATGCACCGGGGTAGCAGTAACCGCTGGAGGGGGAGAGGGTGGGGGCCGGGCTGGGGAGGGGGGCTGGGCTTGGGGGTGGGGGGGCGCCAGGGGAACGGGAAAGGGGCTGGGCTGGGCCTGTGGGGTGGGGGGGGAGCGGAAAGGAAGCCGGACCCCGGGGGTGGGGTGGGGGCGAGGGCGGAGGAGGTGAGTGGGGCGTGGGAGGTGTCACCCTAGAAGGTGAGAGGATTATTGGGGGCTTGGAGTGAAGGGGGCCTGGTCTGGGGGATGAGGAGAAAGGCCGGGCCGAGCGCGAGGAACAGCTGGCGAGTGTCAGGTTATGGTGCGTTTCCTCCAGCCCACTCGCACCTCCTTGCCCTCGGCGCTCCTGCTTGCATGCCCATTTCTTTTTCTCCAGCCACGAGCTAACAAGCCCTTAGACGAAGTGTTTTGAAAACAGTCTCCGGGTAGGGAACCGGGTTATCCAGCCTTTGGCGTTTGGTCCGTGGTAGGGGGGAGTCCTCTGAGTAACTGAACTTATTTTCGTCCTTTCACAAAGGCTGTACCGGGCGATGTGTTTGGAGAGAGATGATTGCACCATGGACACCTCCTCCTCTGATGCATTGTGTCTGTCTGTGTGTGCCTGCGTGTGAGGGATGCAGCACCCCGGGCTCAAGGCCGTAATCATTTCACAGAAATGCACCGCCCCGAGTGTCTTATTGCTGTGATGAAATGGAAATTTAAATAAAAGGTCGAACACGTGCGTTCACTGGGAAGTATTGACATGGGTGTTACATCACCGGCAGCCAATCAGATAGCTCCAGTTGTGTTTATATTTCTACAACCACCTTGTGAGTATTACAGTATGTCATAACGTTATAAATATTAGGCAGGGTTTTCCCCGGAGTGGGGAGGAGTCAAGCTCTTACGGTATTAGTGTGTGGCAGAGAAGATTGTGCTTTTAAGATAACAGTCTTCAATTAAAAAAAATCCTCCAGAGTGTTTTCATTTTTACTGTTAAGTCAGAAGTAATTAGAGGGACAAATTTAAGATGAAAATAAAGCTGCCTAACAGTCTTAGAAAAGGTTTTCTAACTTTTACTCACTTGAAGATGGTGGTTATTGTAGGTAAAACTGTTTGTGTATCTTTAAATGATACCTAATGTTTATTGAACTGTACTTAATCTGTTTTTAAATGTGAACTCATTAATTTTATAAAACTTTTTCAAGTAAAATTATTATTTCAAATATGGAGTTTGATCGTGTTTTTTTTTTTTTTAACCATTTCAAAATCAATGTTGATCATTTTACTCTGTACACAGGTGTAGGGAACTCCCCCTATCAGTAGAGGTCTGCAATTCTTATGCAGTGGTATGTCATTTTAAGAGTCTTGGCTGGGGGCACTGAGAGGTTAAATGACTTGCCTTGGGTCATATAGGTAGTAGATTTTAGAGCTGAGACCTGAACCTAGGTTTTTCTGGCTATTGCCTTTCTGTAAGTAATATCCAGGGGTGATAACAGTAAAAATTAAGTGACTTTTGAAGTTTTAAGTATTTTATGATTTTTGGTTGTGAAATTCTTGCTCTGGTTGCTAGGGTATTTTTTGCAATTTAATTTTTTGTATTCTCATTTTAAAATAATACCACCTTCTATCTATGCATTACTGAGGTAATAATTATGAAACTTTAAGAAAGCATACCATGTATCTAATTTGCTTACAAATTAAAATGTGATTTTCTGAAAAGAAATTTTACTGTTTTAACATTTTTAAATTGATGTGTCTATATCATTGGCTTAGAGAGTCATCTACTAAAAGCAATTTTAATTTAATACAGAGTTTCAAATAGAATGTTTAAAATTAACTCTCTTAAACATTAGACTTTTAATAAAATCCTGCTTTGTACATTAAGTAAAGATGACACTACTCACCAGATTTTTGATTTTTGTGGTCTTTGCCCAGTGAGGTCAATTAGTTGATTCAGTTGTGATATCTACATTATTACGTGGCTCACTTTGTGACCAGCAATAGAGATATCTGGTCTAGTTAAGAGTGTAATCTGGCCCTGGAGTTAGGGGCTTTTGTTTTTTTTTTTCCTTTCCTAAATCAGTTAACCAGTCTTTATGATTGTCTCTTTGGCTTTACCACCACGTTCTAGCTGTACATTTTAGGAATATCTGATATGTTTCCATTATTTCTGATGAACAGTGATGTAGCATATTAGTAGTATATTGCTTTTTTGTCCTATTTTAAAAAAAAATCGTGGCGTTTTGCAGTGATTCATCACACTAAAGGAAAAAAGTAACAAAGAAGTAACTTTTCCAGGGTTGGGGTTAATAGGAGGTTTTGATTTTGCCTTCAGTACTTTCAATATTGAAATTTTCCCTTTTTTTCAAAACAAAGAATTAAGACTTTCTTTTCATCTTCTATGTTGTTTGCCTGTGATGGTAAAGCACCAAAAATTTGATGTGTACCAAGCTTGTCAATATGCCAGGAAGTGACTTTTTGACATAGTTCATATGTTTTTGTTATATGCACATTGCCTTCTATCTAGTATTGTACTTAAACTTAGCTAGTGATAAATGATTATCATTTATAATAACAACCAGTGGCTTTATCATTTCATGAAATCCCTAAATCCTTAGCAGCCAGACATCTCTAGAACGCTGTCAGTTGTCATGGAGATCCAGAAAGGATGGTAGAAATGAGGCACAGAAGGGGTGACATGACTTACTCAGTATCTTCTAGTAAGAGAAATCTGGTAAGCAAATGGGGATCCCCTGCTCTCTAAGTGGGCACAGAGGAATTCCCCCACCCTTTTCATATTCCTACTAGCAAACAGAAATCCTCTCTTCTAACCCGTAAAAACCTTTCCTATTGAGGTTCTGTCAGATTAAGGAAATTCCCACTCTATTGGGGAACCCCAGGAAAATGGGAGAACCCCATTTTAGTTACAAACCACTGAACCTCACTAAAGAGATTGTACATAGCCTCAGTAGTTATGGTTCATCAGATGTTCTTGCTTATGGCATCTCATTAAATTTGAATCTGTTTTTGTATGATAGATGTACTCTGCTGCTCGGTAGTTTATATTCACTACTCACTTGTTTCTGAATACATTTTGACCTGTAAACCTTTTGAAACTAGATCAGTGACTTTAAATCCTTTTAAGCCCCCTAAGATCCAATCTTGGGTTTTCCTATCACCACCTTGCTTTTTTAAATGCAAATAGACACTTGAAACAATCTTAATTGCATCACAGTGACACTGATTTTTTTTCATACTTAATGCTTTTAAGATTTTTTTCTTCTATGGTAAGTTCAGAGGGCATAGGCTGGTATAGAAAGAAAATCTTATAACAGTCATTTGGTGTTTTGAGATTGCAAATTGAAAATCAAATTAGTTAAGAACAAAAGGGCAAAACCTTCTAATAATAATGGCTTATGTTTGTAAAGTACTTTGTAGATCTCCAAATAGTTCTTTCACATATAGCATTTGTTCCTCATAACCTTCTGAGATGGAATGATTTTAATTGCTCTCATTTTTAAAATGAGGAAACTGAAACTCGGAGAGAGATTTGGTCCATAGCAATAGTCTAATAAATGGCAGACTCTAACCTATGTCTTCTAATTTCAAGTCTACTGCTCCTTCCACTATGTCATACTGGATGTAATGTCACTGTATATGAAACAAGTGAGTTAGTGGCTAACAGTCCCTGGTACCTGGTAGGCGCTTAATAAATATTTATTGATTATTGATTGATTTAGTATAGCTAGGAAATATTTAAATCTTACACTAATACATTTGGATTTTTCCTTTTGCCTTGCAGTATATTAAAATGGAGTTAGAAACTTTTAATATCGTGAAAGTATTTGCCTGAAGCAAATGATGAAGACAGTTTGGGGGTCTGTATTGCCATACCCAATTGGGCACCAAAATATATTGGACTATCCTTTAGAGCCTTGGTATCAAAACCATTCATCTTGATGGCTTCCCCTAATTTCCTGTCCTCAGCTGATCCTCCAGTGGACTATTTAAAGCTGCCATAGGTCACCTTGACCCTGCCCCACTATTGCTCAGAATCAACTGGGCTGAGATGTAGCAAGACCCAAGTTCCACTGTTGATCCCCCCTTGACTATACCAGATTATCTAAAGCTACCATGGCCCTGAAAATTGTCCAGATGCTGTATAGCACAGCAAGAAAAACCAATTATTAACTGCTAGCTTTCCCATTTCAGAGACAACCCAGAGTGACCTGTGACTTTGTCCATGGGATTGCTCACTTTTAATCTGCCTATTGGGCTCTTCTTTATTGGAAAATGTGGTGTTTTTTCTTTCTTTATTGATTAAAGAGGGCAAGGAAAAGAATTTCTTGAACTACCGAATTAAGTTTTGTGCTAAATTTCTGTAAAATGTATATAATTCTTTTTGTGGGGGACTGGACTTGTGATTTCATTGGTCTAGAGAAAAGAAGCATCCTCTACTAGTGCAGATCTTGGAATTGCTAAGCAACCTTCAGTCTTAGAGTTGCCTGGGGACACTGAAAGATTACTTGATTTACCCAGGGTCACACAGCTAGTATGTGTCAGAGAGCAGAACTTGTACCTAAATCACCCTGATTCTCTGGCCAGCTTTCTCAACTGCTAAGGTGCCTCCCATTATGATAATTAAAATATATTAGTGATGCTTTGTTACTAATGTCTGAGCCACTTAAAGTAAATTACTGACACTATTTAATTCCCACAACAACCATATGAATTGTTTAAGGAGTAGCTATTATCCTCATTTAACAAATTAGGAAACAAACATAGACAGGTTAAAGTTAAATGACTTGCCTAAGGTCATTCAATGAGTCAGAAGAAGTAAGTAGTACATAGGGCTCCAGGTTGCCATTCCAGTGCATGGTGCACTACTATAAATTGCTTTAACAATTAAATTATGTATTCTACATTTTAAAATGTTGCATAATATGTGGTTGCATGATATATGTCAAACTGCAGAATATCTAAATGTATACTCCTAATTTTCTAAAATTAACAATGCCAATTTTAACACCTTAAAATGAAACCATTTTTTCCTGGTCATAATTTAATATCCTTACAAAAGCTACAAAATATTTTTAGTTGGTATTATTGGTCTTTTGTCAAATGCCTCAGGGTCATCTGTTTACCATCCTTGGGTGTGGGAATTCCAGGTGTTATTGTTTAAGCCTCATGCTCAGCTCAATTTTGCCTTTATTCCCTAATTTTAATACACATTAATTTTGAGAAAATCCACCTATGAAAGATATAAATTTTGGATTGATTCTAGAATTGAAGGGGGCTATCTTCCAAGATTTTATGTGCCATTCATAGTCCTCAGATCTCAGTTTTAGAGTTGGAAGGCACCTCAAAAGTTGTGAGAACTAATAAACTAATTCATATTAAGCTACTCAGAGAAAGACTAAAAGCATAAGGTAATTTTATTTATTATTTTTGTAGGAATTCTGCAAAAGCTTTATTTCAGTGCTTATGAAACTGGAAGTAGGAAACCCCTTCAATTTTGATCAACTCTCCCTCCACATTTTTTAAATCCATTCCACCTTCACATCATCTTCATTTCCCTTAACACCTGTTGCTTGGACCGTTGTAATAGCCTCCTAACTAGTCTCTATACCTCCAGTTTCTCCTTTTTTCTAGCCCATCCTTTACATAGTTGCCCAAATAATCTTAATATTTAATGCTTAATAATGTCTTTACCGTGCTTTAAAATCTTCAGTGCCCCACCCCTGTCGCCCTTAAGATAAAATACAGTCTCTTTATCCTGGCTTTATGGACCTCCACCTCTACCTGCCTTTCTGGCCTTCACACCACTTCCTTGCACATGGTTTGTTGCATATTAATTTTATAATACATATATGTTCTTTGATAATCAGATTCAGATTAATAAACCAGGAGATTATTTGCTTTTTAAAAGGACTTTTAAAATATCTTTCATTAGGAAACCTCCTTAATGTATCTAAACTATGGTTCTCTTTACATTTTAACTTTTACATGTAGCATTTGAATTTTGGCTTAAAAAAGCAACTTCACAGGTACAAGGTAAGAAAAGTGTGTGACTAGATAGTGCATCTGAAAAAGGGCTCATATGAAATTTTAGTGGACTGCCAACCCATATGAGAAAAATGGGAAATGGGATCCAAAAAAGATACTATAGTCTTAGGCTACATTGAGACAGACATAATATCAAAAAATAGGGAGTAAAAGGTGCAGCTCTGCTCTGCTGGGGTCAGGCTACTCAGCTGGAGTATTGTGTTTGATACATTTGTGCATGATACATTTTAGGAATCTAGATAACTTTCAGAGAAGGACAACTAACTCAAGGGGCCATAAGTTCATGCCATTTGCATTAGTTTAAGAAAGTTAAGGAATGTTTAGTCTGAGGAGAGAAGGTTTGAGGAGAGGAGGACATGATGGCTTAATTCTCTGCAGAGGGCATAGGATGTAACACATATGCTTATTCAGCCTACAAAGATAGGCTTTTAATTCTCTTCAACAAACATTTATTGAGCTTGTGCTATTTGGCTTCAGAGTTACAGAACTAGGTATAATGGGTGGGAGTTGCAAAAAGGCAACTTCAGGCTGGATGTAGAGAGCTAGAGCTGTCCAGTATTGGGCCAGTTTACTTAGCAGATAGTGAGTCTGCTCAGTGGAGGCCTTCAAACAGATTGGATGATCACTTTTCAGAATTTTTCAGGTTCGATTAAAGTCCTCCACAGTCCAACCTCCGAATAAAATAACTCTTCAGCCTAGCATTTAAACCTTCTTCACTCTGGACTCCTTCCCCAACCCCCACTCTCCAATAGAATATTAGCTGTTTAAGCTTTTGTAGGATTGTAAATTTACAGCTTAAAGGAACTTTGAGAAGCCACCTAGTCCAACCCCTTTCAGTTTACAGATGAGGAACTGAGGCAGGAAGAAGTTATTTGCCCAAGATCAAACAGGTAATAAGCCCAGGTGAGACTCCGGGATTGTTTTATTTTGTTTCTAACTGCCAGTGCCTAGCATAGTTCTTCGCACTAGAAGGAAAGTAATGTTTGTTGAATAGAAGTACATTTTTGTAAGTACATTTTGTAGGGTGTAACTCTTTGTACTGTTTGAAGTGAAGAATGTGTGTGTACATACAAGAAATAATATTAAAATACAGGGAAAATAACCTGACAAATCACATGACAGAAATTGATATGATGAATTTTTAAATCTCTTCAGTTCTTTAAGCAGGACTACTCAGTAATTTCCTAATCTCTGAGTGCTTTTTGTACATTTTAAAAGAATTCAAATCACAGTATTAAGTTAAAACATTTTGGAATTTCAGTTTCTGCACTCTGGCTAATCACTATTCTCACATAAGTTTGCTCATTGATTTATTCTCTGATAGTAGACAAAGTGGAAATTAACCTTTTCCCTATATGTAAACCCTTTCTGTGCTAAAGTTTCATTTTATAGGCAACTATAAAATAGGAGAAACAGATATTTGATGTTTAGATTTTATTAAACTGCATTTTATAAAATCACATATAACAAAATCTTTTAAATTTATTTTAGTGGGTCTACTGTAAATATTTAGTCTGTGGCTGCTTAGCTCACTTAGTTAAAGCACTGTGCTAATGAGGCCAAGGTCATGGGTTTTATTCCCCCTGTGGGTGAGTTAACTTTGCTTTGTTCCATAGCTGGGGCCCTAACCCTCACCAGCTGTCTCACAAATGTAAACTCTTGACCATAAAGAGGACCATGTGTGAAATATGAAAGGACCAATAGGATGACAGTGTCACAGAGACTATGCAGAATCATTTCAAACTGAAATTGTTGGTATAGTGTAGTAGAAAGAGTGCTGCATTTGAAGTAAAAAAGATCTTGGGCTCTTCTCCTTGCTTACTTATCCTTTTCTTCCCTCTCAGCTTTCATGGTATCGTTTGGTTCTTGTCTTCTCTTTCTCTTCATTCTCCATCTCCTTTGCTGTTTCTATTGTATCACCCCTTCCTCCCCTTTCAGCTCTGTTTTTGGACTTTCCTATCTCATCAGTCTCCATGAGTTCACTTATCCTAGATATCTATTCTATGCAGGCAAACCTATAACCAACCTTCGTCTCTCCTAAACTCCAGGTCCATATCTCCAACTGCCTGCTAGACATTTCCACCTAGGTATTTCATAAACACCTCAAAACAAAATTCATTATCTTCTCCTCCCAAACCACCTCTTTCTCTGATTCTCCTATATTTCTGTTGGGTGCATTGCTCTTCTTACAGTCATTCATATGTACAACTTTAGAGCCACATTTGACTCTTTACTCTCCTTTACCCTACATATCTAGTCAGTTGCCAAGTCCTGTTTATTTTACCTCCATTTCATCTCTCTCATCCATTCCCACTTTTGTCACATAGCCATTACTTGTTTTAGGCCCTCATCATCTTACCTGGACCATTGCAATAGCATCCTTGCTTTCAGTCTTCCCATTTTCAATCTGCCTTCACACACCAATTTAATTTTCCTAAAGCACATTCCCAACTGCCTAAGCATATGACCATGTCACTTCCACACTCATAAATCTTTAATTACTTTGAGAAAATACAAACTCTCTAGACTGGTATTTAAAACCTTTTACAATCTGGCTTCCATCTACCTTTCCAACTATACTTCGCATTGCTCCCCTTTATGTACTCTACATCCTGCATAAATTGGCCTACTAGGAATTCATAAAACTTGATTTCATCTCCTTGTCTCGTGCCTTTGCACAGGTTATACCCCGTGCTTCAAATGCAATCTTTCCTCATTTCTGCCTCTTAAAATCTCAATTCAGGTACCACCTCCTGCATGAACCCTTTCTGGATTTACCTCTACTTCATGTTTTCTCTTCAAAATGTTTTAAATTTACTTTTTGTTTACATGCTGTATTTCCCGCCTTTCCCTTTAGAATCAAAGCACTTGAAGGTGACAACTACTGTCATTTTTGTCTTTTTATCCTCAGAGTTCCAGATTAGTACTAGGCAGCTGATAAATGGTTATTGAGTTGACTTACCACTTGTGTGACCTTAGGAAAGTAATTTACTTCTGTAGACCTCAGTTTGTTCTTTTGCAAAATGAGGAGTTTGGCACACTGTGGGAGGTTAGAAAAGTGGGAGGGATTTCTCTCAAAATACTGTGATGTCAAAACAGAAGATATCAATTAAACTTTTAAAAATGGGGGAGAAGTGGCCCTATTCATCTCAAAGCTCCCTTTTAGCTCTAAATCTATGATCCTAAATTTCTCCTGCTCTGAAGACTCTTTAGAATAGGTGGTCACATCTTCATATTGGAAAAAATAGTTCTACGGAGATGCCAACACTACTTCAGCCCCTATACATGAATTTTCACAAAGTGTGGATGATCCAGAAAACATAGTAACTGCTGCTTTTACTTCGATTTTTGAAGAGGTCACCACTGATATCAGACATAAAAGAATGGCTGTCATAAATATGCCACTGGGCAGGAGAGTATGGATGGATAAGCACATTGTAAACAATTCAAAGGACTTGCCCCATGCACAGCTCATCTGTGGTATCTTCATGTTTAAAGGACAACATGTTATTTTGATTGCTGAGAACTTTAAAATACAATACAAGAGTCACTTTTTTTTCTACTAGGGTAATGAGGTGATAATTTAGAGTTTAGGAGTTCCCGGCCAACTGTAAGGTGTATTACTTCTCTCCTGGGCCAGTCACAATTGGTGTTACGTTGTGCAAAGTTGTTATGCCTCCTTGGCCATTAAAATAATGAGGCTCACTGAACAAGTACAATTCAAGTGCATGGCACATTTTTCCCCTTGATTTTGGACTCCTAACTGCAAAAACATTTATTTTTAAACATTTCAGGATTTTTAGTTCCAACTGGAAGATTGAATAACCAAATTTATATTGCTTTGCATCTCATACTCAGGGTTACATTTATCTAAACAACTGTTGAGGAAAAGTGGAAAATGAGAGCACAGCAATTGAGGGCTATGATATGGAATGTGTTGATATATGTATTGATGATCTTATAACTACAGCACAGTATTAGGTGTCACAGAGCAAAAGAGTTGGGATAATGTTCCTTATTTATTACCGAATAAGTATGAAGACTTACTATGAGTCACTAATTATACAAATGTCATCTTCAGTTTGCCAGATGAGGTAAAGCATACTGGAAGATTGCAAAGGTGGCATGCATCAGACTTTTTGATGTTAAGGCTCTGAGATGGATGGAGCCAATACTTTGGATGATAGAATCAGGAGCCTAAAGATCTCAAGGCTGAAAGGATAGGTCAGATAAATGTAAAGGTCACTGCTTAAATGAAAGAAAAAATTTGCTCAAATACAGGACGGAGGGAGATGGAAGAGCCAAAGATACCTAGTTAGCAATTCATCTGAAAGAACCTCAGGTTTTTGTTGGATACGATGCAACATGAATCAATAATTTGACAGTAGCCTTAAACTATAGTGTCCAGAATGACAAAGTTCTTTATTTTTAATTTATTTTTAGTTTCCAACATTTACTTCCATAAGATTTTGAGTTCTAAATTTCACCCCCCCCACTCCCTTGTCCCCAAGATGATATGCAATCTGATATATGCTATACATATATGATCATATTAAACATTTCCACATTAATTTTGTTACAAAAGAAGAATCAGAACAAAAGGGGAAAACCATGAGAAAAAACACACACAAAAAGAAAATATTATTCTTCGATCTGCGTTCAGACTCCATAGTGCTTTCTCTGGACGTGGCTAGCATTTACATCATGAGTCTTTTGGAATTGTCTTAGATCATTGTATTGCAGAGAAGAACTAAATCTAACAAAGTCGGTCATTGCACAATGTTGCTGTTACTGTGTACAATGTTCTCCTGGTTCTGCCCACTTCACTCAGCATCAGTTCATGCAAGTCTTTCCAGGTTTTTTCTGAATCTGCCTACTCACCATTTCTTATGGAACAAGAATGACAAAGTTCTTAAGTCCCCCTTATTCAACAAAAAGAGTTCACATTCCTGTTATCAGTAGAGTTGACTAAACATCTTAAACATAAGAAACAATTGTACATTTATATCATCCAGAGAAAAGTTTCACAGCATTCTTATAGTCTGACAATCCTCACTGTCAAAGTTCTTATTTACATCTAACTTAATTCTTTCATGCTGCATTTTGTTGGGTTACAAAGCAGCTGGTCACCAGCCTCCATATAATAACCCTTCATGTACTTGAGTACTGTTATTAAGTCTGCCTTTAGTGTTCTATAATCCAGGCCAAAAAAATCCCAACTCCTATTTTCTAACCCTTTAATCATCTTTGTGATTCTGTTTTGAATGCTATCCAGCTTGTACAAATCACTTAAATTGTGGAGCTCAATTCTGGATATAGTACTTTAGTAAAGAAAGTAACTTGCTGTTAAAAAAAAAAAAGGCATTTTCTATATACCATACTATAGTACCTTTATTGTTCATCTATTCCATTTTTGCTCCCGTCACCCCATGTAAGGTCATTCCTACATCCTACAAATCATTTCGTGTTTGATATTAGTGAGCTTTTAAACATTTAGTCATGTATACCCGTTGAATGTGATGTCCAGTATTCCTCTGACTGACTAAAATAAGCCTTGTTGTTTTGTCTGATGCTAGGTGAATTTCAGTTTTATCTGCCCACATGAATTTCAGTTACTGTAAATCCACTTTTCAGCTTTATTTCACATTACTTTCCTTTGTGCACAGTCCAATCAAATTGGCCTTCCTGTTCTCATCTCCATGCTTTTGTACGAGGTAACCTCCGTGCATGGATTGCAGTCCCTCCTTAATTCCTTCTCTTGGAATCCCCAGTTTACTTCAAAATTCAAGTGCCCTCTTCTATATGAAGCCTTTCCTGAGTTTTACCCAGGTACCATTATCTTCCTCCAGAAATTATCTTGATCCCTTTTCATTTAATGTATTTATATGTGTGCATTAAATTTACCTCTCTCAACATCTTTTTGTCAGTTGTCTTGCTTATACTGTCTACACTTCCTCTCCTCACCCCCTTCTAGTGCTATAATCATAATCAGATCAACTTTGGCACTGCTCTGGAAGTTTTGTTGATCTACTTCCCAGTTGTTCCATTCAAAACTAACTTTCCAAACCAAAATACCCATCCCTGGCCACCACACCCCTTTGTGTGTTGTCTCCCCCCCCCCCCCCCGCCCCCGCACCCCACACCCAATTAGAACGTAAGCTCCTTGAGAGTGGGAACTGATTTATTTATTCCCAGCTCATAGCATGGTGCCTAACAAAAACAGGTGCTTAATAAATACTTACTGATTGATTGAGGGTGAAGTGGGGGTGAGGTTAAACTCAACATTTAATCAGTGCTTACTGGGTATAGAAAAATTTAGTAAGACAGTTAGCCAAGGTATTATCTCTAGACCTTACTATCCTATAAGAAGGTATTACATAAAAAAATAACTGATACAAAATAATACATAATAAATATGTAAGAAGGTGCAAAGTGTTCCGAGGGAGGATAAAAGAGGAGGAGGGAAAAGGTGATCACAAGGAGAATCAGGAAAAGCTCTCTGGAGAAGGAGTTTTAGTTGGGTTTTAAAGGATAGCTAGATAGAAATTCAAGTAACAAATAGGGATAGGTGCTGTTAGGAAGACAGAAAAGTGTTCACTGTCGTTTTCAAAGGCAATTTTAAACTATCTTTTGAGTCATTATACTTGTGTATACCCTTTGACCCAGGGTATACACTAGGCATAGAACTCGG
>CM053622.1:251149831-251176672 GCA_028646595.1 Phalanger gymnotis | reverse complement strand
TCTCTCTCTCTTTCTCTCTCTCTCTCTCCCCCTCCCCCTCCCCTAATCTTAATCTAACTGGTTTCCTTCAAGTCTCACATTAATTCCACTTTCTACAAAAGGCCTTTGCCAGTCCCATCCATCCCCAGTGCTACTGCATATTCTCCGGGATTACCTCCCATTTACACTGCATATGTCATGTACGGACATAGTTTGCACACTGTCTTCCCATTATAGAATGCGAGCTCCTTTAGGACTGAGATTTTACTTTTTACTTTCTTTGTATTCCCAGTGCTTAGCACATGGTAAGCACTTAGTAAACTTTTTCAATGATTGATTGATATACTAGAATAGACCTACCTCTCTTCCCAACTTCTTATTTCTGTTGAGGGGAAGGGAGAAGGGAATAAATTTACTAAGTGCCAGGTACTGTGCTAATAAGCACTTTACAAATAGGGTCTCAAAGTATATGAATGTATTAGAATATTATTGTGCTATAAGAAATGATGAGCAGGAAGATTTCAGAAAAACAGAAAGACTTACATGAACTGATGCTGAGAGAAGAGAGCAGAACCAGGAGAACATTGTACACAGTAACAGCAACATTGTGCAATGATCAACAATGAACAGCTTAGCTCTTTTCAGCAATACAATGATCCAAGACAATTCCCAAAAGACTCATGATGGAAAATGCTATCTACATCCATCTATATCAGATTGCTTCCCATCTTGGGGAGGAGGCAGAGGAAGGATAGAAGAAGAAAAATTTGGAACTTAAAATCGTATTTAAAAATGAATGTTAAAAATTGTCTTTCCATGTAATTGGGAAAAATAAAATGCTGTTTACAAAAATAAATAAATAGGGTCCCAATTTAGGGGTCATCTGTGACTCTTTATTTACCTCAGTCCCAAACATCTGATCATTTACTAAGTCAAGCTGACTTAGTCAACCTCTTCAACACTTCTCACATCCATTTCCTTCTCTCTACTCTCAAGGCAACCACTCTGATATAGCCAGTCAGAGAATTTATTAAGCCTTTACTCTGTGTTACTAAGTGTTAGACGCTATACTAAGCACAGGGGATACAAAGAAAGCCAAAAATCTGATCCCTAGAACTTACCCTTAAGGAATTCACATTCTAATGGGGGAGATAACAATCAAATAACTATGTACATACAAGATATAAACTGAGTAAAGGGAGGATAATCTTGCCCAGGAAGGCACTAGGGTGGAGTCTGGAAAGAAATGCTGTGGAAGGTGGGATTTGTAGTATCTTTTTTTCATATACATTTTTTTTCAAGGAATGAATTCTTCTTTCTCTCACATGTTCTCCCATTGGGAAAACTAGAAAAACAAAAGCCATGTAACAAATGTGCATAGTCAGGCAAAACAGATTTCTGAATTGATCCTGTCCAAAAATATATGTCTCATTCTGCATCCTGGGTCCATCTATTTTCTGTCAAGAGGTTGGTAGCAGGCTTCCTCATAAGTCCTCTGGAATCATGTTTGGTTATTGTGATGATCAGAGTATTATTGAAATCTTCCAAAGTTGGTTGTCTTAATGATGTTGTTATCATCTAAATTTTAGACAATCAATTAGACTCTAAAGTATTCTGGTTTGGCTCACTTCCCTCTATCAGTTCATACAAGTCTTTCCATCCTCCAAAACTGTTTCTTTCATAATTTCTTATGGCATAGTATTTACTATTCCATTACATTCACATGTTATAATTAGTTTAGCCATTCCCCAATTGATGGGCACCACCCCCTTCACTTCTAGTTCTTTGCCACTGCAAAAAAAGCTAGTATAAATATTTTTGTACATAAAGGTCCTTTTTCTTTTTGGGGTTAGAAGTGAGTCTTAAAGTAAGCCTGGGGAGCACAGGGAAGAAGTGAGGAAGGAGGACATTCCAGGTGTGGTGGAGTCATGCCAATCAAATTAAAAGTGGGATACTTTGTAGAACTCAAGATCATTAAAAAGTCATTTGAAAAAACAAAATATCTAGAATATCAAGAGAAATAATTAAGAGAAGTAGAGATAAAGAGAGAATAGTACTTCTATTCCTTAAACTACACTATAAAACAACAATCATCAAAACCATCTGATTTTCTTTTAGATAGAGAGGTAGGTCAATGAAACAAATTAGGCAAAAGAGAATTAGAAACAATGGAATTCAATATCCCACTTTTAGGTAAATTGGAAAACATAAAGATCTTGGGAAAGAACTCCCTATCTGATAAAAGTTGTGGGGAAACAATATGACAGAAATTTGGCTTAGACCAATACCCTTCACCATATTCTACAATATATTTTAAATGGATGTGTGACCTTACTATTAAAAATTATATTATTAAAAAAGTAGAAGAGAAGTAGATTATATGCCTTTTACAGGTATAGGTAGAAGATGTATTTGTAGTCAAACAAGGAATAGAGGCAATTACAGATGATAAAATTGATAACTTTGATTACATGAAACTGAAAACCTCTACAGAAACAAAATTAATTTACCTAGAATAATAAGGGAAGCGATTGAATGGGAAAAAAATCTTTGCATATAATTTCTCTCAGAGTTTGGTATTCAATATGTAACAATTAGCACATATACACACATATATATGCTCAACAGTGGTCACTGGATTGGAAAAGTTCAATTTATGTCCCAGTCCTAAAAAAAGGGCAATGCCAAAGAATGTTCAAATTACCAAACAAT
This sequence comes from Phalanger gymnotis, assembly GCA_028646595.1. NCBI lineage: Eukaryota > Metazoa > Chordata > Mammalia > Diprotodontia > Phalangeridae > Phalanger > Phalanger gymnotis. The sequence goes on along the minus strand of CM053622.1, from coordinate 251,173,981 downwards.
TGCATTCATTTTACATGTCAGCAAGGATATGCTTAAGGTTTTGCAAGCTAGACTTTAGCAATATGTGAACCAAGAATTACCAGAAATCCTGGCTGGTTTTCAAAGAGGCTGAGGAACTAGTGACCAAATTGCCAACATTTGATGGATTATGGAGAAAGCAAAGGAGTTCCAGAAAAAAAAAATCTACTTTTGCTTCACTGACTACACAAAAGCTTTTGACTGTGTGGATCACAACAAATTGTGGCAAATCCTCAAAGAGATCATCTTACTCATCTCCTGAGAAATTTGTATGCAGGTCAAGAAGCAATAGTTAGAACCAAATATAGAACAACTGATTAGTTCAAGATTAGGAAAGGAATACAAGTTTGTATACTGTTACCTTATTTATTTAACATATTTGCAGAGTATATCATGTGAAATGCCAGGCTAGATGAATCAAAAGCCAGAAATAAAGTTGCCAGGAGAAATATCTACAATCTCATATATATATAGATGATACCACTCTGAGGGCAGAAAGTGAAGAAGAATTAAGAAGCCTCTTGATAAGGGTAAAAAGAGAGAATATAAAAGCTGTCTTGAAGCTTAACATTAAAAAAAATCCACTAAAGCCACGGTATCTTGTCTCATCATTTCCTGGCAAATAGAAGGAAAAGATGGAAGCAGTGTCAGATTTTATGTTCTTGGGCTCAAAGATCACTGCAGAAAGCGACTGCAGCCCTGAAATTAAAAGACAGTTGCTCCTTTGGAAGGAAAGCTATGGCAAACCTGGACAGCATACTAAAAAGCAGAGACATCACCTTACCAACAAAGGTCTGTATAGTCAATGCTATGGTTTTTCTACTAGTAATGTATGGCTGTTAAATAAATTAACTCAGACTATTCATTGGAAGGACAAATATTGAAGATGAAGCTTAAATACTTTGTCCACTTAATGAGAAGACAGGATTCATTGGAAAAAGACTCTGATGCTGGGAAAGATTGAAGACAAAAGAAGAAGGGGGCAGCAGAGGACAGAATGGCTAGATAGTATCATGGAAGCAGCAGATATGAACTTGGACAGACTTCAGGAGATAGTGGAGGACAGAAGAGCCTAGAGTGCTATGGTCTACAAGATCACAGAGTTGTACATGACTGAAAGACTGAACAACAACAACACATATACGTATTGTATATATTGTGTATATACAATATTGTATATATACATATTGTATACATCACAAAAATAATTTTTGAGAGCAAAAGTCATTCCCTGATAGTGGTTAAAGCATAAAACAATTCTCAAAAGAAAAATCAGAAGCTATTAACCACATAAGAGAATGCTCCAAATCACTAATATTAAGAAAAATACAAATGAAAACAATCCTGAGGTTTCACCTCATACCCTGAAAATTGACAAAAATGACAAAAGATAGGAAGAGTCAATAATAGAGGGGCTGTGGGAAGATAGGCACAATAATGTGTTGTTGTTGGAGCTCCGAATTAACACAATGATTTTGGAAAGCGATTTGGAATTATGCAAAAAAAAAAAAAGACTAAAATGTCCATACCCTTTGACCCAGAGATTCCACTAGTAGGCTTATACCCTAATGAGACCACTGATAAGAAAGTCTCCATATACAACAAAATATTTTTCATAGCAATTTTTTTTGTGAATGCAAAGAATTGGAAATAAAGCAGACTCATCAATTGGAGAATGGCTAAACAAATTTTGCTTCATTAATGTAATTATTATTGTGCTATGAGAAATGACAAATGTGATGAATACAGAGAAGCATGGACAAATCAACTGATGCAGAATGAAGTTAGCAGAGCCAAGAAAACAATATACATGATGACCACAATGTAGATCAAAAGAGCAACAAATACACAAAAAATCAGAAGTAGATATTGCAAAATTATAAAGAACAAGCATGTCTCAAAAGAAGAGATATGAAAAGACATTCCCATTCCATCCCTTTGCAAAGGTGAGGGGTCTACAAGTAAACATGTTGCATATTTTCAGACTTTTCAATGTATTGAAAAGTTTAGCTGAGTATTTTTCTTTTTTCTTTTTCTTTGCTTAAAAAATACTATTTCTTATGTGGGATAGCTCTCTGGAAAGGGGAGAGAAAGGTGAAGAATGACTTGTACTTAGAGAACAGAAGTGGATGAGACTGGGCTTGGATGAGACTTCATCTGCACCCACGCCGATGAAATAACAGATTCATTGACGTATGGAAGAAAAGTCGTTTCTTGATAATTTTGATGACTGAAACATGTCACTTCTAGAAATAGCTTATTCTTCCAAGTATTCTGGATGAGTCATCCTTTGCTTACATTTTTCAAACCTCAGATATGGTAGCTAGGAGTAAGCAATCAAAGCAACTGTGCCAGAGAGTTCTCTCTTCCCACCATATGTACTTGTCTCTCTATCACATGTTTATTTCTTGGTTGGAGTAAAGCAGGTAATGGGTTGATAAAGGTGGCTACAAGAGAGTTCTCCCACTCTATGAAAGCACATTTTTCTCAGGGTGAGAGGGACCAGGGGTAGGCTAGGGAGAGGCATTTTTCCCACCTGCATTGGACCATGGAGAAGGGAAGAAGACCAGGTTGAAAGTCATTTGAAAAAACAAAATATCTAGAATATCAAGAGAAATAATTAAGAGAAGTAGGGATAAAGAGAGAATAGAATTCCTTGTGAAGCAAGAGAAGGCACTTCAAAGGGGGGGCCCGCAGGGACATGAGTTGAACTGCCCCAAGGAAAGGGAAATATTTTCCAGGACTTCTCACCCACATGTGCTTTGAGATGGTTGTGAGGCAGCATCAAGCTAAGGAAGGGAACTGAGGGTCAACGCCTGCTGGAGGGCCATGCCTTCATGAAACACCTCTGCTTCCCATCCCGGGAACTTTTACTTTCCCTTCAGTTTTGTCTTGGTGGGAGGGTGAGTGTGTGTGGAGGGTGTAGAAAATGGGAAGGAGAACTAGAGATTTCAGGGCCAGAGTGTACCTGGAGGGATAGAGGGGCCCTTCTACCTGTTCAGCACCGTGTCTTCTACCTGTTCAGCACCTTGTCTTGATACCAAGAGCTGAAGCTCTGAAAGGGCTAGTGCCCCTAGCAAAATTCAAAGGCTGCTGAACTGGAAGTGGAGAGATCTACTTTCTAGGCCCTGATTTGACACTAACTCTGGATTTATTGACTACTCTGTAAAATAACAATAATGATATCCATTTAGCAATTAAGTAAATAGCTAAAGACTTATAAATAGCCAACATATAAATAGCATTTATGTAAAACGTTATTTATATATATTTTATATAATTATATATACATAAAATTATATATATATATAAAATTATGTAAATTTTATAGCAAACTATATAAATAGCATTTATAAATAGCTAATATAAATGAGTATTTATATAGCACTTTAAGGTTTGTGAAATACTTTAGAAATGTTATCTCATTTGATCCTCACAATGACTCTGAGAAATAGGTGCTATTATCATCTCCTTTTTACATATGAGGAAACTGAGGCAGAGAGAGGTTAACTGACTTCTGCAGGGTCACACAGATAATATGTGTCTGAGGACTGAATTTGAACTGAGACATAGAGTGTCCTAGTAGAGAGTTGTACTAAGCGGTCTCTATGCCCCTTCAGTGTGTTGTTTTGGGCTCTCCATGACCCCATTTTGGGGTTTTCTTGACAAAGATACTGGAGTGGTTTGCAATTTCCTTCTCTAGCTCACTTTACAGATGAGGAAACTGAGGCAAACAGAGTTAAGTGACTTTCCAAGGGTCGCACAGCTAGTAAGTGTCTGAGGCTGGATTTGAACCCACAAACTTCCTAATTTCAACCCAGTGCACTATCCACTGTGCTTGAGTTTTGTTGTTCAGTCATTTCCGATTCTTGATGACCCCATTTGACATTTCCCTGGCAAAGATACTGGAGTGGTTTGCCATTTGCTTCTCCAGTTCATTCTACAGATGAGGAAACTGAGGGAAACAGGATTAAGTGACTTGCATAGGGTCACACATTTCCTGACTCCACGCCTAGTGCCCACTCTACTGCATCAACCTGTAAGTCTATGAGATTTTGGCTCCATTTGGCTCCATGAGAGCTCAGGCTCAATTTCCAGAAAATCTGGATGAGCCTTTTATGTGACCTTGGACAAGTCCCCCTCTCTCTCTGGGACTTCAGTTTCCTCCTCTGTAAAATGCATGCATTGTACTAGGTCAGGGTTTCTTAACCTGAGATCCACAATTTTGTTTTGTGTTTGTTGCTGTTTTAAAAAAATTTTGATCAGTATTTCAATATAATTGATTTACTTTGTCATCCCATGCAATTTATTTTATGTATTTAAAAACATGATATTGAGAAGGGTTTCACCAGACTGCCCAAGGGGTCCATGACACACCAGAAATGAAGAATTCCTGAGCTAGATAATTTCTAAGGTCCTCTCCAGGTATAACTATAAAGGTCACCACTCCTTCTCCATCCCCCCAATCATGTTTGTAGAAAGAAACAACTGACTTTAATACCTAATTGTAAAGAATAATTAAAAGAGGAAGTTCCTAGATAGCCCCCCTTACTGGGGTGGATAGCTTCCACAGCAGCAACCCCTTTCAATCCTTGTCTCAGTATATCCCTGTATAATGATGTCCAACTCCTATCCCTCTAAACAAAGGGATTATTATTATTATTATTATCAATTGTCATGGACAATCCTTTGTGGTGCACAAAATTTTCTACTTGTAATTCGAAAACCTAGACATGACCAAGTAACCATTTGAGATGAATTGCAATGTATTGAAGAGGTCTGGATCTTTCAGAGCTTTTTGTTTTTAATCTAAAAAATAAAGCAATGATTTTGATAGTGTGATTGTGACATCTTAGGTCACCTGAAACAAATAACTTAGCACTGGATCACATATATATAATTTTGTAGATCATAGAGTCCTAGATTTGTAATGAAATTCTGAGTTCAAATTTCACCTCAGACACCACTAACTAGCTGTGTGAACCTGGGCAAGTCACTTAACCACTTTCTGCCTCAGTTTCCTTACCTGCAACATAAGGATAATAATAGCAATTACTTCAAAGAATTGTTGTGAGGGTCAGATGAGATAGATAATATTTGTAAAGTGTGTCGTAGACATTGAAAGTGACAGAAAGTACTATTGTTATTACTAGTTATCACTTTCTTTCATGCATATTAATTTTGTCTCCCTCAAAACCATGTTTTATATGATGCAGTAGATAGAGACCTGAATTTAGAGTTAGAAGGCCTGCAATTCAAGATCAAGCAGAATGAGGATTGAGAAAAAGTCTTTGGATTTAGCAATTAAGAGGTCACTGAAGACCTTGAGAGGACAATTCCATTAGATTAGATTGATGGGATCCTAACCTACATTACAAAAGGTTGAAGAGTGAGTGAGTGAGTGATGAGTAATTGAAGAAAGCAAGTAAAAGCTACACTTTCTGGTTTAGCAAAGTTAGGAGAAAATTAAATTGATAATGTAAGAGGAAGACAGGATCAGGGCCTTCAAAGATAGAGATAAACTAAGCATGTTGATGGAGCCAAGGATGGAATCTCCTGAGGGAGATGGCAGTGAATTTGGATCATGGGCAACAGTCAAGGGGTAAGTTTAAGAGAGACAAGGACCACCTGTTGCAACGATCTGGCTAGCAGCTACTGTAGGGGTGTAAGACCCACCAATAATCAGCACACAGAAAGCTGCCAACATAGGTCTTTCATCTGCTTTACTAAGGAAAGTAGCATTAAGGGGGTTACTTTAATCCAGCATACAAATATCGTTTACTTAGTTCAGGAGAAAAAACCAGTACCTTGAATTACAGACCAAATACAATTCGTAGTTAATTCTCTTTTCATAATTTCCTTGAACCAGTCTCCTTTCTTTTCCTAATTTTTCCTCTACCTTTCTTGTCTCTTTCTTTAATTCTTCTAGGAATTCTTGTATGGCTTGGGTCCAATTAGCAGTTTTCTTTGAGGCTTCATTTTAGCTATTTTCACATTGTTGTCTTCTGAATTTGTGTCTTGGTCTTCCCTGCTGCTGTAGTAGCTTTTTATTGGTCAAGTTATTTTTGTTGTTGTTTGCTCTTTTTTCCAGCCTATTTCTTGGCTTTGAACTTTACGTTAAAGTTGGGCTCTGTTCACCTGGGGTTGGGGAGGCACTCTTACAAACTTTAGGGTTTTTCATGCTGTTTTTTTCCAGAGCTATGGGGGTGTTGTTCACTAACAAGTTGTTAGTGATTCAAAAGTGGTATGATCTTGGGAGAGGTATGGTTAGTGCTCTCTCAGTCTGCATTCTGGTCTTTGCTCAGGAAGGGCCCCTGGTCCCCTGTGATACAAGCACTAGTGCTCTCTTTACCTTGGAACTGCAATCAGGGCCCCTGCTCCCTTGTGTCCTATCCCCATCTCTCTTTTCTTCATAGGAATTGTAACCCAGAACTCCATATGGACAACAGGGTTTTCAATCAGTGCCAGCTGTACCAAATGCCAGCACCCTTTGGTGCCCTGTAATCTCTTTCCAACTAGTTGTCTGACCTCTTTACCTTCTCTGGGCTGAGAACTCCCAAAGCCCTGCTTCTGTTGCTACTGATGCAGGCACTATTGAAGCCCCCCATGTGTATGGGCTCTAGATAAGCTTCCACCCCAGTATCACAAACTTTTCTTATGGACTTCTTAAATTTTCTTAGGCTAGAAAAATGTCTCACTCTGACCTTTTGTTTGTTCTGCCACTCCAAAATTTGATTTAAGGCATTATTTTAAAGTTGTTTGGAGGGGAATGTTGAAAGAGGGTTGGGTTACTGGGTTACCTCTAATTTGCCATCTTGGTTCTGCCCCCTCCCCCACATACTCTAAACATTTGTTTTTGAAATCTTGTTTTAAGAACCTAAGCTTTTGCTTTCAGAGACAATATAATATTTTAAATTTAATTACCCCTGTAAAAGAAATTCATTATTAGACCTAGATGTAGATTTCTACATTGCAATTTACTTTTTATTTGTTCAGGTCCAATTTAGGTACAGCTGTATAGGATAACATATGCTTTATCTCCCAAATATGTAATTTAACTTGAGTGATTTTTGTCTTAAATTATATTAAGTGCTTTGATTATCATATTTGTATCATCATGTTTTGCTTAAAGAATTTTCTTTTAATGCCGTGATTTATTTTGTCTGTCTTCAAGTTGTCCATTTTAAGGTGGCATCATAAAAATCTCCACTAAAACACTGGTCTCAAAGACTAAGCCTAACATTTACCTTAAGATGGTTCAAAGAAAAGAGCATTGACTTTGGAGTTGGAAGACCTGAATTCAAATTCCAGTATAAGGCTTTTATTGCCTATGTGACCTCATATTCACAGATAAGTAATGAGAGTATATAATCAACATTCAAGTACATCAGTGATCTTATCGGTCTGGAAATTCCTGCTAATGATGCAGATCACAATCTATTTCTAATGTTCTTCCTAGTCAAGTACTCTTGTCCGTGTCAATCATCTAGCATTTACTTAGTGTCTGGCACTGTGTTAAGTGCTAGGAATACGAAGAGAGGCAAAAAACAAAACAAAACCAAAAAACAACCCAAAACCAGCCCCTGCTTTCAAGGAGGTCACAGTCTAATGGGGGGCGACCACATGCAAATAATAATGTGCATAAATTGGGGGTAATTTCAGGAAGAAGACATTAAGATTAAGGAAGACTAGAAAAGGCTTCTTTCAAACAGTGGGACTTAAATTGAGAGTCAAAGGAAGCCAAGGAAGCCAAGGAAGCTAGGAGGCAGTGATGAGGAGAGGAAATTCCATGAATAGGAGTTAAATGAAAAATTCTGGAGAGAATGTGGGAAAATACATATACTAATATGCTGTTTGTGGAGCTGTGAATTAGTCCAACCATTCTGAAAAGCAATTTGGAATTATACTCAAAAAGCTATTAAAACCGTGACCCAGCCATACCACTAGGTCTGTACCCAAAGAGATCAAAGAAAGAAGAAAAGGACCCACGTGTACAAAAATAAACGGTGGCAAAGAATTGGAAACTGAGAGAATGCCCACCAGTTGGGTACTATTCATATCCTATGGTGTATGAATGTAATGAAGACTATAAGAAATGATAAAGGGGATGATTTCAGAAAAACCTGGTGTATCAACAATCCAGCTAGCAGCTGCTGTGAGAGTGTAAAGCCAACAACAACCAGCTCACAGAATGCTGCAAGCCCAGGTCCTTTTCATCTGCTTTATTAAGGAAAGCAACGTTAAGGGGTTAACAATGTTACTTTAATCCAGCATACAAATATTGTTTACTTAGTTCAGGAGAAAAAAAACAGCACCTTGAACTACAGACCAAATATAACTCGTAGTTATCAACATCTGGGTGTATAGCTGGGGAGCTCATTATAAGGGCTGGCCCAGAGTCACACGCCACTTCTGCTGTGGCTCAGAGCTCCGAGAGAGAGAACTCTAACCTCTGTGCTTATATATCCTGTTCAGGGCTACGACCTCACCCAGGCTGGGCCTGGAGAAGTTCCCTACCCCCAATATCACATCAAATATAAATCAATGGCTCCCAATTGTCTCAGTGCTGAGAAATATAAAAACATCCAACTTTATCTGCCCCATTAAAACAAAGGCCAGAATCATTAATGGTCAACAGCAAAAAGTCCCACCTTAATTACTATTACACCTGGGAAGACTTGAATTAACTAACGCAAAGTGAAGTTATCAGAACCAGAAGAACAATTTATATAATAGCTGCAATCCTGTTAAGATAATCAACTTTTAAAGACTTAGTAACTCTGACCAACAATGACTAATCATAATTCCAAAGAACTCATGATGAACCACGTTAAACACTTACAGATAGAGAGTTGATGGACGCAAGAATACAAAATGAGGCATATTTTTCTTCCTTCCTTCCTTCCTTTCTTTCTTTTTCTTTCTTTCTTTCTTTCTTTCTTTCTTTCTTTCTTTCTTTCTTTCTTTCTTTCTCTTTTTCTTTCTCTCTTTCTCTTTCTTTCTTTCTTTTCCTCTTCCCTCTTACCTTCTTCCTTCTTTTCTTTTTTTCTCTTTCTTCCTTCCTTCCTGTAATGGCAAGCAAAGTGGGACTTTTTGCTGTTTTTTTCTTTTGGGTACTTCTCATCACTAAGGCAATCAAGTGCCTTTGATTGAGCCTTGCCTTTGAATCAAGAGTCTTTGATTGAATCAAGAGTCTTTGATGACCTGCTTAAGTCACAAGAAAGTCTAAGTCACATGAGTTTGAGTCACATGGTTGACACCCTCTGACCCTGAAGAAGTGTATATATACTCTGAGATTAGCTTTTTGCTTTGGGGCTCACTCTTTGGAAGAGTGTTCATGTGATTTGGCCAGATGAGACTCTGGGTAGCAGTTAAGGAGTCCCCCCACCCTGGCTTTGAAAACCCAGATGTTGGTGCTTCTCTATCTCTCTTATAACTACGTATGTATTGCTATGGACAGACAGTTAGAAGCCCTGTGTTGATTTGTGTTATTTTCTCTGTTTATATAATTTCTGTTTGTGTTTTCTCTGAAGTTCAGGATGCTGACTTTTTCTCCTGCGCTAAGCGAATGATATATGTATGTTTAATGAAAGTGAGATTGTAAACCCCTTAAAGTTGCTTTCCTTTAGAAATGCAGATCAAAGAACTTGTGCTAGCAGCCCTACTGTCTGCTGGTGTAATTGGCCTTACACCTCCACAGTAGCTACAAGTAACATTGTTGTTACACTTCCTTCCTTCCTTCCTTCCTTTCTTCCTTTGACATGGCTAATGAAGAAATTTGTTTTGCATGACTATACATATTTGTAAGGGGATTTGTTTTTCTTGACTTCTCAGTGGAAGGGGGAGGGGAGAATTAGAAATTGAAAATAAAGTAAAATGAATTTTAAAATAACTTAAGTGCTATCTTCTACATGAAGCCTCTCCTGATTTTCCTCAAAATTAAATTATCTTGTGTATATTTTTTGTTCGCATATACTTTGTATGTTTGCCCCAATTGAATTGTAAGCACTTTGAGGGAAAGAACTATTTTGGTTTTGCCTCTATATTGCCAGTGCTAAGCACAATGATTATTATAGAAAGCACTTAATAATTTTTAATTGATTCCCAATAAGACCTTGTACAAGTGACTTATCTCTTTGGGCTTCAGTTTTTTCAATTATAAAATAATAAATGAATCTCACCTCTACAACATTCCTTCAAAATGATCATCTAGCTTCTGGGATCATCTCCAACAGCAGGGAATTAATGACATTTCAGTGCTTATACTCTTCCAATGTTGGGACCCCTCTAAGGCAATTTCAGACTTTGTGTGTCCATATATACCAAGCCTCAAACTGACCTGGCCTCCTTTTATCTGTTTATTAACTTCAGTTCACTTTATTTCAGACACAGAAACAACCAATCCTCCCTTCACATCTGTGATCAGACACAGAGAACCTAGATCCACAAGCTTCTGTAGTCTAAAGAATCAGACTTATGTCCTCACCAGGAGAGGAGGGAAGAGCTGGGAAGGAGAGTCTCAGTATTCACTGAGCTTTGCCCTGAGCCCCAACCTGTGGGCTTAGATTGCTCATGTGCCTCCTTTGGATACATCTGGTTATTCTGAAAACTACCCCAAATGGCTAAGGAGAAGTCATGTGTTAGTTAGTATCCACCAGGGCCCTGATCAAACTAACATCCAGAATTGAATGAAATCTCAGAGCTACCTGGTCTGACCTTCTTACTTTACAGGTGAAGAAACTGAAGCCCAAAGGAGTTCAGTGACTTCTACAAGTCCACACAGTTAGTGAACAAAAGTATGCCCTGCCTGTGTATGCAGAGAGTTATCAAAAATCGAATCAATCCCAAAAATCTACTAAAAGGGCTAAGAATTACATAGATGATTCAGAAGATCTAAGTGTTCAAATCCTGCCTCAGCATTTACTAGCTGCATGACCCTGGGTAAATCATTTATCCTGTGCCTCTTTTTCTGTAAAAATTAAAATAATAACCATACCTATTTCCCAGGGTTATAATGAGGATCAAATGAGATAATATATGTGCAGAACTTTGCAAACCTTAAAGCATTATATAAACATTATATTATGACATGCTTTATAATGCAATAGGGGTATAGAAGAGATTCAGTGTGGTATCAATACATTTGAGGAGGGAAGGATCATTTAATGATTCAGAGCATCAGGGGAGGTTTTATGGAGGAAATAGCACCTGAGACAGCCTTTGAGAATAAATAAAGCATTTCAGCAGGTTTAGGTGGTAGCAGTAATAGATTAACAAGACCTACCACTCAGGCATAGGACATCCCTTACACCTATAAAATATACAGAGGTGAGACAGTGCAGGATGAAGTTGGAGAAAAATGCACTTTGCCAGGAATACAGAGTATATGAATCAAAGTAGAATGAAATAAGGTAGGCAAGGTTAATTATAGCCAAACTGTGAAGCACCTTAAAAGCCAGACTAAAGAATTTGTATCTGATTATATAAAAAATCAGAAGCTACTAAAGATTTTTGAGTAGGGAAATGACATGACTATGGCTGTCTATTAGGAAGATTACTCTGGCAACTGATGGTTGTGAGAAGGGAAAAACCAAAGGCAGGGGGACCAGTTAGAAGGCTACTACAAAAGTCTACTATGGGAGTTACTAAGGCCTAAATTCATGTGGTAGTAGAGAAGCAGGGGACAGATATGAAAGGCAAGTTTAGTGAAATTTACCTCTGGTTTGGCTGTGATAAGGAAAGGAAAAAGTCCAAACAATCAGAGTTTCAACTTTGAGTAACTGGGGAAAATTGCAGGACCATTGAAAGAAGTAGAGAAAAGTAGAAGAAAGAGATGTTCTGGAGGCAAGTTGACCATTTTGGTTTTGACATATTAATTTTGAGGAGCAGGAGACTGATCATAAAACAATTTTATGTACTTCTATGATAACATGGATGTGCTCCCTCACTTCATCAACCAAACTCTTTCTCTCTTATAAATGATCTTAGAACACCCAGTATTTAAGCATTTCAAGATTCTTGGCAACTTGATTGATTCAAAATTTCTTAACAAAAGATCCCAGCTCCATGATACCTAAACAATCAGTTGAAAAGTGGAAAATTCAGCCAATCAACTAATTGTTTTTGTTAATGTAGTGATTTAAAGAAGTAACAGTATTTTTTTAAAAAATCTAATGTAGTCTAATCCCCATATTTCACGGATGTTATAAGCCAGAATCCAGGATGGGTGACGTGATTTGCCCAAGATCATGGAAGAAGGAGTAGTAAAGTGGGGTCCTCTGATACTAAGACCAAGGCTTGGTCCCTGATGCCACACTGACAGTATGTCAGCTTATTGGCAAAACTGGCTGCCGTTTTCACTGAATTAACTGAATTTATTGAATTCTGACTTCATTTTGATGTTTCATACATACAATTTTACTGATTTGTCATTGTTAGATACTATTCTTCCCTACTAGAGACATAAACTTCTATTCAACTGAGTCATAATTTATTAGGACTTTTGTATACAAGGTATTGTGCTAAGTATTGGGGAACATACAAAAATAAAGAACACTACCCATAAAGACCTTATCTAGTCAGGACCTCAAGATGCATTAAATGATAGAGATAACATGAACATTATGCAAGCTATATACAATACATCTAGGGACTGAGGAGACAAAGGGATCAGGGTGAAGCATAGTTAATTAGTTAAGACTCTTTCTAGAAGGATTTAAATTATATTTCAAAGGAATGTGCATTATAGCCGTACAAACTAGCATTGGAGAAAGGCAGAAGAGCAGAAATAGATGGAGTAGGAAAAAAGAGCTAGTCATTCAGAGAAGAGGGCCTAGCTGATAGAAGGCCATCTTTTGGGATTTGTTAGAATAGCCATTGGATAGGGCTGTTTTTTTTTTTAAACAAACAAATCTTTATTTCTAGAAATATACAAAAGAAATCCCCACCCCACCCCACCCCACCCCAGAAAAGATGCTATTCTCTCATTTCCCCATCTTCTTCCTCTTCTTCGACACCTCTGATGTAAAGGACATTATTGCACCTTATTAAAACTTCACCAAGGTGTCCAGACAATGCCCCATCTATGTATTCTTCTGTATTTGCAAGCTGCATGTTCATGTAGCCATCCACAGATACCAGGTAACCTTTGTACTCCATGCCCCACTTAAGCTTCACCATCACCGGCTTCCCTGTCAGTCCATTCAGCAATGGTTTGGGGTTGAGGGGTAAACTCATCGTGTCCACCGAATAGCTCCACGGGCTGCCCATCGCCGCCGAGTCTCCTGCGCCCACGTGAAGCGAGCCGCCGCCGCCGCCCCTGCCTCCGCCTCCCTCTAGCCGGCAATCGTAAGGAAGCAGGGCTGTTGGTTTTTAAAGAGGAGATAGAAATGAAAAACAAGTTTCAGTAAAATGATTCTTCTTACTCTATATAAGAATGGACTGTGGGATGTGGTTGGAAGATAGGACAAAAGTATGGTCTAACATCCTATTGTGTGCTCCAGGCTTTCTAACTTCCTGTACAATGTGTCCTGGATTGGATTCTATAGAATGTAATTCTTTAATCATCATAGGTGCCATGATCTTAGACAACCAGGAAATATCAGGTGACATATCAAATATGGGAAACAACTGAGAAAAGAAATTCAAATAGGACATAACTCCATGGAGCTTGTGGGACACATTAAAATGACTTATGGAATTCTTGTGGGCATGGTGAGGCTCCTAGGATTGTACTTGCCGCCAATACCTTGAAGCAGTGTAAACTCAGTAAGAAGTGGCATTATGTTGAAGGCTAGAAAATGCTATATGAGTCTCTTAATATTCTTTTTATTAAATAAGCTTTTATTGATGTCTTTTTTAATATCACTATAATTTTCCCCTGGATCCTTCCCCCTCCTCACCTAGAGTGTCATCCTATATAACAAATATGTTTTTAAAGACAAGAGAAAAGGAAAAAGAGGAAAAAAATCAGCATAACTAATCAACATGTTGAAAAATTTCAAAAATATGTACAGTGTGCAAACTTGTGGACCTCCCACCTCTATCCCATTCTTTCTTTCAATCAAGCATATAACCAATGGATAAATAGTTATTAAGTGTGAGATACATACAAGATGGAAATCAGGATAATGAAGACATGAGTATATGAGGGATAGTAACTATGGAGGACTGAAGAGAACAGGGATGCCAAAAATTGCCCAATAATAAAGGACTTTACTTTTAGTATACATGTTCTCCTAAAAGAGTGCTTCTGAGAAGTCAGGTGGGAACTAGTCAGAGCCAGAGACCCACATTATCAGCTGGTACTGGATGAGAACAAGGTTACAGTAACCTCAGAATATCATTGCCCATTAACTTGGCAGGCAAATCACACCATTTGTTCTTCTTCGGGGCGTGGAAGAGCATGTAGCAAATAGCAAATTATGACTTTTACTTTTACTAAGTATGTTCAACTAAAATTTCTTTTAAAAAAAGATATATCCTTGTAGACAGATCATTTGCATGCAAGAAGTACTGTATTTGAAAAATGTAACATTTACTTTCTCCAGTACAGGCACTAAATTTAAAGGTTATGATGATTGATCTGCTTACCTTTTATGTAACTTCATTGTAGGCTCTTGAAATGAAGAAGTTAGTGTTAAGAATTGACTTTATCCGTTGTTTACATACCACTTACATAATTTATAATTAATATTTTTATGAAAAACAGACATCTTTGTACCTCAGAAAGCTCTCACTTACTTATAACATAGCATATTCTCCAAATGATTCTCTTGTTTTGACTCTGGAGAGGAGATGCCCTGAACTAGAGGGACTGAGTGACTCCTCACAACTCTCTCTATGTAGACCATCCTGCACCACTTCAGTCCCTACTCTCTCTCTCTCCCATGAAACCAATATGTCATCCCATAGGTCTATTCATAATCTCTGTTATTGCCTAAATTAAAATTTCTTTCCTTTGTCACCTCTCATCTATATGTGTTATATCTGTAACTCCCAGTAGAATACACCTCCTTAAGGTCAAGTACTCTCCTACTCTTGTATGTCTATGTCCAAATCCATCTATAGAAGTTGGAACAAAGTATGTGCTTATTAAATGATTGTTGACTGATTGAACTCTGAACCATAGTATTTAATTTTGATTTGCTTGTCTATTAGTATCCTTTAGTTCTTTTTTAACATATTTTTATTTTTTAATTTTTAATGTAATATTTTACCCAAATTACATGTAAAAACAATTTTTAACATTTCTTTTTTTTTTCTTTTTTTGGCAGAGCAATTGGGGTTAAGTGACTTGCCAAAGGTCACACAGCTAGTACATGTGAACATTTGTTTTAAAAAATTTTTTGAGTTCCAAATTCTTTCTCTCCTTCCTTTCCCTCCCTCCCCATCCCTGCACTGAGAAGGCAAGCAATTTGACATAGGTTGTACATGTGCAGTCATGCAAAACATATTTTCTTCTTAGTCATATTGTGAAAGAAACAGAAAAAAAAACAAGAAAAATAAAGAAAAAATATGTTTCAATTTGCATTCAGATGCCATCCGTTCTTTCTCTGGAGATGAATAGCATTTTTCACCAATAGTCCTTCAAAACTGAGAATCCTTTAGTACTGATTTTATGCCTTTTGATGACATTAGAAAAAAGGCAGAATGATGTAGTAGGTAGAGAGCTGGCCTTGAACTCAGACAGACCTGGGCCAAGTCCTGGCCAAGCCGCTTAATATCCCAGTATTCTGGGCAGCAACTATATAAGCTGCAGAGAAGGTGTCAATTGTTAGAAGAAATTTCCTCCTATAGGAATTATTTAATCCAATGAAATCACAAGTCCAGTCCTACTCAAGCATTTTCACTGGCTGTCCCTCATGCTTGGAATCTTCTGCTTCCTGATCTTCATCTCCTGGCTTCCTGCAAGTTCCAATAAAACCCTACCTTCTAAAAGAAACCTTTCCAGAGCCCCCTTTCATGCCAATGCCTTCCCTCTGAGATTGTCTCCAATTTTTACTTTATGTATCTTGTGTGTACATAGTTGTTTGCATGCTGTCTCTCCAGTGGGACTATGAGCTCCTCAAGAGCAGGAACTATTTTTTGTTGTACCTTTCCTTGTATTCTCAGCACTTAGCACAGTGCCTTTCACATAGTAAATACTTACAATACTTGTTAACTATCTATCCAATGACATTGTCTTCAGAGCACTTTGAGTTATTTTAGTAAAGTTGGCTTTCATTATTACTTGCTTATATCATCAATGTTTTTATATGGAACACCATTATCTAAAATGAAGAAATAAGAAGGTATTCATTTGCACCCATATTTGCCAAAATATTGCTCTTTTTGTAGTATCAAAGGATTGGAAAATTGAATTGGAATTGAATTGGAATTGGAATTGAAAATTGAATTGGAAAATTGAAAAAAAATGGATACCTACTGATTAGAGAAACAGATTGTGTTACATATAAGTAATGGGATATTTAGAACATTAAAGGAATATTTAAGAAGCAATGAATATAATGAGCTCAGAGAAGCATGGGGAGGCTTATATGAACTAATGAAGAAGAAGGAATAAGCCTTTACATAATATGTACTATGCGCCAGGCACTGTGCTAAGTGCTTTACAAATATTGTCTCATTTGATCCTTACAAGAACCCTATGAGGTAGATGCTACTATTTCCCCCATTTTACAGTTGAGGAAACTGAACCAGACATAGGTTAAATGACTTGCCCTGGGTCACAAAGCTAATAAATGTCTAAGGCTTGATTTGAACTAAGGTCTTTCTGACTCCATTCACTGTGTCATCTAGAACCAGGACATTAATATGTATAATGACTACAATATAAATAGAAAAAGGAAAGGAAGAAAGAAATTGAATGCCATTTAGTTATAATGACCAAACTTGACCCCAGAGAAGATTTGAAAAAAATCTACCTCTTTCTTGGCAGAAATCGGGTAATACGACTATGGAATATCACATATCCTGTCAGATAAAACTTTGATGTGTTGATTGGTTTAAATTTAGTTACACATCTTTTTTTTTTTTAAAGTTTTTGCTATAAGAGCTAGCTTATTGAGCAAGACAGGAGAAGTTGTATATTTGGAAATGATGACATAAAAATAAAAAAAAAATCAGTTAAAAAACTCTTCGGTCCAAGTAAGTGCACTGTGTACGTTAGTGTCAGTAGACTAGGTAAGTTTTGACCTACGTATTCTCATATACTCAGATAGACATTTTGAACTGGATGTAGTCTTAGAAACATAGGATTACAGAATTAGAGTTTGAACAAAGCTTAAAGAACATCTAGTTCACCTTCCTCATTTTATAGATAATGAACTGAGGCTGAAGGAAATTCATTAATTCACCTAAAATCATTCAGGCAGTAAGTAGTAGATCCTGGGATTTGAACCCAGGATCTCTGGAGAGGAACACAGAAGATAAAATTATTAATTCTTATTAATACATTTTAAAGTTTTTACACAAAACAAATTCAGGTAAGATCAGAAAGGAAACAGTTAACCGGGAAAAATCTTTGCCGACAGCTTCTTTGATAACAGGCTCATTTCCCAAATTTTTAAGGACATTATTCAAATTTATAAGAAAAAAAAACCGTTCTCCAATTGATAAATGATCAAAAGATATGAACAAGCAGTTCCCAAGGGAAGAAATCCAAGCTATGAATAGCAATATGAAAAAAATGCTTGAAATCACTAATAATTAGAGAAATTCAAATTAAAGCACTTCTGATATTCCACATTATGCCTGTCAGATTAGCAAAGCTGACAAAAAGGATAATAATAAATGCTGGCAGGACTGCAGGAAACAAGCACATGAACACACTATTGGTGGAATTATAATTGGTACAGCCATTCTGGAACCGTGTCTAAGAAATGACTAAACTGTGAATATAATTTGACCCAGTATGAGACCTACTCCCCAAAGAGGTCTAAAAATGAGGAAAAGGCATGATATCTACAAATATGTTTATAGTAGCTCTTTTTTTGGGAAACTAAAGAGGTGCCTGTCATTTGGGGAATGACTGGACAAATGAGGGTATATGAATACTATTACAGTTATATGAATAATTTCAGAGAAACCTGGGAAGACTTGTATGAACTGACAGAGAGTTGAGTGTGCAGAACCAGGACAATATTTACTCTAAAAAGAATTTTGTAAAAAATAAACAACTTTGAAAGACTCAAGAACTCTGATAAACAAAATGAGTGACCATTATTCTAGAGGACCAATGATGGAGAGGTGATAATCTAAATTTGCAAACAGGATACATATTTTTAGAAATGGCCAATATAAAAATTTCTTTGCTTGGCTATGAATATGTTACAAAGATTCCTCCCTTTCCCTAGTACGTATGCTGTGGGTGAAGGGGTAGGAGAGAAAATAGATGCTTGTTAGTTGAAAAACATTTTTTTTTAATCTGTGATGACTAACTTTGATAGACTTGGCTCTTCTCAGCAATACAAGGTTCAAAGACAAGTCCTAAGGACTCAGGATGGAAAAAGCTACCTACATCCAGAGAAAGAATTATGGAGTCTGACTGCAGATTGAGGCAAACTATTTGCTCTCTTTTTCCCTTCTTTTTTGGTTTTGTTTCTTCTTTCTCATGATTCATTCCATTGGCTATAAATCTTCTTTACAACTTTACTATTGTGTAAACAAGTTTAATGTGAAGGTATATGTAGAACCTATATCAGATTACATGCTGTCTTGGGGGGGTTAGGAGAGAGGAGAGGGAAGGAGAGAATTTGGAACTCAAAAACTTGTGGAACTGAGTGTTATAAACTAAAAATAAAAAATAAAAACAACTTTTTAAAAATAATTCAACCACCAGGTTGATTGCACTGTATTTATTAAAATCATATATATGAATATAAAGTAAATACAGGGTTGTTTCTGAGAAAGGCCCAAGCCACTGGGTAGGTAGTGAAAAACCTCAGGTAGGAAAGGACCCTTGAGGTGATCTTTGAAGGAAGCTAGGGAATCTAAGAGTCGGGGAAGGAAGAGGACATTCCAAACAGGAGGGTCAAAAGCAGAGAGATAGGAGATGGAACGTTCCATGTGAGAAACAGCAAGAAGGTCAGTTTGGCTCGACAGTGGATTGTCTTTCTTGAAATAATGTACCCTATGCCTGAGAAGGTAAGCTAGAATCCTTTTGTGAAATGTTTTCAAAGTCAAACACCTAACTTTTATAGTAGGAGTCTTATTAAACCAAACAAGCTAATTCTACCATTTCTACTCTTCATCCTCATCTTCCTAAGGGCTAAGGAAATTACCTTTATGAGTGTTGCTCTTCAATAGGTTACTTTTATCTCCTGGTAGCTGAGGGCAGTTCTCTAAGACTAAGTCACAGACTGGTTACTGATCTGCATTGGTGAAAGAGCTTCCACGCTGGCAATCTCCTACATCGATAAAAGCACAGAAATAAACAAAATACGATTTATGATTGATCATTGCTTTCTTCCTCCATTAGAATGTAAGCCACTCAAGGGTAGCACCAGTTTTGTTTTCTTGTACTTTTCTCTCCTGAGCATAGCTCAGTTCCTAGCACATCATAAAGGATCACTCTTGTGGTTAAGTTGTGTCTCTTGGTGACCCCATTTGGGTTTTGTTTTGTTTTTTGGCAAAGATATTGAAGCGATTGGCCATTTCCTTGTCCAGATCATTTTACAGATTAGGAGACTAAAGCAAACAGGGTTAAGGGACTTGCCCAGGGTCGCGCAGCTAGAGTCCGAGGCCAGATATGAACTCAGGAAGATGAATCTTCATGATCCAAGATCTGGTACTCTATCTACTGTACTATCTAGTTGCACCACCTCCCCCACCCCAGCCCCCACCTTGTAAATAAACACTTTATCTACCATCTATCTACCTAAAGTGTATATGAAAGTCACCTTGATGTATGAATAGAGAGAGCAAGGCCTGAGAATCAGGAAGACACTGGCTCTGGGCAATAACTGAACCTCTCAATGCCTCCAGGAAACTCTCTAAGACTACTGAAGATTTGTTTTGGTAAAGAGACTTTCCTATGGTGCTGAAAAAATGATCAGAATTATCTAGCTATACTTTGTCATGCCAATAAAGTTATTGAAATGGGACAAAATGGCTCAGAGTCATAGCTAATAGACTGAACAGAATAATGCTGGGCTCTGAGACCACATCCCTATCTACTATAGCAAACTTGTGTATAAATTAAGCTAAAATATAATTTATAATCTGAGAAAATCAAACCAAACAAAACCTTCATCTGTCAAGTTCCCTTCTGTGTGTAAAATGTAAACTCTATTACTAAATAATGAAAATTGAATGCTGGCATAAACAAAGCATGTATTTGCAGAAAATTATTCATGTTTGAATGGATTCATAATTTACAGGGAAAATTAAGGTTACAGAAGCTCACAATATTTGCACGTCTGAACAAATAATGATAAATTAACTGAAGAACATTAAGAATCAACAATGTTCCCTGGTTTTAGATTTCTTTTTATTATTACAATGCATAAATAATCTGGGTGTTTTCTTTTACCTCAGTAAATGCTTCCACATAAAATTCCTTTCATTCCAGTTTAACCCAGAAGCCTTTTGAGGGGATACCTAAGGACCAAACAGATAAATGCAGAGGGCCAAATGGATACAATCACCCAAGCTAGCTCAAACCAGTCTGATGAGCTTTGAAAGTACCTGACTTTGTTTCAAGTGATTGATTTAACAGATTCCCATTGTTGGGTTTCTGGGACAGACTAGACTCCATGGAGTTTTTGACTCTCTCTTTCAAGTACGTTGCTTATGAGCATATGTTCCAGTAATAGCTAATATTTATTTTTTATTAATTTATTTATTTTTTGGTGGGGGGAGGTGAGGCAATTGGGGTTAAGTGACTTGCCCAAGGTCACACAGCTAGTAAGTGTCAAATGTCTGAGGCCGCCTTTGAACTCAAATCCTCCTGACTCCAGGGCTGGTGCTCTATTCACTGAGCCACCTAGCTGCCCCAATAACTAATGTTTATATAGCTTACTACGTGCCAGGCATTGTACTAAGTGCCTTACAATTATTATCTCATTTGATACTCACAGTAACCCTGGGAGGTAAATGCTTTTATTACCCCTGTTTTACAGACGAGGAACCTGAGGCAAATACAAGTTTAGTGACTTGCCCAGGGTCACACAGCTAGGAAGTGTCTGAAGCTAAATTTGTACTCTGGTCTTCCTCACTCCTAGCCCCATGCTACCTAGCTTCCCTAGATCTCCTTTCAACATCATTGAATCCCTAGGACTGTTTCTCCATTGAGCACATTTAGTAATTATAGGTATTTACCTGAAATGACTTTGGAAGCCGTGGTATCCCTTTAAGATGCCCAGTTACAGACTAATAAATGATTCATCTGTACTCAGCCTCTTCAAGCTCCTTCTAGTTGGCAAACCAAGTCCAAGGTGTCCAGGGGCTCAATGCCTGTAGGAGTCCCAAGGGATTGCCCTGCTGCTACCTCCCTTAGTGATTCAGCGCCTGCTGGCCTTAGCTCATGCTTCCTCTGAGCATCTGTTGTGTTCTAGTATAATATTTTCCACTGCCTATTATCCAGTTTGGCCCAAAGCAGTAAAACAATTTAAGCCCCCTTAATGCTGTTGAGAATCTCCCTCAGGGATTTGAATAGATTTCCTGATTCTGTCTTGCCATGAAGGCATTTTTCAGGGATGTGGGATTCATTATTGATCTGGTTACAGATTTCAGTTATATTCACTGTTGGCAGTTGCTTGGTTCTTGCCTTTTCCTTATTTCTTGAAGAAGAGCAGTGAATGTCAGAATGCTTCCTTAACAATGAGATTTACTTTTGACCCTGTCTTGCAAAGATCTGATATAGGGCAAGAGCACTAGATTTGGGGAGAGGGTTCGTGGGTTTGAATCCTGTCCCTTCTGCTTACTATCAATGTAGCATTGATCAAGTGCCTACTATATGCCAGGCACTGCTGGGCACTGGGGATACCTATAGATAAATGAGATAATCTTTGCCCTCAAGGAGTTTACATTCTCCTAGTGGACTGGAATAAGTTTACAGATAAACAAGTATTATATATGTGTATATATATACATATATATACACACAAGTATTATATATGTGTGTATATATACATATATACACACACACACAAAATAAATGCATAGTGTTGCCTGCTGGGAATTAACAATTTCCTGAAAAGTCTCTTGAATGTGGGTGTACATGGAGCCTTAAAGAGAACTAAAAGTTCTAAGAGTGCAATAATAAGAGCTAGCATTTTTGCAGAACTTTAAGGTTAACAAAGCACTTTACAAATAATATCTCATTTGATCCTCACAACTACTGTGGGAGGTAGGTGCTAGTATCATCCCCTTTTTTTTTTTTTAACAGATGGGGGAATTGAGGCAGAGAGAGGATGAGTAACTTGCCAAGAATTACACAGCTTGTGAATGTCTGAAGCTGGATTTAAACTTAGGTCTTTCTGACTCCAAGTACAATGCTCCAACCATTTTAAAAAATTTTATCTATTTTATTTTTAATTTATGGAATAAAATAAGCATTTCTATAACAATATAATTTTTAAAAAAAGATAATTGCACATGGAACTGCAAATCTATTATGTACAATTTGCTATTCTTTTTAAATATATAATAAGATTATCATGCAAATTCCCCCCTCCTAGAGATAGCTACCATTAAAAACAAATATGTATATATATGTAAAACCATTCTATACATACTTCTGTTTATCAGTTCTTTCTCTGGATGCAGATAGTGTCTTCCTTCATATATCCTTTATAGCTAATTTGGGTATTCTCACCAGCACACTATATTAGGGAAAACAGCAAGTATTCCAGTTTGTCTGGAACATACAAGTTTGTGAGTGGAATAATGTGTAATTTGCCTGGAAAGTGAGGTTGCAACCAGATTTGGAGGGCAAGTCATTTAATTTCTGTCTACTTAAGTGCCTACTGAATGCCAATCTCTGTACTAGGAACTGAGGCTACAAACCAATAATTAAACAGTCCTTGCCCTCAAGATAAAGAATCTACATTTCATTCCAAAGAAGAGCCATGATTCCTATCATGACATTTCAGTATCATAGCCAGAATTTAAGGGACCTTAGAAATCATCTAGTATAATCCCCCTCATTTTATAGGAAACTGAGGCCCAAAGAAATTAATAGCATTTATTTAGCATTTTACAAATAGCTAGCATTTATCTGGTACTTTATAAATATTATCTTATTTGATTCCCCTGTTAGAATGTTAGCACTATATCGTCATACAGCTCTTTCTAGTTGTTCAAATAAATATACCTTTCTAGATTTTTCTGGACTCTTTGTAAATCAAAGTAAGATTTAACTCTGGTCTTTTCATCAGAAACGCTTGAAAGTTCTTTTTTCTATTAAAGATCCATTTTTTCCTTTTCGAAGAACTAATACTTAGCTTTCCAAGGTAAGTTATCCTTGGTTATAAGCTTATCTCTTTTGTCTTTCAGAATATTGTAATCCAAGATCTTTTATGGTTTTCAGAAGAAGCTGCCAGGTTTTGTCTGATCCTGATTGTGATTTCTTAATGCTTAAACAGCTCATTTCTGTATGCTTGCAGCATTTTTCTTTGACTTGGGAACCTTGGATTTGAGGTTTCTTTTAGGAGGTGAATAGTAGATTCTTTAGACCTTTATTTTGTCCTGTGATTCTAATAGATCTGAGCAGTTTTCATTTACAATTTTTTGAAATGTAGTGTCAAAGCTTTTTTTTTAATCATAGTTTTCAGGGAATCCAATGCTTCGTAACTTAAATCCCCTTTACATGTTTTCCAAGTAAGTTGTTTTGTATATCAAATATCTTAAATTTTATTTTATTTTTCTTTATTTCTTTATTTAATATTTTTAGTTTTCAACATTGATTTCCACAAGATTTTGAGTTACAAATTTTCTCCCCTTTTCTCCCCTCCCCCCCCAAGATGGCATATATTCTGATTGCCCTTTTCCCCAATCTGCCCTCCCTTCTGTCACCCCACTTCCTCCTACCCCATCCCCGCTCCCCTTACTTTCTTGTAGGGCAAGATAGATTTCTATACCCCATTGTTTGTATATCTTATTTCCCAGTTGCATGTAAAAAACAACTTT
>CM053622.1:251092187-251149731 GCA_028646595.1 Phalanger gymnotis | reverse complement strand
CCCCTTTATTCAATTTTATCCCCTTGACCACCCTTTTCAAAAGTGTTTGCTTTTGATTACCTCCTCCCCCATTCTGCCCTCCCTTCTATCATCCCCTCTCTCTTATACCCTTCCCCACTACTTTCCTGTAGGGTAAGATACCCAATTGAGTGTGTATGTTATTCCCTCCTTAAGTCAAGTCTGATGAGAGCAAGAGTCATTCATTCCCTTTCACCTGCTCTCTCTTCCCTTCCAATAGAACTGCTTTTTCTTGCCACTTTTATGTGAGATAATTTGTCCTATTCTATCTCTCCCTTTCTCCTCCCAATATATTTCTCTCTCACCCCTTAATTGAATTTATTTATTTATTTTTAGATATCATCCCTTCATATTCAATTTACCCTGTGCCCTTTGTCTATATATGTGTGTGTGTGTGTGTGTGTGTATATATATATATACATATGCATATATATGTATATATATATATATATATGTATGTATGTAAGTACGTATGTGTATTCCCTTAAACTACTCTTATATTTAGAAAGGTTCCATGAGTTATAAATATCATCTTTCCTTGTAGGAATATAACCAAAACAGTTCAACTTTGGTAAGTCTCTTATGATTTTTCTTTCCTGTTTACCTTTTCATGCTTTTCTTGATTCTTGTATTTGAAAGTCAAACTTTCTCTTCATCTCTGGTCTTTTCTTTTTCAAGAATGCTTGAAAGTCCTCTATTTTATTGAAAAACCATATTTTGTCCTGGAGTGTTATATTCATTTTTGCTGGGTAGGTGATTCTTGATTTTAATCCTAGCTCCTTTGACCTCCGGAATATCATATTCCAAGCTCTTTGATCCCTTAATATAGAAGCTGCTAGATCTTGTGTTATCCTGATGGTACTTCCACAATATTCAAATTGTTTCTTTCTGGCTGCTTGCAATATTTTCTCCTTGACCTGGGAACTCTGGAATTTGGCTATGATATTCCTAGGAGTTTTCTTCTTGGGATGTTTTTCAAGAGGCAATTGGTGGATTCTTTCAATTTCTATTTTACCCTCTGGTTCTAGAATATCAAGGCAGTTTTCTCACTGCTTGATCCAGCAGTTTTCCCACTGACCTGCTGAGTTGTCTTTTGCGTTTGTAGGTTGAGAAGTGTGGTAGCTACAGCTTGCTCCACGCCATCCAACCTCCTCAGCACCTGGTCTGCCCTGGTGCTGCCCACACTGGGCTGTGCTCTGCTCCCCGTGTGGTGCGATAGACCTTTCCCAGCCACCATCCAGGCTATCTTGGGCTGGAGACCTGCTTCCCTCTGTGATTTTGTGGGTTCTGTAGCTCTAGAATTTGTTCAGAGCCATTTTTTACAGATGTTTGGAGGGATTTGGGGGAGAGCCTAAGCGAGTCCCTACTTTCCTGCCACCATCTTGGCTCCTGCCCCCCCCCCCCTTAAATTTTATTTTTTTTAAACAGCCTTTTGATTCTGTTCTAATATTTCTTGTTGTTTCATAGAGTCATCAGTTTCTGTTTTGTCTATTCAAGTTTTCAGAGACTATTTCTTGGCTAAGTTCCCACTTCCTTTTCTAAGCTATTTATACTCCTTCCAACTCTTTTTTTCAAGGGCTTTCATTTGGGATATTTTCTTAAAAGCATTCACTGTGGAAAATCTATTTTTTGCTTTAAGTGTCTTTTTGTTTTTCAGTGTGTCTGACTCTTCATGACCCCATTTGAGGTTTTCTTGGCAAAAATACTGGAGTGGTTTGCCATTTTCTTCTCCATATCATTTTACAGATGATGAAATTGAGGCAAACAGGGTTAAGTGACTTTCCCAGGGTCACATGGTTAGTAAGTGCCTGAGACCAAATTTGACCAAAAACTCTGGAAGATGAGTCTTCCTGACTTCAGGCTAGGCATTCTACCCACTGTACCACTTATCTGTAGTTAGTAACTTGCAGTTATTATGGATTATGTCATATCATATCATATCATATCTCTCTCTACTTTAAAAAATTGTCTTAATAGTATTTTTCCAATTACATGGGAAGATAGATTTCAACATTCATTTTTATAAAATTTTGAGTTCCAAATTTTTCTCCTTCCCCTCCCCAAGACAGCAAGCATTCTGATCTAGATTATACATGTGCAATCATGTTAAATATATTTCCACATTGGTGGTTGTTGTCTTTCATTCTTGAAGAGGACCAAAATGACATCACTTATGTTAGAGTCAAGTTATAGTGTGTCAGAATGTGGCTGATCAGGCCAATATGAGTATGGAATGCTTTACCACAGGTCAGGCATAAATAGTCCATTTGAATATTTGGGGTAGATTCTCTAAATTTGCACATCTGCATTTCCTTTAAGCTGTTTCAATTCTGCTTTGCTCATGAAGCATAGCACCTTCTGTGATGTGGGCATGCCATGCAGGGTGGTCCTGTGCCATTGTCTCCCATGTCACACAATCAATTCCAAAGTTCTTAAGAGAGACCTTGAGAGTATGTTTGTATCATTTTTTCTGACTACCATGTGAACATTTGCCCTGTATGAGTTCTCTATAAAATAGTCTTTTTGGCAAGCATACATTTTGCATTCGAACAATGTGGCCAGCCCATCGGAGTTGTGCTCTTTGAAGCAGAGTTTGAAGGCTTGGCAGTTTACTTCGAGAATGGACCTCAGCATCTGGTAGGTGATCTTCAGAATCTTCCTAACACAATTCAAATGGAAGCAATTCAGTTACCTGGCATGGCACTGGTAGCCTGTCCGAGTTTCACAGGCATACAACAATGAAGTCAGCACAACAGCTCTGTAGTCATTCAGTTTGGTAGTTAGTCTCTTTTCTCTTAACCTCTTCTCTTTCATACTTTCCTTCAGAGTCTCCCAAATGCTGAGTTAGCTCTGGCAATGTGTGCATCGACCTCATCAATTTCCACATTAGTCATGTTGTAAAGGAAGAATCAGAACAAAAGGAAAAAACCACGAGAAAGAAAAAACAAACAAAAAGCATCATGAGTCTTTTGGAATTGTCTTGGATCATTACGTTGCTGATAAGAGCTAAGTCAATCATAGCTGATCATCATACAATGTTGCTGGTTCTGCTCACTTCACTCAGCATCAGTTGATATAAGTCTTTCCAGGTTTTTCTGAAATTTGCCTGCTCATCATTTATTATAGCACAATAGTATTCCATTACATTCATGTACCACAACTTGTTCAGCCATCCCCCAATTGATGGGCTTCCCCTCAATTTCCAATTCTTTGCCACCACAGAAAGAGCTGCTACAAATACTTTTGTACATTTGGGTCCTTTCTGCTTATGATCTCTTTGAGATACAGACATACGGAAATACAGTAGTATTGCTGGATCAAAGGGCATAGACGTAGAGTATACTGTCTCCTTTTGGGGGATCTCTAGATTTGCAATAATTTTTTATATTGGGTGTTTTCATTGATTTTCTACTCTCTCTAGTATTAGTTCCTGAATTGGAACTTTGTCCTTGGGCCAGAATTTGCCCCAATAGCTGAACTTTTTGGTGTGGTGGATAGCCTTGCTTGGTCTTGCTCTGGGTCCTCCAGGTTCCTGTACTGAACTTCAGCTCCTGGGGAAAGGATCCTCCTGGATCTTTGAGGTTCAGAGCATTGGCTTCATGGCCCTCTTTCAAGGCTCAGGACAGAGTCTTAGGGCTTAGATGAAGCCCCTAGACCTAGGATGTCTTTGCCTGAGCACTGCAGCAGTTCTGGGCTCATTACTACATTTTGCCATCACTACCTGATATTTCTGACAATCCTAGAACTTTCTGGTGACCCTTGGGCTTTCTAAGCAGCGGGTGTATTAGGGGTAGGTCGATGGGTCCCTCTCCTCCTGTTGCCTCCAGCCATAGAACCTGGAAGGCTACAAGATCATGTGCTAGGAAGGAGTTCCCCTATGCTAGCACTGTCCTTGCATGCATCCAGCCCCCTTTCCTGTTGCTCTTAGGCTTCTGACTGATTTTTTGTGCAGTTCTGCAGGAGAGGTCTCACTGTGGGTTCTCAGTGGATTTCTGGATCATTATTAGATATGGTACAAACTTCAGGGTTTTGCTGGAATAGGTATGTGGAACTTACATGGTTTTCCTCCCAATTGTCAGCCTTCTAGATTGTAATCATAATTCCATTTTCATACTGGAACTGGAAAAGTAGTTATTAAGTACATACTGTGTGTGACACTATGTTAAATGTTAGGGATACAAATAAGAAAGCAAAATACTCCTTGCTTTCAAGGAGCTCATTCTAGTTGGGGAGTGGCTATGTATAGACAACTATCATTTCTCCTCTCAGTTTTTTCTTCTCTAGGCTAAACATCCCCCTTTTCCATAATTGATCCTCATGGGGTTTGGTGTCCAGTCTTCTTTATTGCCCTGCTCTGGGCATACTTCAGTTTGTCCATGTTCTTTCTAGACCATAGTTTCTATTATCTAAAACCAAAGTTTCTAATGTGGTCTTAGTGGGAAAGAACTGGCATGTCCCAGTCTTAGATACTATACTTCTCTCTTTTGCTACTTACAATGCTTATTATTTTTGTTTTGATTCTGCTTATTTTAATCTGCATCAGTTGATATATATCTCATGCTTCTCTGAATCCCTCATTATCATTATTTCTTATTATATAATATTCCATTATATTTCTATTGCAGTGTTTTCATCCACTTTCCACTGGAAGGACATCCACTTTGATTATTCTTCTTTACTACCACAGGGAATGCTGATGTGAGTATTTTGGTAAATATTGAACATTTATTTTTGTCTTTGACTTCTTTCAGGTACACACTACTGTTGCTCTCTTTATTCAGCATAGGATTGCATTAGAATTTTTGGCTACCATATTTACCCTACCCCGACTGCTTCACTCCCTGTATATTCCAGCTAAATTAGACCTGTTTCCTCATTTTATCCTACCCTCTCATACTTTTGGACATGCTGAGTTGTAATGCACTCCCTCTCCATCTTTGCCTGTCAAAATCCTTCTCTTCCTTTAAGGTTAGGGTCAAGTTATCACAGTCTCAATACATGGTTCCAGACAATCATCTGAGTTATATTCCAGTGCTCCAAATGCACCTATGTTTCCGTCAGTAGGTGCCTTCCCTCAAATGATGCAAATTGCATCAGATCCATGACTACCCCTCCTTTTGACTTTTGTCTATGGCCTCCCACAACTTTGCCACAATGGACGTCCAGCAGTTGTGCTAAAGATTCTTCTCTCATTCTCTTAAAATCCACAGTGCAACAATGGAGCATGCAAGCTGCCCATTGGTTACCTTTCAATCTTGCTCCATGACCAGCCCATCTTCTTCTTTGATTACATATTTCTTTGATGATGATTGCTTCTTCTGCATAATTCCTTGTCTGTACTGTGTTGCAGCCTGTTCATACCCATTATGTGCCTAGCAGTTACCCTTTTATTAATCTTCAGCTCAATTCTGCAGAGACTATCATGTTCCATGACTCACAGCCACACAAGAAAACCAGAAGAATACTAATATAAAAAACAGTGCCTTTTTTTTTCAGGGGGAAGCTTGATATTATTAAGAGAACTTTGCAATTTCCCAAAGTCAAGACCAGTGACCTTCCTCCTTCTGTTCAATTCTGCACCCAACTCATTGTTCATTTGCAATGTCTGTTGTAGACTTATAGGGAGGAAGAAGCTCTATAAGCTGTCCATCCAACTATATATCATGGTCTGAACAATAAACATGCTCTGTCCACTTGGTGTTTCATATCTGAATAATTAGGCTAAATTATTTTGACTAATTATGAGTTTCATCCAGGAGAATCTGAAATTATCTATTTGCAATTAGAAGTGGCTAAGTAGTATAGTGAACAGAGCATTATATCTGTAGTCAGACAGATAGGAGTTCAAATCTGGCATCCAACATTTACCAGCTGTGTGACCTTGGCCAAGTCACTTAACCTCTGTCTGCCTCAGCACCTACCTTAAAGGGTTGTGTAAAGATCAAATGATTTAATATTTGTAACTGCTTAGTGCAATGGCTGACACATAGTAGGCACTATATAAGTGTTTATTCTTTCCCTCCTGCATACACATATGAGTGTAATTAGCATAAGGTCATCCACAAAACAGTATCATCTGGAGATTTCACTTTCTATAGAGAAACCTTTTACAACTTGGTCTTCCTGCTGGATCTTCCTCATTACAGAGGCATATGTATCCTTACTCTATGCCTCAGTCTATGTTAATGATCTGAGGGCTGTCAAACAAAGTTATCCCTGGTGTTCTATCTTTAAAGATCTCCTATATAATTATGACTTATGCATGGGAGACACTTTGTTCCAAGAGAGAACTCAAGGAAAGGTTTTGTTCTGCTAAATCAAATGCTTTTCTGTAGTCACAAACAGTGAGAACTATTGGATATTAAATACTCTTCAACTTTCAGGTAATTGTGCAGTGGCAAAGGTGTGCCATTGTGGAATATTACTTGAGAAAATCTGCCTGCTGCCTTCTTAATTGTCTCCTCAAGGATGCCCTCTATTCATGTGTATGTTATTTTCATAAGAGGTTGATTTAGGATGGAAAGTGAGAATATGGTTCATTAGTTATTCATGTTCTCTGTCACTTTTATTTGACCTGAGATAAGGTTTGAGATTTTCCCTATGCCTTTGGTATTTTCCCCTTCTTTATATACTTTGAGAAGCAATCACTCAATGTCCTCAAAACTCTGCTGTTTGCAGCATGGATCTTCTCTGTGTGTATTTGTTTTCATCCAACTTCTTTTCCCATCTTTGTTTTCTGCAGTGCCATTTCTATTTCTTCTTTGAGCACATCTGGGATTGTGGTGCTTGAGTTCAGATGTGATGACTCTGATGGCCCCAGTGGTGAAAATAATTTGTTGCCTAGTCATAGACATTTTCCATCCTTCATCTGTTTGTGTCTTCATTCCAGTTGTTTCATCTTTAAATACCTTTGGGATGATTTTGTTTAGTTGAGTTTCTTGCCATTTTTATTTAAACTTTTTCTCCCGCCACATTTTCTTGCTGTTCCGAGTTGATAGTGCTAATAATCTTTAACCACCTTTCTATATAATGAATGAAAAAAAGCACTTATTTAAGAGCTATGTGCCAACTACTATGATGTGTGCGTGTGTGTGTGGGGGGGGGAGTAATGTGTGTATGTACAAATAAAAAGTGAAAGCAATCCCTCCTCTTCAGAAGCTTATATTTCAATAAATGAAGACAACACATTTGGGGAGTAGTGTCCAGGAAGGAATATTTTGGTTTGGAAAGTTACAGAGATGGTGAGTGGTGCCATATCAGAGTAGACTGACACATGCTTTCCAGGAACAATAAAAGAATTGATTTGGTTATGGGTCTAGAACTAGAAAACAGAGGTGTAGAGCTAGAGGAGAAGGAATACACTTGTGGCTCCTTGGTAATTGGTGAGAAGTCTGGGGAGTAGAATGAAACATGGTAGAAGCCTAATGTTTTGTGAAAGACCTCTGGCATAAGGGAGACCTTGCTGGAAGGCTATAGAGTTCCCCTGTTGATCCTTGCTTTCTACAACTGGAATCACAGAGCCATGTTTCCCCCGGCATAGGGGTGGCAACAAACAGGTTAAGTCTCTGTCTGGGTACCTGGTTCATGTTAAAAGGAAGGCCATAGGCCATCTAGAGATGTCTGGGACAATAACCCATTAACGAGTTTGGATAGTGAGAATAACATGTAAGACAATGGGAGTCAGTTTAGTGCAAAGCCTTATTGGAAAGCAATGGGGAAGAGGGGAATGGGAGAGGGAGGAGACCTAATATACAACACACACACACACACACACACACACACACACACACACACACACACACCCACACACACTATTTACAGAGTATAACTCACATAAGGGCAGGGCTGCATTGGGAAGCACAGAGACACAGGTCAGCTGGAAAGGCATTCTCCAAAGTGCCCTCCTGAGAATGGGATACTTATGCACTGATTTGGTGGCCACCTGGAACTGGCCACTTTACATGTCAGGATTCAGGGCACACAGGGGATTTGGGGGCTTCACTGGTGCAGAGAGAAAAGCCAGCTAAACATTGGAAAGATATTACTTGTGGATACACAGCTGCACTAACCTTAAAAAATATTATTGCCAGTATTTTTTCCACGAATAGATTCTATAAGCTATAGCCTCCCTTAAGGGGAGACAGTCATGGTTGTCTCAAGACCATGATGCCTAATCTTGTAACACCCAGTCCTAGATGTAGTGGCCAACTGAGCTATCAACGAATTTATATTCTAAACCTATGTCGTCCTTGATTGTCCTATCAGTCTACTGCACAAGTTAAGTCAAATTTTTTCTGAGTGAGGTGGTTCTTAGGCTCTTTTTGTCTCCTTGCTATGGTAATTCATTCACATTGGTTAAATTTTTGTAGATAATGGTTAGAATGGGAGTAGATGTCCCTTTCTCCAACTGTTTTCTTTTCTTATTTTTAGTCATATGTAACTTATTTAAATAGGTCAGATTGGAGGCATTTTAATTGTGTGCCATATTTTTCATTTCTATCCTTCCTTTTAGCTTTGTATTAACTTTGATTTTGTATAACGTGATGGATGAGGGTATACAGACAAATGATTTAGAATGACTCACATCAGTAATGGATCATTTCCTGTCCATTAATATACAATCAATTTCATTTTTAAAAGTGATGTTATCACATTCAGAGTCTAGGAGACTATTCCCAGCACAGCACGAAGCTGTTTTAGGGTCTACCAATCTGGAAAGACTTTAGGAACAGCTCTGGTGATAGATTATGTGTCTGATATTGGTTACTAACCTATATAAGTTTGGAGAAGCTCATCCGCAAAGGCTTGATTTGAACAAAGCTATTATGTCTATCCTGACTCCTTTTCTCAAGGCCAACTATGCTCTGTTCTTTAAAGTATTTTTCACCTTTACATAACATCTCAATTCCCCTTACCATTGCGGTCACTTTCTTATGGAATGTATTTTCTGTTGAGTTCTTTTCAAATTTTTCTAGTCAGTCAATAAACATTTATTAAGCTCCTATTATGTTTCAAATGCTATGTTAAGAGCTAGAGAAAAAAAGAACAAAAGATAGGTCCTGCTCTCAAGAGCCAAGAAAAGAAAAGAAATGAATTGGGATTTTACTATACAGAGAAATCTTTCTAAGTCTACCTTTTTCACTCTATCCTTCAGAGTTATTTACTAGAATCTCCATTTTAAATTTTTATTTGAATTATTACCTACTTTTAATAGTCAATGTAAGTTATTACCTACTTTTAATAGTCAATGTAAGTTAAAGAGGTGGGTGACTACAGGTGCAGAATGTTGCATACCCTATTATGGGTCTTGCTCAACTGTTTTTCTTTTTATAGAAGAGAGTTCAAGAGAGAAGTGCAGATTGAATAGTGATTATCATACAACAACCCCCCCAATAGTTATCAATAAAACTTTAAAAAAATTTTCAAGTGAAAAAAAAACAATCAGCCTATAAATATGCTCTGTAAATTGTACAATTTTATGTAAATAACTTTCCATTTTTGTATTACTAGTAGTTAGAAATAACATTGTAAATAGACCTTTCAAAAGAATCCAATTTGGCACTATTTTCATCTTTTTTCTCTTTGAGTTCTTTACATATCTAAATGGAAGTTTGAATGAATAAATTTGGTATTGTGAAGTAGCCCATCTTTAGTCCTGATGTTTATTAAATAGACAGACTCAAAGTTATTCAATTATTCTTGGAGAATGTGCATGAATATGTGGTATTTGGAACTCCATTTTAGAACCCAAATGTCACAGACATCTGGACACAAAAATTATGCAAGAGAGACCTTTAGAAATGTGTTACTAATTATTGACTCTTCTGTGCAACCACACAACTGAGCCTTTGTTACACACACCGTGTGCAGCGCTGCTTGTGGACTGTGACATTTTTCAAATTTTTATGGTTTATTTTCAAATGATATTTTTTATGCCCAGCCTTACAAAACCTTTGCAGAGTTAATAATAAGCTAGTAAAGCTAAAGAGGGAAACGAATTATGATTATTAACAAGAACGAAAGGGAAAACAATGACTTTAGAAGATCGTTTAGGAAAAGAACAGGAAAGAGTTCAAAATGGATGGAATTACAAAAACAAAATAAAAGGTTCTTACATACAGGAAATGGGGGAAAAGCCATAGAGTGAGGACTATAGAAGGAACAGATAACAGCTATGTGGCTTGGGTCTTTGAACTTAAGTAGGACTGCTTTGCAAAGATTCACTGTATCCTAAAATACAATTTAGTTCAGATAACCTTAATAAAATAGATCGAGGATCTCTGTAAATTAGGAGAAAAGTTTGGGATTGGATTAAAAATCACTTAGGCCAGCAAAGTGGAGAGTAATGTTTTGGTGCCATCTTTTATTTCTTTCTCAAATTTGCATGCTTAATTTGATGCTGTGCAGTTCTCAAATAAATAATTTATTTAGAAACACCCCCCTAACGCCCCCAGACACATGTCAGGGTTGGGGGGGGGAAGTTGAGAGAACGATGAAAAGCAACAGACATAGGCTTAAAAAATACATCAGTTATATCGATGTGAATGCAAATTGAAGCATATTTTTTTTAACTTTATTTTTCTTAGTTTTTTTGGTCTGTGTTTTCTTTTGAAACATGACTAATATGGAAATATGTTTTGCATGACTACACATGTATAATCTATATCAAATTGCTTGCCCTCTCAAGAAGGGGAGAGGGTTGGGAGTAAGAGAATTTTGAACTTAAAATTTAAAAAAAATAAATGTTAAAAATGTTTTTACATGTAATTAGAAAAAAATATAAATTTTTTTATGAAAAAAAATCAGTTGTCTCTTGGTCAACCTGATGAGTACTAAAAGATTCTTAATGTCTAGAGCATTAGAATAAATATGATAATACGTCGGTAATCTCTTCTGTGTATCATAGGAATAGACTATTCTTAGTGTACTGTCCCATCCTTTTCATGATTTTTCTAAGCCAGATTGGGACCACTCAGCAACACATCTGTTTAGACTGCTTTTTCGTTGACTATTTTAAGTAATGCAGAGAAATCTTCCAGCCAGAAAAATCATGACTTCTGCCCTACTTGGGAATGGCTAAGAAAGAGGGAGTTATGATTACTTACTTTAATATCAGATATCAACACGCTCCATCGGTGAATATAACATAATAAATATAGGCAGACCCTCAACTTATAAAGGCTTGTGTACCCAAAATTCATTTGCAAGTTGGTTGTTTTGAACTTAATGCATATTTTCCTGTAGCACTTTAAATTAGGAATTCTTAATGTTTATGTTTCAGACCTTTTGGCGGTCTAGTACAGCCTAGAGATCCCTTCTCAGAATATCCTTTTTAAATGAACAAAATAAAATACATAATATTACAAAGGAAACCACTTATTTTGAAATAAAGTTTATTTGTTTTTAAAACTCACGGGCTCCAGGTTAAGATCTGTGTGGTTAGTTTCCCAGGTTATCTCACAAAAACAGATCTCAATACTTACTTGAAGCTGTTCTCCCCAATATCACCAAGAGTCCCTTATTCTTTAAATCCTTTTCTGGGTCTTCTTGCTCTAGTTTCTGCAGTGTTTGACTGTTGACCACTTTCTTCCTGAATTCTTTCTTTTCCTGGGATTTTTATGACATTTCTCTCCTATAATTCTACTGCCAGTCTCCTTTGCTGGATCATTATTCACACTCAGCCTGATGATATGTGTGGATGTCCTTCAGGGGCCTTATGCTGAACCTCTTCTCTTTTGCTGTGACTCAGTGATATCACTAAGTCCCATGGGTTCAACTATCACCTCCATGCAAGTGATTCCCAAGCTACATATCCCACCCATATCTCTGTCCCGAATTCTAGTTTCACATCACTAGTAATCTGTCAGACATTTCCACCTGGATGTATCATAGTGTGAGAAGGGCAACATCTACTATTAATATAATTGGCACTCATGGTGGTAAGTTTTATTGTATATTTAGAAATTCAACAATCATAGATAGCCTAAAGATACTGGAAGGTTCCTGCCACATAGGCCACTTTGTTCCTATACAAGCCATGGAACCATTCTCATTATTTATTTGGACCAGAGGACAAAGGTTTAAACTGTTAATGTATTTTCCCAGTCACTTAATACATAAATTAATGTGTTAAGTGTATGCCCAGTACATGAATAGTTGGGGTTGCTCAATGGATTTCCCATTGCCATATGAGTCACCACTCCCTTCTGAGCAGGAATGCCACTGCAGCAAATGTGGAGGTGGGGAGTGTTGCCCAAATGAACTAATGCTTTATCTTTACAGAATGCCCTTTTCTATTGCTAAGTAAACTTCATTTTCTTAAATGTGTTATGGGATATAAGTATCTGGGTCCAGGTTACCAGAACTGCCTATATCAGTCTTGACCCTTTCTCCCAGTGCATCCCTCTTTCTCACCCCTTCATTTTTTTTTTTTGAGATCATCCCAACATAATTGACCCATACCTGTGTCCTCTCTCTACACAGATTCCTTCTAACTGCTCTAATAATGGTAAAGTTCTTAGGAGTTACATTTATCATCTTCCTATGTGGGAATGTAAACAGTTTAACTCTATTGAGTCCCTTATGATTACTCTTTCACATTTACCTTGTTATGCTTCCCTTGAGTCTTTTTTTTTGAATGTCAGATTTTCTATTAAGCTCTGATCTTTTCATCAAGAATGTGTGGAAGTCCTCTGTTTCATTAAATATCCATTTTTTTTCCTTTGAAGGATTATACTCAGTTTTGCTGGGTAGGTTATTCTTGCTTGTAATCCTAGTTCCTTTGCCCTCTGGAATATCATATTTGAAGCCGTCTGTTCCTTTAACATGGAAACTGCTAAATCTTTTGGGATCCTGACTATAGCTCCACAATATTTTAATTGTTTCTTTCTGGTTGCTTGCAATATTTTCTCCTTGACCGGGGAGCTCTAGAATTTGGCTATGATATTCCTGGGAGTTTTCATTTTGGGATTTCATTCAGTAATTAGCGGATCCTTTCAATTTCAATTTTACCTTGTTTCTAAGATATCAGGGCAGTTTTCCTTTATAGTTTCTTAAAATATGACTTATAGGCTCTTTTTTTGATCATGGCTTTCAGGTAGTCCAATAATTCTTAAATTATCTCCCCTTCATCTATTTTCCAGGTCAGTTATTTTTCTGATGAGACAGTTCACCTTTTCTCCTATTTTTCATTCTTTTGACTTCATTTTATTGTTTCTTGGTGTCTTATGTAGCTTTTACTTTTATGCAGCTTTTACTTTTCCTATTGTAATTTTTAAGGAATTATTTTCTTTAGTGAACTTTTGTACTTCTTTTTCCATTTGACCAATTCTGCTTTTTAAGTTCTTTTCTTCAAAGGATTTTTGTACCTCCTTTTCAATTTGACCTATTCTAATTTCAAAAGAGTTATTTTCTTCAGTGAATTTTTGTGCCTTTTTTTTTTTTACCACTAAGCCAATTCCAAGGTATTATTTTCTCCAGTATTTTTTTTTTGCCTCTTTTACCTAGCTATTAATTCTCTTTTCATAATTTCTTACATCATGCTCATCCCCCTACCCCCATTTTTCTTCCACCATTGTTATTTCTTTCTTTAAGTCTTCTGGGGATACTTGCTAGCCTTGGATCCAATTAGCATTTTTCTGTGAGATTTTCACATTGTTTTTCACATTGTTATCTTTTTCTAAGTTTATGTCTTTACTTTCCCTGTCACCATAGTAGTCTTTTATGGTCAAGTTATTTCCACCACCACCACCACCCTTTTTTTTTTTTTTTTGGCTCATTTTCCAGTATATTTCTTGGCTTTGAACTTTACGTTAAAGTTGGGCTTTTCTCACCTAGCAGTAGGAAGACACTGTCCCAAGCTTCAGGCTTTTCTATGCTGCTCATTTTAGAGCTGGCTCTGGGGGAGTACAAGTTTCTGGTGCTTCTAAGGTGGTGTGATCCTGGGAGAGGTCACTGCTCTTCTGGTCTGCACTCTGGTCTTTACCAGGATGGGCCCTTGTTCCTCTGCAATTACAGGCACTAGCACTCTCTTTGACTTGGAATTATGACCAGGGACCCTGCTCCCTTGTGACTGACCCCCAGAGCTCCTCTCCTCTCTGGAATCATGACCCAGAACTGTGCATGGACAACAGAGTTGCCAATCAGTGCCATCTGTACCCAGTACCAGTAAAGGGTCCCCTGTAATATTTAATAATAATTTATAATTAATATATAATATTTATATTACATATAAGTATTATATATTTATATATTATATAATTAATATATAATAGTGTATATTAAATAATTATATAATTAAATTATTATTATAATTAATAATAATAATAATAATAATTTCTGACCAGCTGTCTGACCACCTTACCTTCTCTGGACTGAGAGCTCCTGAAGCTACTGCTTCAGCCACTGTTGCTACTGCTACTGAATGTGTGTGCTCTGGACAGGCCTCCACCTCAGTGTAACAAACTTTTCCTGTCAACCTGGTAAGTTTTCTTAGGCCAGAAAAAAATGTCTTAACCCTGACTTTTTGTTGGCTCTGCCATTCCAAAATTTAATTTGAGGCATTATTTTAAAGTTGTTTAGAGGGAAATGTTGAGAGAGTTCAGCTGGGTCGCCTTTAATTTGCCATCTTGGCTCTACCCCCTATACAATGCCAGGAATTGTGTCTTAATTGTGGCCATGGTGGACTGTGGTCAAGTTGAAATAGAATTCAGATATCCCCAAAGTGGTTAAGAAGAAACTGCAGCAGCCCAGCAGCCCAGCACTCTCTTGGCCTGTAAGCCCTTCTGTTCCATTGGGGCCACAGGAAAAAATCGAGGCAATCATTCCCTACTGACCTACAGAGGGAGTTAGCCTTCCCTTTAATATAATCCATGAAGGAAGGACAGCAACCCCGCTTTGATATTGTATGATGGTAGAAGGGACAAGAGAGGAGTTGAAAGGGGCAGTAAGGAAAGAGTCTCATTTGTCATGTTCTATTTCACCTATGCCTTTTAAAAGGAGTTTTGTGGACAACACTTATTGAAACTAGGCAGTGACAGGAAATAGATTCTGAGATGAGATGTCTGGGCCTGTCATCCTCACTCTTGGCAGAGAGCTTGCTAGAGAGCTAACAAGATGAAGGGGACCTTGGAGGACAAGTTCAACCCTCTCATTTTACCCATAAGGAAATGGAGACCCCAAAAACTAAAGTGACTTTAAAGTGTCAAGTTACTACTTTGTGTGCAATGCCAGGATTTGAACACAAGTCTTCTGATTTAAAATCTAATGCTATTTCTATAGCATCATGCAGGTGACAACTTATTGGATCGCAGCTGCTTAGTGGTTCTCCTGTGAGCAGAATAGTAGTTCTCAGTTGTCGACATTTGCAATGGAAGTAGTTTTTTCATGGGTGGGGGGGCAGAGAGGTTATGATTTCTGTAGTAACAATTGGGCTTCTCCCTTGAAGTGGACAGTGTGCTCCCCAAACTCATGGAATATTGACATCACAGAATCAATGAAATAAAGGCTTCTACTTCCTCTATCCTCTTATTGAAGACATGCCATGGAAATAACACTGCCTCTGAAGTCAGAGGATCTGGGTTCAAATCTTGCTTCTGCCATTTACTGCCTATGTGATATTGGTGGGGTCCATTTCCTAATCTATAAAATGGAAAGGCTGGGCTCGCTGACCTGCAAAGCTTCTTCCAGCTCTAGAGTTGTTAAACTTTGAATAGCAAAGTAAGAGAATTTCGTTACGGTGAATCCCTGGTCTCCCTGATTTCCTTTAATGGTTTAGATCATGATCCATATCTTCCCATCCTATGGAATTCTTATCCATATCCTCCCCTCATTCAATAAGCCAATAAACATCTGTGAAGTGCTTACCATGTGCCAGCCATTGGATTCCTAAACAGACATTCCATCCAGTGCACTGGAGGGGTGTGTGTGTGTGTGTGTGTGTATGTGCATTCCACACATCCCAGCTATGTACCTGTTATCCCTTGCTGCCAATACGTGACTGGCCCACTTCCTATTCCCATCACAGTCACTAGATGTTCTCTTTTGCATCATTTCTTGCATGCAAGTCACTATCGGTAATATGCTACAAGCCCACTCACATCTACCATATGCTGTCCCTTGTCCTTTGGGTCATGTACAAAATCGTGATTCTCTGGACATTGTTGTGTTCTGTGATTTGTAGCCATTTAGGATCACCACAAGAATATTGATGTTAAAAGAAAGGGCTTTTGTGTTGGGGAGCAGTTTGGAAACTTTCAAAGTATTTTGCAATTTCCCTAATGGGATTTAGCCAACTTTCTTCTCCTTATTAGGATCTGGGCCCAAATTACTGTACATCTTCATTGCCTGTCATCCCGTACCGATGTCTTAATTTGGTATTAAAGGTGACCACAAATTCCTAAAGGCCACAGAGGGGATGCCAATAGAACATAAGCTCTGGCAAATTCTCATTACCTGGAAAAGCTTAAAGTATGTTCTCCATGACACACTATGTCTGGTACATGAAGACCAGTTTAGCTATATATGGGAAAATTCATCAACACTAGGTTGGCCACTAGGTGATGAATTTTTGGCCATGAAAACCCAAGAAATAATGAAAATATAAAATGGTCCTCTGTCTTTTGTTCCACCTTTGCTTTTGTAGTTAGTACCAGCATCAAAGTGGCACAAAGTAAAAAAAGGATTCTGAGAAATTATACCATTTTCAGACATTCTTGTGTTGGTACACTAAATGCAAGATCCTTCTACAACAACCAGTGAGTTGACACGCTACTAGAGGAACTAAACCATATCAATATTAATGTTGGTAGCTGGGTGTGGTGGTGCATGCTTGTAACCCCTGCATCCTGGGAGAGGTTGAGGCTGGTGGGATCACCTGAGCTCAGAAGTTCTGAGCTGCTACAGGGCTAAGACAATCAGGAGTCTACAATAAATTTAGCATCAATATGGTGAGCCCTTTACAAGGGCTGGGGGATAGAGGGTTGCACTAGGCTACTAAGGAGAGATGAGCCAGCCTAGGTTGGAAACTAAGTAGGTCAAAGCTTCCGTGTCTATCAGTGGTGAGTTTGGGCCCATAAGTGGCTACTGCTCTTCCAGTCTAAGTGAGATGGGGAGTCACGGTTTCAAAACAAAACAAAAATATTATTCTTTATGTAAATGAAACCAAAATGCTTAAGGAAGCTAAAGCTAAATGTTGTTTTCCTTGGGGGGGGGCACATAAGGCTTTAGCAGCATGGCATAGTGGAAAGAACACTGAATTTGGAATCAGAAGGCCTGAGTTCAAATCCTGACTTTGCTACTTATAAGCTTCATGATCTTGGGCTAGTCGCTTAACCTTTCTTGGACTCAATTTCCTCATCTAAAATGAGGGGACTGGATTAGATTATCTTTAGGTCCTTTTCAACTCTAAATCTATGACCCCTATGATCTTATTGCCCAAAGGCAAGAAGAACCATTATTTCATGGAACACTTGCTCATCTTGCCTGGCAATGCTTACGATAAGAATAAGCAGGGGAAAAGATAACTACATGATAACAATGCAAGATAACTGCAGCTTACACTGTAACATCTCTAGGTATTAACAAAAATTTAATAAAAATGCAATGGTGGATTGTTTTGATGACCTTATTCCCTCTGCCATCCCTGTACCTCATCCCCTCCTTTGATACTATCAAAACATGGTAGGAAGAGTTGTTATCTTTGGTGAACTGGAAATGCTGGGCCAGAAACTGGCAGGAGGGAAAAGATAATTTTTTGCTTGCCAAAAAAATTCCTTTTTCTCAGATGGAAGTCAACAGGAAGAGTAGGGACAATGCACACCTAGAAAAAAAGTGGCAAGTAAAGCTCTTAGCTACAAGGATAGTGCTTTAAGAAGCTGAATACTTCCAAGTTTCTTTCTCTTTTCTTGGTCAAAGATAGCTTTTCAGAGCAAAGAGTACTTCCCTAGATCAATGGTGAAATGCATTTCTTTTTCTGGGTCTCTTTAAACTTGTGTCTGAGACTTTCCTTGGACTTGGTATTCAAAAGGTCTAGCGGGAACTCTAGAGAGATACTACCTAGTATTCTTTTTTGTACAAAAGTTTTTATGAATATTTGGTCAGAGAATAAGAGGTAAAAGGCAAATAAGTGATCAATGTATATTATTATTGTTGCATGTTTAATAAATATATGCAATATCTGACAAAGTGTGTGGGCATTCTCAGAAATGGATCAAAGAAAAGTATTCTAATAGCATTTCAAAATATTGTACGGTAATGTTTAGCTGTGTTGAAGTATGCAAAGTATTTTACATATATCCTCTCGTTTTGAATTTATAACCACCCTATGAAGTAGATGCCATGATTGTCTCTATTTTACAGATGAGAAAATTAAGCAGAGAAGTCATGTAAGTTACTCAGGACCATATGTGTATTGTCTAAGGTAGGATTCAAACCTTGGGTCTTTTAAAGGAAAAATCTCTGTGTGTGGTTTATTGGGTTGCCTTTTAACCAGAAATGCTCTATGCAGTGTCTGAAGGATCCTGAGGTTTACAAGACTTGTTCCAGGACATGAAACTAACAAACCTATAGGCATCAGAAAGCCAGAACTATATAATTGTGAATATCTGAATATTTGGAAACATCTGCATGTATGACCAATTTTTTTATTTTCATACAGCTGTTTTGCATTTAGACACAGCTAAAGACTACTGTACAGTCTTTTGAAATGCCATTAGAATACTTTTCTTTGATCCCTTTCTCAGAATGCCCATACGCTTTGTCATGGTGGGATTGAAGATGTACATGTTGTAAGAAATATCATGAGAAAGACTTCATTTCTCAAACATAAAGAAAACTGAGTCAAATTTATAGAAATAAGGGTCATTCCTCAATTGACAAATGGTCAAAGGATATAAACAGGAAGTTTTCAGACAAAGTAATAAAAGCTATCTATAGCCATATTAAAAAAAAAAAGCTTTAAGTCACTAGTGATGAGACACATGCAAATTAAGACAACTCTGAGCCACCAACTCTCATCTGTCAGATTGGCTAATATGACAGGAAAGGAAAATAACAAATTTTGGAGGGGATGTGGGAAAATGAAAACACTTAGGTACTATTGGTGAAGTTGAATACTGATTCATCCATTCTGGAGAGCAATTTTGAACTATGCCCAAAGGGCTATAAAATCATATATATCCTTTGACCTAGCAATACAAATACTAGATCTGTATCCCAAAGAGATAAAAAACAAAGAGGAAAAGGACTTATGCATACAAAAATATTTATAGCAGCTCTTTTAGTAGTAGCAAAGTATTAGAAACTGAGAAGATATCCATTAATTGGGGAATGACTGAACAAGTTCTTGTATATGATTGTGATGGAATACTATTGTGCTTTAAGAAATGATGAACGTAATGCTCTCAGAAAACATGGAAAGACTTACATGAACTGATGCAAAGTGAAATGAGCAGAACCAAGAGAACATTGTACACAGTAACAGCAACATTGTATGATGATCTACTATGAATAATTTAGCTATTCTTAGTAATGCGATAAGCCAAGACAACTCTGTATGACTTATGATGAAAAGGTGCTGTCCATCTCCAGAGAAAGAACTGGTAAAGACTGAATGCAGATCAAAGATATTTTTTATTTACTTTCTTTATTTTTCTCAGTTTTACTGTCTGTATTTTCTTTCACAGAATGACTTACATAGAAATGTGTTTTGCATGACTACACATGTATAATCTATGTCAAATTGCTTGCCTTCTCGATGTGGAAAGGAGGGAGGGAGAGACTTTGGAGCTAAAACTTTGAAAAGAAGAATGTTAAAATTGTTTTAGCATGTAATTGGGAAAAAATAAAATATTAAACTAAATTGTTTTAAACAAACAAACAAATGAATGAATGAATTTAATCCACAAAACAAAAAAAATCAGCTTCCTTTTAAAGGAATCTCTGGTTTGGAAGAAAATTCTTCTCCCCATCCCCCCTTTCCTGTCAGTTCTGTGACTTTAGCACAATGCTATGAGGTCTGGTTAGTTACAGAAAAGGAAATGAAATGGGCCTATTGTCTTGTAAAAAGAATG
Source organism: Phalanger gymnotis (assembly GCA_028646595.1). Lineage (NCBI taxonomy): Eukaryota > Metazoa > Chordata > Mammalia > Diprotodontia > Phalangeridae > Phalanger > Phalanger gymnotis. The sequence goes on along the minus strand of CM053622.1, from coordinate 251,129,644 downwards.
AAAATGAGGAGATACAATTAAACAGATGGAAATCTTCAGAACTAGGTGTCCATGTATTATCACGGAATGTAGCTGCAGTGTACACAGTTCTGCTTGTTATTAATTTAGCAAAGAAAATTACTTTCACTAGGAAAAAAAATGTGAAAATTCATTTAGTTACAGGGTAACTACAGAGTTCTGCTCTAAGATTTATATGCAAATTGGCAAAATGATTTTTTAGTGTTTGCTTAGATGGTAGTTATGAAGCAAATACATTATAATAGTGGGATACTCTGTCATTTTTATAGTAAGGATTCTTGAAGTTTGTTTTTTAATGAAGATTTTTACTATTTAAATAATGAGCTGCACATAAACTATTTTTCAAACTATTGTCTCCTTTGTACTAGACCTTTCATCAGCTATTCCCCTGCTACTTACTTAACACATATTTTGTTAGTGATACAGAAATGAAATTGGTCAGTGAGTCTATTAGCAATATTTATTTATATGGATTGAGGATATGGAAAGAGAGCTGTGCAAGAGAGAGGGCCAGAGGTCTCTCCCCAACCTGGAGTGCCACTACATTTCTTTTTCCTTCTCACTTGAAAGCTGGGAGATTGAGGATCTTTTCTTTTCTTCAAGCAATACTGTATCATCAGCCAATTAAAAAGCTTTTTGTCACCCTTTTTGTCCCATCTGATCGGAAACAGTCAAAGAATATTTGTGTATGCTCTGAAGTGGGGGAAGGGTCCCTACATCACTCATGTCTGCAAGCAAGCTTACCATAGTGGATGGAGAAAATATTGTATGCTCTAAGGACTTGTGGGTCAGTCCCCCCATTATATATGTGAACCCCACCTCTTGGGTGAAGAAGATACATTTTGAATTCCCCAGGCAACACGATCCTCCTAGTTAGTGAAAAACCTTAAGTTCGTTTTTTTTTTAAATCAGACCTTTTAGAGAAAGAAGGGGATTTCCTGATGTAGTGTATTCCTTGGAGAACAAACCTCATGAGTTAACACAGACTGTTTAGATCAAATTATAAGGGGTTTCCTTGTCTAGAAGCCCCCAAAGAATGTCTAACTTTTAGGGGGAGGATAAACATGCAATGGTCAGAAACAATTTTCTCAGGTTTAGCTCGAAGGAAAATTTGAAGAATGAAATGAGCAGAACCAAGAGAACAATTTATGTAATAACAATAAAGCTATAAAAAACAAACAAACAAAAACAAAACCCAACCACTTTGAAAGCTGTAAGAACTATGACCAATCCAATGATCACTCATGATTATGGAGGACTGATGGTAAAATGTCATTCATTATAGAGACATGACAGATTTATTATTTAGACAAGACATATTTTTTATATAGCCATTGAGGGAATTTGTTTTGTTTAAGTATGCCTATTTATTATAAGAAATTTATTTTTCTTTACTTTTTCCCCCAACAGGGTAGGAGGGAGAAAAAATAGATTTTTGTTTTTTTTTAAAAAATAAAGAGGTGGGGGAGTGCTACAAATGTGAAATATTGCATGCACTTTCAGATGAGGTCATTGTATTAGTTTTACTTAACCATTTTACTTTGTTACAAGAGACAGGAAGGGAGAGTAATCTGTAAATGTTTCTAATTTAAAAACAAAATACCTTGATAAAACTTTTCAAAATGGAAATGATCTATAAAGATTTCATGATAGACTGTTTTCATCTTCAATGACCATAGACACCATATTTGAATTCTAATATCATGGTTTCACGTATGCATGTGGAAGAGGGAGAAATGGCACTAAGGACAGTAATGATGAGAAAAGCAGCTGGATTGGAGCAAGTATATACAGATAGAGGAGATCTGGAGTGGAGGCAACACAGTTGTGAGGCATCAAGGAATCAGTTCCAGTCAAGGTTTTGTGAAAGAGGGGGAGGTATGAAAGATGGCTGCGGCATCGGGAACCTAACTCCTCAGACCTTATCAATGTGGAACATGGTAGCTAAGAGAAACAGAACAATTCCCAACCAATATGACAATTTTTTCGTCTATATAAATTCTTTTTGAGATTCATCTACATGTGTCAATGGCATTATCAATGAAGGTATTTGGTAGGAAGAAGGTAGTTTTTACAAGTGATGTTCTGCAATGGACAACATTTTTCTTACTTTGCAAAAGACTGAAAGATGTACAGAATTCAACATCCCAGTGTTCTCATTGCTTATAGGTTATGGAAAAAGCATTTGATTCAGTCTAGGAAAACTCCAGCTTAAAATTCCTCTTCCAATAAGGTGTGTCCCATCCATATATCAAAATTATTCAGGATCCCCTTAAAATATATAGCCAAAATATTATTTTTGTTTAATGATCTTTTGATCATAAATATTTAGTAAATCATAAACAAGGTCATGTTCACTCACCAAAGGTGTTTGCCACTGCAGTAATTCAGCACAGAGTTGAAGTTGAAGAGAGGGTCCACTAAATAACATGAGGTCGTCGGTATGCTAGAAAACAATCAGCTCTCATGAGCTGGTAAGAGTTGCTTCCAGCACACCCTTAAATAAGGTATTCAGTATGTTCTTGTGTAGTGGTGACACTGCAGTGGTTGCATTGAGTTCAGAATTTTCCAGAGCCTCCTAGAAGAGATCCATAATTACCTAATCAAGTCTGACTTAATGCACAATGGAAAGACCATATGTATGAATACTGTCTATTTCCTAGATGCAGTTAGGTAGATGGCAACCTATAAATCTTGGCCATCAATATGTATATCTAAGACAGATGATGCCAATAGACAAGAAGGTGGTCCCAGAATTAAATAAGAGGAAGAAAGTGAGCTGGAATGCCTTTAGCAAATTTCAAAGCTCTTTTAATGGTGCCAAATATCTGTCAAAAACAAAGTTCCATCTCTTTATTACCATTTTACTACCTGTGTTGTTTTATGTGAGACACAACAATCTCCAAAAAATTGAAAATGAATATCCTACATGTGATAATGGAGAGGTGCATGGTGGGTGCAGTCTATAATCTAGAACAAATGAAGAGCTTTCAAGAATAGGAGTAAAAGATGTCACTAGTGAAATGTATGATCCTAAGAGAAGATCGGCTGACTACCTGGTGAGGATGAAAGATAAAGGCAGATAAAATGAGTGTTCCAAAGGTAACCTTGTGAGATCATTAGAAAAGAAGGCCTTCAGGATTATGGGTGTGCCCCCTGTTAAGAACTTAAGGGAGGATCTGGAAAAAGATCACACAACACAGGTGAGCATGAGTGGGTTAGGACCCATATCATTGGAAGGAACATCACAGGTCCATTTGAGTATTTATGAAAATATCTATTCATATTAACCTCTACAGTATCTTACTCCAAAGCCTCAGCTGGTTGTGAAAATGACCTTAGGTTCTCAAAGGCTATGAGGATAGAGCAAAATCTCCAGCAGTTTCATGGTACGTTTCTCTATCTCACTTCGCAGTTCTCATGATACACGTTTGAAAAAGATCATCTTCAAGACAATTGCAGAATATGTAATATCTGCCTCAGAGGCTGGGGAGATGTCATCATCATCATCGTCATCATTGCTTTTATATAATACTATTTGCTAGGCACCGTGCTAAGTGCTTTACAAATATAGTCTTATTTGATTTTCACAACAAAAAAACTCCAGAAGGTAGATGCTATTATTATCCCCATTTTACAATTAAGGAAACTGAGGCAGACAGAGGTTAAATGACTCACCCAAGGTCACACAGCTAGTAAGTATCTGCCATCAAATTTTAATTCAGGTCTTCCTGACTGCAGACCCAGTGCTCTATCTATTGCACCACCTAGAAACTAAAGGGAGGATCTTGGGAAAACTCAAAAGTAAATCAACCTATATTTTAATATTTAATGACATCAGTGCAAAGGTAAGCATAGGGAAGGACTGTGAAACTACTCTGGAAAACATAATTTCATTGGTAAGAAATGAGAGATGCCAATGTCTTAGCGATTACACTGATGCTTCATGCCTCCATATCATGCATATTATCTTTGAGAAAAGAAACGAGAGGCTCTGGACATGGTGGACACTAAATAACATAAAAATATGAAACATCATATAGTGACAAGAAATGTTTGTTTGCCAATGTAAGAGTAATTTCCAAATCAACTGTGTATAATAAGTCCATGCAACTTCTTAAAGCAAAAATCAAATCAATTTCCACTTTTTTTTTAAAAAAAAAAGAATGAAATGAAAAGTGTGTGTTTCACAAAACAACTACAACCTGGTGATAAGGAATGAGAAATGAATTTTTTTTAAAAGGCTTATCAACACAGACTGTCATTATTTCCTAAGGAAGTTTAACTGATGTAAATCAATTGCCACAACAAGGAAACCAAAAGAACCTAGAAGCCACCTCAGTCAGCAAAATCTGATCTTGTCAAAATGAGAGATATGGAAGCAAAAGGCAATAAAACCTGACTTGCAGTGGAAGATGGTAGAAGATTACAAATAGCATAATAAAAATAATAGTTCACATTTATATAGCACTTTAAGATTTATAAAACACTTTATCTCATTTGATTATCTCATTTGATTCTTACAGCAAAACTGTAAGATGCTATTGTTATCCCCATTTTACAGCTAAGGAAACTGAGACTGAGAGAAATTAAGTGACTTACCCAGGGTCATATTGCTAGTAAAAGTTCTAGGCAGGATTCAAACTCAGTTCTTCAAGGTCCTGAGTCCTTTACTTTATCCATCACACTACCTAGCTGACTAAAAAAAGAGTTAGAATTTTTAGATTGCCTCCATAAATTATGTTATAAAATCATGTGATGCAGTGGAACAAAAATGAATTTACAGAAATCTTGGTGAAGCACTTAACTAAGCCAGATCATTCTGATGGTATTTTAAGAATAAGATTGGAAGACAATAAATAGATAAAAATAAAGACATCTGTCAACTTCTATAACAAACTCTTTTCTCAGGTGAAACCAATATAGTTGCTCTCCATGTGCTGCACAAGGAATTAGAAATGGTTCCATAAAAACAAAGACAGAAAGGAGAGCTGAACTAAATCAACTATATACTGAGAAGGTCGGTGCTCCAGCAATACAAGTGTGAGGCCGTGGGGGGATCAACCCTCAAGATAGCTGAGAGAGTGATGGATACCAAATGTTGGGGAAAAGGAATATCTCACATTGCTATTCCATTTAGAGGGTTGCAAGATGCTTTACAAATATCTCATTTGATTAGCACAACAACCCTGGGAGGGTAGGAGCTATTATTACTAGCTGCTTCATTTTACAGATAAGGAAACTGAGGCAGACAGTTTAAGTGACTTGTCTAGGGTAATACAGCTAGTATGTATCTGAGGTCAGATTTGAACTCAAGTGTTCCTGACTTCCAGTCCTGCACTCTATCCACTGCACAACTAGCTGTCAAAAAAGATCAAGATAATATCAATGGCTACCAGCCCACCTATAGCATTCTGCCCTATCTACATTAAATTTTTATGAGAATAAGCTACACATACATCGAGGGCATCCTTGAAGAGGATATTAGAGAGGAGGAAGTAGACTTTAACAAGGGATATTCCCGAGTAGGCTCCATCTTTGCCATCACACAATTGCCTGGAAAATGTAGAAAATATAATATTCTACTATGCTTATTGTTTTTTTCTTATAAAAAGGCATTTGACTAAGTCAGACTAAGCCAACTTAAGGCTTTTACCCACCAAAGTCTTTCTTATGTCAGAAAGTCAGGGAAGTAAGGAATAAAATATATCAGAAAGTAAGGAATAAAATAGAGAAATGTATTCTTTTTTCTGTTTTGTTTTTTATTCATTAATTTATTTTTTTTAGTTTACAACACTCAGTTCCACAAATTTTTGAGTTCCAAGTTTTCTCCCTCTCTCTCTCATCCCTGCTCCCCACCCAAGATGGCACGTAATCTGATGTAGGTTCTACATATACCTTCCCATTTAACTTCTTTTCCCAATAATCAAATTGCAAAGAAGAATTATAACCAATGAAATGAACCACAAGAAAGATGTAACAAAACCAAAAATAAAATTCTTGAAAAAGAGAGAGCACAAATAATTTGCTTCAATCTGCATTCAGATTCCATAATTCTTTCTCTGGATGTGGATAGCCTTTTCCATTATGAGTTTTTTGGAGCAGTCTTAAAACCTTGCATTGTTGAGAAGAGCCAAGTCTATCAAAGTTAGTCATCACAGAAGCAATGTGTCCGTGGTTGTGTACAATGTTCTCCTGGTTCTGCTCCCTTCACTCATCATCAAATCATATAAGACTTTCCAGGTTCTTATGAAGTCCATCTGCTCCTCCTCATTTCTTATAGCACAATAGTATTCCATCACATTCACATACCACAGTTTGTTTAGCCATTCCTCAATTGATGGGCAGAGAGACGAATTCTTACAAAACATAATTTGATGCTGTCACAGAGGACACCTAATTCAAAGTCCAAATGAAAGAGGGATTCCTTATATGATGAGATCCTCCAAGAACTGCAATGAGACACCTAGGTGGCATTGTGGATAGAGTACTGGACCCAGAGTTAGGAAGACCAGGGTTTAAATCTGGCCTTAGATACTTACTAGCTGTGCAACCCTGATCAATCATGTAACTGGATCTGTCTGCTTCCCCATCTATGAAATGGGCATAAAAATAGCATCTACCTCACAAAGCTGTGGTCCCACAAAAATGGGACAATATTTTTTAAAGTGCTTTGTAACTTTAAAGTGCTACAACTATTATTGGTCGTTGCTCTTGTTTATAGATGATTGCTAATAGCATAATGCCCTGGAACGTTATAGGGCATTATGAAATCGATACTTATTTGGAAGATCAGCCTAACTATAAACATCAGAAAAATCAAATGGATATGGAATGCCCATTATTCAGATTTGGATAGACAATTGGAGAGACAAATTACATGCTGGTCTGTTAGCCTTTAGCATGCAGGTATCATTGGCATACACTACAGATGAAAAAAGAAGGTGTGCCTAGCATTGGATAGGAAGAGAAGGATTACCTTTCAGATGACACCTGAAAATTTGCACAATGCTTTTAAAAGCCCCGCCTTTTATACATTGTTCCGGTGATGTAGTTTGGCTGCACATTATGGAATGTAACTCTGAAGAATTAAAGGTGTGGATCATTCAAAGGAAAATGGAGGGGATATGGTGAATGTACATAGGTGAAAACATATTACAATTGAAAAAAATTATGAGAAACAGGATGAAAGAGAGATATATGACTGGAAAAGGAGGTGGCCAAATCCTATAATGAAAGTGAGGAATAACTGAGGGAAGGACCGTGTGCTCCATCAAGTCAAGAGATCTAGAAGAAGGCCTCCAGTTCATTGGGAAGACCCTCCGGGGAGGACTTATGGGAGAGTATTGACAAAAATTGAACAGGATGAAAGGCATGGATGGGTTGAAATTTGTGCTACTAGAGGGAATATCCATCAGTATAAAATTACAGTTGTATTTAAATATTAATAAAAAGTTATTCTAATACATTTCTATTTGAAGCCAAAGCTTTACTTAATTTTTATAATTTCTTAGAGAATGAAGTATCTTTTACATTGTAGCTGACTATGGAGATCTATGACCTCAATAGAATCTTTGAGCATATATAAAAATTGAATACCTTTACTAGATATCTATGTGTGTGGCCTCTCTCTCCCTCTCTCTCTCTCCCTTCCCCCATAGAAACATCTCTATCAATAGTATCACCCCTTGTTCCAAGACACCAGTTTTTCCTGATTCTCTGTACAGTGTCCCTCCCCCCAACCTTTTTGTTTGATTCTGAAAGGTGACCCTTGAATTCAGTGTCACTACTGAGGTAGTCATTTGTGCCTAAGTAACAATGAGCTGGTCTCATTATCTAGGTTCTCATGTAAGTAAGACTTATTTATTTCTTAAAAGTCTTCCAGCAGAACGCCCTTTCCTACAGTTATTGGAAATCTTTTTTTCACAGTTTCCTAGTGCAAAATTAAGATGATATTATGAATGATGAATTGATCAACATTGATTACATGAAACAAGGACATTAAAAATAATTGTAGCTTGCTTTTCACTTGTAACAATTGTAGTTTGCTTTCTGTTTGCAAAAATCACTTTGTAACAGGTTTAAAATAACCTAATTATCCATGAAGACAACACGAGTCCATGAGTTCTTGTATCCTGGCTTGGGGAAAAGTGAGATGGTTTTGGCTCTACTCATACTCACCTTTAGGATTTTATATGTCAGGTCTTTTAGAATTTCTGCTCAAGAAAAACATAACCATCTAACATAAATACCACATCAACATCTCTAAATTCTCCTCTGTTCCTCCCCCAAACCTGCATTTTCCCATGGGCTTGATTTGGACCCTATTTCCCTGTCAACTTTTCTCTTGTTCTTGGAGGGATTATCAGACAAGGGCACCCTAAATACTGGCTCAATTCTAAATTTAGGTATCCTCCTGGGCAGTCACATGATTGTGTTGTTATGAGAGGTTTTATGTAGCAGCAGCTTTAAAGAGACAGCTCTACTGTGAAAATCAACCATGCAACACTCCCCAAAAATGTGTTTATATATCTTATCATTTAAAAAAAAACCTTTTATTGTCATGAAATAATTTCTTTGTAGCTCTGAAGTGGATTTAAAGAGTAGGGTTGCTTTTCTAGGGCAATAAAATCATTTCAGCTATAAACTTACTAGAAACCCCATAGTGCTGGTGCAACACCCCATTCTGCATTTCTCATGACCCCCTCATTGTACACATGAGGAAACACCCTGGCAGAGGTAAAATGGCTTCCCAAAATCTCAGATGTGGAAGAGAATCTCAAAGGCCATCTGTTCTAATTCATAAACAAGAATCCTCTCTACAATAGAACCAAAAAGTGATCCACAAGCCTTTGTCTCAAGAGCTCCAGCAGGGGAGACCCTCTGTGTTCCAAGGCAGCTCATTTTGCTGTAACTCCGATTGTCAGGGAGTTTTTTTTCTTATATCAAGTCAAAATTTTGCCCTTGGAGGCCAAATGGAAGAATTTGAAACTCTTCTCTGTGTAGACATGATGTCCTTCCTATGTCTTCTCCACTTTCTTTATCTGGACCTCATGTGGTTTGATATCAAGGCCCTTTGCCAGATCGCTCACTTGTGGCTGCTCTCTAGCTTTTTGATATCCTTCTTCCTAAAATGTGCCCAGCCCTATAGGCCATACTGCAGTGTGGTTGGACCTGAGCGGAGTACAGCAGGACCGTCACTTACCTAGTCCTCCTCACTCTGCTCTGCCTCTCTTAGTGCAGTTCAAGGTCACATTAGCTATTCATGTCAGTAATGTATATTTATATATACCTTTTCTATATATATATAATATATATTTTCTATATATATAATATAATGTATATACTATATATAATGTATATATTATATATATTATGTATATATAATATATATTCTATATATAATATATATATATATCTTTTCTAGTCAACCAGAGGATGCATTTATGTGTAAAGTATTTGATGAAGTTGCAACAAAAACATTTTGCACATAAATCTGGAGCAACAATCCCACAAACGCACACATCATCATTAGGAAGAGGAGACACAAATAAGGAATATTTTTAGAGGCCCACATGAAGGAGATGCAGGGAGCCAAGACATAATAGTTGATGATTTCATGGTGTTGCTCCTGCCAGGTTTGTATCCTGCTGATCTGCTGTCCCTCCTGTTCAAGAAACTAGTCCCATGGCTGCTGCCTGTTGCTATCAGGAGCAGATTCACTGGGCCTCAGGTTAGGAAGCTTCTGCCTTCTGGCTTCAGCTGGGGTTGTTAACTGGAATGCTGTCTCTTCATCGTAGGTGGAGCAGGCTTTGCCACAGACCTTTGAGTTTAAAGACCCAAGGATATTTCTGCTTCAGCTATTTATTCATTTAGAAAGCAATAATCCCAATATACTCAGTCAACTGATGAGGGGTGGGGAAACTTCAGTGGCTTTTGCCCCCAAAAAAATCCTGATTATTTTTTCTTTTTGGAGCCTCCACTGCCTAGTTGGAGTCTTTCTTCTCCAAAAGCAGACTCTTTGATATACATGTGATGGTCTCTGAAACAAACAAACAAACAAACAAAAAAAACCAACAACAGCCCTACTTAACTAGGACCTCTTGCTTTTTGAACTTTATTTCCTGGTCATCAAGAAATCTCTAGCAGAAGCCTCAATGTAGTTTACGGCCAGGAAGTCTCTGTAACTTGATGCTTAATTTCTCCTTAGAGCTTCTATTTTCCAAACTCATTTCATGGGGGACCTGCAAAGTTGTGTGGTTCTACCCCTTTGCAATATTTTGAGAGACTCAAGATGCTTTAAATCTGCTCTGTAAGTGAAACTTAACATACACAAAAGATAGGCCCAGAAGTAGAGTTATTGACTATCTTCTTGCCTACCTCCATTACTGAACTTTCATACAATTTTATGGCCAATAAGATGCTTCCCTTACACAATATTGGCTCATATTGAGTTGGTGGCCCACTAAGGCCTCAGTTGTTTTTTAGACTACCTTCCTGTCAGTCCTGCCCTCCCCATCCCCACCAACCTGACCTTGGGAAGTACAAGAAGTTAACTTAGTATTTATCTCTGTATGACTTATCTAAAGTACTAAGTGGCGGCCCCGAGATTCAAATCTAAGTCTTGCAACCTCAAATCCAGGTTGTTGGTGGTGTTTTGTTTTGTTTTGTTTTGTTTTTTGCCAATACATAGTGCTGCTTCCCACATGAGTTATTAGAACAAGCAGAATTTACTGAAAATAGCACTGGCTTAGGAGTCAGAAGGCTTGGATTTAAGTATAGACCACAATAATGAAGGAAGGAAGAAAACAAGCATTTGCCCAGGGTTTAGAAGAACATGGCTGCATCATTTCTGCAAACCAGGCATTTGCAGGAGTGATGAGGTCTCCTAGGACCACAGTGGTATGACTTCACTAGTACCTAATGTCCCACCTGAACAGGAGAGGAAGAAGCTTAGTTTCTAACTCCCTGCCTCTAACCATTGGAGCATGGCATGCATGACTACTGTCATGTTGATCCCTATCCCCTTTCCCCTTGCTCCTACCAGTGTCCACATCCGATTCATGAGCAAGTCAAGAAGTTACCCTGCGATGTCATTGGTTCTCTTTGAAAATGAAGGACACACAATAACATATACAGTGTTTTATAAACCTTAAAGACTATAAACATTAGTCATTATTATCTCAGAATGCTTACCATATTAAACCAATTCTTGGTATTGAGGGTTTTTTGTTTTTGTTTTTGTTTTTTTTTATTACTGACATGTCTGAGTAATTTCTGAACATATCTCACCTAAGAGGAAGTAAAAAATGGCCGGTGCATGGGGCTAAGGGAGAAAGAGTCTAAAATAACTGGAGTTTGTGAACCCCTTCCCCTCCATTATATATGTATGTGGAAAGGCCTCTGTAACATTAAAAAGAGATGTTTTCCCTCAACTCTGTTCATGTCACAGAGACATGAACAGAGCAATGTGGTAGCAATAATTCTCCTTCATTAGGGATATTGAAGGTATGGGGAGATGATTTCTTACACACAGATGTTTGTATTGAGTGAGAAATTGCTTGCATGGTTAAGAAGAAAACTCAGTCTGTATAAACCTGGAGAGTTAAAATATAAATGTATATCTATTAAATTTATGACAGTAGATTTATATCTAAGTCTAAACATGGGAAAGTGCTCCACAGGTTCATTCCTAAGCCCTTTAAATAGTTTGCTCTTTGATGACTCTGTTGACCCCCTTAAAGAAAACAAAAGCTTTATATGTGAAAACATCAGCTGATCAGCAGATGTATTGGCCATGACACACAGCTGTGCACATGTGGTACACAGGTGCTTTTTTGCTTTGGATATGCTTGGTAGGCAGATTGTTTTAGAGGGTCAACCATAGCTGTGCACAGAAATTTTTTTTTTCTCTCCTTGTCTCCAGCTCCCAGAGTTGGAAAAATCTGAGGATTTGCCTTTCAACCTGATTTAAAGAGCTGATGATTAGGACTTCAGTGTGTAGTGCAAGTCCATATTCTACCCCACCCCACAATAAAGTTTGCACAAACTATTCTCCCTGTCATGAGGCAGCCAGAAAAACAGAGGAGTAAACCACAGAATCACCAAATCTGACTTGGAAGGGAATTTCAGAAACTACCTAGTCCTGTCTATACCTGAACAAGCATCTCCTTTACCCATCCTTAACAAGTAGTCATCTAGTCTTTGCCTGAAGAGGCCGTGTGCCTCACAAGTCATTCCGTTGTACTTTTCAACAACTTTGTTAGCACATTTTCCTTTTGCATTCAGTCCAAATTTGCCTCCTTGAAACTTTCAGCCATCATTCCTAATTCTTCCTTCTGGAGCCAAACAAGATAAGTTACTCTCTTCCACATGACAGCCCTTTAAATACTTAAGACATAGCTATTATACTCTCCCTAAGTCTTCCCTTTCTTCACTGGGTTAAACATCATTAGTTCCTTCAACTGATCGTTGTATGGCATGGTCTTTAGACCTCTAATTATCCTGGCATCCTCTCTCTACCTCCTCCCACCCACCCTCCCACACACACACACACACTATAACTTGTCCTTCCTAAAATGTGATGTGTGAAACTGAAAACAAGAAAAAAGAAAACTCAAAGGAGAATAGATGTTCACATCTCTCATTCTGGGTGCCATACCTCCATTCATACAGCCCAAGTTAGAATTAGCTCTTTTTTTTTGGTTGCTATATCACACTATTATGTAATATTGAGCTTGAAATCCACTAACCTTCCTCTCCACATGAACTATTGTCAGCCATTCATCCCCATCTAGTACTTGTGCCATTGATTCTTTGAATATAAGTGTAGGACGTTATTAAATGTCACCTCATTAAATGTCATCGCTTTAGATTTAGCCTATTATTTTAGCCTGTCAAGGTATTTTGGGATCCTCACTCTGTCATTCAATATGTTAGCTATCCTCCAAACCTACTTTCATTTGCAAATTTGGTAAGCGTGCCTCTTATAACCTTATATGTTATTGACAAAGTGTTCAACACTACAAGGTCAAGGATAGATTTCCGAGGTGCTCCATTAGAAATCTTCCTCCATAAGTGACATCAACCCATTGATTATTCTTTAGATCTACCAGGCCCATTCAATGAGTTGCATGGACACCTAACTTTACTAACATCTAGCTCACATCTCTCATCTTAGTCACAAGCATAGGAGGGAAGACTTTGTCAAATTTTTGGTTGAAATCTATACATCCTTTGTGTGTAGTATTTCTTTGATCTGCCAGTTTAGTAATTATGTGAAGGAAAGAAAGGACGGAAGGAAGGAAGGAAGGAAGGAAGGAAGAAAGAAAGAAAGAAAGAAAGAAAGAAAGAAAGAAAGAAAGAAAGAAAGAAAGAAAGAAAAAAGAAAGAGAAAGAAAGGAAGGAAGGAAGGAAGAAAGAAAGAAAGAAAGAAAGAAAGAAAGAAAGAAAGAAAGAAAGAAAGAAAGAAAGAAAGAAAGGAAGGAAGGAGGGAGGGAGGAAGGAAAGGAAGGAAGGAAGAAACGAAGGAACGAAGGAACGAAGGAAGGAAGAAAATGAAGTTAATCTGTCATGGACTGTTCATTTCGTAAAATATAATTTTATTGAGATGCTTTGTTTTTAGCATTTCCTAAATTTTCCCATATCTTCCCAGAAAGCTATCTTACATAACCAAAAATATTAGTTTAAAAGAAAAAGAAGAGAAAAAATAATCAGCAAAACTAATTGATACTCAAAGAAAAATTTAAATATATGTAATATTCCACACTTGTAGACCTTCCCTCCCACTTCTGCAAAAGAGGAGAGGGAGGTGTCTTCTATCTGTTCTTTGGAGCCATGCTTGTTCCTTGTACCTTTGCAACATTCATTTTCAATTGTTTTGTGTTTATCACTCTTCCCCTTTACATTGTTGTCATCCTTGCATGGACAGTTTTCTTGGCTCCACCCTGCTGATGATATCTATTTCTCTATAGAGGAGAAAAAGGGAGGCTTCCTCGGCCTGAACTAAGTGCTTCAGTAACCTTGTTGAATATCCTTTCCAAGGTTTGGCTAAATAAACCTTTTGTTAACTGTTAAATGACTTACAAGTGTTTCATTTCATTCCTGCATCAAACCTAAACTAACAGGGGACTAACCTGAGACAGACCCATCTGTTACACTGACTAACCACTTTTTTTCCACTCCTACTTCTGAAGAAGGGACAGCTGGGTGTTGCAGTGGATAGAGCACTGGGCTTGGAATTAGGAAGACTCATCTTCCTGAGCTCAAATCTGGCCTCAGATACTTACTAGCTGTGTGACTGTGGGCAAGTCACTTAACCCTATTTGCCTCAGCTTCCTCACCTGTAATTCTGCCAAGAAAACCCCAAACGGGGTCACAAAGAGTCTAACATGACTGAACAAGAATTGAAATTGCTGAAGAAAGGATTAAACAATCATGATTAGACTATTATAAATTCATCATATCTCACCTGAAACCAGGACTCACTTCTGCCAACAGATCTCTTTCTTTATCCATAATTCATTTCCTATGGCACCACAATTATTTTAAATCTTTCCCACATTTATCAAGATCCCTTCTGTCCCAATAATCTACTTCATCACCTTAGAAAATCTACCTGGATCTTTGGTCTCTCGCTTTGCTTTTTTAAAACATCAGTAGCCATTCACAAGGAAGTCCCATGATTATCTAGCCGTTTGCATATACATGTTCCATTAAAATGGAAGGTCTGGGTAAACATTGTGGTTACCGGACAGGCAGCACCCTCCCATGTCTAAGCTCCTATGGGATAGCACAAGGGGATATAGAACTATGGATCTACACAAAGAAATCTGGCTCTACAGCTCCACCTGCTTCCTTCTTTGAATGAGCAGTATTTCAGGGAACACTACTCATATCATCCTGGCATAATGGTGTCTCCTCTACAGAGAAGCAGATTATCATGTGCGCAGGGTTTATTCTTAGTAGAGAATTAATAAGCAAATAAAGAACACAATAACCAGAAAATAATATAGAAAACATTTTGCCACATGACCATTCTATTTTTAAGTCCCCCAAGTATAGGACCAATCTGAACCCAGGAATTCTAGCAAATGTACAGGTTGATTTTTTTTTAGTTTCTCACAATCACTTATTTTTTGATCAGAGAGTCTATTCAACTCACTAGAAGAAGAGACAGAAAATATGGAAGAACCATCTCAGGAGATAAATTCAGGATCTAGGCAAACTTGAGATCTCAGCTTAGTCCTGAGTCCTTAGTCTTGAGTCCTTAGTCCTGAGTCAGGACTAGTGTGAACTAGAAAACATGAGAGTTTGTGCCTTCCCTGGTCCCAGATATCTATCTGCTCTCCTCTGACTATTTTTAGCCTCAGAACACCACAAGTCTAGATGGCACAGTGGATAGAGTGCTGGGACTCATCTTTTGAGTTCAAATCTGGCCTCAGACACTTACAAGCTGTGTGACCCTGGGCAAGTCATTTAACCCTGTTTGCCTCAGTTTCTTCATCTGTAAAATGAGTTGGAGAAGGAAATGGCAAACCATTTCAGTATCTTTGCCAAGAAACCTCAAATAGGGTCACCAAGAGTCAGACATGATTGAAAAACACAGCAACAACAAGGCTAACACAGAGCAACTCTTGTCTACTCAAGGGATGTTAGCTTACCATCATATACATCTTGAAGAGGCATAACAGATGAACAAGGCTTGCAAAAATACTTTATATACATTATTTTGTTGTACTCTCACAATGTTGAGAGTCATTATAGTTATCACTAACTCCTATTCTACCACTGAGAAAAATTGAGGTTCAGATAGTTCAAATCATTTGCCCAGGCACCCAATAAGGGTCCATCAAATCAGAGGTTTGATTCAAACCGAGGACTCCCTGACTCTAAATCAAGTCCTTTTTTTTTTCTATAAGTACGATTTATGCAATCTTTGCACTACTGGTAGTTCCTAGACAAACATTCTGTATATAGCAGGTACTGAAGAAATATTGTTAAATGGATGTTTGTGGCTTGGGTGATTAATCAACTTCACTTTCTTAATTAAGAGGCAATGAGCACAGGTGTGTTTTAATTGCATATACAAGATATCATAATCAGAGATGCAAAGCCAAGAATCAGCACCAGGAAAAGCACAGGGAGCAAATACTAGAACAAGCACATTCCAAATACAGAAAAGTGGATTAATGATCATATGTTAAACACCTATACCAAGCTAGGTGGGACAGTGGATAGAGTTCTGGGCCTGGAGTCAGTAAGACTCATCTTCCTGAGTTCAAATCTGGCCTCAGACACTTACTAGCTGTGTGATCCTGGGCAAGTCACTTAACTCTGTTTGTCTCAGTTTCTTCATCTATAAAATGAGCTGGAGAAGGAAATAGCAAACCGCTCCAATATCTTTGCCAAGAAAACCCCAAATGGGGTCATGAAGAGTTGGACACAACTGAAAACGACTACACAACAACAACAAATAAAACACAAAGTGGTTGGGGAGTGAGGGCTCCCAATAAGCAGTAGGACAGATCAGAAAAGGCTTTGTGTAGGTAATGAGCTTCATGCCTATTGAAAGAGGCAAGGAATTCTACGAGGCAAAAATGGAGAGGAAGTGCATTCCCAGAATGAAGCATGGCCAGTGCAAATATCACTATCTGAAAGAAATAGAACTATCTGTGTGTGTAGAACTAAGAGAAAGCCACTTTGACTAGACTGTCATGTGCAGAAAGGGTAGTAATGTATAATGAGTCTGGAAAGATAATTTGAGGTCAGGCTGTGAAAGGGCTTTAGAAGCCAAACAGAGATCCTGTTTTATCCTGGAGGTAATTAAGAATCATTGGAATTTATTGAGTAGGGGAGTATCATGGTCAGATCTGTACTTAAAGATCCCTGTGAGACTTTTTCTTAATGAAACTATAGTTTTTATAAGTGAAACCTTGGGGGTACTTGCTATACTGAGAAGTTACATGAAAGTAATTACGGTGAAATTCGACTGAATCCTTTTCAAGAAAGAAATAATCCTATCTGCATAAGAAGATAGTCTGCAGGCCTACAGATGAGGAAACTGTGGGGTGTGCCCAGTTTAAAAAAATTGGCAGAAAAATCTACCATAAGCAAAAATACTGTATTGGGTATCTATTGGGGTGAATGCTCTGCCCCCAAGCGGCTCTGACCTCTTCTGACCTTCTTATGCATGGTCAAGTGAACAGGTCATTAGAAAGGAGTCTTAATAGTTATTAAGGGTTCACATTTCAGCCAGAAAATTCCTGATTCTTCTTTTCTATTTACCTCTTATAGCTCAGTTCATCAGGTTCCCTGGAATTTCTATTAAGAATTTCAGATTTCCCAGGGATCACTTTTATGCCCCACAATTTTCACTTTTAGTACACCCAGCATTTTTCAAACTATCCTCTTGTATCTAGATATTTGAACACTGACTTCCAAAGTTTGATATTTTTAAATGAGTATTATCAGCATTTTTCATCTTTTAAAATGCTTCAAACATAAGCATTTCTTTTGGACTCAGAGAAACCTGGGAACTTATTTATATGAAGCAGTACAACGACAAAAACTGACCCAGAAGAATAATGTATACACTAACTATAAATATGGAACTAAAGATAACAAAAACAGCAACAAATCTATGCTAAACAAATAGAAAAGACCAAAAGGGGTCATGGAAACTGGCAAGGAAATTTTGTTACGATTATGTTAAAGTTAGTATGTTCATCAATTTTGTGTTTTTAAAATCTTTTTTTACTTTATAAACAATAAATAACAAGCTTATGGTCACATGGGCAGTCATTTACAATCTCTCTCTCCCCAGAACCGCCTCCCCGCCACCTCTGTCATTTTTCATTTGTTCCTGCTTATGTATTTGGCTACTTCCATTTGTAGCTTTTATAAACTCTGGGGGAGCCTTATCCCAAATCCCACTCTCACTGATGACTCATGTAATCCAGAGCAAGGCTTCCTAACTATATATTGCCCTTCAGAGTTGCAGGGCTACCCCTAAGGGACAGTGGGGTTCTCTAATGCTTGTAGGCCTCATTCCAGTGTGTTCCCCCAATATCAGTCACCAATGATTAGCATTCAAGTATCATTTAATCAATTAACTTGTGTGTATATTTATTGAGAAGATATAGCAAGAA
Source organism: Phalanger gymnotis (assembly GCA_028646595.1). Lineage (NCBI taxonomy): Eukaryota > Metazoa > Chordata > Mammalia > Diprotodontia > Phalangeridae > Phalanger > Phalanger gymnotis. The sequence goes on along the minus strand of CM053622.1, from coordinate 251,111,477 downwards.
CAAAAACGTATATTGTGCATATTATTTATGTATATGTATATGTATATATTCTCTTCCCCGTTTTCCACACCTTCCCCCACCCCTACATCCTTTCTCACATTACCCAGGTCCCAAGGGAGAGTGGGCTCGTGCTTAAAGGAGTTAGCATAAAGCGTTCATCTTCCCACCAAGTTCATGTCCAAATATAACACAGCTGATAGAAAGAGTTACTCCTTCTTGTAGGACCTGACATCTTTGCTGCAGGGTCAATGGGGTCAATATTTTGCTTGGTGGATTGTGAATTCTGGTTCTGATCCCAGCATCTAGGCTTCCAGTGGCCTCCTGACCTTGCGAAGTTCACAGGGTCACAACAGCCTAGTCTGACATTCCTTCAAAGAGGTAAAGAACAGAAGCCTATATTCACAAGTCACAAGTTGCCCTGCAGCCTCTCTCCGCCCAGAGCATTATGGCATGTTTTCCACACTTGAACCAGCCAGTCAGGAAAGAAGGCAAGACAGACTTGCTTTGGTGATTGGACTTTTATAAATCTGGGTCAGTAGCCTAATCAAAAGTCCATATCTTTGCCATGTAGTTAGTGGACCAAAAAAAGTCTTAGAATAATTGTGCTACTCTGAAGCCCATATGGGGATTTCATCAGCCAAACACAGTGCACACGTGTTTATAAGGGCTGGACTTAGCCAGTCCTCTGTTACATAAAATTTATCTTAAAAATAATAATTTCTCTTATTTGGAAGCTTTCCCGGGAAATCATTAACTTTGAATTGAGCTTGTATATTTTTAAAATTTCTGTTCAGATACCTCTCATATCCAGTTTTCTTATAGGAGAATTCAGTGGCAGGAGTTTTCATATACTTTTAAATAATTAATTACATATATTTCCAATCAAACAAGCATTTATTAAGCATCTACTATGTATAAATCATTGTGGAAAGAAAGATGCAAAGCAAAAAATAATCTCCTGGCCCCATGAGATTGGAAACTACTTTGAGGCAGGGACTATTTTTGCCTTTTATTTGTATGCACAGTGTTTAGCACAGCGCACCTCCCCCCTCCCCCCTTACCCCCCCTCCCCCGCTGTAAGTGCTTAGTAGATTCTTCTTGACTTGACTTATTGACCATTAATAAACAGTCTGTGACCTTATTCTGCTGTGGGTATATAGAATACGTAAAGTGACAAGTATATGCATGATAATTTGAGGGAAAAAAGGCAGTAATAATTAGGAAGATCATGAAAGGCTTCCTGTAGATGTCCTATAAGCTGTGCCTTGAAGGAAATTAGAAATACTAAAAGGTTGAGGTAAGAAGGAAATGTATTGCTGATATAAGAGATGGCCAATAAAGAGATGTAGAGGCAGGAGGCCCCAAAGGGCCTCATGTTCCAAATCTGTCCCTATTGTCCTCCATCTAAATCTGTATCACATTCTGGTGGTAGGACTGTTGTGTCTACCATCTAAGAACCAGCCTAGCTCGGTAGAACGAGGGAGACATCACCAGAGGGATAAGCACCTAGAAATGATTATTTTTTTTTAAATCAGAGTAATTCATGAATACCAGACTGTGATGCATGTACAATCTGTGACCATGGAAGGGAGCATCCACCTTGAAGAAATGACAGATCTTTTGAAATGCTAAAATTGAAGTGCAGAGGTAAGTCCTGTTGTAGCATAGTGTTTTCTTTTTTTGTAATTAATTTATATTTTCAGTTTTCAACATTCACTTCCATAAAACTTTGACTTTCAAATTTTCTCTCTCTCCTTCTCCTCTCCCTTCCCCAAGATGGCATGCAATCTGATATAGGTTCTAATATTTTCACATTTGTCATATTGTAAAGAAGAATTAGAAGAACTAAAGGGAGGAACCACGAGAAAGAAGAAAAAAAGCCAAAACAATAAAAGAAAAGGAGAGCAAATGGATGCTTCTATCTGTAATGGTAATGTAAATGGCAAGATCTTTCCCCTCCATTAATAGGCCCATGTGACCTGTGTGGGTCACATAGAAGCCTGAATCACATGAGCCTGTGGTGGGAGGAGCTTGCTGGAAGGGTGGAGCAGAGCTGAGAGGTAGGTGGTGAGAGCAGTTAGAGCTGGGAAAGAGAAAGGAAGCAGAGAAGCAAGGCAGCTGGCTGAGAGTGAGAGAAGGGCATTTAGCTTAAGGGAACTTGTTAGTGATTTTGCTAGAGGGTGTTCATTTGTGGGAAGACCTGTCAGAGGGAGGGCTTGGGGATGGCGGTGCCCCCTACATTGATAATGTGCATAGATTTCTTTGTTGCTATGATGGATTTGGCTTTCTGGTGTTTGAATAAATGTTTTGGTTCCGCCTTCCATATAAAGAGTCTATTATATTTTGTGATTTGGAAATACGTTGCCATATTCATAGCCGCCGTAGGCGCTGTGAATATCACATTGGCGCCACACCATCCACATTCAGACTCCAAAGTTCTTTCTTCAGATGTAGGCAGCATTTTCCATCATGAGTCTTTTGGAGAGCCTTGCGTTGCTGAGAAGAGCTAAATCTATCAAAGTCAGTCATTGCACAATGTGGCTGTTACTGTGTACAATGTCCTCCTGGTTCTACTCACTTCACTCAGCATCAGTTCATTCAAGTCTTCCCAGGTTTTTCCTGAAGTCTGCCTGCTCATCATTTCTTACAGCACAGTAGTATTCCATTACATTCGTATACCACAACTTGTTCATCCATTTCCTGATTGATGGGCATCCCCTCAATTTCCAGTACTTTGCCGCCACAAAAAGAGCTGCTAGCATAGTGTTTTCTTTAAAAGTTGGCAATATTCTCCCCACGGGTAGTTGTTCCACTTTTGCACACTCTTCCATAGCCTGAGTGCCTCCTTGAATTGTTTGGATTTTCTATGCTCTACCAGCCTGAGGACCTTTGGAGATTTTCCATTGGACAACTCTAAGTGGATCATCGACTGGGATAATCATTTACCCGTTTTGGCTTCTGTGAAAAATTTTCAACATTCATTCCATATCTGTTGTTAATATTTGTGTTAGATTTAAATGGTTCACAGCCTGGACCTTCAATGCCATTCTGCCATAAATTCAGCTTGAGCAAGTCACTACATGTTAGAATGTATTCCTATCTATCTACAAATAGTATCATATGAATTGAACTAGAATTAATTCACATTTTTTTGCTTGTCTCCACAATTCATTTTGTTTTGGCCAACTGCATTAATATGGCACGATCATTACAAGGACCAACATGACAGATTGACCATACCAGACTTTAGGAATTTTGTCATATGGATAGATACAGCTGACATAGAGAGATGAATTTCTATCTGTTTCTTGAAGTGTTTTTGAGTTTATGAATATTGCCCTCACTTTTTCTGGTGACACATTATGACCCTGTGAAAACATATAAAAAATATGCCTTGGCACTTCCCAGAATCTGTCTACTCTCCTTTGACTTGTTCAACATTTTAGCCTGAATGATGTCTTTATTTTAATGAATATTGCTTCCCACATGAAAACAAATGTTACTTGTATAAGTTTGTATGTATTAGTTCCAAGAACACACATAGGTATCGCACATGCTTTTAGTCCATAGGATCAATAATTCTAATATAAGCTAGAGTATGATTAGTACAAACGAGAGGTCCAGATAAAGTGTAAAGACAAGTTCGGGGGACCCCTTAACAGTTCTTAACAAATGCCATAAGATATTTGAAGGATCTACCACCTTCCTATAAGGAAATGTCAAAGCTTTATTTACATGCTCACAGGCTTTGAGAGGTAACGTTGGATGGCGGAGAGAGCAGTCCTTGCAGTCAGGAAGAGTTGGGTTCTACTAATATGTACCTCAGATACATATTAGCTATGAGACACCTCCCCATCCCCCCAGTAAGTCATTTAATCTCTCCTTTTCCCAGGTAACTCTCTAAGACTGTAAGTTACAGAAGGAATGCAGATCTGCATCGATAAAGGTAGTTTCCAATGGGAGTTCCCAGTGCAGTCATAGAACAAGATAAACACACACACACACACACACACACACACACACACACACACACACACACACACACTGATTTCAAGTAGGCTCCCATTTCAAGCAGCTGATGAGAAACTTATTGTTGCTTACTTAAAATATTGGATAATCAGAATCTGCTTAATTCAAAACCTTTTTTCTAATCCCTTGTGTTTAGAAATCAACATTTTTTTCTACTTATTTTTAAAGTAAATAGCAGGCTTACTTCTTTCTTATTTGTCTCAGTCCTCCCTTTTGGAAAAACTAATCTGTCCAAAAGAAACATAAGTGTAGAGTTCAATTCTTGGGGGGAAATGCCCCTTGCTTTAAACAGAACCAGGTTCCTAAACGGCTTGTGATGGCCTTTTAATGCCTGGAAATGGCCACCATCCAGAGAGCAGGAGGATGAGAAAGGCAAAGTGAAACACTCTGTCATAGTCCTCTGTGATCAGAGACAACACAAAAATGTCACTCACCTTGCATAAAATTTGGTTGAAAAAGATCTGGCTACATTTCCCTGTGGTTTGTACCAAGGGTGTGATGGTAAGTGTTTAACTGGTTGTTGAAAAGAATAAATGTTTGCAGAATACACTTTTAAGTTTAATCTTCATCATTAACATTTTTCCGTCATTTTCTTAAATCTAGACAATCAACAAAATAAGTCAAGCTCTAACTTGTAGTATTTGCCTATTTCGGAGATAAAAAATGATCACACAGAAAATTTCACTATTGTGAGCCTATCTGAGCTAGCTCTAGCACACAGATCCCTCCCTCCCCCTTTGGTCTCATACCTAGTTTGTTCTTTGGTTTCTGGTCTTAGCTCTGATTTATGCATCTGCTTGCCTATTTCTCTCATAGGCTACATAAGATCTTTGTTCAAAAGGAGGAAAAGCAGTGGAACAAAAACTGGGTTCAGCATCAGGGGAGCTGGATTGTCATCTACACTCTGCTAAATATTATCCTCTGAGATTCTGGGTGAATCACTTTACATATTTAGGTATCAGTTAATTAATATGTAAAATTAGAAGGCTAGGCCAAATGATCTTTAGGGTCCCATCCAATTCTAAATCTGATACTGTCACTCTACCCACTACCCACCCCCCATTGCTGCAGATTACTATTATCCTGTTGCAATTTTCAGGGTTTTTTAAGTGTTTCCAGATTGTCCACAGCTGTATTTTCAATATATCTTATAATATTTCTTATGGCCACAATGCTTCAATGAATCAAAAACTAGGTTCTTAGGTTTGTATGGTGGGAACACTATAACATTAGCTTCTCTATGTTTCCAGAAGAATTTTATAGGATCCTAGATGTAGAGCTGAAGGGTCCTTAAAGGCTCTCCTCATTTTACAGATAAGGAAAGCCCATCCAAATTAAGTGACTTGCCTAAAATTACGTATGTAATAAGTGACGGAGCTAGGATTTGAACCCAGGTCTTCTGCTATCAAGTGTTGTGGTCTGACTTTACCTCTACCAATGTTGATGCTAATAGACTTGGAATCATCAAAGACCTTATGATGAGTTCCATTTTTGTAATTAAACATCGTGTAAGTGTAATACTGCTGAAATTCCGTAAGTATCTCTATATGCTAGCTTTGGATAGCTCAAATGTCATAATCAAATAGGTTAAATACCCATTTCCTTGAGATTCATTCATTTAATCACTCAATTCAATTTGACAAATAGTTAATAAGTACTTTCTATGCACTAAATGCTGCACTAGTTATGGGAAATGTAAAGGATTTAAAATTTTGATCTTAAAGAATTTATTTTCACATGTATACTTGATATTATGTTTGCCTTTTCAGTAAGTGGGGAAGGGTTTGGATGAGAGGAAGAAAACTTGGAATGCAAAATCTAAAAAGATGCTTAAAAACAAATTAATTTTGAAAAATTTTAAAGAGCTTATTATTTTTAGCATAGTGCTTTAAGCTCAGGTAGTTCCTAAGTGTTGAAAAAGAAAGGAAAGGAGAGATGGAGAGGGGAAGGAAAGATGGATGGCAGGGAATGATAGAATGAAAAAAAGAGAAAGAAAAGGAAGAGTCTAAGGGATAGAGGAATATATACACAGAGAGGTTAGCACTGATAGGCTGAAGAGAATACAAATGAATGAGTGACTACGAAAGTGAAGGGTCTTTGGACCATGCCATATAAGGACTGGTTGAAGGGACTAGGTATGTTGACCCTGGAGAAGAAAATACAGAATAGCCATCTTTGAGAATTTGAAGGCTTGCCACTAGAAGAGGGATCATGCTTGTTTTGCTTGCTCACAAGGGGCAAGAGCAAGAGCCATGGATGATAGTTATAGAAAGGCGGATTTTGATTTAATATAAAGAAAAACTTTTTAACAATTGGAACTGTTCCAAAGAGAAATGGGTGCCCTTAGGAGGCAATGGTTCTGATCACTAGAGATCTTTTAGCAAAGATTGGTTAACCATTTGTTGATTACATTGTAGAGGGGTTTCTTGTTCAGGTATGTTTTCAAATAGATGGCATTGAGGTCACTGAGATCCTGTGAGTCTATGGACTATGGCAGATGGCAGAGTACAAATGCAAAGATGAAATCCACTCCTTCAGTCAGTCTGACATTTAAAGTTTCTCTTATGTGCCCGGCACTATGCAAAGCTCCGGGGACACAGAGAAGGGCAAATGACAGTCCTTTTCTTGATGACCTCAGAGTGTAAGAGGTAAAATGCTACAAGAAATCGGAGGAAGAGCGATGACTTTCAGTTTAGAGGGCTTGAAGAAGTTTTCGTAAAAGGGGTGGCACTTGATTGGGCACTTGAAGGAAAGGGAGGACAGTAACAGAGAGAATGGGAAGAAGTCTAAAGATGCATAAGGAAATGCATGGAGACAGGAGAAGGTCTGATGAGAAAGAGAGATGGCATTAGTCAGTCTGGCTGGTTCATCCAGTGGGTGAGTGGGAGTAGTACCAGATAAGACTGGAAAGATAATTGTAGAGAGGCTTGAATACCAAAGTCAAAAATATATATTTATATATCAAAATTTAGAACTAGAAGGGATCTCAGAGAGCACCTTGTAGAACACTCTTATCTATCCACATATGAGAAAAATGAGGCCCAGAAAGTAATAATTTGCCCAAGGTCATTCATAGTTAGTAAGTAGCAGAGTCAGGATTTGAACCCAAGTTCTTTCACTCTAAAATCCTGTACTTTAACAGACAGCTCCTGAAGGAGTCACATAATCAGAGCAGCACACTATGAAGTTTTGATGTAGGAAAGGCTAGAGGCAGAAAGTTCATCAGTTCAAAGGCATAGGGAGGGCTGTATTGATCAATGGAGTCCTGATAAGTTGGGTCTCTACAACCTATTTGATTAAATTATAGGTTAAAATAATAGAGACAAGGAGATATGTGTTTACCCCTTTCAAATTCTGAAGCAGCCCACTTTCTGTGAAGTGGGGCCTTTGATTTGCTAGTAAAAGAAGAAATGTAAAGATATGATTACATTTCTTTACTCCTTTATAAGGTATGAAGTTCTTCACTCAACATGGTGGACATATAGGGTGGCTAGCCATTGGCTTGCAGATGAATTAGCCATACCTCTGATGGTTTTTACAAAGAAAAAGCAGTTTCTGAGGAGTTAGTCATCTCTGGTACTCCAGGAAAAAGCTGAATCTGGAGGAGGAACCCAGCTCTTGGCAGAGAGTCACTCTTTGCCTTTTCCTCAGCATGTATTTGGAGGAAAGTGGGGGGCAGGGAAGACACTTTTCTTCCTCCCTCCCATCAGCAATGGCATTTTGTAGAATAGGACATGTTGTGCTCATAAAAGAGGACAGGTCATGAAGTCCAGCTACAGAGTAGAGTTAAGCAGCGTTGGAGAATAGGCCCCGGGTACCCAGTGGAGATGTTGTGCTTAGGGAAGCAGCATGGGTACCACACAAGAAAAGAGATCAGGACTCTGTAGTACCAAATGTGTGGATTGTCTTGGTTACTTGCCTTCCATACCTATGTGCCTCTCTGCTAAGTGGATTCTGTATTCTGTGTGCAACCCTTCTTTCTACTGATGCAATGTGTATTTGTGGGAGAGTATCTCAGGTTTATGGCGTATGTGTGGAGGGGGACAGGTTCGTTAGTACTATACTTATTATTCCATTTCAGTAAATGCTTTGCCTTGAGCTAATTTTATCCTTGGCTGACAATAAAAGGTAAATGCATCTGTGGGGGCTTGTGAGCTAAAATTTTATGAATGTGGATTCATAGAATATTTTAAACCTGGGGTATCTGTTCTCCAGGAAACCCAGCCTGTGGGTGGGTAGCCCAGAGAGGAGCTACAAAGGCAATTGCAGTAGTCTAGGTGAGAAGGAATGAACTATGCTGATTCCAGTGGAAATGGGGAGAGAGAGAATCAACAGACTTTGACAAATAGCTGCATATGTAAAATGTAGAAGGAAGTTTCAAAGATGCCTTCAAAATTATGAACCTGAGTGACCATCAGTCAGTAAATAAATATTTGTAGTGAGAATAGGTATAATATTAATGGAAATCAAGAAAAGGGAGAGGCAGATTGAGGGGAGTGTTAAGATCACAAGTTTAGAGCTATTGAAATTAAAGCTAGAAATGGCATCTTCAGTAAGTTTTCTGGAAGCCCAGAATGGTTCAGAGATAGAGAACTGGAAGAAAACCTATAGGTCATCTAGTTCAATTCCCTCTTCTTATAGATGAGGAAACTGGAGTCCAAAGAGAGTAAATAACTTGTCTAAGATTACACAGCTAGTAAGAGATGGAATCAGAAATTGAATCCAAATCTTCTGATTGCAAATCCAGGATTCTTTCCACTCTTAGATGTGATGAGTTTGACATGTCAGTAAGGATAGCCAAGTGAAGAAGTCAAGCAAGCAGCTGGAAATTGTTGGAATTGTTGCTCTGAGGAGAAGTTGGGGATAGAAATAAAGATCTGGGAGCCACTTACATAGAACTGATCATGGAAACCATGGGAAAGGATTACATGACCAAGGAAGAAACTAGAGAGAACTCAGGAGAAAACATTGGGGGACATCCATATTTAAGAGAGAAGAGGAAATTGATGAAATGACCAGAGAGGTGGGAGAAATGGGATGAGAGTTCCGTGTCACAGAAACCAAGGAAACTAAGAGAACATTGATAGTAATTACAAATAATAACAACTTATATTTTAGGGATTGCAAAGTACTTTATACGTATTACCTCATTTGACACTTAACCCTGTGAGGTTGGTTACAATATAGGGATTAATACACTCATTTTACAGGTAAGGAAACTGAATCATGAAGTCAGTTGTTCTGCTATGATCATGTACATTGTGGGTGTTGCAGGTAGGTCTCCTAAACCTTAAATTGTTCTCATTTATTTTATTTCTACTTAGATTTGTATGTATCACACACACACACACACACACACACACACACACACACACACACACCCCAATATACAATAAAGTCTTTGAGGGCCAGGAGCTATTTTTTATTTACCTTGATAGCTCAATGGTCTAGTATAGTACCTGGCATACAATGCTCGATTAGTTTATTAATAGGAGCTTAATAAATCCCGAAGGAAGGAAGGAATAGAGGGAGGGAAGGAGGAATGGATGAACAAATATTAGTTCTTGGTTCCAACTCCAGGCCACACTAAAAACAATCTATATTCCAGCATCTGAAGATCGGTGGAGCCCAACAGGATTTTGCAAAGTTCAGTGCCCTAGGAAAAGAAACACTTCTCTCTATGTATTTGCTTACAAATACAAATAGAAACATCATTTGCACATGCAAAGTGGATAGATACACAGTAGTATAACCTGCTATGTACATGCAAATTGCTGTGGGTAGACTTGATATCTGTACTTAGTTAAAAAGGTACAAATTGTACCCGGACTGCTTGGGACTGCTTGGGTACAATTTGTTGCATCGTCCTGTTTCTCTTTAAATTCTTGGGCCGGGGAGGGGAAGGGGGGTGGAGAAAGCGGTAATAAATGTAGAACAAAGAGTGTATGGCTTGTAAAAGGGTCGGTCCATCAAGCACTTTGTATACTGTACAAAAGACAGAGAAATCCAAACAAAACTCTAGCCATCTACAAATTCTTTTGGAGTATGCCCAGGAACCAGATACCAAGGGTAACTTTTCTTCAACTTTTCTAATTCAGAGTTGATTAGTACTATCGTTTCCCTGGGGGTGGGGCAACACTTTTTCTCTAGAGAAGATCAAATGGCTGTCCTGGCTGTGAATAACAATTTATTCAGGACTTAGAACAGATCCTACTCTTGAAATAAGGTAGGAGACAATCCCCAGCCTGTGTCAGCACACCCTTAAATTGAAGGAAGGAAGCTGATAAATGATGACTGTTTTTCTGTCATTACAGAGCAGGCTAGGTGGGTGGGTGGGAGCCCTAAGTACGGAGGGTATCAGGTGAGTACACTGTGTCTTAGGTAAGGTGCTGTATACTTGCTATTTGTTAATTTCTTCTAGTACCCTGAGATCAGTATTATTAAGGACTCATTAACACTGGAGTCTTTAGAAATAGTGCTGGGAACTTTATGCTATATAGAGAAGGAAAAGAAGCCTGAAGAGGAAACTGGCATCTGGTGAAACTGAGGCAGATGTGAAGAGGGGGACCTTCTTTTGTGAAGTTTCTTAGAAGAGCAGCTCTTCCAATTGTCTCCCTCATAATTCATATTTGATGCAACTGCATCAAGAATATTTTAAAAAGAAAAAAAAGCACTCTCTGATGAAGTTTCCAGGCCAGCATTACAGATGTAGGAAATGCATGTTTGACAGTCTAACAGTAATATACTTACTGAATTGGGGGAACTGAAGCCGAACTGAAAGTTCAGGGATGAGTCAAATACCTAAGTTCCCTGCAGTAGGAAGGAATGTAACATTTGAAGTGGAGGAAGAGTGGGAGGTGATGGAGTTACCAGGCTTGGGAAGAGACTTGGGTGAGGCTGATTAAAGACGAGAGAAAAAGTGGAAGTAAAAGTTTTTTCTTAGGCCTGTAAAGGCTACATAGCTGTTTTCTCCACTTTTTGACCTCTTGAAGAGCAGAAATTTAAAAAGTATATCATGATTAAAAAAAAAAGTAACTCTTTAATGCTGATCTCATAAGCTAAACATGACTATAGAAACTTTTCCAACATTCTGTGAGCTTTGCTATATTTTTTATGGGAGGGTGCTATAGGACATGCAAGAAAAAGTTATTTTAACTTAATGCAAATTTCTAAAGTATTTGAAGAAACTGTTAAGGTATTTAGCTATCAGTTTATGTTTTCAACATCTTTTCGTATAGAGTCTGTAAAAGGATATCTTTAGCAAACGATTCTAATGGCTGGGGTATCTTTAAAGGGGTATCTTTAGCAAATGATTCTAATGGCTGGATTTCTAGTTGTTTGAGAAGTGTTAGGGTCTGTGTTTTTTTTTTAATTCAATCCATCCAGCCTTAGCTATCTCAGATGCATCCTTTTACAAAGCCTATGAAAATGTTCCTACGAGAAAGACCTCACTATTAATAGATTTACCTGGGGACCAAAGGCTTGAATCATCTCTCTCTCTCTCTCTAGCTCTCTTATTTTTTTTCTTTTTGAGGCAGTAGGGTTAAGTGACTTGCCTAAGGTCACACAGCTAGTAAATATCAAGTGTCTAAGGCCGTATTTGAACTCAGGTTTGACTGACTCCAAGGTGGGTACTCTATCCACCGCACCACCTAACTTCCGGTTTGCCTGTGTCTCTAAGAGATGGAGACTACATTCAACCTGAGAGCAAGACCCTAGAATTCTGGATCCTCCTCCTCTAGCATTGCTTGGGAAAACATTTCCCATCTCCACCATACAACCTTCCTTAACCCTGAACTCCCAACGCCTCCTCTTGTAGGAATGACTTCGTAACTTGTAAAGTTTTTAGATAAACATGAGCTGCTCTTATTCCTTCTCCCTCTTATGAACTCGAACACCTTATTTGTGCTCCATTTATCGTGTTACATTTTATATTAGAAGACAGTTATGGTGTAGCACAGGGTTGGAGAATCTGCAGCCTTAAGGCCACATGTGGCCTTCTAGGTCCTCAAGTGCCTCCTTTTGACAGAATCCAAATAGATTAACTAGCTTATGAACTGTGTGGCTATATGCAAGTCTCTGAACCTCAGTTTCCTCATCTGTAAATTGGTGGTTTAAGCGTCAAACAAGATATCGTTTTAAGTAAAATGTTTTGCAAATTTTAAAGCATTTGATAAATGTCAATAATTATTATTAGACTATACCTGTCAGAAGATAGCCTGAGAAGGAGGCAGGATGGAAAGAAGCATTTATTAATCTTCTACACTTTGCTGAGCATTTTACAACTATCATCCATTTAATCCCCCAACAACCTTAGGAGGTTGGGCAGCTGTATAGAAATCTTAGCTGAGGCCCACCCATGAGATCATCCGCCCACATGAATACTCACCTTTATTATGCTGAGTGAAGAGTATCCCCCTTGATGCTTAGCTACACAGCTTTGTGAGCCCCCAAGAAATGCTTTTGGGATTCAAAGCCTAATTTGCTCATTATTTTAGATAGCAGAAACTTAAATAAAAATTAAAGAACTGCGAGGCTGGTTAGCTAATAAAGTGAAATAGCTGGGGGGCTACAATCCAAGCTATCTGTCTCCCACAGCTCATTCTCCTATGCCTTGTAGCCTTTCAGGCTCAAAAAAAAAACATGTTTTGTTTTGCTTTGTTTTTACAAAAATCACAATAATAATACTGATGTTTATATAGCACTTGAAGATACACAAAAAGTAGTTTTCTCATGATAACCCTGTCAGGTAGTTGAAGTATTATTCTGCATTTATGCTTTAAGGTTGATAAGCTTCAGAGGCTGCTCTGACCTCACAATTATATGAGAACAAAAAATCATGCACCAACTCTCCCTCTACTTTGGTTTTGGCTTGTAGCCTTTTCAAGTTAAATAATTTACTATCAGTGCAGTAGCTGACTTTGATGAGTTCATCCTCCTTGAAGGTGTCTAACAACATCACTGAAAACACCTTGCTCATAAGCCTGGGAGCAAGCAGAGAGCCTTGCTTCATTCCATTGGCACCTGGGAAAGCGCAAGAACATAGTCCATTATCCAGAACCTGAGCAAGCATGCAACAAAGCATGAATCTGTTACTTGTGCTAATTTTGGCCTGACAACACAAGAAAACACAGCTTTTCCAACAGCCAACACCACATCATCTATATGTGGAACCATTGGTTACAGCAAATGGAGAATTTTTTTTAACACTGTGGATAAATTCACTTACCTTGGCAGTATACTTTCCAGGGAAGTATATATGGATAATAAGATTGATGCATGCATTGCCAGTGTTTGGGAGGCTCCAAAGGAAAGTGTGTGAGAGAAGAGGTATTAGACTGCATACCAAATTGAAGGTCTACAGAGCCATTGTGCTGACCCCATTGTTACATGCCTGTAAAACCTGGACAGTATACAGATGCCATACCTGGCAACTGAATCGCTTCCATTCGAATTGCCTTAGGAAGATTCTGAAGATCACCCAGCAGGATAAGGTAGATACTGGACACTGAGGTCTTTTATTGAGCTAAACTGCCAAGCATTCAAATTCTACCACAGAGAAGCACACAGCTCTGATGGGCTGGCCGTGTTGTTCAAATGCCAAATGTACTCTTGCCCAAAAGATTATTTTACAGACAACTCATGAAAGAAAGACACTCACGTGGTGGTCAGAAGTGATATGAGGACATTCTCAAGGTTTTTCTGAATAACTTTGGAATTGATTGTATGACATGGGAGATGCTAGCAAAGGCCCGCCCAGCATTGTGTGCCACATCAAAGGCACTGTGTTCTATGAGCAAAGCAGACTTGAAGGAGCTCAAAAGAAACCTGAGATGCACAAATTTAAAGACATCTCCATCCCAAATGTTCAAGTGTGCAACCTGTGGTAGAGCCTTCCAAGCTCATGTTGGTCTGATCAGCCACGGTCAGACACACTGTAACTTGACTCCAACGTAGTGATGTCATTTTGGTCTTCTTTGAGAACAAAAGACAAACAACCAAGGCTGAGAAGATACATTTCTCTTAAGAATCTTATAAGGAAAACAGAGCAAAAGTTTTACAGATGAGGACACTCAGATTCAAAGAAGTTAATGAGAGGTTAAACTGTGGTTATACACCTAGTGTGAAGGATAGGATTCAAACCCATGTCTTTGGTCTCATTGTTCAGTTGTTGAGGTTTAGGGGTGCTGGGACCCCAAAATAGCGACACCCGGGTCCTGCCAGAATGAGTTTGACCCAAACCTTCTTTCAGCCAAAGACAAAGTTTATTAAAACACTGATAGAGGGCGAGCGAGATTCTAAAAATCTGCCACATTGGCCAGACTCTTCAGGAATCTGAGTGCCTTAATGGAGGCAAGATGGATCTTATATATAGAAAGACAGTGAGAAGGATCTAGGAGTGGCCAAGTAGTCTAGGGTGACTGGGAGGTAATAGAGAAGGGCTGGGAACTGCAGGGACCAGGGCCACTGGGTTGAGAGAGAATGAGGTCTAGATAGGATCAAGGGTGGGAAGTGGGGGTGGGGGGGTGGAGATTGGGCGTAGGCCACAATGGAAGGTCAGTTGAGAGAATTATTGATTGGAATGAGTAGATGCCTCAGGTGAATGCTAGAGGCGTGACTGTCTGGGAAAATTCTAGGAGAGTTGGTGGGGGGTGGGATTCCCAGGGCCTGTACCCCGTCACCGTGGTCTTTTAAAATAATTTACTTTTTTGTCACAAACTTAACAATAATCAACAAGCAGAAACGTTTCAATATTCCAAGAAAAAAAGATTGTGCATGTGGTAGTGTGCTATAGAAGATAAGGCACTAGACCTCCAGTCAATCCTTGGATACAGATTAGCTTTATGACTGCATGGGTAACTTTTAGAGCTTCAGATTCTCCATCTCTCAAGATCAAGAGAATGGAGTCAACAGCCTCTAGGGTCACTTCTAGGTCTAAATCTAAAATCCTATGAAATTATAAGCTTTTGTCACATACAATTTATTTACAAGGTAGTTAACAAGATGGCCCCATTCATTGTCCCCTTCCAAAAATCTTTTGTGTTTTCATCCTCTTCTTTCCATCAGAAGGCTTATGTCTCATTCCTCTCATTTCTCCCAGAGGTAGGAATCATCCTTCATCCTATTTTCTCAAGTCACAATTGCTCACTGGATTCATGAAAATTCTCAGGTGTTTGAGAATTGTTTTCCTTTACATTATCGTGGTGATTGTGCACACATTAGGACTATATGGAGACATTGGAGGTAGGGTGGGAGGTGTATGTGTAAGGAGGGTGGTAAGAAGGTCAGTTCCAGGATTAACAAAGGCAATGAGCACACCCTGGGGTGAAGTCAGTTGTTTTGTCTTTAGCTATGTTTTCTTATACTTTAGATACTGCTCAACAAACCCAGTCTCAATTCAAGGCACACAGTATAATTCTGTTGCCTTCAGGATGTCCAGATAAGCACACCTCACAGTGTTGCTCACTCCGCATTCCCTTCCAAGAACTACACCCCAAAAGTCTCTTTTCCTTAGTTATCTGTGCCTACTTTCCAAAGGGAAAAGTAGTGAATTTGATAAACTAATCTATGATAATTGGTGCTAATGAGTTAAATGTTAGCCTCCAGGTAATATATTTAAATTCCAACTTGGAGGAGGAGTTAATTGCTTATTATCTCAATGGTATGAATGCCTTCTGCCCAAGCAGCTGAACAATCTTAAACTGCATTAATAAAAGTATAAAGGAAGTAACAGTTTCTTTAGAGGTAGCTGGTGGATAAAAAGCTGGGTCTGAAATCAGGAAGACAAGTTCAAGTCCAGCCTCAGGCACTTACTAGCTATCTGATCCTGGGCAGATTCTACCTTCCAGAGTTGTTGTGAGGCTCAAATGAGATGTTTGCTTTTAAAAAAGCATTCAGCACGGTGCCAACCACATAGTAAACGCTATGTAAATGCTTATTCTTTTCCCTTCGTTGCACAGGTACTCGTCTGGTCACACATAATAAAAATAATAGCTCATGTTTATATGGTGCTTACTGCATGCCAGGCACTTTACAATTATTATCTCATTTAAGCCTCACAACAATCCTGGGAAGTAGATGCTATTATTATCCCCCACCCGCTTTTATTTTATTTTTTACAAATGAGGAAACTGAGGCAAATAGAGGTTAAGGGATTTGTCCAGCGTCACACAGCTAGTAAGTGTTAGAAGCTATATTTGAGCTCCTATCTTCCTAACTCCAGCCCTGGCACTCTATCCACTGCACCACCTAGCTGTTATGGGACAATTTAAGACAATGCTTGATAAAGTTTTTCGGTAAAGAGAAAGACAGTAAATATTTTAGGCTTTGCATAATAATTGAGTATTAATGAGAAGAATAGAACTCTTTCTTGGGGAATAGCATTTCACTTAATTGGAGTTCAAAGTTAATATTCCCTTAGGGAATTGAGATTAGGATAGCAAGTGGTTAAACACCCACCACACCCTATTGGCAAAATTGATTACAAATGTTCATATATTAATGCTAATCTATAATGAGATTTCACATATTCCGTCTTCGAAAATGTCTTCACACAGATTGGTACCACCAAATACTAACATCATTTCTTGAGCATATGTTTTTGTCTTGGCCAAAAGGCTAATAGTCTTAAATAAATTTATTTCCTCTGGATGCATTTTTTCTACCATTGCTATCAAACATAATTAATTAACTCACCATCAGTTAACAATTTCTTTGTTTGAGTAACAAATGAGCCCTTGTAAATTTTGATTACAGCCTTATTTTCATTTTTATTTTGGTCAAATAATTCTATTGGATAAGATATTCTATTTTAAATTTTCTATTTTTTCTGGCTATCGCTTTCCAGTGATGACATTTTGATGAGTGCTTAGTCTGGTAATGTTGATGTCTATTCTTTTAGCACAGCTATCACATCATTGCATAATAAACACAATGCTTTGGTATCTAATTTAATAAAATAACCCACACTCCCTTGGACCTTAAAAGTACAACACTCAAAGTGGACTTTTCTCATCTTGTTTTTACATGATGTGTGGCATTAGTAATGTAAAAAACAAAATGTTGTAGTACAGCAATATATAGAACACTTGACATGCTGTCAAGTTACAATTGTGTAACTGTGATTTGAAGTGTGCTGAGCAGCAGTGCAAAGAAATGAGAGTGCCACAAGTCTCTGTTGCAACTATTTAATGATGCAACTGTAGTACAAAAACCTCCATAGACAATACATAAATGAATAAGCGTGGCTGCAGTCCAATAAAACTTTATTTAAGGATGCAAATTTGAATTTCATATAACTTTCACATGTTATGAAACATTCTTCTTTTGATTTTTTTCAACCATTTAAAAATCAGTTTTAAAAATCAATTTGCAGATACCTGATTTAAGGTACTTACCAACATTAACTTAGCTGTTGGTATCTAACTGTGAGATCATTGTCCAGTGACCAACAAGAAGACATACTTCTGAAGAAATTAAATCTTCATTTTAAATTAAACAAGGAGACAAACAAAAGGCAGTGAATTATAAAGAATGTTCTTAGGTCCTCCTTAGAGAAGTAAATAAAGGAGTTGGCAAAATTGATCCAAAGTTAAAAAGAAATATAGTTTCTTGGGATACATAGTCACCTCAAATTGCAGTATTCATGGTATTTGTAAAATGACCACCATGAAGATAAATTGTACGTTATTTGCTAACATTTGTTACAGATGATGATGGGGTTAAAGAATTATATGAAGAACTTCTTAAAATGCCCTAAGTTAAATTGGCATTTATTGTGATAATCAGTAGCTTCATTGCAAAAGCAGGCATGTCAGAGGAAAGCAAAAAACATTTTGGAAAATATGACTCAACAGTAAGAAACAAGAGAGGCCAAGAGGCTTATGTATTTTGCAGGAACTTCATCCCCATGTAGCAT
Source organism: Phalanger gymnotis (assembly GCA_028646595.1). Classification (NCBI taxonomy): domain Eukaryota; kingdom Metazoa; phylum Chordata; class Mammalia; order Diprotodontia; family Phalangeridae; genus Phalanger; species Phalanger gymnotis. The sequence goes on along the minus strand of CM053622.1, from coordinate 251,093,530 downwards.
AAATACTTTGAGAATTGACTTGGGAAGGTCTAGACATGTAAAGCACAAAATAACCTTTAAAAAAAATGAGAAATTGATTATATCTTAAGAGATGGGAAATTATTGGGTTGCCAACATAGGAGTCATTTCTGAATTAGTTGTCCATGTACATAAGGATGATTTATTAGAGCAAATATCAACATCAAAAACAAATCATAAGAAAGAGTAAACATGAGGATAATATATGGAAGGAAATGAAAAGAGTTAAAGCTAAACCTGTTTTTAAAAGATACTGAATCCAAAAAATGGGAAACAGACAAAGGACTAGGCATTGACTTTGACTATCACTATTTCCTTAAAAAAATATAACTAATATAAATTAATTGCCACGATGAGATAAAAAGAATGTAGAAGTTCTCTTAGCCAGCAAATACTTAACCTCTCTGAGGAGCAGAGAGATAAGGGCAATAGCAATTTTGTATATAAACTGATTTTTTTTTCCATTTAAAGAGAATGGTGGAAAATTATGAGAAGCATCTTTTTGTAAAATAGTAAAAAGTAGAGAAGGGAAAAAAGTTTATAGGGAGCATGGAGAGAGTTAATTAATACAGATCATCTCAAGAGCATTTGAAGATGAAAATGAAAGGATAACAAAGAAGACAAAAAATGGAAAAACTTTATAAAGACAATTATAGCAAATTAATCCCTTTCACAATGATAGTGGAGCTAGGTCTGTATCCCAAAGAGATCATAAAAAAGGGGAAAAGATCTACATATACAAAAATATTTATAGTAGCTTTTTGTGGTAGTAAAGAATTGGAAACTGAAGGGGTGCCCATCAATCGGGGAATGGCTGAACAAGCTGTGGTATATGATGGAATACTATTGTACTGTAAGAAATGCTGAGGAACAAAATTTCAGGAAGACCTGGAAAGACTTACATGAACTGATGCTGAATGAAGTGAACAGAACCTGAACATTGTGTGATGATCAACCATGATAGACTTAGCTCTTCTCAGCAATACAATGATCCAAGACAATTCCAAAAGACTCATGATGGAAAATGGTATCCACATCTAGAGAAAGAACTTCTGAAATGTCTGAATGCAGATCAAAGCATATTATTTTCACTTTTGTTTTGTTGACTATAATAATAGTTGCTAAAAAGCAAAATGAAAATGAATAAGCAAAGGAGAAAGAACCCAACCATAGATAGTTACTATGGAGATAGAGAAGATCTAGGTTCATATTCAGAGGAATATAGTAGAGTTAAAAAAGCCACTCCTTTTTCAAGAAGAAATATCAAGTGGTCCCAAACCCAAAAAAGAGTTCTTGGAAGAATTCTGAAAGGACTTTAAAAATCC
>CM053622.1:251074040-251091687 GCA_028646595.1 Phalanger gymnotis | reverse complement strand
AGCTATGGTTGGCCATGTGCTGCTTAACATTTTTATCAAAAGCTTGGATAAAGGTATATATGGCACAATCTGATGATTTGCAGATGACACCAAATAAGAGAGATGACTAACACCATGGATGACAGAACTGAGATCCAATAGGATCTTAAAAGACTAGAGCATTGGACAAAAATATTAAATTCAATAAAGGTAAATGTAAAGTTATGCACTTAGGTATAAAAAATCAACTCCATAAGTATAAGATGTGGGAGGCACGGTCAGATAGCAATTGTTCTGAAAAAAATAGTCAGGGGTTTTAGGGGACAACAAACTCAATATGAGATAGCTGTGTGATACAGCAACCCAAAAAAGTTCGTGTCTTTTAGAGATCTTTTTTTTTTTTTGCCATTGACATCTGAAATATTGTGTTCACTTTTGGGTGCCACTATTTAAGAAAGATATTAAAAACTTAGAGAGTATCCAGAGGAGGACAACCAAGATGGAAGAAAATTCTAGGAATTTCTAGGAACAAGACATTTTTAGCCCAAAGAAGAAAAAACTTAAAGGAGACAACTCTCTTGGAAAATCCAACTTGACTTGAGGAGGATCAATTAGATTTGTTCTGTTTGACCTAAGAGAGCAAAACCAGGAGCTCTGAGTGTAAGTTACAAAGAGGCCAATTTTAGGTTAAAAGTCAGGAAAAAATTCCTAATTCAGCAATTCAAATAAAGAATGGGCCATCTTCAGAGGGATGGCTTGCACCTCCTTGAACGAATTCAGGAAGACAATGACAACGTATTAGGCATGTTAGAGATTGAATTCTTTTTCAGGTGTGAGTGAAGACAGACAGCTTTGGAGGTCCTTTCCAGCTCTCAAATTCTGTGATTCTGTGTAGTGTCCTGAGCCCCTGGACCCCCACCAAGACAATGTAAGCTACTTGAGGTCAAGGATGATTTTGCTTTTGTCTTTATATCCCCAGCCTCCAAAACAGTGCTGAGCATGTAGTAGGCTCTTAATAAAGGCTTTTTTGAATGAAGAAAGGAAGCAGTATTCCTAGCCCAATTTTACAGATAAGGAAAAAGAGAAAAGCTAGGTGACACATTTTAATAAATGTCTAATAAATCTCATTTGGACATATAAATCTGTGCATAGGCTTTCTCCTATTCCCCCTCTTTAGTGCAGATTTTAGGCATTTTGTCCAGAAAGTTTTCCTTTCAATTAAATTTGTCCAAAAGTGGAGGAGGTGGTAGGTTCCTCCTCCTTGGAGGTCTTTAAGAAGGTACATGATCACTTAAATGAGCATAAATGAGTGTGGATTCCTTTTGGGTACAGGTAGCTGAGATCTTTCCCAAATCTTAAATTTTGTGATTCTGTGATTGTATTTACCGGATAATCACTCATTTAGAGAAGCCTTTGCTACCCAATGGAGTTGAAATGGGTAGGAGAAACTGATCAAATTGCCTCATTTCAAAACTCATAAAAATCGCCCTTATTTAAATTGCTGTAGTCAGTAACCACTATTCAGTACTTGAGCAAATTAACTTCTTTGGGCCTCAGTTTCCTCATCTGTAAAAATGGAGGGATTTAAGATTTAAATCTATGGTCCTTAAGTCATCTATCCACTACCACATGATGCCTCTCAAATTCAGCCCACTCGTAGCAATATTGTGATCAAAATGTGCCTTTTCTATTCATCTTCCAATCAACCAAACACAACCTTTGTTTTGTTTTGGATTACTTCTTTTTCATTTTTTCATGAATAGATACAAGCTTAATAGGAACTAAAGCCAGCATATAAGCCCAGTTTGGAGTCAGAGGCTCTGTTATTTTCTTTTTTTACGACCATATCAAGTAACAATTTTCCTGGGCCTGTTTCCTGATCACTAAAATGAGACAGTTATATCAAATGATACATAGGATCCTTTCTAGCTCTAAATCATAGGATTCTCTGAACTTAAAGTAGGATAGCCGCCTGTGAATGTAAGCCACAGACCTTCCTTCAGCTCCAGCTAGAGACACAATCTAGAGCAAAAACAGTATTAGAAAGATGAAACACCTGCCTAACCATGACATGTTCAAAGGCTTCCTTTCTAGTGGTTTCCTGGTGTTGAATGATTGGGGAGGGGGGCAGGGAGGAAGGAAAGGAGGAAGAAAGATGATAAGCCTCTGAGGAAGCCACAACAGTTTCCAAAGTCTCCTCAAAATGGCATATTCTGCTACAAATAAGCTGGGCAAACACGTCTCGGGGTAGAAGTCCCCTCTCCCCCAAGTCCCCTCCCCCCATCATGAGGGAAAGCTGCCACTTTAATAGCACAAGGCAAGATTCTCTTCAGCCTGTGTGGGCTGTGATTTGTCATCTTCCTTTCTTCTTAGTGCCTTCCTTGCTCTCTGTGATATTTTTATTTGTGTGTTGTTTTTTTCTTCAGAAATTCTGATTTAGAAGTCTTGTTTCCGGACATAAACTGTAATTACCTTCGACTGTGGAGAGAAGCTGAGAAAGGGAAGTAAGTACGTACAAGACAACATTGTATGACAGAGGCGCATTAAGAGATCTTTGGAACACTTTCGCTGTCAATTTTGCCTCTGACTTTTTTCCTGACATTTGCAGGTGGCTTGGGGGTGATGTCTCTTGGATGCTATTGCCAAGAAAGATTAAAAAATCTTTTCCATTTCTTTAGGCAAGAAGAGTGGTTATCCAGTAAGTGGCAGCAAACAGCTTAAAGATGCATCTGCTGTGATTTACTGCGTTACTGACTTCTCTGAATGAAGTGGAATCACTGATCTGGTAGCCAAAGATGGAAATAGTGGACGTTAAGAATTTCCTAACAGACAACACGTGGGCCTGTCATTTCTTCTCCTTACAGCCTCCCAAAGGGATTAGCCTCTGAGGCATGAACAAAGGAGAACCTACTTGGAAGAGTTTGTTAAGAGCTCTCCTTACTGGGAATTTAGTATTTTCCTAACACGAAGACGGTTGTATTGTTTTTCCTTTGGTGTTTCTTAGATTATAGTCTTGTCTTTAGAGATAATTAGTTGGATCCCTGGTGAATCTGGCAACCTTGACTGGTTAACCTCTTTAAAGCAGGCCAGGCAAATTATGATAACCTCCAGCTGGGCAAAGTGAAGTGAGATTATATTTTTGTAGGTCTGCAGGTGGGAGGAAGGGTGTCCTGTGTGTATGGGGGTAGGGTGGGAAGGAAGCTCAGGGCTGCAGACAGTCTAATTCAATTAATACTACTGCCCTGGGCCAATGAAGTAACCCTTCCCCCTGCCCCAATAATGTTCTGGACTATAGCCGTGTCCATTATTTAACGAAAGGTGAAATTTTTCCTAGGTATTATGTAAATCTATACTTAAATGCTGTTAGATGGTTAAAGTACTCCAGCTGTTGGGATAGACTGACCAACACAATCTGTTTTACACATAGATACAGTCTATGTGTCTGGAGTATAGAGCACAGGATTTGGAGACAAGAAAAGCACTTGGCCCCTCAGAGCCCCAGGCCACTGTCTCAGATAAGTCTCAGATAAGCTGTTCTCCAAGGGTGTGCCATTGTACGGGAAGGAGTCTTGGCTAGATAGGTCACAAAATCCCCAGACCTCCAATCTAAGCTGAGACTGGCTCTTCCAGGCTTGGCCTCCAGAAAGTCACATTGTAGCTCTATTCATAGAGCTGTGAGGCCAAGTCCCAAGGAAGCAAAGAAAAAAACAAGAAAAGAAAAGGGGAAGGGTGAAAGGGTGAAGGTAAAGAAGGGAAGAAGCATTTTAAGGCCCAGATAAAGAATCTGGAAGACTGACTACCAGTCAATCTTCTTTTGTTGCCTGCTGAAATGTTCAGTGTGCCATGATTCCTCAGAGTATCCTAAGCAAAACAAAAGTTTGAGAACCACTGCTCTTGTCTACTGAGTTATCTGCCTGGCTCTGTGTTTGAGTATCTGGGTGCATAATATAATACGCTGAAATATTCATAAAGGGCATCTTGGAAAGATGGGGTGGCTAGGTAGCCCAGGAGTCAGGAAGATGAGTCTGGCCTCAGACACTTCCTTGCTGCATAACCCAGGGCAAGTCACTTAACCCGGTTTGCCTCAGTTTCCTCATTTGTAAAATGAGCTGGAGGAGGAAATGGCAAACCACTCCAGTATCTTTGCCAAGAAAACCCCAAATAAGGTTGTGAAGAGTCAGAAATTACCAAAACAACTGAACAACAACATCTAGGAAAGAGCCAATTGCAACTTAAATCAGTTTCTGTTGCAATTTCTTAGAAATTGGAAGATGATGATGAAGTCCTAGAATGTTCTGGTTATAAATTTGCTATATATGGAATGTACTTCATTATTTATACACAGCAACACTTGCCATATTGATCAAAGGCAGTCAACATTTTTGTGTCTTTTTATATAGGTTAGAGTCTCATGTTTTTCCAAACTCTAAAAAGATAGAAGTGAACCTACAGACATATTCCCAGGAAACTATTGTAATGGGGTGTTTTTTTAGTCAATTCCAAATTAATTTGCAATTGGTATAAGGGAGGAAAGTTTATACACAAATCCAAGGTGAATGGACCACAGAGATGCAAGGAAGCGGACAGATGGAGGGAGCTTAAAGAACCCTAGATCTGGAGTGAGAGGACCTTGGCTCAGATGCCAGCTCTGCCACTTACTACATATTTTACAAGTCACTTAAGCTCTCCAGGCCTCAGTTTCCTCATAGGTAAAATGAGAAAGTTAGATAACCATCTCTAACTCTATGATCATATAAATTGTTATGTGTATCTGTATTATCAGGCTGTTGTTTTTTTAATTATTCTTTAAAACATTTTCAACAAATCATTTTAAAATTTTCCCATTTTAGGAAGAAAGTTCATATACAGCTTATACCCTCATTAGTTCAGTTAAGTGTATTGATTTTTGAATGCTATAGACCCCGAAGTTTATACCCGGACATGTGCTTACCTCCAAATGAGATTATATTTGTAAAAAGTAGCACATAGTAGGTGCCTCATAAATGCTTATTCCCTTCCCTCCCTCTACTCCCTTAGTAGAAGGCATTAGGTTCTCTTGTATTTTTCAAGTCACATGCTTTCTCCTGCCATTGTGGAGATGTGCCTTGCCATTTTTTTTCTTTCAGTTAATATATAACCAATTTTTACTTCTCCATTCAGTACAAGGTAAGGTCCTTTATCCATCCTACAGACTACTTGGCTCTACTGTCTTCGTTTGCCCTAAGAGAACTCTCCACCCCTTGGAGGCACACTTGCTTGGCCAGACTGGTCTTTATCACCTCAGAATTGTATGCAAGGGGTCTATGATATCGGCTGATAGAACAGGGTATCTTTCTGCCAAGTGAAGCTTTCAGGCTAGGTCTCACCCAAGAGAAGGGTTGTGAGATAGGTCCCAGGGTTACATGGCTTTCAATACATCTAGTCTTCATGAATGAATGAACAAAAAGACGTTTTTTCAGCACTTGCTATGTACCAGGCTCTATGCCAAATGGTAGTGATGCAAATATAAAAGAGACTATCTTTGCCCTCAAGGAGCTTACAAATATTCTAATGGAATCATCAGTCCAGATATAGGGTCCTAATGTCTTCTTTTTTTATGTGACCATATATTGTTCCCAATCACAACACAGTAATGGGAATTAACAATCACTTTGATTCTTTTTTTTTTTTTAACCCAGCACCTGGGTATTTTCCCATAAATACCATCAATAACACATTTTCCAGAAATGTTTTAGTATTTATAGATTTTTCCAGGTCTTTGGCCCTCCATTTTCTCTTGTCCGTCTTTTTCCCTCCGCCTTTCTGGAAACATTATTGTTTTTTAACCTCTTTATCAAAAGGTTGGTAGGAGGGAAAAAAAGGAAACAAAATTTGGAGAAGTCAGAATTACAGGATTTCAGATCTTCATGGCCCAACCTGTAATTGAGAATGGGGAAGATAGGTCAGAGGATGTGTGTCACGGTACTTAATAAATACCTGTTGATGATCAATATATAGTTCTGAGTTTGCAATCCACCCAGATCTTTTTTGGACAAATTTCTATCTAGCTGTCTCCCCTCTCCTCATGTCCCTTACCCCCATCTTGTACTTCAGATTGTTATTTTTTTTAATCCAAGTGTAAGACTCCATTCGTTCTACTACGTTTCATCTTATTAGATTTGGCCTAATGTTCTATCCTGTTAAGATTTTTTTGAATGCTGACTCTATTACCCAGTGTGTGGGCAATCCAGCCTTTGTGTCATTCATAAATTTGATAAACATGCCACCTATGTCTTCATCCAAATTTCTGACAAAAATGTACAGATCTCTAGGGCACTCCACTGGTGGCCTCTTTCCAAGGTGAGATTCATTTAGGCACTTTGTAGTCTTAATAAAAGATTTGGTGAAAGAAAAGTTTAATTTAAATTGGCAACCATTTCTGTATAATTTCTGAATTATACCAAGTCAATATGATGTAGAGAGATAGTATGGTACAGAGAATAGAAAGGGAACCTTGAAAGCAAAAAAAAAAAAAAGTTAACGTCTTGGTTCTCTGGGAAACTCTAAGCCAATGAAGTGCTGACTTGTATTGCTAGAGGAGTTTCCTCATCTGGAAATTCCCTGTTTCAGTGAAATCATGGATCCAGTTCTTATCCCATATTCCAACAAGTCATAGTGGAAAGAACACTGAATTTAAAGTTTGAAGATGAATTCAAATCCCAGCTTTGACACCTACTAGTTAGGTTAGCCTGGGCAAGTATTTGGACCTTTGAACTTTTGTTTCTTCATCAATAAAATAAAAACTACATTTGTATTATCTATTTCATAGGAGTTTTGTGAGGATGTTGCTTTGCAAAGCTTAAATCACTTTATGATATTATTCAATTCAAGAAACACTTGTCGACTACTTATATGGAGAGCACTGTTCTAGGCGCTGTTGGGATACTGTAGAGAATTCTTTTCTTCAAGATGCTGATTATCTAAAAGGAAGGTTAACCCATACGTAACCACAAGACAAAAACAAAACATGAAGGTTTGTATAAATACCAAGTGGTATGAGACTTCCAAAGGCACTATTTCTGGCTTCATTGGGACCTTCACTGGAATCGAATTAGGCTTCAGGATATAATTAGAATATAAACTAATTTTTTTTTCTTTTTTAATATTTTATTTTTTCCAATTACATGTAAAAACAACTTTAACCTTTGTTTTTTACAATTCTGAGTTCCAAATTCTCACTCACCCTCCCCATCTGTCCCCTTCATTGAGAAGGCAAGCATTTTGATAAAGGTATAAACTAATTCTTAAAGAAAAGAAGAGGTTTAAAGAGGCATAGACAGAAGTGAGAGGCTTATGATGTAGTAGCAAGAATAAGGGGGAGATCAGGATTTGAATCCTCCTTTGCTTGCTGACTGACTTTAGGCAAGCTATTAACATTTCTGAGGTTCAGTGCTTTTCAGCTGAAAAATGGAGAATGTAGTGCTTGCATGGGGTTGTGAGGAAAAAGCCTGTAAGTCTTAAAGTGTTTTATAAACATGAGTTGTTAATATTATTAGAACATTCCGTATAGGAAGTGGCTTAGGGACAGGTCTGGAGGAAAAGTCCCAGATGAGTTCAGAAACACATTTGGCTTGAATATAAGATGTGGGAAGGGGCCTACTATCACATAAGGATAGAAAGATAAGTTGGAACTAGGTTGCCTTAAATGACTAAGAAGTTTGGAGTTTATTTGAGAGGCAATTGGGAGCCATGAAAGGTTTCTGAATGATGTGATCAAAGCTTTCCATTTAGGAAAAGTAATTTGGCAGGAGCAATTATGTTAAAAATAGATGGGGGAGGGTAGAAGAGAACCTACATAATCTAGATATTTCATTTATCTCTATTGCCAGTGTCTAATAAGGATTAAAGAGTCAAAGCCAGTATATGGACATTCAGATAGATTACAGTTCTCAATTGAACCTAATATCAACCAGGGAAGTAGGGAGTATAAACATTATTATTTCTATTTTATAGATCAGGAAATTGAGGCTTAAAGACTTTAAGTGACTCAGGACTACCTCATTACTGTAATATCAATTAAGTTGGGTGTCTCTGATTGAGTCTTCTTAGGTGCTAAACCCCAGGCACAAACCCCTATCTGCTAGATGCTAAGCCTATGTGAGCGTGGAGCCCTCAGGGTCCTAAGGGGAGTTGCTAAGACCACAGCCAATAGTAGGAGCCTGAGTTCTGGTTGCTTAGATGACATTTAATGACGGCTAAAGAGTGTATAAAAAAGGGAACAGAGTTATTTGCTTAGGGCTCTCATTCTTGGCAGAGTGCTGATGTGGAGACTCCGGGCAGCTGTAGTTAAGAGCCCTCCAGCTTGTAAACCCGGATGTTCGGACTTTGTTAAACTCTGGTAACCATGCATTGAGATTTGAATCAGATGAGGTCTGTCTGTTGATGTTTGTAATTTTTATTTGCTCTGAAGTCCAGGGTACTGGCTTTTTCCCCTGAACTAAGTAAATGATATTTGTATGCAGGATTAAAGTAAGATTGTTAACTCTTTAACATTGCTTTCCTTAGTAAAACAGATCAAAAGAACTTGTGCTGGCAGCTTTCTGTGTGCTGGTTGTTGGTGGATCTTACACCCCTTTGGCAGCTGCTAGCAGATTGTTGCAACAATTGCACAATTAGTAAATGTCAGAGGAAGGATCTGAACCTAGGTCTTCTTGAATTCAAATTCAGTGCTCAATCTACTATACATATGCAAAATGTGGCCCAAGGGACGTTAAGGAAATATATAAGAGAAGGAGGTGCTCTAGGTATCTAGCAAGCTTGAAGGCTAACAAAAGGCCATGCTGAGTGCTGCATTAATACCCTGGGCACAACAAAAGCAAAAAGACTGTGGAAACACCTCCAGGCCATTGAGTATATGCAATGTATAAGATCCAGGACAAGTATCAGGATGAGGTATGAATGGGTTATGTTCTGAAATCATAGAAGGAGTACTCATATCAGTGAAAAACATAGATCTATTGAAATATTGAAATAGCCTTGTCCCACACTGGCTTGTTGGCTATGATGAAAGATGTTGTGCTGTTGTGTCTGACTCTTTGTGACCTCATTTGGGGGTTTTCTTGGCAGAAACACTGGAGTAGTTTGCCATTTCCTTCTCTGGCTCATTTTACAGATGAGGAAACTGAGGCAAACAAGGTAAACTGACTTGCCCAGGGTCACATAGCTAGGGAGTGTCTGAGGCCAGATTTGAGGTCAGAAGACGAGTCTTCCTGACTCCAGGCCCAACACTTCAACCAATGCACCACCTAGCTGCCCCAGGATGAGACCAAGACTATTCCTATATGGACTAAAGTGAATCAGAATGAGAAAATATTTTGGGAATATTCACTTTGATATGCTCATATGTTGCTTAACTCATCCAGGACAAAATGAACTCTGCATAGGTCTTAAAAAGGAAAAAAGAAATACATTAGACCAAACTTGAAGACCCTAGGGAAAGAATTTCCTGTTCATTAGTAATACCAATAACTTAGATGTATTTAGCACCTCATCAGTCTATTTTACAAATACTATTTCATTTGATTCAGCGGCTCGAGCACTGGGCCCCAAGTCAGGCAGACCCTTCCTAGCTGCGTAACCTTAGTCGCTTAACCTCTGTTTGCCTCAGTTTCCTCAACTAAAGTGAGATAATATTTATAAAAAGTGCTTCACCCAGTCCCTGACACATAGTAGACACTATATAAATGCTTTTTTCCTTCCCTTTCCCTTGGCTTTGACAACAACCTTATTTACGAAAGGCAGTTTTGCTTAGTGTATGGAGTCAAAGAGTCCAGGGTTCAGATTCTGTGTCTGACACATTATGGCTGTGGGATTCTTGGTGTCAATGTCTCAGGATCCCCAGGCAACACTCCAATGCAGGAGTTGTGTGTTTTTTCCCCTCTTTTAAATAGTGTTTTATTTTTTTTTCCAATTATATGTAAAGATAATTTTAACATTCATTTTTAAATAAAATTTTGAGTTCCAAATTTTTTTCCTTCTCTCCCTCTTCATTTTCCTCCCTAAGACTGTAAGCAATTTATATAGTTTATAGATGCGCAATCAACTTAAACATATTTCTGTATTAGTTATGTTGTAAAAGAAGAAATAAAACAAAAGGAAAAAAAACTATTAAAAAATAGAGGGAGTAGAAATGATATGCTTTGATCTGTATTCAGACTCCACAGTTCTTTCTCTGATGTGGATAGCATTTTCCATTATGAGTCTTTTGGAATTGTCTTGGACAAGTGCTGAGAAGAGCTAAGTCATTCCTATTTGATCATTGCACAATATTGCTGTTACTATGTACAATGTTCTGCTGATTCTGTTCACTTTATTTTGTATCAGTTCATTGTATCAGTAAGGCAACATTCATGATATTGATGGTGACTATGAATATGCCTGTATAGTTCGAAATCACAAAGTATAAGAGACTCTCTGTATAGAAGGCAGAAGAAGTAAAACATTTATTCAGACACCAGAGGATCAAATCCCAAAACCAATAATTCCAATTCTACATAGCAACAATTACATCCCAAAACCAGTAAGTCCACTTTAGCATAATGGCAAGGAGATTAAAACACAATGTCACAACAAAGAGCCAAGCCATCCTGTAACCTTCCCTTCTGCTAGGGCCTTCCCATAAACATTCACACCCAAATCCTGACTGTCTACTTGCCTGTGTCCTCTCCTCCCACAGTTCTGAAAGCCCTTGCAGTTCTCAGAGCCCTTCCAGTTCTCTCTCTTGAAGTTCTCTCTTCTTCTCACAGTTCTGTCTTCTTCACAACTCTCTCAACTCTGTACCTTCCTAGTCTAAGCTTAATGGCTACCAACATGGAATATACCCTCTGTAGGCCTGGAGCTTAGTATTTAATAGCAAAAGAGTGTAGGCCTGCCTACAAGCAAGCCTCTCTTAATCAAGCTTCCCTTAACTAGCTCCACCTGAGGCCTATTAATGGGCAGGGGAAGATCTTTGATCACATTAGCAACACATTCATGTATTTCTAGATTTTTTCTAAAATCATCCTACTCATCATTTCTTATAGGACAGTGGTATTCCATTACATACATATATCATGACATGTTCAGCTATTCCCCAATCAATGGGTATATGCTCAATTTCCAATTCTTTGCCACCACAAAAACAGCTGCTATAAATATTTTTGTACACATAGGTCCTTTTCCCTTTTTTATGATCTCTTTGGGTTACAGATCTAGTAGTTGTATTGCTACATCAAAAGGTATGCAGAGTTTGATCAGCCTTTGGGCATAGTTCCAAATTGCTCTTGAGAATGGTTGGATCAGTTCACAACTCCACCAACAATGCATTAGTGTTCCAATTTTCCCATATCTTTTCCAACATTTATCACTTTCCTTTTTTGTCATATTAACCAATCTGATCAGTGCGAGGTGGTGCCTCAGAGTTGTTTTGATTTTGATCAGTAGTGATATGGAGAATTTTTTCATATGACTATAGATAGCTTAGATTTCTTCAGCTAAAAACTGTAAGGCAGGTGTTCTTAGCCTTTTTGGGTATCATCCTTCAGCAGTTGGTGAATCCTGGGGACCCCTTCTCAGAATAATATTATAAAAATATAAAATACAATAAAATGCATAGGATTGAAGGAAGTAAATTATATTAAAATACATTTATCAATTTTTTTAAAGTTCACATATCCCCAGTTAATAACCAGTGCAAGTGCTGATCTGAATTGGTAGAGGAAATTTTCCAATTGGTAGTTCATAATACCAATGAAATCACAGGTCCAGTAAAAAAAAAAAAATCCCTAACTATACGAAGTATTTCTATCCTCATTTTGCAGATGAGGAAGCTAAGCCTCAGACATTAAGTAACTTTACAGAAGTTTACATAGAAGAGGCAGGGCTAGAACCCAGGTCATTACTACACCATACACCCAGTGACTCTGCAAATGAAAAGTTAACCAAAATAGACTTTGAATCCTTCGAAGCTAATTTATACAAACATCTCAGCAGGGCTGACCTAGGCCAAAGGATCAGAAGATGATGTATTTAGAGCTGGAAGGGACCTTTAGAGGTCATCTACAATCACTCCTGTAGCTTGTGATGTAAACTCTGGATTTTTTTAGTTGTTGTTTTAAACTCTTTAACAGGGAGCAGATAGAACAGTTACTCTGATTTGTTACTCTGAGAAACTGCTCAATTTCCTGGCATTCAGAATTTGCCTGGCTTGGTTTGATGTATTTAACCAATCCACTACACTTCAGGTAATAAATTCAATAATTAATTGCAATCCTTAAGGTTGGAATTCAAAAAGGATGAGTATGGTTGATTCCAGCTTTTGAGAAGTACTTCTTGGCAGATGAAATATTTTGTTGGAGTTTTCGAATTTGTTTCCTCTTGTCAAATTTTCTTTAGGAAACAGAAATATACTTTTTATTTCAGCAGCTTCTGAAAGACATCTAAATAAACGAGTTTTTAAATTCATTGTTAACTGTAAATCAAGAAGTGAGATATTATGTAGACAAATTGCCTCTACTCAGTCTTAAATCCCTTTGTTTATCTTTTCTCACCAATGATGTAAGCCTTCTACCATGCTTTTTCGGTGGGATGTTTGTAGGCATTCTACCAAAAATATTTGTTTCTATTCTTGGCCGCAAGCATCATCTCTAACTTAAATTGGATACATTTCATGCTTTGCTGATGTGTATTGCACCACACAATGAAAAAAAATTAATTAGAATTGGTTCTATCATCCTCCCAACCATAGCTTAATCTAATAACTTAATCTTTCATTGTTGTCATTGTGAATGTGTATGCTGGTATAAAATGTACTACAGCTATTACCTTAGAAATAATATGTTTTAACTCATCTAGTTCCTCTACCTTGAGTATTGCCTAGTTGATTGTATTTCCTAGCCCTCTCCCAGCAGAAGGTAGAATCTGGCCCAGAGTAGCTAATGCACTAAGCTGTTTCTGTGTGCTAAGAATGTCTGCGTAGGTAGCATGAGAGGTAACTTTTAGTGGAGCCAAGATTATTTTCTGCCAAGAGCCATGGGAAATATTGCCAAGTAGGCAAAGTTTATCTTTGGCACCCTCCTACTTTCCTTTCAATGCCCCTTTCTTACCTCCTAGAGGATTCTTCTATTCTCTAGGCATCCAATGCCCTCACACTTATAGTACTGTACTAGTAAGCATGTATGTTATAAAACTTACACAAAATCACAATTAAAAAGGATGAGATGAAGATAAAATAACATTTTTTAAAAAGCATTTATTAATGGTAAGAAGAATCTTACTTACATCAGAGTATCAATATCTTGCATCAATATCTCACTAAAATATTATTATTAGCAATGATATCTTAGAGCAATGTGATTGAATTTATATTATATTTGAAAATCCTAAATTCAGTTATTTTGACACTAGGTTTTAATGGTTGTCATAGTTTTAAAAGATGCCTCATAAAGATATGTACATTCAAGTGGGGAAAGTGTATCATTGATTGTGCTTAATAAATCATAATACTTGTTTTTCAATCCTATGTAACAATTATGCAAAGATTTTCACTGAAATTTGACTAGTATCAAAACAACCGTATAGCTTCATTTCACACTTTGCAAATTAACAAAGATGAGAAAAGATGGGAACAGTTAATGCTGGAATGGTTGCAGGAAGATAGGCATGTTAATGCATTGTTCTTAGCTCTGTAAAAGCAATTTAGAATTATTCGAATAAAGTGACTAAATGTCCATACCCTTTGACTCAGAGATTTCGCTATTAGGCATACATACCAAGGAGGCCATTGATAAGAGAAAATTCCATAAACTCTAAAATATTTACAGCAGCACTTTTCTATCTTAGCAAAGAATAGGAAGTCCCCTTGTGTGGGGACTGGCTACACAAGTTGTGGTATATGAATGTAATGGAATATCATTGTGTTATAAGAAATGACAAATATGACAAATGCAGAGAAGTCTGGAAAGACTGAACTGATGCAGAGACTGAGTAGAGGCAATTTGTCTACATGATATCTCATTTCATGATTTACAGTTAGCAGAGCTAAGAAAACAACATGCACAATGACTACAACCCTGTAGAGGGAAAGAACCACAACCACAAAACAACCGAAAATGAATGTTGCAAAATTAGAAAGATGAGCCAAGACCAAAAGAGGAGATAAGACAAAACTCTTCTCCCACTCCTTTGTAAAAGTGGGACTAAGGTGCATATGTACCACTGTATATATTTTAAGATTTTTTTTTTGATGTATTGATTGGTTTTGGTGATTTTTTTTTTCTTGAAAAGTAATATTTGTTATATGGACCAGCTCTCTAAGTGGGGGAGGATGATGGGAAGGATACTGGGAGAATTTTTGGCAATGTAAAAACAAAAGATAGAAGTAAAAATATATTTTTAAAAAAGATCTCTGGCTGGTAAATTTCCCTATTCTCTTATATTAATTAGTTCTCATAAACTAATAGAAATGTTGTTGCATTTTTAATATTTTTACAAGTAGCTCCACTGAAATTCTTCATTTGGAAAATTTTTTAACAAGTTAGTAAGTTTTGTTTTCAACTTTTGAAAGTGTTCAGGTGAGGTGTGTGTGTGTGTGTGTGTATGACACACTCCACATCTTGGAGAAATGAGAATAAAGATCCAGGTAAAGAGAGTAGCCAGCAAGGTCAGATGCAACAAGAAGGTGAAGAAGGATGAGGTGTGGGAAAATCCATCAGACTTGGCAATTAAGAGAGATTACCAATAACTTTGAAGATAGAAGTTTCAGTTGAGAGAGCAGAAGTTTGTGAAGCTAGAATGGTGATGAGTACCCTCAAAGGACAAAGGAAAGTTTGGAAGAGGGGTGAATTTGAAGAAAAGATGAAATATGGGATGTACAAGACAACCCACCTATGGGAAAAAGAAATTAATGAGTGGGACAGTTTTACCATAACCAGAAGGTGATCAGAGCTGCACTCTGTCCTGGAATCAAGGTAAGCTAACTGGGGTAGCGCCAGAAGGCCAGGGGTGAGAGGAAGTATAGTGAGGGAGTGCTGAGCTATAATGAGTAAAGGGTGTAACATGGTTGTATTGAAGAGAAGCCCACTGTTGGATATTCTGATGAGGGTGAGCTATAACCCATATTGCCACAGTAGGATTGTTTTATCATACTGTCCCCCACTTTGGAGACTACTGGCCCAGAATATTGACTGACCTGCTCAAGGTTACAGCCACTGATTTGATATTCTAATGAAAGTTATTTACACTAAGGAGAATGACTGATAAGCTTAAATTCTTCCACCTTTCCCCCTCCCCCCCAAAAAAGGCTTCATCCATGAATGAAAACAATGTTTGTCAAGATATTGCTAAGTACTGGAGATACAAACACAAAAGATTAGGGAATCCCTGCCCACTAGGACCTCACATTCTAGTTGGGGGAGACAAAACATTTAAGGGAGGGGTGCCTAGGGAGGAGATCTTTGGTCTGAAAAGGTGAAGGAAGGGTGAGGGGCCCCATGGGGGAGCAGATGGACACACACTTTGGGAGAGATGGTAGAATTGATCTGATGGTGCTTCCAAAGCTGGAGGGAGGGTGGGGTTGGGACCTACCATGTGAGACATTCACCCATCAGGACAAGGAGACCCAGGGCAGAAGTTCTTCAGATGAAAAGGTTAAACAACCTCACTAATAATCAAGTCAATAAATCTTCACTACATGCCAAGCTATTATGATTATTGTGGTAGGATTGAGAATCTTTAATTGCTGGAATGAACAAATTATTTCACCTTTTGAATCTTGGTTTCCTCAATTATCAAATTATGGGATCAGAATGGATGAGCTCTAAATTTCTCATTAGCTATGGTAAGTCCTGGGCAAGTCACTTAACCCTGTTTGCCTCAGTTTTCTCATCTGTAAAATAAGCTGGAGAAGGAAATAGCAAACTACTCTAATATCTTTTCCAAGAAAACCCCAATTGGGGTCACGAAGAGTAGGACATGCCTGAAAAAAAAAAAAAACAACAACTAAACAACAGCAAAATTTCCTTCTGGCTCAAACATCCAGTCTTTGAAGGGGGCAAGGAGGCCTGCCCCTTGTCCCAGAAAAACATACTTTAGGAAGAAAGGAAATAAGCACTTATTAAGCTCATACTATGTCACCCAGGCATTGTGCTGGATACTTTATAAATATTACCTGTGTGATTTTTACAGCAATCCTGGGAAGTAAATGGGAGGGAGGGAATAAGCATTGATATTAAACCTGCTTTGTGTAAGGTACTGTGCTTGGCAGTTTTTACAAATATTATCTAATTTGATCCTCTGTACTCTTACAATCCTGATTCTGCAGTTGAGAACACTGGGTTGAATGACTTGCCCAAGGCCACACAGTGAATGCCTGAAATTAGATTTAAACCCACGACTTCCTGATGCCAGGCCCAGCATTCTCTACTACACCACCCAGTTACTGGCTATTTTAGGCTATTCGTGTACTATATGGGATCCAGGAACTTATCTTGGGAGTGAGGAAAGGAGAACTATACAAACCTACAGAACAAATCCATCAGAAACTACACATATGCAAAAATCAATTGTAACACAAACCTGGGCTGCTAGTACTCATTACTATGCTCTGGTTTTCCCACATCTCAACCCCTTCAGTTTAGACAGGTAGGCCCAAGGTCAGTGGGCCAAATTTTAGCAAATATCCTGGACAGATACCTTCAATAGAAAAGGATAAATCAGGGACAGAGCCAAGATGGCATCTGGAAAGTAGGGACTAGCGTGAGCTCCCCACCAAGTCCCTCCAAAAACCTATAAAAAATGGCTCTGAACCAATTCTAGAACTGCAGAAACCACAAAGTGGCGAAGGGAAGCAGGGCTCTAGCCCAGGACAGCCTGGATAGTCTCTGGGTAAGGTCTATCCCACACGGAGTTGGGAGCTGAGGGGAGTGGAGCTGAGTGGAGCAGAGCCCAGTGTGGGCAGCGTGGACCAACCAGACCAGGAGCTGGGTGGAGCATGCCCTAGCTCCCTGAATCAGTGAGCTGCAGCAGTTACCAGACCTCTCAACCCACAAACAGCAAAGACAACAGAGAAGGTTAGTGGGAAAAGCTGCTGGGAACAGAGTTTGCGGTTAGGCCACTACCCCGGGGGCAGCAGAGGTGGGGCAGCTACAGTTGCTTCTGGCCCTAGGCCCACCTGGTGGGAAGAATGAAGTGGTGGATCAGAGCAGGAGTGAAGAGCCTGCTGAAGATCTAAGCCCAGTCCCAGCTGGGGGTTCTTGGGGAAGGAGGAGTGCGGGTGAGGCAGCGCATCCCCCCAAGCGTGGAACATAGAACTCTTTAGTCTACAAGCAGTCATACCCCGCTGAAAAACTCAAGGGTCAAGTAAGTTGGCTGGGAACATGGCCAGGCAGCAAAAACACACCCAGATTCAGTCTCAGACTCTGGAATCCTTCTTTGGTGACAAAGAAGACCAAAACATACAGTCAGAAGAAGTCAACAAAGTCATAGAGCCTATAACAAAAACCTCCAAGAAAAACATGAACTGGTCTCAGGCCATGGAAGAGCTCAAAAAGGATTTGGAAAAGCAAGTTAGAGAAGTAGAGGAAAAATTGGGAAGACAAATGAGTAGGATGCAAGAAAACCATGAAAAACAAGTCAATGACTTGCTAAAGGAGAC
>CM053622.1:251052690-251073540 GCA_028646595.1 Phalanger gymnotis | reverse complement strand
GGAGGTAATCAAAAACAAACACTTTCGAAAAAGGACAGAGTCAAGGGAGAAAATTGAATAAAGGGGGATAGGTTAGGAAGAAGCAAAATATGGTTAGTCTTTCACAACATGAGTATTGTGGAAGGGTTATACATAATGATATGCATGTGGCCCATGTTGAATTGCTTGACTTCTTAGGGAGGGTGGGTGGGAAGGGAAGAAGGGAGAGAATTTTGAACTCAAAGTTTTAAAAAATAGATGTTCAAAAGTAAAAAAAAAAAAATTAGTCTTTACCTATAAATTTGCTGGTGAAAATGATTAGAGCCCATTGAGGAAAGGATACAGAATGACACTTTTAAGTATGAAAGAATTAATTCATAAGATTTTTTTTCTTTTTCAGGATGGAAATGGGGTTAGGGGTTGGGGTGTAATCTATCATCCTCTCCTGTGGATTTAGCAAGAATTAGTCTATGTCTGGTACCTAATATCTTTCTCTTAGGGTTGGAAGGTTGAAGATTTTGCAAAAAGTGACTAATTTGACATCTTACTGGTCATATAATCAATATTATATTTTAAAGCAAAATGTTATTTTAAAAATAAATTTTATTAGTATCTTTTATTCTTTAAAAAAAAGGATAAGTCACAAAATGGGTAGAAGAAAAGTATAATGAATGCAAGACTTGTTTGTAATATTTATTCTCTTTTTGAAAAAATTATTTAGTATTTTATTTTTTCCCCAGTTACAGGCAAAAACAATTTTAACATTCTTTTTTTAAAAAAAACTTTGAGTTCCAAATTCTTTCCCTTCCTCTCTCCCCACCTCCACCCCCCCCCCTTTAAGAAGACGAGCAATTCTATATAGGTTATACATGTGTAGTCATGCAAAACATTTCCATATTAGTCATGTTGTGAAAGAAAACACAGACCAAAAAAAAAGAAACAACGCTGAAGAAAAATAAAGTTAAAAAAGTATGCTCCAATCTGTATTCAGACACCACCAGTTCTTTCTCTGAGAATGGATAGCATTTTTCATCATGAGTCTTTCAGGGTTGTCTTGGATCATTATATTGCTGAGAACAGCTAAGTCATTCACAGTGTTACTTCATACATAGCACATTTCACTTTGCATCAGCTCATGTAAGTCTTTCCAGGTTTTTCTGAGAGCATCTTGCTTATCATTTCTTATAGCAAAATAGTATTTTGTCATGATCAGATACCACAATTTGTTCAGCCATTTCCCAATTGATGGGTATCCCCTCAATTTCCAATTCTTTGCCACCAGAAAAGAGAGGCCTGTAAATATTTTTGTGCATATAGATCCTTTTCTTTTCTTTTTTTAAATCTCTTTTGGGATACAGACCTAGTAGTGTATTCCTAGGTCAAAGGATATGCGTGGTTTTATAGCCCTTTGGGCATAGTTTCAAATTACTCTACTGATTGGTTGAATAGGTTCACAACTATACCAGTAGTGCAGTAATATCTCATTTTTCCCATATCTCCTTCAATATTTGTCATTTTCCTTTTCTGTCTTATTAGCCAATCCAATAGGTATGAGGTAGTACCTCATAACTTGCATTTTTCTAATCAATGGTGAGTTAGAGCATTTTTTTTTCATATGGCTATAGATAGCTTTGATTACTTGAAATCTTGAAATTACTGAAAACTTGAGAAATGAGGCCTTTATCAGACAAACTTGCTTCAAAAATTTTTTTCCCAGTTACTATCACTAACTGTATTTCTGTCCATCCTATTCCTCCTCCTTCCCCCCCTCTTTTATTATATTCTCTCTCTCCTTTCACCCTGTCCCTCCTCAAAAGTATTTTGTATCTGACAATTCCCTCCTCTAATCTTTCCTCCCTTCTCTTGTCCCCTTCCCCTCCTACTTTCCTATAGGGTAAGACAGATTTCTATACCCAATTGAGTGTGCATGTTATTCCCTCTTTGAGCCAATTCTGATGCGAGTAAGATTCACATACTCCACCCTCCTCTTCCTCTCCACCGTAAAAGCTTTTTCTTGCCTCTTGTATGAGAGATAATTTACCTCATTCTACCTCTCTCTTTCCCTTTCTCCCAGTACATTCATCTCACACTTCTTAATTTTATATTTTTAGATATCATCTCTTCATATTCAACTTATACCTATACTATCTATATATACTCCTTCTAACTGCCCTAACAATGAGAAAGTTCTTATGAGTTACAAGTATCATCTTTCCATGTAGGAATGTGAACAGTTTAACCTTATTAAGTCCCTTATGATTTCCCTTTCCTATTTACCTTTTTAGGATACTCTTGAGTCTTGTATTCGAAAGTGAAATTTTCTTTTTGGCTCTGGTCTTTCCATCAAGAATGCTTGAAAGTCTTTTATTTCATTGAATATCAATTTTTCCCCCTGAAGCATTATACTCAGTTTTTCTGGGTAGGTGATTCTTGGTTGTAACCCTAGCTCCTTTGCCCTCTGGAACATTGCATTCCAAGCCCTCCAGTTCTTTACTACAGAAGCTTCTAAACCTTGTGTTATCCTGGCCATAGTTCCTCAATACTTGAATTGTTTCTTTCTGGCTGCTAGCAATATTTTCTCCCTGACCTGGGAACTCTTGAATTTGGCTACGATATTCTTGGGAATTATCATTTTGGGTTCTCTTTCAGGAGGTGATCAGTAGATTCTTTCAATTTCTATTTTACCCCCTGGCTCTAGAATATCAGGATAGTTTTCCATGATAATTTCTTGAAAGATGATGTCTAGGCTCTTTTATTTTTTATTATGGCTTTCAGGTAGTCCAATAATTTTTAATGCTATCTCTTCTGGATCTATTTTCCAGGTCAGTTGTTTTTCCAACAAGATATTTAGTATTGTCTTCTTTTTTTTCATTCTTTTGGTTTTATTTTATTTTTTTTCTTGATTTCTCATAAAGTAACTAGCTTCTATTTACTCAATTCTAATTTTTAAGGAATTGTTTTCTTCAGTGAGCTTTAGTATCTCTTTTTCCATTTGGCCAATTCTACTTTTGAAGGAGTTTCTTCTTTAGTGAATTTTTGTGCTTCTTTTTCCATTTGACCAATTATACTTTTTAAGGCATTCTTCTCCTCATTGGCTTTTTGTACCACTTTTGCTATTTGGCCTAGTCTGTTTTTTAAGGTGTTATTTTCTTTCTCCCTGCCCCACCCCCCACAATATGTTATTTTTTTTCCAATTACATGAAAAGAAAGTTTTCAACATTCGTTTTTATAAGATTTTGAGTTCCAAATTTTTCTCACTCCCTCTCCTCTCCCTAAGACAGCAACTAATCTGATATGTTATATATGCACAATTATGTTAGACATATTTGCACATTAGTCATATTGTGAAAGAAGAATTAGGACAAGACAAAAAAAAACCATGAGAAAGAAAAAAAAAGCAAAAATAGTATGCTTTGATCTGCATTCAGACTCCATAGTTCTTTCTCTGGATATGGATAGCATTTTCCATCATGAGTCTTTCAGAATTAGTTTAGATCGTTGTATTGCTGAGAAGAACTAATTCTATCATAGATGATCATTGAACAATGATGCTGTTGCTGTGTACAACGTTCTCTTGATTCTGCTCATTTCACTCAGTATCAGTTCATGTAAGTCTTTCCAGATTTTTTTCTGAAATCTGCTTGCCCAGCATTTCTTGCAGCACAATAGTATTTATATATCATTCATATATCACAACTTGTACAGCCATTCCCCAATTGATGGGCATCCCCAGGTTTCCAATTCTTTGCCACTACAAAAGAGCTTCTTTAAATATTTTTGTACATGTGGGTTCTTTTCCTTTTTTTAATGATCTCTTTGAGATAGAGACCTAGTAGTGGTATTGCTGGATCAAAGGGCATGCACAGTTTGGTTGCCCTTTGGGCATAGTTCCAAATTGCTCTTGAGAATGGTTGGATCAGTTCACAACTCCACCAACAATGCATTAGTGTCCCAATTTTCCCACATCTTCTCCAACATTTATCATTTTCCTTTTTTTGTCATATTAGCCAATCAGACAGGTGTGAGATAGTACCTCAGAATTGTTTAAATTTGCATTTCTCTAACCAATAGTGATTTAGAGCATTTTTTGATATGACTATAGATAGCTTTCATTTTTTCATCTCAAAACTGCCTGTTCGTATCCTTTGATGGTGTTATTTTCTTCAGTATTTTTTTGGTTCTCCTTTACCTAGCTATTGAATCATTTTTCATGATTTTCTTGCATCACTCTCATTTCTCTTCCCAATTTTTCCTCTGTTTCTCTTACTTGATTTTCAAAATCCTTTTTGAGCTCTTCCATGGCCTGAGACCCATTCACATTTTTCTTGGAGGCTTTGGATGTAGAAGCTTTGACTTTGTTATCTTCTTCCCAGTGTGTATTTTGATCTTCCTTGTTACCATAGTAACTTTTTATGGTCAGAATTTTTTTCTGTTGTTTGCTCGTTTTCCCAGCTTATTTCTTGACTTTTAACTCTTTGTTAAAGTAGGGCTCTGCTTCCAGGATGGAGGGCACACTGAACCAAGCTCCAGGGGTTTTGTACAGCTGTTTTCAGAGATATGTCTAGGGATCTCTAAAAGTTTTCAGTTATTCCAAGGTGCTATGATCTAAGGAGAGGTGTGCTTACTACTCTCCTGTTCTGTGCTCTGGTCTGTGAGTGACCACAAGCACTTTTCTTCCCTGGAACTGTGATGAAGGTCCCTGCTCCACTGCAGCCAGAAGCTCTGCTGTGCTAGTGCTCCTCCTCACCCTGGGACTACCACCCAGGACTTCAACCCAGATCTAAGTATGGACAAAGCAACAGAGTCCTGCCCCAGTACTAGCAAAAAGATCCCTACAATGTCCTTCTGAGCAGTTGTTTGACTCCCTTACCATCTGTGGGCTGAGAGTCCCAGGAGCAGCTGATGATGATGATGATGATTCAGTGGCTTCCAAGGCCTGCTTCTGGTTTGCTGGGGCTGGGTCTGTGCTGGACTGTGTTCCTCTCTCACCCACGTATAACAGACCTTTCCTGCTGACCTGAGTTGTCTTTGGCTGGAAAATTATTTCACCCTATCCTTTTGTGGGTTCTGCTGCTCCAGGAATTGTTTTATGACATAATTTAAAGGCATCTAGAAGGGCTTTGGGGAGAGCTCAGGAGAGTTGCTGCCTTTTCTTGGCCATCTTGGCTCTATGCTCTGTAATATTTCTTCTTAAAAAAATTCATAGTTTCTGTTCTATAAAAACCAACTTCTAAAACCCCTGCTAAATTTCACTGGTTTCAGTTAAACACTTGGTTAGTGATTTAGTCTTTCAGAAGTTTTTTTCACTTCCTTTTTTGTGAGAGAGAGGCAGCGTGGGAGGTTTTCTTTCTCTGGATCCTCAGCTAGTTGGCTCTCTTTGATAAAGAGGTTAGTTTCAGTTTGTTTGGTGTCTTGATCTATTATGTTTCTCATTTGTAGTATTTTTTTTTCCTTTTTGCTTTGGTCAAAATCTAAAGCAACTGTAGTTTGTCATCCTTTAGTACAATGGATTGATGGGAAGATATTTTATTTTTCTTTCATGTGATACAGCTAAGTGAACAAGCTTAAAGAGTAGAGTTTTAACCAGGGACTTAAAAAAAAATCCCACAAAAACCAAACCTCTAGAACCTGCTGGTTTAAAATTCCATTGTCATTTTGGACCCGGGCTTTTTCATTCAGAGAGGGAACATGGAAAGGTAAGAGTAACTTAATACTAGGCTGTTTTGGAAAAAGCATTAGGTGAGTTGATCACAGTGGTCTCTTGAGGGGTTGACCTACAGGTATAGCATTTGTATGTCTGGCTTCATTGGTAAAGAGTGAAGGTACCCCCTCTACCAATGTAGATTGGCAGCTTATACATAGTCACCTAGGACTGTTAGAGGTTAAGTCAAGTCAACAAGCATTTATTAAGCACCTATTATGTTCTAGGCACTGTGCCAAGCTCCAAAGACACAAATAAAGTCAAATCAATAAACAGTCTCTGTCTTCAAGAAGCTCAGTCTAAAGGAGAGGGACAACATGTAAATAGCTATGTGTGAACCAGAAACATGTAGGATAGAGTGTAGAAAATGACAACAGGAAGGTGCTATTATTAAGGGAGAATAGGAAAGGCCTCTTGTATAATGTGAGGGACTTAGCTGAGGTTTGAGGGAAGTCAGAAGACTTTTGACTTGTCCAGGGTCACACAGAAGAGTTGGTGTCAGACACAGGACCTGAATGCAGGTCTTCCTGGCAATCTGAGCCCAATTCTCCCATCCAGTACTCCTTGCCACCTCTTGGCTAAAGGTGAGGCTTATAAAACAGAGCTGGGTCCAGCCAAAGCCTCCCCTATAAAGCCAATGTGGCCCACGGCCTCCCTCATCTCCTTAATCTGTCCCTCTTTTTTCTGAAGGTGTAGATTAGAGAAATCTGTACCAGGAGAAACTGCTCCTCCCAGAACCAAAGAGCACCAGCACTACCTGTTCTGTCTTGTAGACTGCACCTCTGCCTTTCAATCGAAGGTTTTTGCATTTTGCAACCCACAATCTGTTCCACCTTATGCAAATCAGCTGAAGCCCTAGGCTCTTGGCAGATTTCCAAAGCAGGCCTTGGTCTGCTCTTCTGAGAGCAGTTCTGTTATGTGGATTATGATTCTTTTCTTTCTTTCCTTTCAACTTCAAGTTATACTAAAACACATACACTAACCCACACTGATCTCTTGTAGGTGGGAGGGTGTAGCTAAACTTACTAAACTGAAAAGGCAAAGAAAAAAACATTGAACAAACAAGGCAGCTTCAGTGGTGGAATACAAGGGTTTGAATCCTAGCAGTGTTCCAAATTACCTGTGTCACCTTAGCCAAGTCATTTAACCTCAGTGGGCCTCAGTTTCCTCATCTGTAAAACAAAGGTGTCCATACACTTTACTATCCCTTCTAGTTCAAAATCTATGATCCTACCAGCCTTAGAAAAAAAAGGAATCCTAGTAGTACTAATTACCTGTATCTCTGTGTTAGCAGACTACAATAATAGTGCCTTAATAATGATGAAAATAGAAGAGACCTTTAGCTCTGCCTTTATACTTTCGAAATGAGAACCTATGGTTCTATTCCTACTGGAGTCGGAGTCTTGGATTGGGTCAGACAAACAATTTGCCCTATCCTGTCACAAATTAGAAGGCCTTCAGGAGGCCGAATGTCTCTTTGGTGGTAGCCGTGGCTGTGGTGAGCTGTGGATTACATGAAGAGTGAGAGCAGGCTTCCTCTACAGCCTGGGCCTTCAACCAAACTTAGACTCTACCAGGGAGAATTGGGTAGTTGCCCAGAACATCCAGTGTAGTACATAATAAACCTGAAAAGATCTAGGGCACCTGACCAAGAATCCGAAGGCAGTTGGTGAACATCTCCCAAAGTTGTCAGTCATACCCCATAAATCAAACCTGGCTCCAAGTCCTATAGATAAACATTTATTAAGTGCCTACCATGTACACAGTCAAAAGAACACTGAATCTGGAGTCAGAGAACCAGCTTCAGTCCTCCACCTTCTTTCCCACCTCCCCCCCACCCCGCCCCAGCACCCTTACCCTCCCTCACCCTCCAAAGCACTCCTTTGGTCTTCTGAGGCCTCTAAGAACTTTATCATCCTGTGAGATCACATCAGCCTTGATACTCACGCCTCGTCAGTGCCCATTGCCCCCAGGATCCCTCTGATTGGAGAGCAGAACAGAGTTGTTGAGTAGTGAATATCTTTGTGACCCCATTTAGGATTTTCTTGGCAAAGATATTGGGAGTGGTTTTGCATATCCTTCTCATTTTATAGATCAGGAAATTGAGGCAAACGGGGTTAAGTGACTTGCCCAAGCTCACACAGCTCATAAGTGTCTGAGGCTAGATTTGAACTTATGAAGCCGAGTCTTCCTGAATTCAGCTCTCTGTCTACTTTGCCACCTGCAGGGCTTCCTGTTGAGCAGAGAGCTCCTCCCAAAACCTCCATTTAAGGCCAGCCATCTCTTTACTTCCCAATGGCTATATTCCTTAGGACTTTTCCATCATGCCCAATGCTAAGTACCCTCTTTTCCCTCACCTATACTGTCTTTCTTTTTCTTTATTTGTCTCCCCAGCACTCAGTACAGTGCCTAGCATAGGATGCACTTAATAAATGTCGACTAACTACC
This sequence comes from Phalanger gymnotis, assembly GCA_028646595.1. Classification (NCBI taxonomy): domain Eukaryota; kingdom Metazoa; phylum Chordata; class Mammalia; order Diprotodontia; family Phalangeridae; genus Phalanger; species Phalanger gymnotis. The sequence goes on along the minus strand of CM053622.1, from coordinate 251,065,412 downwards.
ACTTGCTGCCTGTGAGAACTTGTACAAAATTCACTCCAACTTTCTGGCCCTCAGTTTTTTCATCTGTAAAATGAAGGATTTGCCCTCTTTTCTGTTATGCTGTGTTTATGGAAGTGTTTATTTCAGTTGGTGTTTATTAAGTTCAGAATTTTTAAATGGACAAAAACAAATAAAATGAGTTGTTCTTTGAAAAAAATCAAAATAAAAAATAAAACAAAGGAGTTGGATTATATGATCTCCAAGGTCCCCTCCATCTCTAAATCTATGATCTTATGAGCAAAGTACAGTTAGGCTCATGGAGTATAAAGATGGAAAAAGAAATTATGTAGGTCTAGGCCTCAAGGAGCTTCCAAACAATCGGGGAGGGGGATTGTACCACAAATAAGCATGATACAAAGTGGATGTGATTGTTACTATTCATCCTTCTTCGAAGAGGACCAATGACACAAGGAGGTGATGTCTTGACTTGAAAATGGATTGGATTTAAGTGAGGCAGAGTTATGTAAAGTCATCGGCCTCTGTCTTCCACCACAATCGTTTGAGTCCATTGGCAAGACCTAAGTCTGGATGACTGGCATGGCCCAGGATGCAGTGGGAGATCTCGGTGTTTTTAAACGAGGTCTTTCCCAGGTCTCAGTTTGTCTGAGGCGATACCCATTCAGTAGTTAAAGGCTAGGAAAGAATTGAGGCAAAAGATGGCTTAGTTTGCCTTCACACGAGAATCTGTCTGGGAGGGGAAGACCCTTGGAGTGTCTCAGTAGAATGTTACAAAGGAAAAGGGAAGATCCAGATATAATATTTGAGGAAGGAGAGAGCACTTTCAGTTTGGGGGATTCAGAGAAGACTTCATGGAGAAGGTGTCGCTTGAGCTAGATTTGAAAGGGAGAAAAGACAGTTAGATGAAGTGGCCTCGGGAGACAACCTCCTTGAATGCATAGTGGTGAGAGAATACAGAATGAGATCAGGAAACAGCTGTAGTCCAGTTTAGCAAGAATGCAGAATGAATGAAGGGGAGTAGCAGGAAATAAGCCTGGAAAGGAAGGGTGGGTGGTACTTCAGTTCCAAATTAAGAGCTCAGTATTTTGTCTGACAAGACAACTGGAGCAAGAAAATGTCATGATTAAATTCTGTATTAGGAAAATTAAATGAGCAGGCATGTGAAGGATACATTGAGGAGACTGGAAGCACAAAGACTATTGAGTAAACTATTACAGATCTTTAGGAGGAGGGAAACACTGGCTTGAACTGCCTTTTGAGGGGATAGTATGAGATTAATGTTATGTGGCACAATGGATAGACTATGAGCTGTATTCCAGGAGTCCAGGAGCTGGAGTCCAGGAGCTGGAGTCCAGGAGACCTCAGTTCAAATTCAACATCAGATATTTGTAAGATATTTGTGTGATGTTTGTCAAATGACTTAACCTTTTCCAGTTTCTCTTTCCTCATTTTTAAAATAAAGGGGTTGGACTTGATGATCTCTCAAGTTCCTCCTAAATTGAACTCTAAATTTATGATTCTATGATCCAAATGTGAGATATGATATGGAAATAGAATTGGTAGGATGTGGCAACTCATGGGATGTGGAAAGAGGAAGGACTCCAAAGTTATGAGCATGGATACTAGTTGTTGCTTGGGTATTGACTACCAGGATCCCATTACTTCAGACACAGGAATGCCTAGGAGAACAAGAAGGCAATATCAAAGAGGTCATTGTCCCTGACCTTATGGCTGTCATTGACATAGTGACTCAATTGTCAGTGTATAACTGTTGTATTTTGTACCTAAAACATTCATTGAGCAGCTTGCAGATTAGACTTCCCTGGGGACATGTAACAGCACAGGGAGACTCACAAGGATTTCTTCCCAGGTTACCAGCCTCCTTGGCTCTCCTTCCTGTACAATGAACCTTGTAGTTGAAACACAAGGGCCAGGTTAAGGAACACCAGGCCTCACATCTGGGCCTTCTCTGCTTTCATTGGGGCTATTGGCAGCCATAAAATACCTATTGAATTGAACTGCCACTATCTTCTTCCTCAAGAGCTCAACTACAACAAGTGATTGTTATAGCACTGCATAATTGGGAGGATGTTTGGCGCCATCAATATAAATAATAAATTTATGGGGAGTGCTATGTTTTAGAAGAGAAATAAGGAGTTCTGTTTTGAAAAGATCAATTTTGAAGTACAAGGGAGACATCCAGATACAAAGATTTTGCTCAAAAATTTGAGATCTAGAAGGGGCAACTATGTGGTGCAGAGCACCAGCGCTGGAGTCATAATGACTTGAGTTCTAATTTGGCCTCAGACACTTACTAGCTGTGTGACTCTGAACAAGTCACCTAACTCTGACTGTCTCCAGAAAAAGAAAATTAGAGATCTAGGACTAGAGGGCAGGGGAGAAATGAAGAAAATTCTATGAACTTTAGATAGGCTTGTGTTTTGTCTTACATTTTTTTAGTAGGGTGAAATAAATGCCGCCCTGTACCTGATATACATTGTTTCCTTGAGTACTTGTATAAGAACCGGAGACTCTTTTTACCCATATCTGGGACAATTAAGATACAAACTATATTCTGAAGTTTCTAGAAGAAACCCTGAGTGTGGTCAAAGTATGTCAAAGAAATCTGATTTGGGGGGCTTGTGTCCAGATTGAATTTGGTCCACATAAGACCAGAATTGGGATTCTGGATCACAGATTCCACCATAGGGGCTTGTCTGGGATCCCTACGGGTGGCAGATCTGTAGGAATAGGTTAGTTTTTTTTTTTAATTTCCTAGAAACACGGAATATTTTTACTTTTAGCTTAGTTATTTGTTTTTCTTCTTCCTTTTCCCCTCATCATCATCATTATTATTATTGTGGTGGTGGTGGTTTTTTATTGTTATTGCTCTAGTTAATGTTTAATTTTTCAGTAGGACATCTTTACCTGGATGTCCTACTGCTCCCTCTAACCCAACATGTTTAGAACTGAACAAAAATACTTAATTATTTTTAGTCCTTCGTTGTTGTTGTTTTATTGTTGTTGTGTGTATATGTTTTGGGGAGGTGGAAGAGCAGGATAGAGGTATGGGACATATCACTGCAAGCACCAGGGAATGAAAAAATAGGGACCTTGTACAATAATACCTGATATAGATTACGAGTGAGTGTAAATGTTAGGTCAAACCAACTACAGGAAGTCTTGATTTTCAGAAAGAAGTGTTCAATTTGGAAGCTTATAAGACCTGAGCATCGTGGACCTTTCTATGGAATCCTTGGGGAGAACAAAGCACAGGAGAAGGTTTTCAGGTAAGAAAGCCACAGCTGATTTATTTTGCCTATAACTGTGTATCCTTCCAAGAGACCTATCACTGAATGATAGTCCTAGCAGTGAGTCCCTCTCCCCACCAGTACTCAAACTCAGAGAACCCTGGGAACTGGGGTGGGTGGGGAGAAGGTCTTCTTTGGTGAAGAGAAAAACTCAGAATCCTACCTTCAGTCCTGTTCAGAGCAAGTGCCATAGCCAGTGTTTTAAACATTAACAAATATAGCTTCCCAGTTTCTTTCCCCAGGACAGAGAAAGAAAGAGAGATGAAGAAACTGAGGCAGGAAAAGATCAAGTGACATTCCCAGGGTCACACAGTTACTAAGTGTCTGAGGTCAGATTTGAATTCAGGTCTTCCTAACTCTAGGTGTGGGGCTCTATCCACTATACCACCTAGCTGCATGTGTTTGTATGTATGCATGTACAGCTATATAGAATCTACACATACATATACATATGTACATACATTTTGTGTTTGTACACACATGTGAACACACATATTGTGATATATAATCATATATATTATATAGGCTTCATGTCATATCCAGCTTCATGTCATAATGTAGGCAAGATGTATATTTCATCCACTTTGGTTTTTCAGTATAGTTTAAAACTGATTTCTTTTGAATGACTATGAATTTAACTGATTAAGCTTTGTAGTATGCCAGGGTATAAAGCAATTAGATCAGTGTCACTAATGAACTGGAACCTTTAAAAAACTTATTACCTGGCCTCAGACATTTACTAACTGGGTGACCCTGGGCAAGTTACTTAACCCAATTGCCTCAAAAAGAAAAAAAAAACAAACTCTCATTATCAATAGGGAACTTTTTGTTTGAACTTTGTGTGAGACATCTTCCATGACAGTGGTGAAAACTTTAGCTAAGAATATTTTTCCCTATTTTATGGTTTGTTTGAGATCACTGAACAAAGCTATCTTTGTAGTTGCATTTGTTTGATGAAAGCCTTTAATGTTGCATTTTATCCTACCAAATAAATTTTTTTTTTAAATTAGTAAATAATAGATATACCACAATCTTATTCTCTACACTTCTCACTTCCATCTGTGCTCACAAAGATGTGATCTGCTATTAAAAATTATCAGTTCCCTTCTCTTGTTTTCAATAATGCATGCAAAGATCATTCTTATAAAGATTTTATGGAGATGAAAAAGTAGACTAGTAGTTGCTAACATTATCCTGGTCATCATTTTCTACAAATTAAAGTATCATCTGTGATATTTTTTAGTCTTTTGGAATCTTCCTATTTTTGAGATATTTTAAAATCAGTTCCAGGGATTTAAGGTTGCATAACTTTCTGCATTGATTTCTCCCATTTGTGTTTGGTCACATTAAGCCATTCTTTCTGACATCATCTCCCTAAATGTTATTTCAACTTTCATTCATAGTATATCATGTATTGACATGGTAGCATTAAAATGTGGTGATCCCACTATTGTAATTGACCAGAATAAATACCATAGGCATTGCATGTCTGATTGTTGACCTTTCATTTTCAGCTCTACATACCTCTAGGTGATTTAAATAAATTGGACCTCATTCTAACAACTTTCTACATATTTGTTTTCTTCTCAATTGCTTTTGACTATTTTGTAAAATAATATTGCTGATTTTCTCCATCCTCCTCCTCCATGATGTTGTACAAATGATCTGCTCAAAGGTAATGTTGACTTTGGCTACTATATATCTCTTTTTGAGAAAGAGATTGTTTTCTGGTTGATGAAGTTTGTAGATCTTTTGGTCACCAAAGATAAAAAAAATACACTGTGTTTTTTTAATGGGTCTAGTTTTTGTTTTTGTTTTTTTTCATAGAATTTCCCCTTTCCATTCATCTACTTGATTGGATGTTGGAACATGTTATAATTATCTTAATGGTGTTCTACTTGTATTGACCTTTCACAGCTAATTGCCAATCCTGGGTAATCAATCAGATTAGTATCATCACCTGAAAAAGGTGATCACCACCTGAAAGAAACCCCAGGAGCAAAACTTACAGGAAAATCATAATCAAGTTTCAAAGCTCCCAGGTTAATGAGAAAATATTGGAAACCACGAGAAAAAAACAATTTAAATATCATGGAGCTACAATAAGGATTAAACAAGACCTAACAGTTACTACATTGAAGGACTTAGAATAAGTCTTAGAATACTGTAGTGTTAATGTGATTAAAGATCTTCTCCACCCATTAATCCCATTAATAGGTCTCAAGTTAAGGGAAGGTTGATTAGGAGAGGTTTTTTGTAGAAAGGAACACACCCTTTTGCTAATTAGGTCATGAGGATTGTGAAGCCCTTGGGCTCTAAAAAGGGTATACACACTGAGGGTAGCTGTTAAGCTCTTTCTCCAAACTTCAGGAAGAGAGGACACAGGTAAGCGCATAGCTAGGACTTGTGAGTGAATATTTATGGGAAGGCCCCAGCAGAGGGAAAGGTTATAGGATGGCTTACTTGGCTCCCTGCTGTGATACTGTGTTTTAAGTTCCTTGCTCTTATGATAAAATGGGCTTACTAGTTTGGGGACATAATTGCTGCTATGTTGAATTGGAGTTATTGGTTTTGGGGTTTGATCCTCTGGTGTCTGAAAAAATGTTTCACTTCTGCCTTTTATATGGAGAATCTCTTATATTCTGCGATACAGAACTATACAGACATATTTATGGTCATCATCAATATGGTGACACTTGCCCTACTGATATAAATGCTAAAGAGCAGGGGTTATGGACCAAGGATAATTTATGCAGAAAAATTAAGTATAATCCTGAATGGAAAAAATGGATATTTAATGAACTCAAAGACTTTTAGGCTTTTTGTGACAAAAACTCCAGAACTTAAGGGAAATTGTGACATATAACATCTAGGTGAAATATAAGGTAAACATTAAAGACTTATTACAAGGGGCTTTATAAGGTCAAATTGTTTACTTCATATATGTGAAAATATTAGCAGTACTCATGATTATTATAGTAATTTGAATAATTTGAAAGAAAGGTGTGGGCTGAGCTGATTATGATGGGTAATTTTAAAAAAAGCCATAGGGAGAGATAAAAGGTAGTAATTATTTCATACAAATGAGTCATAAAAGTAAAAATTGATACAGAAGAAGCAGCAGGGAGGAGGGCAGGTAGTGCTGGGACCTTACTCTCATTGAGAGTAATCCATTCTCATGGGTTAAAGAAGCGTATAAAAGTCTTCTAAATACAGAAAGAAATAAGAAAGAAATAGGAGGGCAACGGAATAGGATGGGGGGTGAGGATAAGGGAGGGACTCTTAGAGGGGTGGGTAGGTTAAGGAATAGGAGGGGAAGGTATTGCGTAGAAGTAAAGTAGAGGAGTGAGGAGGGATAGGGTAAATAGTGTAAGAAGGATAGTTAGGAAAAATAGGAAGGAGAAAAACACACAAGTAATTGTATCTTAGAATGTGAATGGAATGGATGTACCCACAAAATGGAAACAACTAGCAGATTAAAAGTTGGAATTACAATATATTGCTTTTAGGAAACATTGTAAAAAAAGAGAGAGACAAAGACAAAATAATGGGCAGGAGTAGAATTTAGTACATAAAAAAAGCATGGATAGAAATCGTGATCTCAAAGTTAAAGTTAAAATAGTTTAACAAAAAGTGAAAAATGGAGAAACTACATGATGTGTCAGCAATATTATTCACTATTGTTTTAGACCATTTAAAATACCTAGAGAGTAAAAAATACCTGAGTGTATACCTGCCAAAACAGACACAGGAACTATATGAACATAAACATAAAACACTTCTTACACAAATAAATGCAGATCTGAATAATTGAAGTAATATTTATTGTTCATGGGTAAGTAAAGCCAACACAATTTTTTAAATGACAATTTTACCTAATTAATTTATGTATTCAATGTTATCCCAATGCATTAATAAAAATTATTTTACTGAGTTAGAAAAAATAATAACAAAGTTTATTTGGAAAAACAAAAAGTCAGGAACTTCAAAGAAGTCAGGGAAAAAAGATATAAAGGAAGTAGATTCAGCAGTATCAGACCTTAAACTATATCATAAGGTGAGAGGTGTTGAAATATATAAAAGATAATTTCAATTATTTTAAATTAAAATTTTCTCATATAAATAAAACCTAGGTAGCCAAGAACAGAAGGAATGCAGAAAAGTGGGAAAAAAAAAAAAAAAAACTTTCACAGAGGATCTCTCAGATAGGATGTGATTGGGTTGGAATATTGCTGTGGTATAGGAAATGATAAACTGGTTGATTTAGAAAAATATGGAAAGACTGGGACATATGAAAGAAGATGCTATCCACCTTCAGAGAAAACAGATGATAGAAGGAAATAAGCATAGTAAGATTTTATATATATGTGTATGAGTATATATGTGTATGTTTATAGATATTTGTGTATAGGAGAGTGTGTGTGTGTGTATGTGTGTGTGTGTGTGTGTGTATCCATACTTAATTGTAGCTTTCTTGGAGGGGGAGGGGAGGGAAAAAATAAAGTAAAAAGTGCACAGCAGAGAATAAAAGAAAACCAACAAGGAAGATAAGAAAAGCTGAGCAGGTTTGAAAACAATGTGTGGTATTTATCATATAGGTTTTCTTGAAATGGAAATTTATTGTTTTATATTGAATCCTCTTTTATGGTCTGTTGTGTACATGACAATTTTTTTTTCTTTTCTCATTTTGCATTTAAGTTTAAAATTTTTTAAAAATTACGAAAAAATTTTTAAAAGAAAAAAAAAGGAAGAAAAGCCTACTACAAATAAATGAATCCTTTCTCCAGTGACTGAGCCCCCAGAAAGAAGAACAGCTATGATCACAGGCATTTTGCTAAAAAGACTTGCTACAAAGCTTGGTCCCAAGAACTACCAATAAAAAAATGTCAGAGGCTTGATGACTTAATAAAGACTTCATTCCTAGCAGATATGGGTGTCAGGGGTAATTTGTCAGTGATCTACACCAGTGGTCTCAAAAGCAAATAGAAAAGGATATGGAAACAGATCCCTATAGGCCACATATTGACTTAGAAAACCACAAATTAACATTATCTGTTATATTTTAAAATTTTTTGTTAAGCATTTTTTGGTTACATTTTAGTCTGGTTCTGGCCTCCATTTAGGAGTTTTGTGAGCACTTGGAGTCCCTGGGCCCAGAGTTTGACACCTCTGATATACGCAATGTATGTGTTATTAGTGTTTCTGCCATGGCCATGTAACTACTATCTATGTTCAAAGTGAAAGCTGATCTCCTTCCTAGGAGAGAAGGTAAATGGGTTCAAGGAACCCCTCTCCCTTTTCCAGATTACCAGGAAGAATCAAGTGTTCCTTGAAAAAAAAAATCAAAGGGCTTCAATAGACACAATGAAGAAAAAGGATATGAAGAAACAGAAAAGAAACTTGACCTTTATCAGGAAGTCAGAGACTGGCAAGATGTGAAATAAAGGAGAAAAAGGAAAACTGAATACCCAAAGCTAAGTAATAGAAATGAATATTTTCCTCTAGAGGAGGAAACTTGCTTCTTTTAGGAAGAAACAACTTATGTCTGATCCGCAGGGTGATTCAGGACAGAGATAAATCTAACGTGGTCAGAGAAAGAAGAAACGAGTTGAGATGCTTTGTGATTTCTTACTGGGGAACAAAAATCTTCCTAACAATTAGAGCTATCCAAAAATGAGCTGTTGTGAGGAGTGAATTTCCCCTCAGTCAAGGTATTCAAGAAACGGCAGGATGATCACTTATCAGATCACTTGTTATAGAGAGATTTTTCTTTTTCAGATATGGGTTGAACTAGATGGTCTGAGATGTCACTTCCAGCTCTAATATTTGGTGATATATTGTGATGTAATTGGAAGGACTCTGGAGTTGGAATCAGAAGGCCTGGATTTTTCCTGTCATTTTCTAGCTATTGATGTTAGGTAACTAAGACTTTAGGATGTAGCTAGTTGGCTCAATGGATAGCGTACTGGACCTGGAATCAGGAAGACATGAGCTCAAATCTGGTCTTTGACATTTTTACTTGTGTGACCTTGGCCGAGTCATTTAACCATTGTTTGCCTTAATTCACTGGAGAAAGAAATGACAAACCACTCCAGTATTTTTGCCAAGAAAACCCCATGGACATTATTGGTGTGCTGTAGTCCACCAGGTCATGAAGAGTTGGACATGACTGAATAAAAAACAACAAAGTAAGACTTTACATGTCTAGGTCTCAGTTTCCTGGTCTATAAGAAGAGGGGGTTAGATTATATAAATTCTAAAGTCCCTTCTAGGTCTAAATCCAAAAACCTTTATCAAAGTCATTATTATTCAAGAGCAATGAACCTTTTAAAAATGAAGATAAGTGAATTTCAGAGTGGGGAGCCAGCCTGCAGCAATATGCTTTCCTGTAATGATGCCCATCACATAATGGTCATCTTGTATATCAAAGTTTACATTTCACTTTCATTTGTGAACTTCTTTTATATCTCCTTGTGGTCATTAGCAGGTATTAAATCTTCATGAGAGGCAGCAGATATGTCTTTACATAATGGAAGGCTAGCCTTGGAGTCAAAAAGACCAAGGTTGAAGTCCTCTCTCATATATACATTGTGTTATGACAAGTAAATCAAGAAACTTCTCAGTGTCCTTAGCGAATTATAGAAGCTATGAAATCATGGGTCCAGATTAAAGTCTTCGGTTATAAATAGGCAATCAAGACCTTAGGTATGTGGCTGTCATCAAGGTGTCTGTCCCAACCAGGATTCAAGTCCCACTTCTGACACATCCTAGCAGTGGGACTCTGGGCAAGTCCCTTAATCTCTCAATGCCTAGGCAACTCACTAAGACTAAATTGCTGAGAAAGTACAGACCTACCTTTGGTAAAGGGAGTTTTCTTACTTGTGACAGATATGGTGACTACAGAGAATACTGGAAAGAATTATATGAACTGATGCTGCAAAGCAAAGAAAGCAGAGTCAGGAAAATTATACATTGACTTCAATAATGTAAAAAATAACTACAGAACAATTCAAGATGAATATAGTAAAATTAGAAAGAATAATTTTGACTCCAAAGAAGACATAAGAGAATATGTCTCCCACCAACCCCCTTTGTAGAAGTGGGGGACCCCAGGTATGGAACATTGTATATGGCAGATTTTTTCAATGTATTAATCAGTTTGGTTGAATTTTTTTTTCCTTTTTCTTCTTTGTGAAAAAATCCATTGTTATATAAGAGATGGCTCTCTGGGAGGGGGAAGTAAAGGAACACAGCAGGAAAGCTTTGTGTTGTATAAACAAAATATATCCATAAAAATCTATAAAATTTTTTAAAAAGAGATACAATAAACATGATTTCAAAGCAATGTGTGAAGATTCAGATGAACTAATCCAGTGTAAAATAAGCAGAACAAAGAGAGGGTGTGTATGTGTGTGTGTGTGGGGGGGGGCAGTTAGCCTGTGATTCCATTGGTATAGGATATTCCTTTCCTTTGGCTTTTTTGTCTTTAAAAAAAAAATACTAGTATATGCAATGCTCTTTGGGAGGGGGAAAGGAATGGATGTTGGGGGAGTGGAAATTATGATGTTATTTTTAAAAAGGACATCAATGAAAATACGTTTAAATGTTTTTTTTTTAAAAATCCATAATTTAGGGTTTTTTTTAAAGTGCTGTTATAAATATTTTGATGTATATGGAAATTTGATCTTCATTAGTTAACTTTTTGGAGTATGTACATAGTGACAGATTCTCTATATTAAAGGGTATCAACATTTTAGACACGTGATTTGCATAATTTCAAGTTGCTTTCCTGCAAAATTACATTAATTCCTAGCTCCACTAACAATGCATTGGTGTGCCTATCTTTCCACATTCACTCTTAATATTGATTATTCCCATCTTTTGTCATTGTTGCCAATTTACTGAGTGCAAAGTGAAATCTTAGGTTGTTTTGATTTTCATTTCTTTTTTAAATAAGTATTTATTGATTTCTTTTAGATCACCATAAATTTTCCCAGTATTTCCTCCCTGCTCCTAGAGCCAGTCCATATAACAAATAGTATGTTTTTAAAGACAAAAAAAGAAAAAAATAAACATAACTGATCAATATATTGAAAAAGTCTGAAAACATGAGCAAATACATAAAACTTGTGAACCTCTCATTTTTGTAAATGGGTAAGGTAAAGGTGTCTTCTCATATCTCCTCTTTCGAACCTCTTTTGCTCTTTATAATATTGCAACATTCATTTTTTATAGTTCTTAATATTTACATTTTTGTAGGTATGTAGGTATACACACACACACATTTGTCTCTGCTTCACTCTTCATCAGTTCATGTAGATCTTTCCATTCTTTTCTATATTAATTATATTCATCATTTTTATAGCACAGTAATATTAAATTCACATACCAAAATTTATTTAGCTTTCCCTCCAATTGAGAGGCATCTACTTTGTTTCCAATTCTTTGCTATCACAGAAAGTACTGCTACAAACGTTTTGTTCTATATGGGGACTTTCTTCTTATTAATGGCCTCCTTGGGTATAAACCTAGTAATTGAGTCTCTAGGTTAAAAGGTATGGACATTTTGGTCACTGTACTTGCATAGTTCCAAACTGTTTTCCACCAGGTTGTATGGATTCACAGTTCCACCATCAATGTACTAGTGGGCCTATCTTCCCACAATACCTCCAACATTGACTATTTCCATTTTTGTCACCTTTGACAAACTGAAGGTTGTGAAGTGAAACTTTAAGGTGGTTATGATTTTTTATTTAACTTGTTGCTAGTGATTTGGAGCATTCTTTCCTGTGGTTGTTAATAGTGTATGTTTTTTCTTTTGACAACTCATTCATATCCTTTGACTACTTATCTACCAGTGAATAGGTTCTGTCCTTATGTATTTCTGGTAGTTGTCTATTTATCTTGAATATTAATTCCTTATCAGAGAAATTTGATACAAAAGTTTTCCCCAGTCAGCTACTTTCCTTCTTATCCTTTTTTAAAAAATTATTTATTTAATTTATTTAATATATTTAGTTTTCAGCATTGATTTTCACAAGAGTTTGAATTACAAATTTTCTCCCCATTTCTACCCTCCTGCCCACTCCAGGATGGCATATATTCTGGTTGCCCCATTCCCCAATCAGCCCTCTCTTCTGTCACCCCACTGCCCTCCCATCCCCTTTTCCATTACTTTGTTGTAGGGCAAGATAAATTTCTATGCCCCATTGCCTGTATATCTTATTTCCTAGTTGCGTGCAAAAACTTTTTTTTTGTTTGTTTTTGAACATCTGTTTTTAAAACATTGAGTTCCAAATTCTCTCCCCTCTTCCCTCCCCACCCACCCTCCCTAAGAAGGCAAGCAATTCAACATAGGCCACGTACGTATCATTATGTAAAACTCTTCCACAATACTCATGTTGTGAAAGACTG
>CM053622.1:251000753-251052190 GCA_028646595.1 Phalanger gymnotis | reverse complement strand
TTTTTTTTTTTACATTTTTCAATAAAGTTTTGATGTATTGAAAAATAGAAAAAAATGTTCTTAGCTCACAAATCCATACAAAAATAGGCAAAGGTCCATCTGTGGTTTTCAGGCTTTATTGTAGTTTGCCAACTTGTTCTATATGGTTGTACTTGGTGATCTCATCATCTCCCACAGATTCAGCTATTATCTCTATGCCAATGATTCTTATATCTACTTATCCAGCCCTACCTTTTGTCCTAACCTCCAAACTCACAATTTCTAGCTGCCTGTTCAATAGCTTTAACTGGACGTCCTGTAGACATTTTGAATTTGGCATGTCCAAACCAGAGCTCATTATCTTTCCCCAAAAACCTTTCCCATCTTCTGAACTTTCCTATTACTATGGAGAGTGCCACCATCCTCTCTGTCACCCCAGCTTGCAGCTTAGGAGTCATCCTGAACTTGGCACATTTTCTCATCCCGCCTTTCCAATCTGTTGCCAAGTGTCCTTGATAATACCTCTATAAAATCTTTCACGTACTGTACCTTCTCTCCTCTGATACTGCCACTGCCCTGGCACATGCCCTTCTCACCTCATACATATCCATGCTATTGTAATTGCTTGCAGGTTGAGCTCCCTGCCAAAAGTCTTTGCCACCCCAATCCACCCTCCACTCAGCTACCAAATTGATCTTCCCAAAGCAAAAGGCTGATCACGTTACCACCCTGCTCAATAAATCCCTTGGCTCTCTATTACATCCAGGATCAAATATGAAATCTTCTATTTGGCATTCAAAGCTCTTCATAACCTGACCCCCTCCCGCCTGTACGGTCTTCTTACACCTTACTGGGCAATCCAATGACCATGGCTTCCTTGCCGCTCCTCACAAGACACTCCACTGAGTTTGGGCTATTTTCACTGGCTATTCCCCGTATCTGGAATGCTCTATGCCCATTAACACTAGTACCTTTCCTCTATGGATTAACTCCAGTTTATCTTGTATGTTTGTATGCTGTCTCTCTGATAAACTGTGAGCTCAAAAGCAGGTACTCTTTTGCCATTCTTTGTATCCACAGGGTTTAGCACAGTACCTGGCAAAATATAAGTGCTTCGTGAGTGTTTGTTGGCTGACCAGACTGCTGCTACAAGAAATGTACCCCCTGGGGAAGGAAACACCGGAGCAGGTCTGTGCCCTAGGGCAAAGCCCCAATCATTGTGCCCCAGGTATGGCTCAAGTTGACAGGGTAAAAAGCTCCAAAGAAGTCCAGGAGGTAACAGACTGAGAAAGAGTCATCAGACTTATTAGTAAGAAGATCACTGGTAACACTGGAGAGAGAAATTTCAGTCAAGTGGTAGGATCAAAAGCCAAATTGCAAGCAAGCGTTTGCAAAGTGAGTGGATGGTGAGCAAGTGGAGGCAATCTTTGAAAAGGTGATAGGATCAATGAAATTCTCTTCAGGCTGGGCTAAACCAGAGCATGTTTTTAGGTAATGAGGAAATAGGGAAATGGACTGTGAGAGATGAAGAGAATGATGAGGAAATGGGCAGGAGGGGTTGGGATCAAGGCAGAAGTAGTGGGGTTAGCCCCTTGAAAGGGAAAGAGCTATCATCTCTTCCTTAGGAACTGAAGCAAAGGGGGAGAGAGGTGGATGAAGGAGAAGGGTTTTGAGGTAGATTATAGGTGAGAAGAGGGAGCCAAGAGAAACAATTTCAATTTTCCAGGCCATCTTCTGAGGGTGGAGGTGGGAAATACGTAAGGGATTAGTAAGGAGGAAAAACGTTTCTAATCTGCAGAGACCAAGATTACACATTCAGGGAAGAATAAAAGGATTGCCTTACAGCTATGCGAGTGCCGAAGAGAAGGAATAATTAAGCTCATGAGTCTTCAAGAGGCACACTCATGGATGTATCAGTTAATGCTCCAGACCTATTGAAGATTTGAAGCTGGTGATAGAGGCATGGTGGGAGAAACTAATTACTGAGTGTCTGGAAGAAGGCAGGGCATGCAGACTGATATACATGAGGAGTATTAGGAAGTTAGAGGCCTGGTAGGCTTCATGCAAATGAGGGTTTGCCAGAGATTAGAGTGGACAGTTTGGGGCAGAAGAGAGGCTTCTGGGGTAGATGGAGATAAGTAGTGACAATTAAATGTGAATCAGAGCTAGAGATTGCTAGTGGGTGCATTAGAATGTGAAAGTATGTTGGGAATAGAGGGGAATGCTGCTTTGGGTTCTGGGTCCTCACATCCCTTTCATTCACAACAGTTGGTGATGAGCCAGGATGGGAAGCCTGTCAGATCTTATTTTCCACACTTTATCTGAATGCTAAATTTCTTTGCTCCCTCTAGTCTTTCCTAGACTAGAATGGGAAGAATGGGGTTGGGGGTAGTTGATAGCATGGGACTCAAAGTATATGATGTATGTTAGAACCTCTAACAACAACATCCAATGCTGGTGTGGAAAGTCTATCTACCCAGTCACCCACCTACTCTGGAGGAATACAGTTCACTTCGATTAAATGAGCTTTGGTTATCTGGCTAGTACTCGGGGAAGACATAGAGTGGTAGGTCCATGGAAGCTTCTCATTTCCACTTAACCTCAATGAGTTTGTATTCTCTCTCTTTCTGTGTGTGTGTGTGTGTGTGTGTGTGTGTGTGTGTGTGTATGTGTGTGTGTGATATAACAGATGTATAGGTAAGTAAATTCAGAGTACAATGAAAAAAATACAAAGTAATTCCAAGAGGGTAAGAATGCTAATAGATGGGGAAAGGGATTAAAGGGGAGACCAGGAAAGGCCTCATATTGGTAGTGGTACTTGAGCCCTTCCTTCCCTATGATTAGAGGATGGAAAGCTCCTCCCAAAACCTACGTTCAAGGAGGGAGTCCAGGTCAGCCAACTTAGCTATATATAGGCCTACCTCATTTTATTGCTCTTAGCTTTATTCTACCTCACAAATATTGCTTTTCAAAACACAAACAAAAAACAAATCGAAAGTCTGTGGCAATCCAGTGCCATTTTTCCAACAGCATGTACTCATATCACATCTCTGTTACATTTTGGTAATTCTTAAAATATTTAAGTTTTTTCATTATTATCATGTCTGTTATGGTGATCTGTGATCCGTGATCTTTGATGTTACTATTGTAATTCTTCTGAAATGCCATGAAGAGTAATAAGGAATAAGGATGCCCTTGTAAGACTTGCCATTAAGAAGGATAAGGAATAGGGATGTCCTTATAAGACAGTGAACTTAATCGACAAATGTTGTGTGTGTGCTGCTCCACTAACGAGCCTTTCCCCACCTCTCTCCCTCTCCTTGAGACTCCCGATTCCCTAAGACACAACAATATTAAAGAATATTACATAAATTCGATTGATAAAGCAGCAGCAGGGGTTCAGAGGATTGACTCCAATTTCGAAAGAAGTTTTACCGTTAGTAAAATGCTATTAAATAGCATTGCATGCTACAAAGAAATCTTTCATGAAAAGAAGAGTCAAGGCAGTAAACTTCATTGTCTTATTTTAAGAAATTGCCACAGCCACCTCAGTCCTCAGTTACCATCACCCTGATCAGTCAGCAACCATCTACATCAAGGCAAGAACCCCCACCAGCAAAAAGATTACAACTCACTGAAGGGTCAGATAATGGTTAGCACTTTGTTTAGCTACAAAGTATTTTTAAATTAAGATATGTACATCCTTTTTAGATATAATACTATTGCATATTTAATAGACTATGGTGTAGTGTAAACATAACTTTTATATGCACTGGGAAAACAAAAAATTTGTATGATTCATTTTATTGTGGTAATCTGGAACCAAACCCACTGTCTTCAGCTTATAAACTCCTTGAGGATAGAGACTATCTTTTGCCATTTTTTTTGTATCCACAAGAGTTTTGCACACTGCTAAAGATGTGTTTATTGATTGTCTGACTTCTTTAAAGGAAATTCCATATTCTATAAAATGAAGGTAAGGAAGCAATCATAGTCTAGTCATGGGGAAACAATTGTGCAAAGGCACCGAGGTGGGAGATTGATTGTTGTATAAAGGAAATGGACAATATCATATTTGACTGAAATGAAATGTCATCAAAGGAAAGTAATATGAAATAAGTTTGGGAAAGTAGATTGGAGTCAGATGTGGAAGGCTTTAAGTATTGGGAGCAAGATTTTGTATTTTGTCCTATATGCAATAGGGAGATATTGAAAAATTTTAAGTAGGGAGGCGACATGGTCATATATGTGTTTTCAGAATATCAGTTTAGCAACTTTAAGGGGTCTGGATTAAAGAGGAATGAGACTGGAGGCAGGGAGACCGATTAAGAGGATATTTCAATAGTTCAGGTGAGAAGTGATGAGGGTCTCCACTAGAGGCAGAGAGAAGGAGACAATCATAAGTGATGTTATGGAGGAGATGAACAGGACTTGGCAGTTGATTTGGATGTTGGGGTGGAGGTAGAGGGAGAGTCTAAGATGATTCAGAGGTGGTGAATTTGGCTGACTTGAAAGATAATGATGTCATCAGTACAAATGGGGAACTTAGGGGAGAGAGAGGTTTTCAGCAAAAGTTAACAAACTATTTTGAACATGTTGCGATGTCTATAGGAGAAGATGTCTGTCAGAAAGCTGCTGATGGGAAACTGGAATTCAGGAGGTAGATCAGGGATGAATATGGTGGGGGTGAAACAGAGTCTGAAAATGCAACTCAACTCCAAGAGGCTCCTGATAAACTCTTGGAGCAAAAAAACAAAAAAACACAAACAAAAAAAACAAAAGCCAGTCTCATGCAGTTTACCTGGCCTGCTTCTCCAATCCCCACTACTTCCTAGAAACCAATGATTGTTCCTTCACTTCTTTCAAGGGTCATCATAACAGAGCCAAGAATGGCTCTGCTCCACTTCTGATATTGCATCTGGGGCAGTACTATTTGCCCCTGTCCTCTAACTCCAAACATTCCCATTAAAAATTGGACAGTCTTTCTACTTTGTTAAAGGGAGAAATCCGTGTAGGGTGAGATTGACCCATATTATATATCCCATTCCACTGAGAGAGGGAATCTGTCATGACTGTGACAACTTAATAGACTTGAAAACACAAGCCCAGGTCCATGGAGGCTTCTCGTTTCCACCTAGGCACTATTCTCACAATTCTGGTTAAGCAGTAACACTTTGATTTTGGGTCCACAGGCCACAGTATGCAGCAAGTGCAAATGAGTCCCAGGTATGGATAGCTGTGAGCATGGAGGATTGAGCAGCCTCATCTTTCTGTCATACCACCTCTCTTGGCTATACATTCCTTATTATTTGTATGATGAAGTTGGGCTAAATATGGGATTCTTAATTTTTGTGTGTGTGTCATGGACACTTTCAGCAGCGTGGTGAAGCCTAGGGACCCCTTCTCACAAGTATATGTGTGTGTCTTTTAATGCATAAAATGAGATATATAGGATTTCAAAGTAAAACAGTCTCCTCACTGCATTTGGCATTTGCTGCTCTGCCTAGTTTCAACTCCATGGAACAAGATTCCTTTCCCAGATTAAGGTCATCACCTATAATTATATCATTGTGCTGCTAACTCAAGCCTTGACTGACACTTCCCCCAGCCTCCTCTCCCCCTCTGATTGGAAAGATGGAGAGCAGAGTACCAGACTCCTCCCAATGCCTGTTTTTATAGAATACAGAGCCTGGACTCTCTCAGCTTACTCCATTTTGCATCTGTTGTCAACTCCATGGAACAAGATGACCTGACTCTGGGCATCCCTTCTCTTATTGGCCCTCCTTTCCTGCCTCCTTTTGTGTGTTGACTCCCCCTTTAGATTGTAAGTTCCTTGAGGGTAGGGACTGACTTTACTAATTTTATCCTCAGCACTTGGCGCAGCACTTAGCACATAGTAGGCACTTAATAAATGTTTATTGCATTGTATTGAATCATGTTGAAATACAATTATCAAAATCATTTTTTTAAGTTCATTGCACATAGGTTTGGTAGGTAGGTGATCTTTTAGAGCTCTTCCAACTTTAAATCCTATGATCTTATTAAAAAGAATAATATAAAAAGGCAATTCCTCTCCAATTAGTGCATTTACTTTACAAACTTGTCCAGTGAAATCTGGATGAATTTACAAATACCTACTTAGAAATAGGTATCCTCTCTCCCACAAAATCTAAACTCTTATTCATCATCCTGACTAAATCTTTGGGTTTCATTTCTTAGAGGTAGGTACCTGCTCACCTCTCTTCCTTAGTATTTGGTGTTTTCCTTTGTGGATTAGAGGGGCAGTTAGAGATTTCTATTAGGAAGGTAATAGAATCCTGGAATTTATAGCTGGCAGCCACCTGGTTGTCTAGTCCAATCAATTAAATATTCCAGGTAGGACCTTATCTGTTCCCACATTCTTTTAAATACTAGGATCCATAATCCCTGAATCTTTTTCTAGAGAACCTTCCTTACCACCTCTACTTTTAACTTGCTTCCTTCAAATTTCTCTGACAGAACAGAGACAAAAATAACAACAATTCCCTTTCATATAATGCTTTCAGGTTTACAAAAGACTTTCCTCCTGACTCCTAGCAAGATAGTCCTGAATTTCAGCTGCAGCAAGACCCTTTTGATCCACAATCCACATTCACCCCCTTCAGCTAAGTATAGAGCATTAACATCTGAATAACTGTTCTCTCTAACTTCTTCAGTTTTCTACACTTTACAACCTTTCAAAGACTTCTAGCAGACTTACTCTGAATACATGTGGTTTCTTTAAGGGACTTTGCCTTTTGGATTATTCAAACATCTTTGAATAAAACAGAATACAGTTTAAAGTCGTTCTACGGATGTCTCACAGAAGTAGAGACAGGAAACTCAAGACAGCCCATTTAGAAGAGGGGAGAGGAGGTGCTAATAACTTTGAGACAATGGTAGACTTGAGGAGCTGTTTGTATTAAGTTTTGGGTTTTTTTTAATTGATGGAGTATTAAATTTTTATGAGAGCCCCAACATCTTTTTGAATGCATCTGGCAGGCTCTTCTCAGCTCTGAATTACCTTGACTTAGCCACCTGAGGGAATTAATACTTGCCATGACCCATTAGCTTTTAAATGCCAGGAAACCTTCTGTCTTGGATGCTTCTAATCTTCCACATCCTCTATGTCTAATCTTCACTTGAAGACAGACATGTTGTAATCGCATTTAGAGAAGGAGGGGGCAGCAGATTCTGTGTTTCATCCTTAGGTCTCAGCTATACAATAACAAAATTACATTAGAAAGTACATTGTTTGAACCACATTAGAAGTATTTAGCTCTTGTCTGACTCTGCATCATGTCAGTGCAGACAGGGGTTTTGGTCTTTTTTTTTTTACTGAAAAGGAATTAAGTTTTGAATCATTTTTTGGAAACTTAGAATCTGGTTTCTGTTATTAGTTTTACCTTCTCATCATAAGGAATCAAAACTTATGATTGCCAATAAAACTGAAATTGGAGAGAGGTAGTGTATGGGCAGGAGAAAGAGCTCTGGACTAGATGGAAATCAAAGGGTTTGGGCTCTAGATTCAATACTCCTATTAACTAGCCATCACTAGAAAGGAAGTAGTGAGAAGGGAGCAAATATTTATTAGTGCCTACTATGTACCAGACATTTTACAAATATTATCTCATTTGATCCTCACAATAGTCCTAGGAAGTAGATGCTATTATGATCTCCATTTTATAGCTGAGGAAACTCTGGCAGGAAGGCATCAAATGACTTGCCCAGAGTCATAGGGCTAGTAAGTGCTTAACATGAGATTTGAACTCAAGTCTTCCTAACTCTAGATTCAGCACTCTATCTATCTGAACCACCTAACTGCCTCTTGTCACCTTGGGCAAATTACTTTCCAGAGTGATTTCAAACCACAAAAGGCATTCAAACAACCTCTTTGAGCATCCTTCCTCTAATCTCTCTGTTTGAGGTACTGCCCATAGAAACAGCAAGACTGACTACAATCTTAGCAAGCTGCAGTTCTTTCCAGGTGAAACCACGAATGGAAGAACTTTAAACATGCTGTATGTGAAAGGACAGAGGACACTTTTTCAATCTTGCCTAACCAGGGAGGTCTTTTGAATTCCCAACAGCCAATGAAAGGAGAAGCAAATGCTGCCTTTGTATCATCGGCCCATCACAGAATGAGCCAGAAGTTAATATTGCACTAGGCTTCAGAGTGGAGGCGGGAGGATTGCAGGCTACAACTTGCTGAACTTGTCTCAAGTACTCTTCAGACCATGTAAATAAAAAGTGCTCTGGCAACTAATTTCAGGCAGCTATCTTTAGAAAGGAGGCAAGCACAGAAATACAAACTTAGAGGGAAGTTTGTTCAAGATTCTGTTGTCCAGGACTATCCTGGAACTTGGAGCTTGACCAAGCCACTGAAGCAGAGGGCTGTGACCATAAAGATTGGGGAGTTTTCTCTGCTGCAGTGAGACCACCCAGCCAGGAGGTTCATACATTGGAGCCATTAGATAGTGGAAACAGACCTCAGACCTTTCTTCATCACATTCCCCCAAGCTGAACTCTAACTTCCCCCAGAGGATGCCATTTTATCTATATGCATAGACAACAAAGCTTTTTGTGTGATCAATAACCCTTTCACCCCTGTGAGAGCCAGGCTTGCTCCAAGCAAAGTCCATAAGGCCTAAAATGTTTGTACACTGAGCTCAGGGCCAGCTACATATCCCTGTGCTGCTACCAGGGTTAAAGGCAGGAGAATGCTTTCGCAGGAACAGCTGACTTGGAGCTCTCCTTGGTACTGCAACTGGCACTATTTCAATCTTCCCTGAATTCCAGAAATCTTGTTGACAGTGGTTTGTTTGATATTGAGTTTTGCCTAGTCCAATTACCAACATAAGTAGTGTTGACCTAATGCTTACAGCCATGAGGAAGCTAGCTAGCTTCTATGCTCTGACTTGTCCTGTTCTATCATGGTTATCTGTGCAGTTTGACTCTACCTGTGCTGCTATTGACTGGCCCACATCTACCTCTTGTCTGTTCCCGTGATTCTGGTCTCAGCCCGCCCACCTCAGCTTGGTAGATTTAACCTCAGATCCAAATTCTGTGTCACCATAAAATATGGTAAGTCTATCTTGTCCCTTTAAGACCTGATCCATACAAGTCAACTTCTGAAGAGCTAATCCTATTATCTTGGCCCATAAATTATAAGGCCTAGAATAAGTTAAATAGAGAAAAAAGAAACCACAGGTAGAAATGTAAGACATTTAAACATCTATCTATCTACACACACACACACACACACACACACACACACACAGATAGATATTTTGTTTTCATATTGACTTTATTTCTATAGCTGGGGTTTATACTGTGGATAAGCTCATTTATGTTGGTAATGTACTTTCCAGGGATGTACACATTGATAATGAGGTTGACACAAGAATTGCCAGAGCTAGCTCAGTGCTTGGGAGGCTCTGAAGGAAAGTGTGGGTGAGAAGAGGTATTAGACTGCCTACCAAACTGAAGGTCTACAAAGCCATTGTGCTGACCTCATTGTTATATGCCTGTGAAACCTGGACAGTCTACCAGCACTATGCCAGGAAACTGATTCACTTCCATTTGCATTGTCTTAGGAAGATTCTGAAGATCACCCGGCAGGATAAGGGACCAGACACTGAGGTCCTTACTCAAACTAAGCTACCAAGCATTCAAACTCTGTTTCAGAGAGCACAACTCCAATGGGCTGGCCACATTGTTCGAATGCAAAATGTATGTTTGCCAAAAACACTATTTTATGGAGAACTCACCCAGGCCAAGAGTTCACATGGTGGTCAGAAAAAGCCATACAAGGACTCTCTCACTTTTTGGTTTTTTTTTTTTGGCAGGGCAATTGGGGTTAAGTGACTTGCCCAAGGTCACACAGCTAGTAAGTGGGTCAAGTGTCTGAGGCCAGACTTGAACTCAGGTCCTCCTGACTCCAGGGTTGGTGCTCTACTCACTGTCTCAAGGTCTCTCTTAAAAACTTTGGAATTGACTGTGTGATGTGGGAAACACTGGCACAGGACACATGGCATGCCCACACTAAAGAAGTTGAGTGCTCTATGAGCAAAGCAGAATTGAAACAGCTCAAAGGAAGTGCAAGATGCACAAATTTAGAGAATCTGCCCCAAATGTTCACACGGACTATTTGTGCCCAACCTGTGGTAGAGCACTCTGAGCTCGTATTGGTCTGATCAGTCACAGTTGGACACATTGAAACTTGACGCTAGCATAGTGATGTCATTTTGGTCCTCTTTGAGAATGAAAGACAACCACTAACCAATTTCTATAGCTATCTCCTCCCCCTCTCCCAGAGAATCACACCTCATAAGAATACTTTTTAAAAGAAGATGAAGGGGAAAAAAAGCAAAACCTATACTCATATGAGAAAGTTCTGATATTATATGCAATATTCTATAGCCATGGACTCCCATCTCTGCCAAGGAACCGGAGAAGGTATCTTCTCATTTCTCCTCTTTGGGGCTAAGCTTATCCTTTATAATTTTAAAACTTTTAGCTTTGATTGTTTGTGGTGATTCTTTCTATTTATATTATCATAGTCAATATGCATATTGTTTTCCTGCCTCTGTTTACTTTAAAAATGAGAAATCAATACTACCTCATGTTTACATAGTGCTTTAAGTTTTATAAATTGCTTTTTATATATGATTTCATTTGAGAAGAGAAATAATCCTCTAAAGAGACAGTGCACAAACATTTCTATCTCCACTTTGCAGTTGGGGAAACTATGTCTTAGAGCAGTTAAAGGTCGGTCACATGGCTAAACAGAGACAGAACCAGCACTCAAAGGCACGTCTTCCTGACTCCCGGCCTAGTGCTCTCCTTATAAACCAAGGCCTCTCTCTCTTTATTACATGGGCCTTTCAGGCACAACTGCTCACTGCTTTTAACATACTAATAGTATGCTATACCTCTGGTAAGCGTAGGAATGCTTAGAGGATTTTAGTTGATTTGTTTGCAACTTCAAGGATCAGTGTTATCATCAGTGTGGACTTCATCCACCAGTGTAGACCATGATGATTCTGTGAATGGCAGATAATTTTCATTAACTACTGTGACCTATGGAATGACAACTCTCTCTGAACTTCACTTGACTGGTCCTTAGAGATCAGATATGCAGTCTGTTCCTGGGGACCATATTCAAACCTTTTCCATTCTGGGAAAACTTGCTAATGCTTGTACTCTGCCAGCATAGGCTTTGAGAATATTGGGTAACTGCCATACAAGAATAAGATGTCAGAATAGCCCTTTAGTGGAGAACCATAAATCTGTAATCTTATAACTTTAACTTTTATGTTGGGTAAAAGGAATGTTTCAGGTTCTAACAGAATACAATGGAGTATATTTTTGGATTCATTGTCTCAAAAAGAGACTTTCCTTTCTACAATTTAATATATGCCAAGTTATCTTAATGGTCCAAAAGCTGGTCCCCACTTTTTCCCAGATACGGCAACCTGAAATCAATGCTGTTATTTTAAAATAATGTGTATATGTGTGTGTGACGTTTTCAAAGAAATCTCATTTATTTGAACCAATATGGCATGTGGCTTCCATACAATCAGGTTTTCTATGTTATGTTTTACACTTCACTCTTTGCTTTATACTTACTAAGATTCTTCTTTCCTAGCTCCATAAGGTCTCCAGGGCCCTTATCATAATGACTGTAACCAATTCGTGGAAAAGGCCTGAATTAAATAAGCATTTAGAATCGCTACAATGTAATGTAGAAATATGGGAGACTAATCAGCTTCTTGGTGAAAGTCAAACATGTCCTTTGATCTAACCAACTAGAACCTTTTACTTTTGCCTAATTGGCTACAAAAAGCTTTCCGAATTCACATTTATGGAGCATTAGACTCTGAACACATGAGAATATTAATTATAATTCTTTTGCATTTGTTAGATAATCTGAAGCTATGATCATAGGAGGGAAAATTGAATCCTGCCCTTTGAATTCCAGCTTTGCTACTAACTAGTCATGTGACTCTTAACAAGTCACTTAACCTGTATGGCCCTCTGTTTACTCATCTACAACATAAGATGGTGGATTAGATGATCTTTAAGGTCCTTTCCAACCTGTTAATTTCATTCTGAGGGTGTTTTACAATAAAATTATAGTGCACTAGAATGCACATTGAGGATCAGGGAGAGATTTTTTCCCAGGTCTAGGAACTCTTAATGATGTTTTAATCTCATTTTAAAATGCAATTAACCTGCAACATAACTGGTCTGCACCTAACATAGTTGTAAACTGTATTGTGACTGTATTTAAAAAGCATGCCATATTACCAGATAGACTATTTATTGTTGTTGAGTTCAGGATGGGGGAAGCCCATGCTGAACTGGAAAAGCATGCTACAACAATACTAACTTGTCTGAAATTTAACTCAAGAAAAGGTGACCTGCAAATATCTCCAAAGGAATTTGACCCTGAAAGAATGGGTGTGAACAATAGGTCACACAAATTTCCTTAGGCAAGACAGGCCATCTGTAGCCCCAAGGTAGGGGAACAGCTGTCCCCAGGAGAGACAAGGAAGTGAGCAGAGTCAGGGAGTTCCCAGCAGAAATGAACAACTCTGCTGAAACATCTTCTGCTTCAGCCTTCCCCATAGAATCGAATTGGGGATTTCTGTCAATGGGGACATTCCTCAGTACTCCCCCAGACTCTATAATAGAGGGTACAAAAGTGGGGATCCCCATGGTCTCCACACTCCTGGGAGTTCCCTTTGGCTTTCCACCTGGTCACCAGGAGGCTAACTTCCCCCAGATCTCACAGGCAGAGTGGCCCTCTGCGAAACTGACATAGAGGAAGCTTATATTTGGTACCTCACCTTCCTTGCTTTCTGATCCTCACAGTTGCCCTGTCTCCATATTCCTTCAATACCCATGCTTTCTCTATCCTTCTTCCCCATCAAAACCTCCAGGGTTCTCCACTCTCCATCATCAAAATCTGCTTTTGGGGGAAAAAACCCCAACTCCTTCACAATGCACCCCACCATCTTCACTCTTCTTTCCAGTAAAACTGGCCAGTTCACTATTCCATGAACAAGGCACTCCATCTCTTCTCTCTGCTCCCAGCATTTTATCTGGTTGACCCCATGTGTCTGGAATGCTGTTCCTTCTCATCTCTGCCTCCTGGCTTCTCTGGTTTCCTTCACATCCTAGCTAAAATCCTACCTTCTACATGAAACTTTTCCAAACTCTTTTTAATTCTAGTGCCTTCCCTCTATAAGTTATTTCCTGTTTATCCTGCTGTATTTCGTTCCCACATATTTGTTTGCTTATTGACTCCCCCATTAGATTGAGAGTTCCTTAGGTGAAGGCATTGTCTTTTGCCTCTCTTTGCATACCCAATGCTTAGCACAGCGCCTGGCACATAGTAGGTGCTTAATAGATGCTTATTGACTGACTGAAGTAAAATAACTGATAACAGTTTAAAGTGTCCCTCCTCCTAGAGATCTCAGAATTTTGACTGGAGGCATAATCTTAAACTAAAGAGATCAAGCTTCAAATAGGCAAGGGATAGCCAAAATATTTGGGGACTTTCCCATAAACCTTGAAATCATCCATCACCCAGATGAGTTTATGGCACTTGTGTCAGCCAAGAGGAGCTAACATCCTTCTATCAGGTACCACAAGTTCTCTCTAATTACTCAGATTCAGTTGAGTACAATCCTTAGTCTTGTCCCCTTGAGAATATCCCTTCCTACAACATTTGAAATATTATAAATAAACATTACCTAAGAAAATGTGAACAAGAATGAAAGAAAAAAGAATCCTAATAGGGACTTGGAAGGACTGGAAAGGTTTTTATGATATTTTCTGTATAATAATTAATTTAATATATCAAAACAATTTAGTATTAATAATTAATAATAAAATTAAAGAATTAATTTAATTATTAATAAATTGCCATAAAACAATAAATTTGTGAATTAAAGTTATGAATTAATTTTTTGTTGTTGTTTTGGGAGGCAATTGGGGTTAAGTGATTTGCCCAGGGTCACATGGCTAGTCAGTGTCTAAGGTCAGGTTTTAACTCAGGTCCTCCTGACTCTGGTGCTCTACTCACTATGCCACTTAGCAGCCCCAGAATGTGAGTTTAGGACAGGCACTGTGTTTTTGCTTTTCTTTGTATTTCCAGTGCTTAGTAAAATGCCTGGCACATAGTTAAATATTAATAAATGCTTACAATAAATGCTCAGAGGTAGCAGTGGATAGAGACTGAACCTAGAGTTGGGAAGAGCTGAGTTCAAATCTAGCCTCAGATGCTTAGTAGTTGTATAATCCTGGGAAAGTCGCTTAACTGTTGTCTTCCCCTGTTTCCTCATCAGCAAACTGGGGATAATAATATTACCTACCTTCCAGGGTTGTTGTGAGGATCAAGTATGATAATATCTGTAAAGCATTTTGCAAATTATAAAGAGCTATATAAATGCTAGTTATTATTATTGTCGTCAACTGACAGACTGATGTTTGAAAGGAGTCGCAAAATAGCTTAGCAAAATTAGGCAAAGAAAATGGTTTGCATTTGACAAAAATGTGACTACATGCTGAGCAAGTTGGTAAATATAAGAAAACTCCAGCAATAAGCAGGTAAAAAAAGTTTTTAAAAAATCACATTTAAATGTGCTCCAACAGTCAAAACAAAACTGTACATAAATTGTGTGGTTTGAATCAAAGGCGATGAGATCAGTAAGAGTGGTGAGAGATGAGTCATTCTGTTAGTGCTTTCAGAAGGTTTCTCTGGAAGAATGAGCAAGGCCCCTTGAGTAGTGCAAGTTTTAAAAAAAGAAACCCTCAGTCATCACAACCAATTTACGTCAAGTTCAATATTACTGTGTTTGTCTTCTCTGGGAAAATCATTCCAGAATACATAATGATACTTTCATAGGAGCATTAAATAAAGCTGAGCACTTTGTATTAGGAGCCCCCAAAATGGTGGTGGTGGGGGGCTGTTATGCTGGTTTTGTAATATTTATTTATTAAAAACAACCAGTGTTTGAATTGCTTTAAAAAGTCAATCCCAGATTGCTTGGTAAATATTTAGTCCAGGATTTTGACTACTATGTGAAAACTGGCATATGATTGAAACACAAATACTATAGAAAAGTAAGCCTCCTTTTGAAGCTGACCAAAAACTCTGAATCCAAATCCTAGTTACCCTCCCTCCCCTGCCCCCACCCCCAACATATCAAACTATTTCAAATGGAAAAGGTGGGGAGGAGCACAGTTGCTAAATCTCTATTCTGCTCTATGCATTTTTGGCACAAGGTTTTAGCCCCATTGCTGTATGGTTCTGGTGGTCAAGCAGGAGAGGAGAAGAGGTCAAACAAGTAATTTCCACAAATAAATCAAACCAAGAGTTAGAAGGCTTTCTTTCAGGTTTGGTTTTGCAAAATAGAAGCAGCAGCAGCAGCCAAGACATTTTTAGATGGCATGATGGGCCTTTATGTGGGGAAGATAATCCAAGGTTCTATCCTTCGTAGTAATACCAAAAAAATCATCTTGGCATAAAGCACCACTAGCTCAAAGGGAGACTCTCCCTAAATTTATGTTGGAAAAACATACTGCCAACTATAAAATGTATTGGTTTTGCTATTTGGAAAATACTCCTACATGAATTTTCATAGTAATAAACATAGCGACATGTTTACCTCCAGAGAGTTTAACAAATATTAACATTCCCCATAGGTTGGTAATAGTGCCTCTGAGAGTTATTTTGGCAGAGGAAGAGTTTGCATAGAAACAAACAAACAAACAAGCAAACAAACAACTATGGAAATACAATCTAGAGTTGGGATGCATACACATATATATGAAAACATATTTCTATTATATTGATGCATATATTTAATGTATGCCTAGTACATACACTATTTGTACTTATGTATTGTTTTATGAATATTTTATATACATATGTGAAAATGTTTATATAATTTATATTTATATACATATATTTATGCCTACATTTTCATATATGTGAAAATACAGTATAAATAGGCTAGAGTCAGACTTTGGGAGTAAAAATCATTGCTCATTTGAATCGTATTCTTCCCATTCTAGTCTTATAACTATAGTTATTTTCTTTTATCATCAGTAAGGTGAATATTCATTAAGTCTATAGAGGATACCAAAATTGAATTAAGTGACCTATATGTCAAGCATACAGAAGCAGATACAGGCCATATGTAGATTAAAAAAGGGTCTTTCCAGGACCCTGAGTCCCACAGACTTCCGAAACTTCTACCCTACTATGAAACCTAAGATCACAAATTCCTGCATCTTTCAATACAGAGATTCTTCCTTCTTATTATGGTCTTGCAATCTCCTTTTATTTGTTCCTGATTGACATTCTTCTGCTCTATCGATGTTTAATTTTTCCTTCAAATGGTTTCTGGCAGATGGACACCAAAGGAGCTTATTTTAATTTCTTCTATTGTTTATCCTGTGGCATATGCTACAATTCCAATCCATTTTAGGGAATGAGGCTTAGCAGTTCCTGGCTGTGGGAGAACCAGAAGGCAGTATTCACAATCTTAAAGGTAGGTAGGACTGCAGTCTGGTAGATTCTACAAAAAACCATAAGCTTAAAAAAAGAAATCTAAGCAATTATTTTTTTTTTTTTAAATCCTGAATGTTTAGGATTCTGTGAACATAGGCTCTAATGTTTGATATTAAGTCATTGTTCAGCGAGGCAGAGATGTAGTATTAGGTTTGGGTTGCTGACAGTTAAGTGGGCACAGTTAAGTGTCTGAGATGGGATGTGACCTTTGGTTTTCCTGATTCTAAATCTGGTACCTGACCACTACACTTCGCAGCTTCACTTAATTTAGGCAGCTAGATGATGCAGTTCACTAGGCTTAGAGTTATGGAGATCTGAGTTCAAACCCAGCCTCAGACACTTACTAGCTGTGTGATTCTGGGCAAATCACTTTTAACCTCTGCCTGCCTCAGTTTCATCAACTTTAAAATGGGCCTAATAATAACACTTACTTCCCAGTGTTGCTGTGAGGATCAAATGGAAAAAAAAAATGCCTGTAAAGTTCTTTGTAAATCTTAAAGGGCTATGTAAATGCTAACCCTTAATTTAGCAGACCAGGTGGACTCTATCCTATTGAATCTTCACTTTACTTCCGGACCATACTCTTACCAGCTGCCATGCTGCTCAGACCAGAAACCTAAACTCAAAAGGACTTATCCCCTTAATCCCCAGGACTCTCACCCTGGCACCCTGATTGGTGGTTGTTTCCACCAATCCACTACTACATCTAGGCGGCACTCCAAGATTCCCTCCATTCTCCAGTCATTTCATCAGCTTCTATGCAGACTTAGGTGTACTGGCAGAATTTCCCTCTCCACTCCTTTCCAGTTCCACGAACTTAGTGAAATCAACTGTCTCTACTCTTGAGAAGGGTGCTTCAAACTATTCCCCCAGGGCTCCATTCTCCATCCTCACAAATTGCAAGGCCCTAAGACCCCTACTTGACCACCACTTTCCTATGTATATTGTCTCCTATTAGAACATAGGATGCAGAACCAGAAGAACAGTTTAAACAATGATAGCATTTTAAAGACAAATAACATTGAAGGGCCTAAAGACTCTAACCAATGCAATGACGAACCATGATTCCAGAGGACCCGCGATGCTACTGGCAATCTGAGAAAGAGGTGATGGATTCAAGATACGAAATTGGAGTTGGGGGCCTGAGTCAAGATGGCAAAGGAAGAGGAAGAAAGACAGCCTAGTTCACCACCAAACCTCTGCTACAAAGATCAAGAAAATATTCCAGACTTAATTTTGATCAGGAAATTAAAAAAAAAAAGTCACAATGAGCCATTTTTCCAGCCCCTGCAGACACAGAGAGACAAACAGAAAAGTCTACAGACCCTGGGGATGGGGTCTGGGCCAGAGCGAGCACCTCAAAGTATTCTAGCACTGAAAGAGAACTGAGACAGACACAGAAAGTACCAGGGCAAGAAGAGATCCTAAGGGATCTCTGGGCTAGTGCAGGGGGCAGGAAAGAGTGCCACCCGCTAGCTCTGTGGCTCACTAACCAGTCAGGACAGATCCACAGTCTGGGAGTGCTCCCAGAGGAGCTAGCCCAGGGCCTCTAGCTAGAGACCGGGAAAGGAACAAGTTCTAGACGCAAACAGTAGCTACGTGGCTCTGATCCCAGGAGCAGAGTGGGAACTTATTAATAGCCTCCAGCCCACAGTGGAAGCGTGCAGTGCAAGCAGGGCAGAAGTCCCAGAGCAGGGAGGAGCCTGCAGTTCAATCGCGGAACCTGTAGAGTCTCTCAGCAAGCTAATAATGGCTGAGGCCAGCAGCTGTTGTTTGAAATTCCCAACCCTGGACAAGCCAAAAACCCAAACCTCCAGTCAGGTCCTTGCAGAGCTCGGACCAAGAGGGCCGTGAGCAGACTTCACTTAGGATCGCTTCACTTTGAGAATACCAAAATCTTTCAGGCTCCAGCCTAAGCTGTGAAAGCAGAAGGATATAAGAGGACAGAAATTCAGGCCAGATGTCCCCCCGCCCCAGAAGTATGCAGAGTTCAACACCTACGAAAAGTCCAAAGTCAAGAAATAGATTGGAAGAATCAGCAAACAAACTGAAGGGGGCGGGGGATGAGGTGCGGGGTAGCGGAGACAGAGACAGAGAGAGGACTTGAAAACATCTACAAGCAAAGACTCAAAGAAAAAATGCAGCTTGGACATGTCCCACTAGAATTTCTGGAAGATTTAAAGTAAGAGCTTAAAATAATCTTTAAAACCAAGTGAGAATGATGGGAGAGAGATATGGAAAGAGAATTAACAACTTAAAAAAGGAGGTATAAAACCTCACCCAAGAAAATAACTCTCTGAAAAATTGCAATTGACCAAATGGAAGCAAATGATTGCATGTAGGCAAGAAGGAATTTTTTTTAAAAAGAGGCTACACTTCACATTTCAGGAATCTGCACAATTTCTTAGAACCAGAGTTCAAAGTTGAAACTGAAAGAATCTACCAGTCACCTGAAAGAAAATCCAAAATGAAAACTCCAAGGAGTATTACAGCCAAAATCCAGAGTGGTCTCATGTCAAAGAAAAAAATACTGCAGAATGAGACATACACTTTAGGACATGGCCAACAGAAAAATTTGTTTTGTGTGACTATGGACTTACATTGCAAGTTTTTTTTTTCTTTTAAATTGGGGTAAGATAGAAGAAAATGAGAATAAATGCTTGTTCATTGAAAAATAAATTAAAGGGTTTAAGAAAAAGCTAAGTATCTTGAGGACAGAGGTTATCTTTCCTTTTGTATTTGTTTCAGTAGGATTCAGTATGGCACAAAGAAAATGTTTTCATAAATGTTTTTTTTCACAATCCATCAGTGAATATGACTATGGAAACCGGCAAAAATTGAGAACATATTGTTAAGAGATGGTTAATTAACACCTTAAAGAGAAAACAGTCATCTCAGAGCTAATGTGGCTTTATTAAAATCAGGTTGTGGCAAAATAACCTCATTTCCTTCTTTGATGGGCTGATTAGACCAGTAGTAGAGTAGGATATTATAATATAATATTATAATTATAGTTTGCCTAGATTTCATTAAATACTATTTTACTTCTTTCCAATTTTTAACATTCATTTTTTAAAAAATTTTAAGTTTCAAATTCTCTCCCTCCCCTCTTTTCCTTCACTCCCCTCCCTGTAAGCAGTTTGCTATAGGTTATACATATACAATCATGCAAAACGTATTTCCATATTAGTCATGTTGTGAAAGAAGACACAGACAAAAACAAAACATGAAAAAATAAGGTGAAAAAGGGTATGTTTCAGTGTGTATTTAGAATCAATTAGTTCTTTCTCTAGATATGGATAGCATTTTTCATTATTAGTCCTTTGGAATTGTCTTAGACCATTGTATTGCTGAGAATAGCTAAGTCATTTGCAGTTGATAATCACGTGATATTGCTGTTGCTGTGTACAATGTTCTCCTGGTTCTGCTCACTTCACTTTGCATCAGTTCATGTAAGTCTTTCCAGGTTTACCTGAAATCCATCTGCTAAATCATTTCTTATAGCATTCCATTACATCCATATACCACAACTTGTTAAGCCATTACCCAAGTGATGGATATCCCCTCAATTTCCAATTCTTTGCTACCACTAAAAGAGATGCTATTAAAATTTTGAAACAAATAATTCTTTTTCCCTTTTAAAAAAAATCTCTTTGGGATATAGACCTAGGAATGGTATTGCTGGATCAAAGAGTATGCAGTTTGCTAGCCCTGAGGGCATAGTTCCACATTGCTCTCCAGAATGGATTAATTCACAACTCCACCAACAATCCATTTGTGTCCTGATTTTCCCAAATCTCTTCTAACATTTCTCATTCTCTCATTTTCCTTTTCTGTCACATTAGCCAATTTGATACGTATGAGGTAGTACCTCGGAATCATTTTTATTTGCATTTCTCTAAACTCGATAAAGATTTAGAGAATTTTTTTCATATGATTATAGATAGCCTTGATTTCTTCCTCTGAAAACTGCTTGTTCATACACTTTGACCATTTATCAATTGAGGAATGACTTGTTTTCTTATAAACTTGACTCAGTTCTCTATATATTTGAGAAACAAGGCCCCTATCAGAGAGAGTTGCTATAAAAATTGTTTCCCAGCTTTCTACTTTCCTTCTTCTTGGTTGAACTGGTTTTGTTTGTGCAAAATCTTTTAAATTTAATATACTCAAAATTATCTGTTTTATATCTTCTAATGTTCTCTGTCTGACAGGTAAACTATTCCTTGCTCTCCTAATTTGTTTATGGTATCACCTTTTATCTCTAAATCATGTACCCATTTTGACTTTATATTGGTATATTGTGTAAGATATTGGGCTATACCTAGTTTCTGTCATACTGTTTTCCAGGTTTCCTAGCAGTTTTTGTCAAAGACTGAGTTCTTATCTCACAAGCTTGGATCTTTGGGTTTATCAAACACGAGATTAGTATGTTCATTTGCTACTGTGTCTTACCCACCTAATTTATTCCACTGATCCATCACTCTATTTCTTATTCCATACCAGATTGTTCTGATGATTACCATTTTATAACACAGTTTGAGATCTGGTATTTGTCTAGATTTTAGCAAAGCGTTGGGAAGTCTCTCATGCTAAGCTTGCACAAAAGATGGAGAAATGTGGGGTAGGCATTGTTGTAGTCAGATACATTCAGCAATTGTTTGAATGATCTGACCCAATGAGTACCTTTTGTGTCATTAGTTCAATTTTATTGTCTTTTTTCCTCTTGTTTACATATTAAATGCTTTTGAAAGGGTTTGTTGAAGAAAGAGGAAAAGGGGCCATATGTACAAAAATATTTATAGCAGCTCTTTTTGTAGTGACAAAAAAATCTGAGAATGGAGGGGTTGCCCATCAGCTGGGAATGGATGAATAAATTATGGTATATGGATGTATGTAATATAAACCATAACAAATGAGAAATGGGATGGTTTCAGAAAAAAACCTGAGAAGACTTGCATGAACTATTGCAGAACCAGGACTAGAATTTAAATTATAACATTAACACTGTAAAGAAAACAGCTTTGAAAGACTTAAGAACTCTAATTATTATATAGATAATTGTATAATAACTGATTATTGTATAATGACCAAACACAATTCCAGAAGACAGATGATGAAGCATGCTATTGACTTAAAGGGCCGGAATAAGGGGTGTGTGTGTGTGTATTTAACAAAATCAACAAGGGAATGAGTCTTGCTTGATTATGCGAATTTGTTACAAAGGTTTTTGTTTTTCTTTATTTCAGTTTTGAAGGGAATGAGGGGAGGAAGAGGAAAGTCAGTGGTGGTGTTGTTTAGAGAGAGCAGGAGGGAGAGAGAAAAGAGGGAGCTTCCTCCCCACTCCCAATCCCGCCCCTTTTCTGGAATTGTGATTGGTCATCATACTATGACCAAAACTATTATACCATTATCATTATATATTGAGAAGAGAAGAAAGGAAGGTTATTGAAACATTTCAAAAATGCTCAAAGAGAACAGGAGGGAGACCAGAAGGAAACACATATAAGCAGGACAGTTTTGAAAGCTATGTGTTAAATTTATTGTATATTTAAAAGGGAAAGCACTATGTGAGAGTTTGGTATTTCATATATAATCCTCTTTTCTGTTCTAGTTTGTATATGGAAATGCTCATTTTATTTGGTTTTGTTAAGTTCAGAAAAAATAATTTTTCAAAAAGAAAGAACCATGTGAGTGCAGTGTCATGAAAGCCAAGGCAGGAGAGGACTGCAAAGGAGGAGGGGACATCCCACAGTGTCAAAGGTTGTGAAGAGGTCAAGGAGCATGAGGACAGAAAACAGAAAGTTCCATTTAGTACTTAGGAGGTCATTGGTGTGTTTCAGATGAGTGGTAGGGAGAGAAGCCAGATAACAAGGACTGAGGAAGGCTAAGGTAGTGAAGCAGCGAGTGTGAACTACTCTTTTTAGGAGTTTAGGAGTGAGAAGAGGAAGAGAGGCTGAGAGTCAGTGGGAGTAATAAGGTAAAAGAAGATGAAGTGTTTTTTTTTTAAATTTTGTTTTTTAGGATGGGAGAGATGTTAGCATATTTGCAAGCTGAGGGGAAAATGAGCCCCACAGGGTGACAGAGAGAAAAAATGCGTGAGAGAGACAGAAACAGAGAGAGACAGAGACAGAGAGAGAGGAGATGATTGATGGAGCAAGGCCACTTGAGGAGACTGGATGGGGTGGGATCAAAGATAGGGATGGGCAAATTAACTTTTGCAAGGAGCATGCAAAAGGCCTTCTCTGCCACTAGAAGGAAGTAGGAGAAAATGGGTGGGAATTTTGAGAGGACTGGAGAGGAGGTGGGAGAGAATTGAGTGAGTTAATGTTGCCTCACCCTGAGAGTCAGGGGGCTGAGAGAGAAGTCCAAATAAAGGACGAATATAATAGCAAGTGATTGAATAAAGCAAGGAACCCAGAAGTTAATGACTCCTATGCTTTACCTCTTCTGAGTCATACTCTCCAGCAGGCTTTCTGGCCAGTAATTCACTTCAGGGCTCCTGATGTCTATACAGCCAAAGGGAATTTTAGTCATTAGCATTTATGAGCTGTTAATTACCATTCCAGGAGAAATGCCTGGATAACACCAACAAAGGGTGTTAAATCAATTTGTTTTGTGGGGGTGAGGATGTGGGTTAATTCCAATTGGTGTTATTTCCTTAGTATAGACCCAGGATGAGTGGAATTGTGCAGAAGAAATGACATTTCACAATTCAGAGTAGGATATTCTTCCTCCCACTTGGCCTCTTTCATGCTAAAGCAGCCCACTTGTCAAAACGTCTTGGCCATTGTGGTGACAGATGTTATCCGATACCCAGCTAGGTGGAAAACTGGCATTTGACATGCTTTCAACTTCACTGGCATACATGCCAATATGCCACAAAACATAGAAACTCCCTCTCACAATCTGGATAAACATTTCTTGCCGAGCCCTGGGTACACCAATTTGGAACAGATGGGTTGCTGTTTTTCTGATGTATTATGACAAGCAGCAGCAACTACTAATCATACCAGCAAAGATTGTTAGTGTCTACTGCTGTTCTTTTTCCATGACACTTTTAAAACTCATTGTTCTGTTCCTGAACCAAGAATTTCCTCCAAAAAATAGCTAAAAAAAAATCAAAGTAGTCGGAGACAAGTTTTATGGAGCATAAAGGAGAATAAAAAGGACTTCTGCCTCACATGATTATTCCTTTTTCTCTGGCTTAGAGAGCTGGGCTCCACTGAGGAGCTCAGAGCTGTCCCTAGATAGTGTCCCAAGCTACCCAGGCACAGCTGTTTCCTGTCCTAACAGCAGCTGGGAGCTGACCGCAGCTGAAGCTTGTTCAGAGCAAAAAAAAGGTTAGAACCATATTCAGAAGGACGTCAGGAAACTTGCCTTGTTCTATTCTATTCAGTTCAGCGCAACAAGCATTTATTAAGCTAGGCGCATGCGTGCATCGTATTGGCCCGGTGTTTCCAGGGTCTGGTGTGCCAGAACCAGCTAAACTTAATCCACCCTTAAGGGGAGGGGCAATGGCAACGCTCACCCCAGAATGTGCCAGCACATCCAATTCGCACTCTATGCATTTCTATGGTACCAGGCCATAGGGATACAAACACAACAGTGAACAGTTCCTGTTCTCAGGGAGTTTAGGTTCTGCTGTTGGTTGAGTCAAATTGGATATTTTGTACAAACTCAAGTCTATTTGAACAACCTGTATTTGTTGAACTCTTGCCTGATTTTTAGACTTTGTTTCACCCATACTCTTGGATCCCATCACTGCTGCATTAATGACCTGTTCTTCTGAAACCCAGACTCATAGCTCCTACCTCTGGCCCCAGTTGGCTGGCATCTCCTGCCAGCTGCTTTGATAACTGACTCCTTTCCTCACAAAGACACACATTTTCTATCTTCTGCCTCTTCACAGAGTTGGTGTTACTGGAAACTATTCAGCCTAGATCAGGCAATTCTGCCATCAAGGAATCCTGGGCTACTGAGGGCCATCCGTGTCACAGGCCTTAAATGCTGACCACCACTGGGAGGATCTAGTAGCAACAGATACAGGGTGATCATGCCAGTCTCTGTACTTTGAAACCAAGCACATCAGTGGGATAAGATAGGACTTGGGGTGGAGAATGTACCTTAGCTTTTAGACAGACAGACAGGCAGACACACACACACACACACACACAGAGTCCTGGGGCTCATTTATGCTTTCATAAATTCACAGCATAAAATCAGCCTTTACCCTTCCTCCATTACCTCACTATCAAAGGAACAAAGTAGTAGGCAGGAGGAGGGAGATCAGTTTTGAATGGATTTAGAAACTACACACTCCAAACTATTTTTACAGCAATTTTACAGGAAAACTGACGCTTAGAGAGATTGTTGGATGAAGAGAGGCTACTCGATACAGTGGAATGAGAACTAGACTTGGAGTTAGAAGTCCTAAGTTTGAGTAATTGCTTTGCTAACTTTTAGCCTTGTGACCTAGATGGGTCTGACCCTCGGTGTCTTCCTCTGTGAAGTGGGGGCAATAATTTAACCAAATCACTTAACTCATAGGATCATTGTGAATAAATTGCTTCGAAAAATGTAAAGTGCTATATCAATGTGATCTCCTATTATTCCTCTAAATGGGAGTGGGGTGAGGAGGGAAAGAAAATAAGCCTTTATACAGCACCTGCTAGGAGACAGGCACTGTGCTAAGCGCTTTTTACAGATATTATCTCAACTGATCCTCAGAACAGCATTGGGAGGTGGGTGCTGTTATTATCCCCATTCTACAGATGAAGAAACGGCAAACAGAGATTAAATAACTTTCCCAGAATCTTATAGCTACTTAAGTGCCTAAGGCTAAATTGAAACTCTGGTCTTCCTACCTTCAGGCCCTGCCCTCTCTCCACTGCCTCACCCAGCTGCCCCAAGGTCGCAGAAGAACAAGAACAAATCAGAGCTAGAATCCAGGTCTCCTGACTCCTTCCACAGCAGCACACTTTCTTCCACTTTAACCATTTGGTGATGCCTCTCCCTTTTATTCCTTTAAGGCTGCCCTAAATTTCCGCTTCAGCTTGATTACATCTACAGGAAAATATTGGGGAGAAGTGATGGGGGAGGATGTATAGTGAGGGAAGAAGCAGAATTCTGCACTATTCACTAGATCAGGGGCCTCGAGGCCACACTTGAGGGCCTAGAGGGCCACATATGGCCTTGAGGCCACAGGTTCCCCTCACTTCGACTAGACTGGCCCTGAGCCCTAGAAATCCTGGCTCTAGAAATTAAGTACATCAAACCACCTGAGAACTTCAGTACATTACTGGGCTAATATGGAAGGCTCCCAATGAGGGGTGCAAGAGTTTCTAACATATCCTGATAAGCTTCAAAAAAACCAACAATTAAAAAAGCGGCTTTTCGATGCACAAATTCTGCCTTCATACCTTGGAGTCTACTAACTCCAAAAGAGGGTCTGTCCTCTTTCCCTGAATTTTCTGAGATACTTCGTAGAAGTTTGGTTTTTTAAAGAAGGTACAAGCTTCTTTCCTTTCCTCAGTAACATTTTCATTTCTCACAAGCACACTCTAGTTTTCCTCCTACTTTCCAGCCGACATATAATGAATTCTCTGAGAATGAAATAGGTCTCTGTGGGTCAGTAGAGGTAAAAGAAAACCACAAAGTGATTTATTGCCCTAGGCAATCTATTAACAGATAGCTGAAAGGAAGCAGCTTACTCAAGATCCAGAAGCAGTGGCCTCTTAAAGACTCCTTACTAATTATTGGGAATTTTAAAGCAAAGACCTACTGGATTTTTCCGTAACGTTCCTCAAATGTTATTAAAACTCACCTCTGAAAAAAAAGAAAAAGAAAAAAAGAGTCTACTTAAGAGAAATAGTCCTGAAAGAAAACAGTGCATTAAATGTGTCTTTGGGAGGAAAGGAGTAGGTTATTAGAGCATCTGGCATGACATGCCAGCCAACAAGGGCCCAAGGCAGGAGCTGTGAGCCTGGGTTTCAGAACAGGTCATTAAAACAGCAGTGATGGGATCCAAGAGTATGAAGGTCAGACAAGAATACATCATAGACTGGGTGCCCTTAGTTATACTCATCCTTTTGGAAAAGTTTAAAAGTAATATGGAATATTCACAAAGAAAGAGGTATGATGTAGCAAATACAGAACTGGCCTTGGAGATAGGATGACCTAGATGCAAAAACTGCCTATGATACATAGTGTCTATGATACCTTGGACAAGTCACTTACTGCCCCCCCCACCCAGAACCACTCCCACCCCCCAGCACCCCAGGTAATTCTCCAAGATAATCCATTGCAAAGCAGTTGTTGATCTACATTGGTAGAGGATGTTTACTATCAGGAATTCCCTACAACAATGAAATCACAGGTCCAGCCAAAAAATAGCTAAATAAATAAACAAACAAACAAACAAATAAATGAAGCTCTAGTTAAGGTTTCTGTCACCCATCCCATAATAAAGCTACTTTATAGCATGAAGATTGGTTGGTGAGAGGATTTGAAAGTTT
This sequence comes from Phalanger gymnotis, assembly GCA_028646595.1. Lineage (NCBI taxonomy): Eukaryota > Metazoa > Chordata > Mammalia > Diprotodontia > Phalangeridae > Phalanger > Phalanger gymnotis. The sequence continues at coordinate 251,025,088 of CM053622.1, read as the reverse complement.
CTTTCCCATGCCTCTTGCAGGGATTTCTGCATTGATTCTCACTGTCACAATTATTGTCACTGTAAAGTTTGAGGTTTTCAATTAGATTTGTATTTTCTTTCTTTTTTTTTTTTTTTGCCCCTACAATTTTGATACACTGCTAATTAAGGCAGTACCTTGTGGCGCAAACAGCAAGATTTCCCAAAAGGTATTAAGACACAAAAGCACACTTTTCTACTCAAATGTCCTTTAAAAAAATAAGTTTTATAGATATTTTTTGTTTCTATATCCATCTCTGGAAATCTCCCTCCCCCCAAACCTCAAAACTCACCTTATAACAAAGAAAAACAATTAAGCAAGGACAAGATGTGGTGATGGCATGGAACGAGGTATTCAACATTCCACTTTAGTGGTCTCCTTCACATTTTGCCACGAGGAAGAGTAATGCTTCATTATCTGTTCCCTGGGACCATAATTGTTCTTTCAATGACTGAGTCCAACTTCCTTTTAGTAATTTTTTCATAGACATTACTGTACTCACTATGTATATTCATCCCCAGGTTCTGTTTATTTCACTCCACATCAATTCATACAAATATTCCCATGACTTTCTGAATGCCTCATATTTATCATCTCTTATTGCACAGGAATATCCCATTACTTTACTATGCCTTTCCATTACCACCACAGGTTTTGTTGTTTGTTTTTTAGCCATTCCACAATTGATGGGCACCTGCTTTGTTTCCAGTTCTTTCTTATTACAAAGAGTGCTTCTATGACTATTTCAGTGTACATTAGGCCTTCATTTCTGTCTTTGACCTCCTGAAGATATATTCCTAGCAATGGTATTACTTCCCTTTGTTGATACAAAAGATGAATAGTTCAGTCACTTTTGGGGGGGCATATTTTTAAAATGATCTCCAGAAAGTTTTGACCAATTCATAGCTATATGAACGATGTATTTGTAAACTTCTTTTTCCATAGGCCCAACAAAAATGTATTGTTCCCATTTTTGGTTATCTTTGGTGATTTGCATGTGTGAGATGAAATTTAAGAATTGTTTTAATTTATATTTTGCTTATTATTAGTGATTTGGAACATGTTTTCATATGCTCATTTGTGGTTTGTAATTCTTTTGAAAACCTTTTGTTCATATTCTTTTGCCTGTTATGTATTGAGAAATGATTCTTGGTCATATATTTATGAAAATTCCCTACATGTATTGAATACCAAACTTATATTAATAATATTTGATATGCAATATAATGATGTCCTACATCATTGCATCTTTATACCCAATCATCCCTTAAAAACTAAAAATACAGATATTTAAGCTGCCAAGCATAAACTTTAATCAATGCACTAAATATATCTTTTGACTTCCATTTCATTTACTTTCTAAAATTTTACTGATAAATTTTATTTTCATACCAGTCATTTGCCAATAGTTCCTCAGTAGAAATCTCTCTTACAGCAAAGTAAGAATTAAGCAAAACAGACTAGCACAGTAATAATATCTGACAGTGTATCCAATATTCCATACTCATAGCATTCCACTTCTCTACCAAAAGGAGGAAAATGTGTTTTATTATCTATTCTCTGGTATTAATATTGGTCATTGCAAATATATGTTTTGTTTTAGAGGCAATGGGGATTAAGTGACTTGCCCAGGGTCATACAACTAGTTAGTGTCTGAGGTCAGATTTGAACTTAGGTCCTCTTGACTCCAGGGCTGGTACTCTATCCATTGCACCACCTAGCTGCCCCTAAATATATATGGTTTAAATGATACCTGTGCTAAAGTCCTACTCAGATGCCTCTTCATGGCATGGAAATAACCCTGGGCTCTTAAAGTCTGTGCCAGAAAAGAATAAGCTCTGTCAAATTCCACTAAAGAAAGGAAAATTCATGGATGGACTATGGGTCATCAGAGGCCAACTTTGAAGAACATAATCACAAGGTTGGCTACAGGATAATGAATTTTTGCCCACAGCAACTTGTGAAGACAGTCTACTAAATTGCAGAGGGTTCATGAACTATACATGTACAGGGAGATCCTTGAAATATTGAAGAGAAAAGTAATTACAGTAAGATTTAAAGAAATGAACACCTAAATGTTCTTAAGAATCTTAGACATCCCCAATTGCCTTCCCTTCTCTCGTCAGAAAAAAAGAAGAATCTTATACATCCTTAACTTTTTAATTTAATGCTGGTTTTCCTCACAGGTTCAAGCACAACTTTTTGTTTTCTATGACATTTCCCCCAAATACTCGAAAGCCTTTCCTAATGTATAGCTGTTTTAGTGCTTCAGAACAGTTTAACACCAAAATCCTTTGCCTTTTTTGTCTTTCTAGTTTGGGGCTCTAGTGTCAGAACCTATTTTTATACTTAATCAAAAAGTAGGAGGTAACTTTCCTTTCTTAAGGCTCTTTATGTTCCAGTTGTTCATATGAGCTTGGCATGTAGTTTGTGCTACGAGGATCGCGTGAAGACCTTTCAAGCCTACCATATATCAGAATAACTGAAACGACCAGTCAGAACTGTCAGTAAGGATGCCTGTAATGGCTCTACGGTCACCCTAGTGAGGTATGATAGAAAAACCAATGAATTTTGAATCCAAGAACCTGATCTTGAATCCTAGCTCTTCTCCTTCCCTGTTGTGTGACTTTGTGCAAGTCACTTAATCTCACTGGTTCTCAATTTCCTTATCTGTAAAATTAGGAGTTGGACTAGATGGTCTCTAAGGTTCTTTTGAACTCAATAGCTATGTTCCTATTATCTAAGCAGTTTGTAATAATAACAGCTGCCATATTGCTTACTACTTTGCCAGGCATTGTGCTTTACACCTTTACACCTTTGCACCTTTACAAGTATTGATCCTCACAACAACCTTAGGAGCAAAGTGCTGTTATTATCTTCGTTTTACAGTTGAGATAACTGAGGCAAATGGAGGTTGAATGACTTGCCCAAGGTCACAGAGCTAAATATCTGAGGTCGAATTTGAACTCAAGTCTTTCTGATTCCAGGCTATGGTACCACCTAGCATTTCACTCCAAGGTTGCCTTTCCCAAAAGGAAGCCAGCAAACTGAACTATCAGATACCATCATGATTGATTGTCATGTTGAGCCATTACATTGACTAGTACAAAACCCTGTTAGAATAATTCGCTCATTTTAAACCTGTAGGCAATAGGATGGCTCTTAAGATTCTTTCCTCTTAGGCTTCAGGGAGTTTACTTTAAACAAATACCAATGAGTTCAGTCACAATTACCCTAAGGCCCCAGTTAGGAAAATTCCTAACATTTAGACAGAGGTTGGGCTCTCTGACTAACTTTACAATTGTCTTACAATTTCACATCGAGTTAACCCCCTGGCCCCTTAAAAAAAGGATTTGTTCTGTGAAGTTTGGATTCAGTCAAAGGACTGCACTTGAAGGCCTAGAGGGCCACTTAGGGCCTCAAGGCTGCAGGTTCCCCACCCCTGCACCTGGCCTCTTTTTGGTTTGGACAAAACTAAGCTTACTATAAGTGTTTGTTTATAAACAGGCATCAGGGAAAACAGGGCAAGAGCTGACCAAAATTTTCTCTGGACTTCTCTTGCCCAAGATCTTCTACTCAGAGATACCTATAGAGCTAATGACCCTCCTCTACATCTCCCTTCTCTGCCACAGCCTTGGGTTTTATACTAATTCCTTAAAGTGTGGTCAAGTCTTTTACAATTCTCTCTCTGTCTCTGTCTCTGTCTCTGTCTTTCTCTCTCTCTCTCTCTCTCCCCCTCCCCCTGTCTCTGTCTCTCTCTGTTTGATTTATTCAAGGTGTACAAGGCCTGTTCACACTCACTTTTCATTGAGAAATTCATTCAAGAAGTGTTCTTACCTAACAAAGGTAATTACTTTTAAGTGGGTAGCATAATTACTTATACTAGTAATTATGCTAGTAATTTGTATTGAATGGCTCCAACAGCAACCTTCACAAATGGTTTTGAAAGAGCTTGGTTTTACAGAATCTCTACTTACACCTTTAAATAAATGAGCAAAGTTTGAAAAAGGAGATATAGAATTATTTCACAATGTTTACCATGAGTTTTCACTTTAGTAGTAATCAAAGTAAACTGAAGGTCCAATAAAAACAAACTAAAGAAAGACCTAATTCACTTTGATGTGGTTTGCAGTTGGTCCAGTGTGTTTTGTAACTGGCAAGCTCATTAACAAATATAGCCTTTGCCATTTTCAGTGTACAGACATTTGATAACTGCTTGGAAAGCCAAGTTATCTAAAATGGTGAAGCAGACAGATTATGCACTAATGTCAACCTGTTACAATTCTACTTTGTTAAGGGTGGTGTGCCCATTCCCTGGGTCCCTTCCAGTACTTCTCTCTCTCATTAGGCTTCTAAAGAATAAAAGAACTGAGATAATGTCACACATTTTGCTTTTTAAAACTGATGTTCTTTAAAATATATATATATATATTTTATATACATATAAAATATATATGTGTGTGTGTGTACGCGTGTGTGTATCTATCTATCTATCTATCTATCTATCTATCTATCTATCTATCTATATATCACTGACACTTTCTAATTGTCCCCTCCCCTTATAGATTCTTCCCTTGAACAAAGAAGTGCATTTAAGTAAAACATGTGGACACATTGGTCATATTTGACAATATAGCCTTTATTTTTTCCCATATAGTCCACGACTGAGAGGAGGCATATTTCAATCTTAGCTCTTTAAAACGAAGATCGAGAATCCTGATGTCTTTCCTTCTTTCTTTTTCTTCCTTCCTTTCTCTTTTTTCCTTCCTACCTTCCTTCTTTCCTACCTTCCTTCTTTCCTTTCTTTCTTTCTTTCTTTCTTTCTTTCTTTCTTTCTTTCTTTCTTTCTTTCTTTCTTTCTTTCTTTCTTTCTTTCTTTCTTTCTTTCTTCTTTTTGAAAGGCAATCAGGGTTAAGGCTGGATTTGAACTCGTCAGTGCTCCATCCACTGCACCACCTAGCTGCCCCTCTAATGTCTTTTGGTGTTGTTTCCTTTCTATTATTGTGGTCATTGTATAAGTTGTTTTCCTATCTCTGCTTACTTTTCTCTGAATGATTTTGAATAAGACTTTCCAAGTTTTTCCATAATTTTTCATAGTCCTATTTTCTCAGGGCACAAGAAGTCCATTATGTTCATATGCCATGATCTGTTCGTCTATTTCCTAACCAACAAGTATCCACCTTGCATCCAGTTCTTTGCTACCACAAAAGTCCTACTATAAATATTTTAATATATGAGGCTTTCTCTGCTTTAATATTCTTTTCCACTCATTTTTATCTGAATAGTTCTTTCAAAAATTATTTGTGGGTCTGTCAGCCTTTAAAAAAAACATACTACTTTCCCAGTGCTTGAATTGGAGTCAGAATTGTGTCTGACTCTGCAACCTCATTTGGGGTTTTCTTGGCAAAGATACTGGAATGGTTTGCCATTTCCTTTTCCAGCTCATTCTACAGATTAGGAAGTGGAGGCAGAGTTAAGTGACTTGCCCATGGTCATACGACTGGTAAGTGTCTGAGGTCACATTTGAACTCAGGTCCTCCTGACTCCAGGGCCAGTGCTCTATCTACCGTACCACCTAGCTGCCCCTAAACAAATTATTTTGAATGAATAAATTACAAATTACTCACTATGTGCCAAGCTTTGTCCTAGGCATTGAGGAAGAAAGTATCTGCCCTGAAGGAGCTTGTATTTTAATAAGGGTGGTAACAACACATACAGAGGATGGGTGGCCATAGAGAGTTATTTTGGATATGTATTTTTTAAATTTGTAAAATATATAACGTTGTTTTTCCCTTTCTCACTGATCAAGACTTACATAGTTTAAATTTGAAAATTTTCATTATACATTTACCCTATATTTTGCCCAAAGACTGGTTTCTTGGTTGTTGTAAATGTTATATTTATGCTTTAAAAGGAAATGATAGTTCAATAAAACCTTTTCCCTGCTGCCCCCATAGCTGCTTTCTTGTTTCTGTCTTTCTTTTCATTGCTAAACATGTTGAACTTTAAAGACAAGTCTAAACCTGTTGCTGCCTTTATTGCTTCATCACGCAGTCCCCTCTAACTCGGCGCTGGGGCTTCCAGTTCTATCAGGTCCCTGCAACTGCCCTCTTCAACTTCTCCGGAGACTTTCTGGACAAACCCAACAGCTTTTTTCTCAAGCTTCTTCCACCAGCTAGGTACTTTCTTCAAATAGGGGCCTATGACCCAGGACATTTCTGGTTTCCTGCAGACTTCTCTTATGATTTTCTTTGTTAGTACCTCTCCTACTTGCTCCCTAACTTTAGACATTTCTGAAGGCTCTTTGGTTCTGAAGAATCCTTGGTTCTCTGGATTTCCCTCCTTGATAGGTGGCTTAGTGGAGGGAATGCTGGATTTGGCATCAGGAAGACCTGAGTGTGAATCCTGCCTCAGATACTTACTAGCTATGTGACCCTGGGCAAGTTACTTAACTTGTCTGCCTCAGTTTTCTCATCTGTAAAGTAGGGAAAATAACAGGACCTACCTTGCAAGGTTCTTGTGGGCATCAAATGAATAATACATGCAAAGTGCTTTGCAAGCCTTAAAGGGCAATATCAATGTGAGCTATTATTATAATAAGTTATTTCATAACTTTAACATCCTCCATCACCTTTTGCTGATGATGCTCAAATATACGTCTCTGGCCCTGACCTCTCATCTTACCTTGCATTAGTTATTTCCCATTGACTATGAGACATTGCCTCTTAAAATATATTGCCCATGTTTTCTGAACCTAAATGGGGACACATGTCCAAATAAAGATACGTGGTTAGAAATTCTTCATTGAAGGGGCAGCTAGGTGGTGCAGTAAGTAGAGCACCGGCCCTGGAGTCAGGAGGACCTGAGTTCAAATGTGACCTCAGACACTTACTAGTTGTATGACCTTGGGCAAGTCACTTAACCCCAATTGCCCTGCCTTTCCCCCTCCAAAAAAAAAAAAAAGAAAGAAAAGAAAATATTCATTGAAAGTATACTTTCTACTCCTGTAATTGGAGCTGTACCAGGAAATCCAGGGCATATAGTATAGTCATTTTATCATAGGTTCCACAATCTAAAATAAACATGTCCAAAATGAAACATATGTCTACAACTGAATATTCTCCTCCTTCCAGCTTTTCTATTTATATCAACAATACTATCCTATTCCTAGTCACCTAGACTCAAAATCTTGATGTCATCTTTGAATGTCCCCTTTCTTTCATCCATTATAACCAAAATTAATGATACATCCTTTAGAATATTTCCTGCATTCATCTTTTCCTCTCCACTTTAGGACAAACAACAACACCAGTGCCACCAAAGTCTAGGCTTTTATCACCTCATTTCTGTATTACTACAGTAAATTTCCAAGTAAGTTTTTCTGCCTCAAATCAATTTTATATACTGTTTCCAATTTGTTTTCCTAAATCAATGACTTCATCCCATGACTCCTAACTCCAAAATCTGCAATGGTTCTTCATTGTGGAGAGGATGAAATCCTCAGTCCTTTAGCCTTCAAAGTTTTTCATCATTTTGCCCTACTCCACCTGTCCAAAATTATCTCCTACTGCTCCCCAATGTGAGCTGCCTGGAATAATCTCCTGAGTGTTCCAGGAAAGTGTCATATTTACTCCAGCCTCCAGGCCTTTTTCATGCTATTTTCCCTTACTGGAAATACCCACAATCCTTTTACTTTAATAATAGTTCACATTTATAGAATGCTTTACTGTTTACAAAGTACTTTTGTAAATGTCCTTATTCAAATTTCAAATGAGCATGCCTTTCAGTTAGATTGAAAGTTCACCAAGGGCAGAAGGCATGTCTTATATTTCTTTTGTGTCCCCTCCCTCAGCACCTAGTATGATGCTATGTATATAATAGGGGTCTAATAACTATATGGGGTATACAGGGTGTTCAAAGAGGATTAGTACCTCTGGTATAAGGGTTTGCCAAGGCTTTTCCAGGACTACTCATCCACATTTGGTATCCAGCTTTCATCCAACTTTGTGGCTCCAAGAAGCTGTAGTATGAACAGTGGCCACACCCTACTTAAACCACCTCTGTGAATGGGCTAAATCAGGTTGTGGGGCCTCAAACCCTTTGGTGAGTTAGGGGGGCATCCCCAAACATATGAAGACTTCCTTCAGTGGAATGTGCAGATGAGAACAATTTGTTCCAATAGCCATGAAGGCAGCTGAAGCAGGCGCTGTGGAATGCTTAGAGCTTGGTCAGACATCAAAGACACCAAGGTCATCCACTGCATCCCAGGCCATCGCCAGTCATCCCAACTTTTTTCTTGCCATTGGATTTTGATGGCTCTGGAACAGTGAGGCTGACGATTATGGGCAACTCTGCCTCACTTGAATCCAAATGAAGCACAAGTTAAGACATTATCCTATCATGTCATTGGTCTTCTTTGAACACCAAAGACAAACAACAACATTCATAGTGTTTTGTAAACCTTAAAGCATGATAAACATTACCTATTATTATCTCATAATGCTTGCCATATTAAACCAATTCTTGGGTTTTTTTCCCTACTGACAAGATGTCCGAGTAATTTCTGAACATATCTCACCTAAGAGGAAATAAGGAGTGGCTAGCTCATGGTCCTCTTAGAAAATGAAGGACAGACAACAACAACAAAACTAGTTATGTAATAAGTAATATGTTTATTATGTATAACACATATTACATATAAGTACATATGTTATATATGTAATATAATATCATGAGTGATGTGGAAAAAATATCACTTGGATCTTCTTATTAGGAAGAACAGTGTACAGTTATCCCTTCCACATCATGACTTTCCCCATCATGGTTTTGATATGTCATAGGTTAGATAACAAATGAAATGGGAGTTTTGGGGGAGATTTGCAGAAAGCACAGATGACATATGAAGGCCAGCAGATGATGCAGAAAAGTTTAGAAATTCTGAAATGTATAAACATATGTATAGTATTGTATAATATCAACATATTTTATCTTTTAATGAGAAAAAGAAAAAAAATCAGACTTCTTTCTTAAATGAGATGAAGGGAGGGCCAAAAAATTTTACACAGATTTTCCAGGTCATGGGGGTGCTATGTCCCTAACACCAGTGATGTGAAAGGGATAACTGTGTAGTGAGGACCTTTGAGTGAGCACAAGATGATAATGTCACAGTTAGATCTAGAAAGGGCCATATGGGTCGACTAGTTCAAGCCCTTCATTTTACAGATGAAGGCTCTAAAAATATAAGAGACTCTCCATATAGAAGGTAGAAGAAGTAAATCATTTATTCAGACACCAAAGAACCAGATCCCAAAACCAATCAGCCCAATCCATTACAGTGGCAAAGAATTCAATACACAATATACAGCAGAGAACTACTCCATCCCATAACCTTCCCACCCCCTGCTGGGGCCTTGCCACCAACAATCACTCACAGCACTGCTAGGACATGTCTGCTCTTTCTCTCAGCTCTAACTGCTCTCTCAGTATTTCCTGTGACACACTTTTCTTTTCCTCTCAGTAAGTTCCTCCCAACATATGTGACTTGGACTTCCAGTGATGTAAGCAGGTCACATGGCCTATCAATGGGTGGGAAAGATCTTTAAATCTAAATTGGCATTACACCTTTAAATTCAATAATTTGAAAATACAATTAAAATAGCCTTGTTTTTTACCAAATAAATGAATATTGAAATACCCTAACTAAATAATCCCATGAAAATTTGCATTTAACTAAAATACTGATTACAAAAGCAAAGTTATGCTCTTAATAACATCTATTTCATATCACCATCATCCCTTTACCAGGATTATACTAGTCTATCACTACAATCTCTGCTTTACCTGAGCTTTCTGATGATTTATATATTTTATAAAGTAGTGTTGGCAAATTGGAGCATGTGTATTGATTTACAAGTCTTTTCACTCCCTCTCCTTCTAACTCTCCAAAAAATGCCAGAAGCCTTCTTCAAAAAGGAGAGAACTGATATTCTTGCAAAAACCCCCTGTTCAGGTTCCACAGGGTTGCTGATCTGGATTATAAAGGAGCTGGGCCTATGTCACTGGGTCTTGTTATCATAGCATCAAGGACAATAATGCATGACTAGATAAATTCTCTTGGCAGCAATGAAATAAAGTCTAGCCAAGTCCACCAGGAAAGAATCTGTGATCTAAAAACCAGCGCATGACTGGGTACATTCCCCTGCCAGCCATGTACAAGTTCTATTTCAGCCAAGTAGGAAAGAATCCAGATAATTATAAGTAGGTAGTGTAACTGTAAAACATGACCTCATTCAGAAATGTCATAAACAGATTTAGTGGGGGTAAATAAGGCGCTCTCCCTTAATGGTTTTATCAAAGCAATAAACCAAACGATAATAACGATCATTTTTACATTAGCCTCTTGTGATTTAGAAAAGCCGCGCTTTCTCTTGTTCCTAGAATAAGCATGCTCATTGATAGACTGTATAGGTTGTTTTGTTGTTGTTGCTGCTCTTTAAAAATTACAGGTAGATCCTGGTTAGTGTAAACAATGAATCCTGTTAAGTGGTAGCATGGTTTGGAATTCATATTATTTGAAGTTATCATTATGTAAAATATGGTCATTGGTTCCAGGCCAATATAAATATAAATTTCAGTGTCAATAGCAACCACTTCATGGGATTCATTGTTTGCATTAATCAGGACCAGCTGTATGCTGCAAGCAGAATCTGCCCTGTAGCTCAGAACACCACACTTCTAAGCTTATATAGACTGGGTTCAATGGGTCTAGGGGGGCGGTATCTCCTGAATCATTCTTCAACTCATGTTGTCCCCTCCAAGTTTCCCTTGGAAACCTCACAAAATGGTTGATGCCTCTACAGATGTATGTTAAAAGATTAGCTACCATGTAGGCTTTCAAGCTTATACGTATATGTATATGTATGTGTATATGTATATGTGTATGTATACGTATACGTATATGTATATGTGTATATATACGCACGCACATACAGACACGTATATACACACACACATATATATATATGCATATATATATATATACACACATACATATATATATGCATACATACACACACAGCAGATAAAGGAAAGTATTTTTTTTTTACTCCCCAGAAAGAATTCATCCCCCCCCAACAAACAAAAAACAACCCACAAAAGAGTCACAAGAGGTAATAAATCGTCACCAAAACTCTCTTTTCCTGTCCAGTGAATTCCACATCTTCCCTAGGGACCAATACAGTTTTCCAGGCTCATAGAACCATCCTGCAGTTGAATATTCCTTGGGAAAAGAAATGCACTTGAGGCCAGTTGAGACAATCCTTTGACCTCAGGTGAGCCCTGACGCATCCACCCCCAGGACCTCTCCAGGCCTCCAGACATAAAGTTTGGAAGTTAGATGTTCTCACTGTTCTGCCACTGCCATCAACTGCTTCCATATCTAAGGCTATGGAGTTCCCACCTCTCCTGAGACCATATAGTTAACTCCTGTCTCTAGAAATGCCTTGCCATGTGCCTCTGTCACTGCTTTTTCTCCATGGTTGCCATCTCCTGTATTGACTTTCTATGTATAGTCTCTCTCTCAATTTGATTCAAAGATTTATAAAACATCTAGTATGTGCTGGGCACTGGGGTAGGTGTTAGGGACTAAAAACCAAAATGAAATAACTCCTGCCCTTGAGGGGCTTACATTCTAGGAGGAAATTTAAAAATGTACATGGAGAAATATGTATTTATAATATAAAGTAATTTCAGTGGGGGGAGGTTATTAAAAACTCTAGGAGGTAGCAATTGAGCTAAATCTTGAAGGGAGTTTAGGATTTAGAAAGGTAGGAATGAGAATGGAGAATAAAAATGGAAGTTGGGAAGGGGGGTGAATCTTGGGGGGGGGAAGATAATTATCTCTATTTTGAACATGCCAAGTTTGAGACACCCATGGGACAATTAGATATCCAGTAATTGTTGGTATAGATCTGGAACTCAGGGCAGAGATGAGGGTTAGATTTGCAGATTTGGCAGTCATCTGAATATAAATAATCATTGAACACATCAGAGTTGAAGAAGGTACTGGGATATAGCCAAATATGGTGAGAGGAACAGCAAAAGATACAGAAGGAGTGGTCAGATAGTTAAAAATCCAGGAAAGAGAGAATATCCAAGAGGAGGGAATTATCAAGTGTCAAACCCTGAGAGGTCCAGAAGTATAAGGACTTAGGAAAGGGAACTGGATTTTATAGTTAAGAAGTTATTGGGACTTGACTCCCAGAAAAAAGGCAGGAAACACATGCCTATTTCAGCAGAAACTACAAAATAGCACCAAATCAAATAATGATCAAGAAATCTAATGAGAAACTACAGTAAATGATTTCATCCATTCCAGAATGACACGAAAATCAGCCAGAAGCCTCCAGGAAATAGGAAAAGAGACTTATCAGAAAATCCAGTGCTAGTGCAGGCCAATCAGCTAGAAGCCTCTTAGCATGACCAGAGAGTGGCCAGACAGGCTCTGTACCAGAGACAAAAAGATGGGAGATGGGGACTTGGGTGGGGTAGGGCAAGAGCTTTGACCTAATAAGAAAGAGCTTTGAAAGTCAGAAACCCACATCACCAACCTTAAATAGAAGCCTTTGGGAGAGGCAGCAACTAGTATGGGAATAGAAACACTTGCACCAGAACACCCCTGGACACAGGGTTCCTACCATTGTGCCCTAAAATGGCAAAGAAAGCCCTAAAAATCCAGTGCTCTTAAGCTCAAAAATTCTAAGAGGAGGGAGAAAGATCCTTTAGGATCTGGTGGTCAGTGCAAGAATCCAGGTGATTCAGGGTGAGAACAAGTCACTCAAAAACTCAGAAGGAGGTGGAGACTGGCTTTGGCACTAGTCCTAATTTAGGAACTAAGGCTGGAGAAATGAGTACACTGAAGAAGGCAAAGACCTTATCGAGAATCCTAGTAGATCCAGAGGTGCCCCAAATCTAATCCATAATAAGTGAACAACTCCTTAACAAGTGTGAGCAAATACTCAAAGGAAAAAATGGATTTTTCACAAGGACTACAAGAATACCTAGAAAAAAGGAGCAAGAGACCAAAAAAGAAAGAAATGAAAGAAGGAAGGAAGGAAGGAAGGAAGGAAGGAAGGAAGGAAAGAAAGAAAGAAGGAAGGAAGAGAGAGAGAGAAACAAAGAAAGAAAGAAAGAAAGAAAGAAAGAAAGAAAGAAAGAAAGAAAGGAAGGAAGGAAGGAAGGAAGGAAGGAAGGAAGGAAGGAAGGAAGGAAGGAAGGAAAGAAGGAAGGAAGAAAGAAAGGAAGAAAGAAAGAAAAAAGCATTGGAGGGACTATTTGGGAGGAAAATACATAGTTTAGGAGAGAAAGGGGCAAATGATGCTCTCAAAATGGACTACTCAAAACCTAAAACATATAAAACATAAATCAATGACTCCATGAGACAGCAAGAAATATTAGAACAAAATCAAAAGATAGAAGAAAATATAATTTAACATAAAAAGTCACTGGCTTGGAAATCAGGACAAGGAAAGATAATTTCAGAATTATTATGTCTCCTTGAAAACTAGGAAAATAGTAATAATATCTAGCATTTATATAATGTTTTAAGATTTACAAAGTGCTTTACATATGTTATTTCATTTAATTTTCATGGCAACCCTAAGAAGTTAATACTATTATTATCCTCATTTTACAAGTGAAAAACTTAAGGCACTGAGCTGTGACTTGCCCAGGGTCACACAGCTCATCAGTGTCTGAGTCAGGATTTGAACTCAATTCTTCCTAATTTGAAGTCTAGCATTCTACCTACTGCACCTGTACATCGTATTTCAAGAAATCATAAATGGAAATTGCCCACAACTAATAGAACCAGAGAGCAAAGTTAAGATAGAAAGAATTCACTTATCATCTCCTGAAAGAAGCAGCAGGAATATCAGCCAAAATCTAGAGCTTCCATAGCAAAGAAAAAATACCGTAAGCAGCCAGAAAGAGTTTGGGTTTCAAAAAACCACAGTCAGGATCATACTGACTTAAGAGCATCTTCTACAAAAAAAAAGAGTATTTTGGAATACAGTATATCAAAAAGCAAAAGATAAAGGCTTACGACCAAGAAGAATTTATTGCAAAGCTGAGTATAATACTGTAGGAGAAGTAAATATATCTTTAGCAGAACAGGGGACTTTCGAGTATTCTTGATGAAAAGACAAGAGGTGAATAAGAACTTTGAAATGCAAACATAAGACTCTAGAGAAGCCTAGAAAGGTTAATTTATGTAAGCAATTGAAGGAGAAAGTTAGGTCCCACAGTGGATAGAGTGCTAGACTTAGAGCCAAGAAGACCTGAGTTAAAATCCTGCCTCAAACACTATTCAACAGTATGCCCCTGGGCAAGTCACTTAACCTCTCTCAGTCTCGGTTTCCTCAACTGTTAGATGGAGACAATAAGAGCACTTTCTTCACAGGGCTGTTGGAAGCATCAAATGAAATGACAGGTGGAAAAGTACTTTGCAAACCTTGAAGTACTATGTAAATGCTAGTGATGAAGATGATGATGATGATAAGGATGATGAAAGGCAAATGATTTTAATACAATTTTATTTTTCCAATTACATGTAAAAATTGTTTTCAACATTCATTTTTATAAGATTTTGAGTTCCAAATGTTTCTCCCTCCCTTTGCCTTCCCCGAGATGGCAAGAAATCTGATATGTTATACATGTGCAATCATGGAAACATATTTCCACATTAGTCGTGTTTTGAAAGAAGAAACAGAACAAAAGGGAAAAATTACAAAGAAAAAAAAACAAAAAAAAAAGTGAAAATAGTATGTTTTGATCTGCATTCAGACTCCATTGTTCTTTCTCTGGATGTGGATACCATTTTCCATCATGAGTCTTTTGGAATTGTCTTGGATCATTGTAGTGCTGAGAAGAGCTGAGTCTATCATAGTTGATCATCTCACAACGTTGCTGTTAGAAGGCAAACATTGTCACGGGGGAGAAGTTCCCTTCAGAACTTTGTCTTCCAAGGGTGTTAAGGGGGTTAATTAATAAAATGGAGGTAAGTAGCTTTCTGTTCTGAGGGTTTCAAGTGAGGGGGGAAAGGAAGGGTAAAAGGAAGAAATGAGTGTAAAAAGGAGGAAAAAGAGGACAGAACTTATTTCTCATGATAGGGGCACGTGAGAAGAGGGGTATGAAAATATGAAGGGAGAGGTAGCAGGACTGGGCATCAGGTGAACCTCGTTCTTATCTGAATGGGACAAAGGAGGGTTGGACATACATACACACACTCATACTGTCAGTTTGGTGTAAAAACAGATCAAACTCTGCAGGGAAATAGATGAGTACATACAGGGAAAAGGTGATTAAGAGAAAGGATAATCCTGGTGAGGGAATATTTGCAAGTAAAACATACTTCCTGATCCTGAAGTGAGTATTAAAAGGAAAAAAATTTAAAAAAAAAGAATTGGAAATGAAGAGAGTGCCCAGCAATTGGGGAGTAGCTGAATAAATTGTGATGAACATAATGGAATATTATTACAAGAAATGATGAAAGAGATGATTTCAGATGATTCTTGAAAATATGAGTTGATTTGAACTCAGGTCTTCCTGACTCCAGGGCTGCTGCTCTAGTCACTGTGACCTAGCTGCCCCAATGAGTAGAGCACCAGCCCTGGAGTCAGGAGGACCTGCATTCAAATGTGACCTCAGACACTCGATGTACTTACTAGCTGTGTGACCTTGGGCAAGTCATTTAACCCCAATTGCCTACCTCCCCCTCAAAAAAAAAAAGAAAATATGAGCTGATATAGAATGAAGTGAGCGGAACCAGAATAGTTTCTGCAAGGACAACAACATTGAAAAGAAAAACAACAGACAAAATTTTGAAAGACTTAAGAACTCTGATGAAACAAGGACCAACCATGTACTCATAGGACCTATTATGAAACTTTCCTCACCTCCTGACAAAGTGCTATTAAGCTCAAGGTACAGAAGGGCACATACGTTTTTGGGCCTGGCCACTGTATTGACTTGTTTTTCATGATGATTCTTCTTTGTTACATATAGTTTTGGGTTGAGTTTTTTTTTTCCTGTTTTTAACTGGGGAGGACATGAAAGGTAGGTTAAGAGGGAGAGGGAGCTGTACTTGTGATGAAGCTAAAAACAAGGAAAACAAAAAATAGAAAGTCCATTGAAACATCTAAAAAAGTTCACAGAGCAGTATAGAAGAAAGTTCAGAAGGAAACATAGATGAGCAGGACAGTTTTGAAAGTTAAGTTGAATCTATTAACAGCATATGTCTACATACATTGTGCCCCCCCCATATCTATCACTGGTATGGAACAGAGATTCACAAGTTTCATAAACAATCCTTTTTTGTTCAATGTTGAATATGGAAATGTGTGTGGGGGAGTGGTTGGTGTGTTTGTTAAGTTCAGAATTTTAAACATATAAAATGAAGTAATATACAAAAAAAATCATTGGCAGCCTTGGAAAGAACAATTTAACTTGAGTGGTGGAGTTGAAAGTCATATTACAAGAGATGGAGAGAAATAGAATAGAGAAATATCTCACTTGTAGAGAAATGAGTGACATGAGAAATTATAGGTATTCTAAACACACACACACACACACACACACACACACACACACACACACACACACACACAGGGGTGTCCTGGAGTCAGCTTATACTGGCTTGCATTCTTGCCTCGTTGTTGTTCAGTCGATTTCAGTCATGTCTGCCTCTTTGTGACCCCATTTGGGGTTTTCTTGGCAAAAACATGAAGTGGTTTGCCATTTCCTTCTCCAGCTCGTTTTACAGATGAGGAAACTGAGGTAAACAGTGTTAAGTAACTTGCCCAGGGTCACACAGCTAGTTCATGTCTGAGGCCAAATTTGAACTCAAAAAGAGTTTTTCTGACTTTATGCTGGGCACCCTATCCACTACGCCACCTACCTATTCCGTTTATACCTCAGAAATTGGCAAGTACTACAAATGGGAGCTTGATTTATTGTTGATTATCTAGACTCAAGAGAGATATGGAGAAAATGGTATTGCAAATTAAACTTAAAATTGCATTGTGTTCACATTTGCTGGGGCAGGGAGAGGAGAGCCAGTCAAACATTTACCAGTATACCTCTGTATGAAGATATACAAAAATTATAGCATAGAAAGACTATTTTTTTCCCTAGGAGTTGAACTATGAAATGGAAAAAGATACTCCAGATGATGGCTTGAGGGGTTGGCAAGGTCAAGTGAAAATTTTTTAAAGATAGAAGAGACCTAGAGAGCTTATAAGCAGGAAGGAAAGAGTGAACTGATAAAGAAAGATTGATAAGGTACAAGTTTCTAGAGATGGAAAAGGAAAGTGACCAATAGAGAGACTGACCTGGATAAGTAGACCACCTCTTCCTCTGATATGAGAGCAAAGGAAGAGTAAACGGGAGAAGATCATGAAGGAATTTACGGCATAGAATTGGGGAGAAGAGGAAGCTCAGGACAGGTGGTCTCGAGTATTTCAGTCTGCATGGTTGTTTGACTGTCTCCAGTAACATTCATTAGCATGCAAGTAGGAGTTTGGAAGGCAGACTGAAACATTTGTTAAACTCTCCCTTTGCCTGACTATGCATATTTGTTACAACGGTTTTGTTTTTTCCTCCCTTTTTTCTTTTTCTTTCTCTTTCTTTCTTTCTTTCTTTCTTTCTTTCTTTCTTTCTTTCTTTCTTTCTTTCTTTCTTTCTTTCTTTCGGAGGCAATTGGGGTTACATGACTTGACCAGAGTCCCACAGCTAGTAAGTATCTGAGTTCGGTTTTGAACTGAGGTCCTTCTGACTCTAGAGTTGGTGCTCTATCCACTACAACACCCAGCTGCCCCCTTCTTCTTTTCCAATGGGAGAGGGATGTAGGAGAGGGTTTTGTTTGTTGAAAAAAATAAATTTTCAAAAAGTAGGAGTGCAGAAGGCAGATGATGGGAGCAGTCAGGGTTAGGGCTTTGAAAGGGATGCACAATGAGAAGACAAATGTATGTATACTTGACCAACTTAACTCTAAGGTCAAGATTTTGCTCTCGTGGCTCTCTCAGCACTTGCCTCTAGCTAAGCTCTGGCTTTCCCATCCCTGGCAGATCTGTCTGCTCGCTGTCATAGGCCCAAGTCCAAGGCTCAGATCTACAATAGCCAGCCCAGATCCAATCAATCATCTCCAAGTACCTTGTCTACACCTTCCATGGGGAGGTCTCTTCTGAGGCAGAACAAAGGCCTACTCCCCCCATCGAGCTGACTGTACTCCTCTGCATTCCACCTGGAAGATTCATCAATCATCCCGGTGTTGGTGTCCACACCTAATATTGGGAGATCTCTTCAGACACTCTCTATGACCAGTTTTTCATGGATGGTACTCAGCATACAGCGTTTAAGCTATGCTAGATGGATCGAGCCTCCGTTATTAACTGGTTTATGATTCCCTTAAGTGGGAGATTTCCTAGAGAATTTTCTGATTCTGAGACAATCTTACTAAATCCTTTTGTGAAAACTTAGCCTTAAAGAAGCATAAAGGTTTGGAAAAATGAGACTAGTCTTCATTCTTCAACAAATTGGCATCAGTTTCTTCAAAAGGGGGAAAACACTGACTTGAAACTGGCCTGCAGTTCGAGCTGAACCTGAAAAGGAACTTATTTAAGTCTATGATTGTACTCACCCCTCTAATAAAACAATAGGCTGGGCAAAGAACTTGGGCAAACAAGCTTCTGTATTTATATAAGGATATCTGGAGACCAGGAAGTTAATACCTCCTTATGATTCCTGTACTTTGTGATAGGTAATAAAAAGATTTGATTTATAATACTGGAAAGAGCACCTACTCTGGAGACACAGAACCTAGGTTCAAAGGGTCCCTCTGAAACTTGTCATCTGTGTCACCTTGGACAAGTCACTTACCCTGTAAGGGCCTCATTTTCTGGGGTAGATAAAATCACTCCTGATATTTCTTCCAGCCCTAGAGCTATGACGCCACAGCATAATTTTTTCCTTCTTAGTAATTTTCTTGTTGTTGAGTCATGACCAACTCTTCATGACAGCAGTTGGGGTTTCCTAGGCAAAGATACTGGAGCAATTTTGCCATTTCTACTTTACAGATGAGGAAATGGAAGCAAAAAGGGTTAAGTGACTTGCCCAGAGTCATGCAGCTAATAATAATAATAATAATAGTTATTAAATGCCTATGATGGGCCAGGCATTTTACTAAGACAAATATTATCTCATTGGATCCTCACAACAACCCTGGGAGGTGTGTACTTTTATTATCCTCATTTTACAGTTGACAAAATTGAGGCAAACAGGTTAAGTGACTTGCCCAAGGTCACACAACTAGTAAGTATAAGAGGCTGGATTTGAACTCAAGTTTCCCTGATTCTAGGCCCAGTGTTCTATCACGTAGCTATGAGGTGGATTTATCTGACACTAATGTCCAGCACCAACTATATCTTAAATAAAATTAATGGTGATTATGAAACATATAAAACATTGATAAATGTTGGAATATATCTTAGAGATAGTTGTTGAAGTCATGAGTCAATGTGTCATAACAGTGTACTAGACTTGGAACCAAAAGATGTGAATTCTGATCCAACCATTCTGAGAGCAATTTGGAACTATGCCCAAAGGGCAAGCAAACGGTGCATACTCAAACGGGCATCCAGCAATGCCACAGCTAAGTCTATATCCCAAAGAGATTTTTTTTTTCAAAAGGGAAAAGGGCCTGTTTGTACAAAAATATTTATAACAGCTTTTTTTGTGTGGTGGCAAAGAATTGGAAATCAAGGGGATGCCCATCAATTGGGGAATAGCTGAACAAGCTCCAGTATATGATTACTATGAAATATTATTATGCTATAAGAAGTGACAAGCGGGATGATTTCAGAAAAACCTGGAAAAACTTACATGAACTGATGCAAAGTGAAGTGAGTAGACCCAGGAGAATGCTCTACACAGTAACAGCAGTATTGTACAATGAGGAATTGTGAATGACTTAGCTATTCTCAGCAATACAATGAGCCAAGACAATAGCAAAGAACTAATGATAAAGCAGGCTATCAGCCCCCAGAGAAAAAACTGATATTGTCGGAATACAGACTGAAATATGCTATTCTTCTTTCTTTTTTTACGGGGGTGGGGAAGGCAGGGCAATTGGGGTTAAGTAACTTACCCAAGGTCACACGGCTAGTAAGTAAATCAAAGTGTCTGAGGTCAGATTTGAACTCAGGTCCTCCTGACTCCAGGGCCGGTACTCTACTCACTGTGCCACCTAGCTGCCTCATCTTTCTTTATTTTCCTTTCTTTTCCTTCTTTCTTCCTTTCTTTCTCTCATTTTTAAAAAAATTCAAATCTTCTTACACAAAATGACTAATATGGAAATGTTTTACATGATTGCACATGTATAACCTATATCAAATTGCTTACTGTCTCAAGGACGAAGGATGGAAGGGAGAAAGATTAATAGAATTTGGAACTCCAAACTTTTTTAAAAAAAGTTAAAAAATTGTTTTCACATGTAATTGGGGGAAAAATAAAGTATTATTTTAAAAAAAAGATCTGGGTTCAAATGTCACTTCCAACACTGAGTAGCAGTGTGATTCTGGACTTGTCATTTAAACTTTCAAAGGCTGAGATTCCTAATTTGTAAGATGTGGGTATTAACACTTCTGCTGCCTACCTCATGGGCTTGTTGAGAGAAAAATGCTTGGCAAGCCTTAAAGCACTATGTAAATGTGAGTTATTACTAAGTTGTAAGCATTTGGAAATTCTCAAAATCTCATAAACTTACCATTGCTTAATGCTGAGTCTGCTAAATTTAGAGGAAATAGTGTGCTAACCAAACTATTTTGGATGGACTTTATTTTTATTGTCAGTCAAGAAGCCTTTATTAAGTGCTTACTATGTGCCAGTTTCTGTGCCAAGCACTGAAATGCAAAGAAATGCAAAAATGAAGTCTCTGCCCTCAAGGAGTGCACAATCTAATGGATGACGACATGCAAATCATTATACCTTCAAGATATATACAGGTCAAGGAAAGGAAGACACTAGCAGTGAGTGAATGGGAAAGGTCTGCAGAAGGTGAGATTTGAACTGAGTCTTAAAGTCTTTTTTCAAAATTTTTTTCTTTGTATTTTAATTTTTAATTTATGTAATAAAACAAGCATTTCCATAACATAATATGACAAAAAAGATGATTGCATATGAAACTGCGAATCCACCATGCACAACCTGCTATTCCTTCTAAATATATGACAAAGTTATCATGTAAATTTTTTTTATTCCCTCCTCCTGCCATTACGGCTACCATTAGATACAAATAGGTATAAATATGTAAAGTTAGAGTCTTAAAGTCTTAAATTTGAACTGAGCCAGGAGGCAGAGGTGGGGAGGGAGGGCAGTGCAAGAATGGAGGACAGCTGGGGCAGCTAGGTGGTGCAGTGAATAGAGCACTGGAGTCAGGAGGAGCTGAGTTCAAATCCGTCCTCAGACACTTAACACGCTAGCTGTGTGACCTTGGGCAAATCACTTAACTCCAATTGCCCTGCCTTCCCCACTCCACCAAAAAAAAAAAAGAAAAGGAGGACAGCCCATGAAAAGGTAGAGTCCAGAGATAAAAGGTTTTGTGCAAGCAACAACAAGAAGCTAGTATAGATGGGGGGAAGCTAGGCGGCAGAGTGAGTGGAGCCTGGTCCTGGAGTCAGGAGGCCTGAATTCAAATCTGACCTTACATACTTGACACACTAGCCGTGTGACCTTGGGTAAGTCACTTAACCCCAATTGCCCTGCCTTCTCCCCTCAAAAAAAAAAAGAAGCTAGTATAGCTAAATAACAGAGTATATGGGGAAATGGAGAGCAGGATGGTATAAGATACAAGAAGAATGCAATTTTATATGCGTGTGTGTGTGTGTGTGTGTGTGTGTGTGTACGTGATATAAGAAGAATAGGACGTAAAGGGCTTTAAATGCCATCAGAGGATTTTATATTTAATCTTGGAGCTAACAGAGAGCCACCGGAGTTTGTTGGGTAGGGGGGCGACATGGTCAGAACTTGCTTAGGAAGATCACGTTGGCAGCTGAATGGCTGTTGGATTGGAGCGAAAAGAGATTTGAATCAGGGAGAACAACCAACAGACTATTGCAATGGTCCAGCCTCAAGGTAACAAGGGCCTGAGTCAGGGTAGCAGCTATTAGAGCCGAGAAATGGGAAAACAAAGAGGCGGCAGTGTCTCCAGGGGGAGATGTGAAATTTCAAGACCTTGCAGCTGATTGGTCATGTGGAATGAGTGCAAGAGAGGAGTCACTAAGTCACTAAGACAGAGGATGGTACTGAGGGTACGAGCCTAGGTATTTGGGAGGATTGTCAGGCCCTTTATAGCAAGAGGGTAAGTTTGGAAGTGGGGAGGGATTTGGAGGAAAGAAAATAAGTTCTATTCTGGACATTTTTAATTTGAGATGCCTACAGGGCGAGTAGCTTGAGATGTTCAAAAGACAGTTGGTGTTGAGAGGGACTGGAGGTCAGAAGAGACTAAGGCTGGATAAAGATCTGGCAATCACTTGCATAGATGATAACTGAACTCACGGGAGCTAAGGAGATATCTAAGGGAGATAGTTCAGAGGGAGAAGAGAAGAGGGCAAAGGCCAAGCCTTGGGGGACACCCCACAACTAGTGAGTGTTACCTAGATGACAATCCATCAAAAGAGACTGAGGAGGAGTCAGGCGGAAAACCAGAAGAGAGTAGTGTCCAAGAACTAGGGAGGAGAGAGTCTCTAGAAGAGGGTGATTGTCAGCATCCCATGCAGCAGAGAGGTCAAGAAGGAGGATGGTGACAGCCCCTGAGATTCGACACTGGTGACTTGGAAGAGAATGGTTTCAGTTAAACAGGTCAGAAGCCAGACTGCAGAGGGTTCAGAACCAAGTAGCAGGAGAGGAAGGAGAAGCATCGAGTATAAATGGCTTCCTAGAAGAGGTTAGCAGAGAAGAGGAGAGATACAGGATGATAGGTAGCAGGAAGGGCAGCATCAAGCGCGGGCATTTTAGGGTTGGAAGAGACATAGTTACCTTTGTAGGTATCAGAGAAGTAGCTAACAGATTGGGGGAGATTAAAGACTAGGGAGAAATTGAGATAGAAAGGATAATCTAGGAAGGCTAGAGAAGACAGGATGGGATCAAGGTGCGTGGAGAGGGGTTTGCCAAGGTGAGGAGAAGGGCTACCCCTTCATGTAATATGGAATGAAGAAAACAAAAAGAGAATGAGCATTTATTAAGTCCTTACTGTGTGCCAGGCATGGCGCTAAGCATTTTACAGATATTATCTCTTTTAGTCCCCCCAACAACATTGGGAGTAGGTGCTATCATTATTATCATCCCTATTTTAAAGTTGAGAAAACTGAGGCAGACAGAGTTTGAGTGCCTTGCCCAGGGTCACAAAGCTAGTAAGTGCCCAAGACTGAATTTGACCTCAGGTCTTCTTAACTTCAGGGCCCATCCTCTATCCACTGTGTCACCTAGTCAGGGAAGAGGACTTAAATGAGATAAGTATAAGGACTGTTGTGATTTTGTAGTCTTCCTCACTTCCTCACTTGTCAGGTTGTGTAACCTTAGTCTCTTTCTCTCTCTAGGACTCAGTTTTCTTATCTTTGTGTAAGGGAGCTTTAAGTCTGAAAAAGTTTTATGTTTTGTTGGTCACATACATAATGAAGCTGCTGCTGCTGCTGCTGTTTGTCTTTCATTCTAGAAGAGGACCATGACATCAGAAAGGTGAAACCATGCCATGCAAGTGAGCTGGATTTAAGTGAGGGAGGGCCTTACTTTCACCTCAGGAGCCATCTGGGTCCAATGACCAGATATAGATCCACACAACTGGAGATGGCCCAGGATGCAGTGGGGATCCTTGGCCTTTTCAAGCTAAGGTCCTTAATAGGTCTCAGTTTGACCTATTAAGTGATTAAAGCTTAATAAAAAATAAAGCAAAGAATGGCCTCTTTAAAAAAAATACATCTGAGAGAAACAATTGCTATTTACATTTATTCTGAGGCAACTGGGCCCAAACAATGACTAAGTGGGGCTTGGCCTGGGATCTATTGTTGGCCAGTCAATGAGAGCCACAGTGATTTGGATTTAGGGCATGGTCCTTATCTAGCCCATAAACCCCAAGATATCTTGGGAGGTCTCAGGGATCAAAATTTACATTCTTGTGGGAAGAACACACACTTGTGTAAGGGTATGATACCTTATGTGGACAGAGGGAAAGAGAGAGAAAGAAAGAAAGAAAGAGAGAGAGAGAGAGA
>CM053622.1:250973066-251000253 GCA_028646595.1 Phalanger gymnotis | reverse complement strand
TGCCTACTATGTTCACAGCATTGGGCCATGTTAAAATGAAAAACAGTTCCCGCCTTCGAGGAACTACTGGAATTGTACTAGAGAAGCCAAATAATGTTGTATTTTTGGATCTTTAGAATTCTTTATTCAAGAAAATATGGTCCAAAATTAAAATGATAAATTGTGTTTGCTGTATTTGCACCAGAGGTAGCTCTGGAATGGAAGGATATGTACCTCATAATATGTGCCCCTCTCTCTCCTATCAGTATGTAATCTCACAAATGAGTCTGTTGATGTAAGGTTAGTTAAAAGTTATACTTATTATTATTTTCTTCCCTTACTGACCTCCCCATTGTTTTTATGATATATTAATATAATGGGGATTGTGCTCCAAGAAGCATGGTCACTGAGCTACTCTACCTGCTTCATCCACAGATAATGGCTCGGTGTCCCAAAGAGAGTGCTTTGGGACAATGAAGCAATCATACTATTGGCTTCTTAGTCCTGTGAGATTGATCAGTGAGGGAAGACCTGTATCAATTTCAATAGGACAGTTCACACCACACCCTCTTCATTTCTTTTGCCAGAAAATGTAGAACGTTGTTTTCTTTCACTGGGTTTCCAATGAGGGGTGGTGGGATAGGGTCCAATCGCCCTCTTCCCCATTTCAAGAGAAATGGTGAATTTTGGGCACATTACATCTAAATCGCATGAGTTGGTTATGCAAGCTTAAGATTGGATGTCAGAGACCTAGGATCCTTTTTCACTTTTTCTTCCTTGAGCATAGGGGACTTATCAGTGATCACAAGATGGATGCAGCCAAGCTTTGAGGCAACATTGTAAATTCTAAAATTTGGACAGTCTGGGTCCCACGGAGCAGCAACGAAGGAAGCACCTGCATCAGAGAGGATAGCCACTGGCAGGGGGAGGAGCTCAAAGCCCTGACCATGTTTGGCAGAAGACATGGATAGACCTGCAGGGAGTTGTTTGGACAGGACAGGGCCAAGTAGAAATGTGAAATGCCCATGTAGCCATCAGACAAACTGCTTTATGCTTTTACAATTTTCAATCTCAACCTCTGGCTGGCTTTTACAGCCTTTCCCAATCTGGCTCCGGCCTATCTTTACAGACTGATTAAACATTATCCTCCCTCATGTCCACAGCCCTCCAGCCAAACTGACCAACTCGCTGTTCCTTACACAGGACATTCTATCTCCTGTTTCTGTGTCTGAGCAGGGTTTTCTCTTGTGCCTAGAAAGCCCTCCCCCTAATCTCGGCTTTCTGGGATCCCTAACTCTCTTCAAGGTTCAGTTCTTGTACAGCTTCCTCCTTGAAAAGTCTTCTCCTGGTTCCCTCAATTGTTAGTGCCTCTTCCCCAAATCCCCCTGCATTCATTCTGTGTTTCCTCTATTTCTTTATCTGAGAGTGTTCTATTCCCGATATAAAACATAAATTCCTTAAATGCAGGGATTGTCTCACTTTTTTATTTGTATACCCAGTGGCTCTCCATATTATTTGGTATAAGCATTTAATAAATGCTTATTGACGGGCTAACAAATATTGATCAACAAATACAATACAAACATAAACAGCATGTACCTATAAGCAAAAAAGACCAAAGCAGTCATCCTATGGACAGTTGATTATAGCTAAGCAGAAATAGACACAAATATTAAGTATGTAATGGTGGTGGTAGTGGTGCTTCTTGTTTCCTTATTAGATTGTGAGTCCTTGAGGACAAGGGCTTTCTCTTGTCTTTTTTTTTTTTTGGTATCCTCAGTGCTTAGCGCATAGTAGGCGCTTAATAAATGTTTATTGACTGACTGACTGACTAGTGGGGAATGGAGCAATAAGGATAGTTGGTGAAAGTTCTTTTTGTGACTGGATCAGAGATCATTCTAGCAAAGCGTTGGGGAGAAGGTGACTTGAAGAAGAATGAATGTGAACTCCAGGGAGGAGGATAGTTTATATTGGAGGTTCTTAATATGTGGATCTTTGTAGAGAGTCCTTGAGGTCAAAACTAGTTTTATAATAACACTAAGACACTTTCATTTCAAATACATTTCTGATATTGATAGCTAATAAACACATTAACACAAAAGCTTTTTGAGGGTTCCTCAATAATTTTTAAGGGGGTTCTGAGACAGAAAAGCTTGAGAACCACTGGCTTATATCACAACTGAGATGTAGGGGAAGGTGGAATGAATGAAGGGGAAAGATGGATGAGAGGAGAGAGAGAAAAGGAACTAGGATCAAGGCCAGATTTAGGCGTTGCTCGATCTGTCCGGTAAAACTGTGTCCTTCTATCCTGTAGTCTTAAATTCACTTTACCTGATCCCTGGTGCTCAGCCAGGCCTCCCAGGCTTTTTTTCTTTTTTCTTTTTTTAATGTTTTCAGGTCAACAAGTTGAATATTATAAACCCGGCCCTTCAAGGTCTGCAAAATGCTTCCTCATAATTCCTCCTAAAGTAGGCGCGGTGCAAGTGAAGTTGGTCTCTAGGTGGCGCAATTGCTAGATTTAGATTTAGGAACACCCAAGATCAAATCCTTCTTCTGACATTTATTAGCTGTGTGACCCTAGGCAAGTCACTTAACTACTCTCTACTTCAGTATCCTTGTTTGTAAAATGAGGAGAACAGCAACCCCTACCTCACAAGGTTGTTGTGGAGACCAGAGGAGATATACAGTGCTTTGCAAACCTGAGAGCCCTTAGAGCAATGCTATTGTTATCATTATTAATTACTGCAAATACTAAGTTTTGGAGAGTTCACAGTTGCTCTTTATCATACTACATGTTAAAGATCATTGCTTCTATTAATATGATATTATGGTGTAATTATAAATATATTTATATAATTATATGTTTGTATGTTTTTATTATATATTTGTATATCACATACAATTGGATATAATATATAAATATATACTATAATAATTATTATTATTGTTGCATTGATGCTGATAGAACAGAAAGAAGCTCCTTGTAGGGAGAGACTTTCTTTTTTTACTGTTTTATCTCCAGAGTCTAGAACCAGAATTTAGACCCCAGGGCTCCTGACTCCAAGCTTCTTCCACTATAACAGTCCCAATTTCAATCCATTATACAAATTTGAAAAAATCCCCAGGCATTGCAGCCATGGTCCTCCAACACCCACCATAACAACCACGTAAATGCTTTTAGCCTGTGGCCTAGATCAACCTTTCCCACAACTCTTGGAGACAGAGGAGCAAATTTTGTGCAGATGGTTGGGAAAGAGCAGGGAAATCAAAGTAAAATAATGTACTATAAACAGAACCTTTTTGTTTAATTTTATTTTAAATAAATGGCACTAAGGAGAGAATGCATCTGAGGAAATCTAAAAGCCAGAGGAGCAAGCGGCACCAAATTTTGCCATAAATGAAAATTGAAAAAGGATCTTATGTATGGATAGTCCATAAAAGGCCTTTGAGTCTTTGATGTCCATGGAAAGACTCAAATATTAGAGTGCATAGAGCATTTAAAATCATAGGATCTGGGTTCATACCCTGGATTTGCCACTTACTCACTGTGTGACCATGACCAACTCTGTTCTGTTCTGTTCTGTTCAGTCATTTTTCCGTCATGTCCAACTCTACCTGGACCTATTTGAGGTTTTCTTGGCAAAGATATTGGAGTAGTTTGCCATTTCCTTCTCCAGCTCATTTTACAGATGAGGAAACTGAGGAAAATAGAGTTAAGTGACTTGCCCAAGGTCACATAGCTGGTAAGAATCTGAGGCAAGATTTGAACTCAAGTTTCCTGATTCTAGACACAGCACTTTATGCACTGTGCCATCTAACTGCCCTTGACCACGTAAGTCATTTATCATCATTCGGCTTTAGTTTCCTCATCTGAAAAAATGGAGTGATCTCTAAGGTGTCTTTTGGCTCTAAATTCTATGACCTATACATCATTAGTATATACTATGAAGTCCTTTGAATCTGTAGGACAAGGGAGGCAGTATGGAACAATGGATAGAGTGCTTGCTCTAGCATCAGCAGCCCTAGGTTTCACATCCCTTCTGTACCTGCGACCTTGGTCAAATATCTTAACATCTCTGGGCCTCGGTCTCCTCAAATGTAAATTGAGGATGTCAGCTTGATCACTAAATTCTTTTACAATATTAAAGCTTTGATCATATGATCCTAAAAGCCCATGTGATAGGAAATGGAGCAACAGATATAGGAGAGATATCCCCATACCCCCAAAGAAGAAAAAAAAAACACAAGCCAAGTAAAGAAAAGAAGGGCGGCCCTTCCCACCCCTTTTATTGTTGCTGCGTGGTTCACTCCCTCTCTTTTCACTTGTCATTTTCTTTTCACACTCTATTCCTTTTTTTTAATGTAATTTTTGTTTTTTACTCTATTCTTCTCCCCATAATAAGACATCAGATTTGCTCCTTCCCTGATTATTTCCTCTTTCGCAGAGATGAAAACAGGCAACCGAGCCTGTGTATTTCATTGCCTTTCTTCCCTACATCTTTTCCTCAGCGTCACCTAGGCTGGGATACTAGAAACTGTGTCATGGCCTCAGCATGAGTCTCTCCCAATTAGCCTGGCAGGCTGCCAGCACCATAGGGAGCTAACTCTCTCCTGGGTGGGGCTTTCCTTAAACCCGATGCCCTTTGCCATGCCCCTGAGCAGAGGAAGTTCTAGCCAAGATTATATAGGGGCATGCAGTAAAACAAAGTGCAATAAAACCAGATAAACTGGCCCATTAGCAGGAGCTGACAGGTTAAGCTGTTTCAACACCCATGGACAAGGTAAGACGAAGGACTAAAAGCTGCTGCTGTCTAGTCTATTCAATATGTCACTTTGCAATAGAAACAGTTTTTAGAAGGCTTAAGTCAATTGCTATGAAGAGTGAGTAGAAGTTTAGGAGTATAGGCCCTCATTCAAATGGGGACGTATCCTCCTAACCTTGGTAAAAACTGCAGGGAAATGGAAAGGATTCCATTCAATCCCATTCCATTGGACCAACAGACATTTCAGCTCTGTTTGTGTACTGAGCACCTTACTAAGCTTAGCTCCAGGGGAGTTACAAAATTTATATAATATGTGTTCCCTGCCCTGTTAGAGCTTATAGTCCAGTAGGGCATTAGTCTCTAAAGAAGGGGCCATGGTTTGACCCCAAAGGGTATGTGACAGATTATATCTTATCCTCCCCTGATAGCCAGTCATGGGGTATGCTACTAACACAGTCACACCCACATTTCACCCGGGACAACCCAACATTCCCTCACTCCACCCAATATTGCTGTTTGTTCAAGTTCCCAAACTCCCCCTTTCTGAGCCAGGAGTCGGCCTCTCAGAGTAAGTATAATCTAACCCTCACCAGTTATAACCAGTGTGTATAGCAGCAACTAGAGGGGTGCCATTGGGAAAATCCCATTCCCAGCATTTTTTCCATTGGGGAAAAAATTACTGATAAGATTCTGCAGTAGGAGGCTATGATGTGTACGTGTGTGTGTGTGTGTGTGTGTGTGTGTGTGAGAGAGAGAGAGAGAGTGTGTGTGTGTGTGTCTGTGTGTGTGCAGTGCTACATGATAGTTAAAGAGGAGTATACATCAAGCTAGTCAGATTTTCTATGTGGCCTTTTCCTATCACTGATGCAGAACAGAGATATGACAGTAATAGTACCTCTAAATCCAACCATTCGTTGGCTACTGAACTTTCAAATTAAAAGCAAACTTTAAGGCATAAAGATTGTAATGATTTTCTTACCCATAAATAGAACCAATCAGACAAAAAGGATTTATTAAACACTAACTCTGTGCTGGTCACTGTTTTAAGTGCTAGGGATACCAAAAAAAAAAAAAAAAGAAAGAAAGAAAAACAGGGTCTCTCACCTCAAGAAGTTCATATTCTAATTTAGAGATCATCTAATCTAATTTTCTCATTTAATAGCTTACACTGAGGCTATTACCTCGGTTTATGGTTGAATAGCTGGCAAGTAGGAGAGAAAGGATTCAAACCCAGATCTTCTGATCTCGAGCCTTGTACTCTTTCTACTATCATATTTAATTAATTGTAAGAACTATAAGGATCCCACTTCTAGACATATATCCCAAGAAGGTCAAAGATGGAAAGAAAAGTCCTGGATATGCAAAAAATATTTACGGCAGCACTTTTTTTTGGTGATAGCAAAGAATTATAAACCAAGTAGATGTCCATCAATTGGGCAAAGGCTACCTAAATTTATTAAATGAATGTCAAAGAATATCACTCTGCCATAAGAAAGATGAATATAAAGAATACAGAGAAACACGGGAAGATTTATGTGAACTATAGTGGAGTGAACAGAACCAGGAAAACGATATCCATAATGATTATAACAAGGTAAATAGAAATAACAATAATTACAAAAAATTAGTGAACTGAATACTGTCTAATTACAATGATCAAACCTGACCCCACAGAAAGGATGAGAAAATGCACCTCAGGCATTTTGCAATAGGGATTTCTTTCAGGAATGGGTTAGATAAGATGGGTTCTGAAATCTCTTCAAACTGTCAAATTCTATGATTCTTTGTAGAGATGAGAGAGTATGTTAAATGTAAAAAAAAAAAAGTTTGTATTTTATCCTATACATGAATAAAAGCAGGGGAGGGAAGTAGGCTAATGATCAGCTTAGAGAATTCTGAGCTGAAACTTGGAGTACCTTTGTGAAGGAGAAAGGATTTCTTCCTTGGGCATGGTTGGTGAACTTCAGGTGAGTCAGTCAAGGGAGATAAGTAGCTTTTGAATAGCTGCTAGGAGCCATAAGAGCCGTAGATATGTGGGGAGGCAGCCATATTCTCCTCTCCTCACTGCCACCCCACCCCATCCCAAAATGGAGAAGTTATATTTTCCCTTGGAGTGAAAAGGATCAGCTTATCAGCTTCCTAGATCTTGCCACACACAAGCTGAACCATTATTATATTTGGAGAGCAACATATATATTTGACAATGAATAACTGGGTGCACTCTTAAAAAAAAGTGTTCAGTATCCCATATAGATATAAGGTATTGACCAGCCTTTAAATCCACCCCACAAAACATGTGTAAAGTGGTAAGGATTTAAAAGTATGCATAATCAAATACAAGAAACATAAACAAATATAGCCCATTATACTCATTATACTTTTTCTGGAGTATAATGGAACTGCTGAACAGATATTTCACATTCACCTTGGACCTGTACTACCTGAACAGTTCCAAAGTTTGAGTATGGAGTGTCTTTTTAGAGGAATGGGAAGAAGGTCAGTGTCCCTTGATTGCAGAGAACATGATGGTGGGAATTGGGGGGAGAGGAAGAGGTAAGAAGATTGTAAAGATGATTCAGCAAAATTAACCAAAGGATCAAATGAGTCTGACAGTATATATGGTACTCCAAACTCACTGTTGCCTACATCTCCAGAGAAGAGGGTGAGATATCTTTTCTTATCTCTTCTGCAGGTTATTATAATTAGAGTATTCTATTTTTGTTGTGATATATGATGGCTTGACTCAGTATTTTGCAAAAATCAAGCCCTTTTCAGGGCTGTTCAACCACCTTTGGTGTCCACCACTCTCCCCTGTGGCTCCAAGAAACTGTAGCAAGCGCAACGGCCACATCCCAGTAAAACCATCTCTACAGACAGGCTAAACGAGGTTGAAGGTGACTGACAGACCTCTCAAACCTGTCAGTGAATTAGGGGGATGTCTACCCCAAGCATGTGAAGACTTCCCTTGGCAGAATGGGTGGATGAGAACAATTTGTTCCAACAGCCACGAAGGTGACTGAAGCAAGCACCATGGAGTGTTTGAGAACTTGGTCAGACATCAAAGAGGCCAAGGTCATCCACTGCGTCCCAGCCCATCACCAGTCATCTTGGCTTTTGTCTTGCCTCTGAAAGTTGATGACTCAGGAAGAGAGTATGAAGCTCGTGACTGTGCTACTCTATCTCACTTCCATCCGTGTACAAGTCATGATGATCACCCTCTGATGGGGCTGGTCCTCTGAAAATGAAGGACAACGACAAATGGCAAAATATTGGAATTCCTGGATCAGTCTGATGATTTGTGGGGAAAGGAGGACAAAATTCTTGAAATCCATACTGTCTCAGAAAACCCCTTAAAAGAGTACAATAATAATACTCTATTGTATCGTTTCTTTTCCTACCTGAGCTCACCTCAGTCATTTTCTTTGTTGGCTTATGATCCAGCTCGGATGCCCCAAGTTGGATTTCCAGTAAGGTTCAGTCTTGGACCTTCTTTCCTCTCTCTCAGTGATCTTATCCACTCTAAAGGTTTCAATTATTATCTCTACATAGATTTGTTTCAAATCTCTGCTTGATTAAGTAGAAATAACACTGGATTGAGAGTTAGAATAGCAGGAGTTTAATACTGGTTCTGCTGTTTGGTATCCATATAACCTTAGGTGAGTTACTTTACCTCCTTGGCCTTGGTTTCCTCATCTGTAAAATTCAGAAATTGGACTCTATCAGCAGCTCTCCAATTGTTTGGCCTCAGGACCCCTTTATGCTGTTAAAAGTTAATGAAGACGCCAAAAAGCTTTTGTTTATGTTTCTATGGGTGATATCTCTCAATATTTACTACATTCGAAAGTGAATTGTCTTACTATTGCTTTATTGCTATATTGTGAAAATAATTTTCACCTTATGGACCTCTATGAAAGGGTCCTAGGCAAACACACACACACACACACACACACACACACACACACACACACACACGTCCCTGGATCATATTTAGAGAGCCATTGGACTGGATGAACCATTGGCCATCAATCTATCTATTCCCTTCCTGCTTTAAGTAATGATCCTATGTATCAATTCTATTTTTAAGCAGTAGTCCTGCTCTCACATAGCTGAAAAAAAACCCCACCCTTTAATTGCCTTCAGCTGTTCTTGCCAACATCCACTTAGTCTGAACTTTAGCACTCCCGGCACTGTTTTTATAGGAACATGACATGCTTTTATATATTTGTCCTCTGTTACCTGCCCTTAGCTACCTGTCATCTTCTGCATATAATCTTTTTAAAAATCTGAGTTGGTTGGTGAATTCCCTAGGCACCTACCTTAGTCTTTTCGGGTAACTCCTGTTTTTCCTCCTCATTGGAACTCTCCATGATTTCAAAAATTCAACTTTTGAGAGTTTCTCATCCACCTTGGGCTGACTTTCTCAATAGAATTTTAGTCCATGGGATCCTAGCTATCTATCTTTCCTCTGAACTCAGTGAAATCTGTTAACCCAAAATCTAGGAATGCATATCCAACTATACCTGTTTTTCCTTACCTTTTCTATCACAAACTCTAGGAGGGCTAACCTGATCTTGTTGGGGTAGAAATGATGGGAAACTTGGAAGAAGTTCAGGGCTTCTAGGGTCAATAGGGAGACAATGGAATTTATTGAGCAGAAGGGGTACATGGTCAGATCTATGCTTTAGGATATCAGTTTGGCAGCTGGGTGGGATAGATTGGAAAGGGAAAAGTATACCAATTAAGGGGCTATTTCAGTAGTCTAGAAGATAAGTGATGAGGACCTGAATGAGGATAACAGTGAGGTTTCAGACTTGAGTGACTGAAAGGATGGTGGTACCCTCAACAGAAACAGGAACTTCTGGGGAGGGGGAGGGTTAGGGCAAAAGGTAATTTAAAGTTCTTTTCAATAGATTGCAACTCCTCCCTACCAACCCATACACATGTGCTCATTCTGAGCCACTCACTTAATCCTACTGAAAACAAAAAGAGTAGAGGAGGATTCTTACTTACCACTCCCTATCCAAGGGTCTATCCTGAGGTGCCTGATTCAGCTGAAAGGTGAAAGGGGATTGGGAGAGGGTGGGGACCCACCAGGGGGAAAGGTCAGATTTTGCTTTTGAAACTACTCACATGGGTGCCCAAGTTAAGGTTAGGTTATAATGACTGAGAGATGATGTCCCAGAGGGGTATAACAACAATATGGCTTGCCACTACTGAGACTATGTAAGACCAACAACACTAGCACACAGAAGAACTGCCAGCACAGGTTCTTTGATCTGCCTTTCTAAAGAAAGGGGTGGGGGGAAGAAAGAAAAGGTAGGGGCAATTAATTGTCTTTCACTGGGTACCTTCACTCTTTACAGTGACACCCACATTGACTAGATTGCTAGCTCTCCCTCCCTTATTGGATTGTAAGCTCCTGGGAGGCATGAGCCATTATGAACACATACTGAATTTGTTGGACAAAACAAATCATAATAACAGGAGTACACTCAATCTCTAAGCAGCTGATGGTGCTGGGCCTAGGATCAGAGTTAAAAGCTAGCCTCAGGTACTAGCTCTGTAAATTTGTTTGCTGCAGTTTTTTGAACTGTAAAATGGGGATTAAAAACACTTTCCTTTCAGGATTGTTTTGAGGATTAAATGAGATGTATTTGTTAAAGTGTTTAGTAGAGTGCCTTGCAAACAGTAGGTGACATATAGATGCTTATTCCCCTCTAAGCATGACTTTCCAGTCCTGTGGAGTAATGGTCTCCAAATAAGCCTTCCACTGATAATCCCAGTGGGCTCCATAAAAAAACAAAAACAAGTGGGTAGAAGGTGGGTCACTTCCTGCCCTCAGACAGTCAATTGTAGAATGTGTTTCCAACAGAACTGCATATTGCCCCCTTCTCTCATTATTGCCAAATAGTCCCCCACACCCTTTATTAGCACCTACAGACTGTTCAAGCTTTTAACTTTTACCCCTTGTTATGGTAATTAGGGTGGGACTTTTTTGTTTTCCCTTTTAGAATGCTAAGGTCATCAAATACCTTTGATGAGTCTTGCCTTTCAAATATAATGGCAAAGTGGACTTTTTGTTGTCTTTTGTTTCTTTGATTGAATCTAGAGTCTTTGACTTACTTAACAAACAAGAAAGCCCTAGGCCCCAGGCCCCAGACCTTTGGCTAAGAAGGGTCTGAGCCTTCAGGGCCTGAACAGGGTATAAGAGCTCTGAGGTTGGTGTTTTGTTTTGGGGCTCTCACTTACTAGAAGAGTGTCATGTGGTTTGACCATATCAGACTCTGGGTAGCCGATGGATCTCACTCCTCATTGAAAACCCAGATGTTGGTGCCTTTCCTCTGGTAACAATGGTCAGGCAGCTAGAGGCCTGTCTGTTGATAATAAAGAGGTCAGGGAACTATACGCTTTTAGGGGTCTTTGAGACCCCAAAATACCAACATGCCGGGTCCTGCTCAAAAGAATTCAACTCAAGCCTTCTCACAGCCAAACAGAGACAAAGTTTATTATAGATTTGCCATATTGGGTTGTCTTAAGAAATCTCACCTTTGTGATGCTTGTTTTCACAAGCTTGCCAGATTCCATCTGAGGTAGATGGAATCTGAGCACCTTCATGGAGGCAAGATGAAACTTACATACAGGAAGATTGTGGGAGGGATCTAGGGTGGTCCTGGGGTGATGGGAGGAGAGGTTTAGGGAGGGTCCTGAGGAGTCTAAGGAGGGGACTGATGGGACTGGGATGAAGTCAGGCTCCAGGAACCAAGAGAATAGACTAAGGGTGGGAAGTAGCTGAAGGCTACCTGGAGATAACAGACACAATGTAGGGCTAGGCCAGTTCAAGGGCAACAGACCTGGGCACAGACACCTTGACAAGATCAAGGGTGGAAACCAGCCAGACAGTGGAGGGCTAGGCTAGCCTAGCCTAGAGATTTGGGCCTAGCAATAATGGAAGGCTTATGGCCTCAGGCAAACACCTCATCCAGTGGGAAGATCCAAGGGGAGCTCAAGAGGGCACAATTTAAACCCAATCATTAACTGTATATGTTTGCTCTGTTTATATTGTCTCTCTTTGTAATTTCTGTTTGTATTTCCTCTGGAGTTCAGTGTGCTGGCTTTTCCTCCTGAATTAAGTGAGTGATATGTGCATATTTGATTAAAGTGAAGATTGTTAACCCCTTTCTTTAGAAAGGCAGATCAAAGAACCTGTGCTGGCAGCTCTTCTGTGTGCTAGTGTTGTTGGTCTTACATAGCCGCAGTAGCGGCAAGCCATATTGTTGTTATACCCTTGTGGGAACTAGGCATGTTCCGTTGTCTGTAATCAGATTCTGAGAGGAGAAGTTGGGGAATGGAAGGCCTTTTCTTGGAACTTTCCCCAGTCTTTGAAGAGTTAGGTCACACTGGTTTTTTGCCCCAGTCTTCTCCAACATGCCTCTAGGGTTGATGATCCACCTTGATCTGTCTCTTCTCTGATTAGCTGAATCCGGGTTTTTCTTTCTCCTTTTGCCTGTTGCTCCTATGCCATTGATTTTTTTTTCTAGCTCACCTTTTAAGGTACCCACTCCTTCCTCTTGAATCCCAGATAGTGGAATCCCAAATTCCAAGCTAGCTTGATGGTTTTATACAAGCCCATGAAGTGTGACCAAGTCCTTCAACCAATTTGAATTAACTTCTAGCTGAAATGCTTTTAATTGATTCAATCAGAGATTGATTGATTCAACCCAGATTTTTTTTTCATCTGAAAAAGGTGTCAGTGCTAAGCAAAGTGGGGTGATTAATTGACTGACCTAATAGACTCCCAATCCTACCCTTCCAGTGGTTACATAGATTTGGATGAGCTGTGGTTCAATATGTCCTAGAAACCAGAAAAGCAGATACACTGAAAAACGTGATGTAAGTAGGTTAGTCTATGCGGTGTTAATTCTATTTCCCAATCTAGTTATAAAGAAATTATAGTATATTGTCAAATTCACTGTAACTTTGGGGTGAGAATTTCATAATTTGCATTTTAAAAGCAAGATTGTATTTTTCATGGGTATTTATAGCACTCTGAGGTCTCAACCAGCTGTGGAAAGATAGAGCCAAAGTTTAGATTTTCATCTGAGTGGTGTGTGTGTGTGTGTGTGTGTGTGTATGTGTGTATCTGGCATCCATCCAACAAGTGCAGTTAGAACTCTGAACATTACATGGAGAATAAAAAGAAACAGGAAATAAACTAATCTTATTGCCAGGATATAGTTCCCTCTTTAAATTTTTTTTAATGTTTTTATGTTTGGGACCTTGATTTCATTAATTTGCAGTCACGTCATTGTTTTGCCACTTTCATTAGTTTGGGATCTGGAATGTCCTGGCAGCTACTTTCCCACAACCCAGAAATCCAAAACTATTCATAGGCCTCAATCTAATCACTTTTTATAATTGTCCTGGAAAGACCCAAGTTACATAGAAATCCACCCTTACTCATATGGAAACCCCTTTCTGGTAGGGGTCTCGAAGCTTCCTTGTGGAAAACACCTTCACTTTATTTAACCTTAATTTTGTTTTAAAAGTTTGATGCCTTTTTACGCTAGTTATTTCCTAATATAACTACTCCCTCCCCCAGTCATCCATGATACTCTCTTGTACTAAATAAATAAATAAATAAATAAATAAACCAGTTAAGCAAAGCCAACTAACACTGTCTAGTAGAGGATTCCAATTAGGCCCATCAATGTTTATTGAATTGAACTGTATATTCAAAACATATCCAAATTTGCTATAAGACAAGAAAGAACATGATGTCAGAATGTGCAACATTCCTCCACTCTAGTCCTTCCCACCCCCTAGATCTGTCTCTGTCCCTCTCTTATCTTTCTCTGTATCTCTCTGTCTCTGACTCTTTGTCTCTTTCTGTATCTGTGTTTTTGTCTCTCTTTTTCCTTCAGTTACTAGGTAGAATCTCTAGGCCCATCACTATCCTGGTTGGCTTTCTGTGCTATAAAGGGATGTATATGGATGTATATGGCTTTTTTACAATCATTTCTAGGACTCTGTGGCCTCCTTCCTTTAATTTTTCTATCCGTCCTTTGTTTTCTTTCCACTTCTTTGCAATTCTTTTCTACCTTAGTTAGAGACAATGGAATAAATCATAAGTCATCTATTCCCACACCTTCATTTTATAGATGAGGAAACTGGGGTCTGGGGAGATTAAGCTAGTTGTTGTTCAGTCATTTCAGTCATGACCCCATTTGGGGTCTTCTTGGCAAAGATTTGCCATTGCCTTCTCCAGCTCCTTTTATAGATGAGGAAACTGAGGCAAATGGGGTTAAGTGACTTGCCCAGGGTCACACAGCTATTAAGTGTCTGAGGCCAGATTTGAACTCAGGTCTTCCTGACTCCAGGCCTCATACTCTACTGGCTGTGCCGCCTAGCTGCCCCTGATTAAATGAGTTAGCTAGTGACACAAATGGAACAAGAGTGCAATGAGCTCCTCCGAGACAGGGACTATTTTGGGTGTCTTTGTTTCCCCACAGTTACATAGGAAGACCTAATGAATAAATGCTTGCTTGATTTCTCCCCTCAAACTTGGAGCACAACGAGCTGAAATTCTTTTGTATTACTTTTTATTTATTTATTTGTTTTTTGCGTAATGCAAACCTTTAAAGAAACCCTGCAGTAATTCCCTTTGCAAAATAAAGGATCCTTTTGTAGTGCAACTAATTACATCCTTAATTAAACATTGTTTTGTCCTTTTTTTTTTAACGTATCAAGTAAAAGAAGGCATGTCTGTATATGAACCTACTCATGTCAGAGCCCCTCTTAGTGCCTGGTTCTCTATCTTACCATAAGGACGCTCCACTTCTTACATACTGCTCAATACTACCGTGAGGACTCCTGTTTATAAAGTAACTTGAATACCTTGAATTACAATCATACAATCTAAAAATCGGAACAGACCTCAGAGGTCTTCAAGTTTAACCAATGTCTTAACCAAGAATTCCTTCTACAACATACCTGACAAGTGGTCATCCACCTTTTTTTTTTTTTGTCATAGGCAAACTGTTTTATTGAATTCTTGTATTAGAAATTCATGTAGCCATGTAGGTTGTATTTTGTTGCACAGTGAACAATTATCCAGAGACAGGTAAAGAAATAATACAGTTGTTGAATTTTAGAAGATATTGTGGTTAATCCTTCACAAATTTTTTTTAATTTATTTTTTATTTTTAGTTTATAACATTCAGTTCCACAAGTTTTCGAGTTCCAAATTTTCTCTCCCTCTCTCTCCTGCCGCCTCTCCCCCAAGACAGCTTGTAATCCAATGTAGGTTCTATATATATATACCTTTGCATTAAACTTATTTACATAACAGTCAAGTTGTAAAGAAGAATTACAACCAATGGAATGAATCACGAGAAAGAAGAAATGAAACCAAAAAAGAAGGAAAAAAAAAGAGAGAGCAAATAGTTTGCCTCAATCTACATTCAGACTCCGTAATTCTTTCTCTGGAGATCATCTACCTTCTGCTTGAATATCTCTAGTGATAGAGAGCCTGCTTCCTCTCTTTGTAGTTCCTTCCAATTTGGGACAATTGATTATTAGAAGGGTTGGGGTCTTTTTTCTTCCTGTAACAAACCAAACGTGCTACCAAGCAACTTTCACCTAATTCTACCTAAGTAAAACAGTCCTTCCGCTGACACAATTGTCTCACTTAGACAGCTGTCAACTAACTCCCCAGCCATCCTCACCAATCTGACCCAGGATAAATAATTTGGGTTTCTTCGGAGGTAATTCTCATATAGCAAAGTCTCCAGTCAGTCCCTTCACCATCCTGGTATAGACGTTGCAATTTGCCAATGCCCTAAAAAGAAATGGTCAGAACTGAAGGCTGATAACTGAGATATGGTTTGACCAGGGCATAGTTAAGCATGACTAACACTGCTGTTTTTCTAGATTTTATACTATTAATGACATGTAAGACAGCTAGAGGCACAGTGGATAGAATACCCAGATTGCAGTTAGGAAGAGCTTAGTTCAAATTCAGCCTTAGACTAGCTGGGTAACCCTGGGCAAGTCACTTGACCTCTGTTTGACTCTGTTTTCTCATCTGTAAAATGGGGATCATAACAGCCTTTACTTTCCAGAGTTGTTGTGAAGATTAAAAGAGATAATAACTATAAAGTGCTCAGCATGGTTGCCTGACATATAGTAAGGGCTATATGAATGTTAGCCATTGTTTTTATTATTAAATGCAACCTGAGATAGCATTAACTTGTTTTATTGCTGTGTTACACCTGGATTAAAAAGTCCCTAGGTGAAAACCATGATGAATTTAGGCCACCTCTCACTCCTGGAAGGCATTTTTTCCTCACCTAAATCAGTTAGAAGACCTTCTTTTTATTCAGCTCAGCTCAGGGCTCAGGCTCCTTCTCCTCCAAGAATCCATCTCTGCTCTCTCCAGCCGAAAGAATCTTTTCCTCTCTTAAATCCTCGGCCCCCTTTACCACCCCCGCCCCCTCCCACCGGCCCAATATCTACCTTACATTATACATAGAGTGATAAGGACTTGTGTAAGGAAATTCCTGGTCCCTCTACTAAGGTGGATTGGCAAATTCTCTGCAACTTAACAGTCTTAGAACAGAACACTGAGAGGTTAAATGAATTGCTCCATGGTAACACTGCCAGGATGTCAGAGGTCCCTTTTGAACTCATGTCATCTAGGCTTCAAGGCTGGCTCACTCTAACCACAAACCCATACTGCCTCTTTGGATTATATTTAACTGTACAAATATCAAATTCCCCAATACACTATAAGCTCTTAGAGAGGGGCTTTGAGGCAAGGACTACGCTATCCTCGTAACCCTACACAGTGCCCTGTGCAGATTGAATTAAATTCTTTCTTGTTGACGTGAAAATAATAAAATTATCTTATATTTATATGGCACTTTATAGTTATACAGTTTTTCACATCTTATTTGATCCTGACAGCCACCCTGTGAGGTGGGTCAGTACTAGTACTATTATTCCCATTTCCTATGTGGAAATTGAGGCTGGGGGAGTGAAGTGCCTTGTACAAGGGAAGGGCGGAGCCAAGACACTCCCCTATATCTTCTGCTTCCAAGACCAGTTTTCTTTCTACCACATTACCCTGCTTTCTTGATTAATGAAATCATCCTGGGTCTCATAATTCACATACAATTTACTACCTGCACGTTTCCCTCTGCATTATGAAATATTTGGCACAGTGTGTTGGATGTGTCAAAATTTTCTCATGTTAAGACAAGGAGAGAGCTGAGATCTTATCTCTGAATGCTGGTCTGAGCTACAAGTTTTTCCTTTTTTTTTTTTTTTCTGCAGATTGACTCAGGTGTATCTCTACTGGTGGTTTGGAATCAGGGAGTTTTTTGTTCTTTTTAAATACGATCCTTTACAAGATCTGTCTTACCTGATACCAATGATCTATCTTTCTGCCTGCTTTCCTCTGTCAAGCTTGTGAAAATATATTGGTCCAGTGAGTCAATAGTATTTTAATGACATTCTACAATTCACCCCAGGGATATATTTTAACTACTCTATTTTATTTAAACTGGCATAGAAAGATACTGCCATTTATTACACTTAAATAATTTATCATTCTTAAGTCTTGCATCATGCTTTGCATTTCTGAATGGCATGTTCTTTTTTTCTCTTAATTAGAGTTTAAGTCAACTCTCAATCATCTGTATGTAACCCTTATGTCAGTCTCCCTCCTGATAAAATAGGTCCAGGAATACTTTGGGGGAATTCTCACTTCTCTGGCCTAGTTTCCCAACCCAAATTCTTATGGAACTTCCTATCTGATCTGTCCCTCCCCTCCACCTCTGGCACTGGAGTATAGCAGCCGTGTTCTCTTGCAAGCATGTGGGTTCGTTAGGCACAAAATATGAGTATATGTATTTAGAAGCTACAGGAAAGAAATTAGACTCATGTTAAAGCCCATGGAAAAGAACACTTATCTATGAGTGAGTGGTTTCCCCTAGATTCTGATACTGCCTTGGGTTTGCCAAAGCAAACCTGAGACTTGTCCCAGACTTCTCCATGTTGGAGTTCCCTTGCAAGGCTCCTTGGGACCTGGAGTCAGAAAGACCAGAATTCAAATCCAACCCCAGGCTCTTATTAGCTGTGTGACTTTGGGCAAGTCACTTAACCCCTATTTGCCTTAGTTTCCTCTTCTGTAAAAATGGGGATAATAATAGCACCTACTTTCCAGGTTGTTGTGAGGATCAAATAAGACCATATTTGTAAAGTGCTTAGCACAGTGTCTGGCCCACAGTAAGCACTATTAAATATTATCATTATTGTCATTATTACTTCTGCCGCATCTCACTGCTCTTGGCCATGCCACTCGTCTTGGTCTTGCTCTGTTGGGTCTACAATCCAAGTTCTTGGCACTTCTTACTTTTCTGCATATAGCAGTTACCGCTATTCCCAGGGGACCAGCTCTGTCTCCATACTGGATCCATTTGTGGCACACAGCTCGGAAGAATAATTCCAGACTTCTTTATTTCTGGAGACTTCTCTCATCCTGTGGATCTCATGGGTGTAAGCCCAAACCCAAAATGTCTCCTAGTGTTTAGAACACAAATTCTTACCTGGGGTTCAATAGTTTGACAACTATTTCAATACAATTGGTTTCCTTTACAATCCTATGTATTTTATTTTATGGATTTAAAAAATTATTCTGAGAAGGGATCCATAGGTTTTGCCAGACTGTCAAAGGCTTCTGTGACAAAAAAAGAGAAATTATCTTCCTGTATGCCATAAAAGTGTGCCTCCTCTCCCCACCAATTCTATGTTAGTTCATGATAACATTACAGTTTATGTCCTTTCTCAATTAGCTACCAGGTAGTTCACCTCACACTTATGTCAGTATTCCCTGGGGATCTGGGAGTTTTGGGGAGAAATACCCTATTCTCCCCAAATTGTTTTTTCTACTTTAATCTCCCAAGGGAATCTGGGTAGGGCTATTAAAATTGTTTGGGTCTATTTCCCTAAACAACTAGGGAATAGACTCCCTCCTTCTTTTAGGAACTGAGGAAGGAAAGATTCTTAGTCCCAGTTGTCTGTGTATCATTACAGGCCTATCTCATTTTATTGTGCTTTTGCTTTATTGCACTTCACAGATATTATGTGTGTTTGTTGTTGTTGGTTTAACAAATTGAAGGTTTGTGACAACCCCGCATTGAGCAAGTCTATTGGTGCCATTTTCCCAACAGCATGCGCTCATGTCATGTCTCTGGGTCACGCTTTGCTAATTCTCACAATATTTCAAACTTTTTCATTATTATTATATCTGTTATGGTGATCTGTGGTCAGTGGTCTTTGATGTTGCTATTGTAATTGTGTTAGGGCACCATGAATTACGCTGATATAAGACAGGGAACTC
Source organism: Phalanger gymnotis (assembly GCA_028646595.1). NCBI lineage: Eukaryota > Metazoa > Chordata > Mammalia > Diprotodontia > Phalangeridae > Phalanger > Phalanger gymnotis. The sequence goes on along the minus strand of CM053622.1, from coordinate 250,981,110 downwards.
AATCGATAAATGTGTGTATTCTGACTTTCCACCAACCAGCCATTCCCCCGTCTCTCTCCCTCTCCTTGGGACTCTATTCTGAGATAGAACAGTATTGAAGAATACGATGTGAACTTAGTTGATAAAGCAGCAGTACAGGTTGAGAAGATTGACTTCAATTTTGAAAGACATTCTACTGTGGGTAAAATGTCATCAAACAGCATCAAATGCTACAGAGAAATCTTTTGTGAAAGGAAGAGTCAATGGATTTGGCAAACTTCATCGTCTTATTTTAAGAAATTGTCACAGCCTCCTCAACCTTCAGCAGCCACCACTCTGATCAGTCGACAGCCGTCAACCCTCCATCAGCAAAAAGGTTATGACTCGCTGAAGGTTCTGATGATGGTTAGCATTTTTTAGGGCAATAAAGTATTTTTAATTAAAATATGTACATTTTTAAAAACATAATATTATTGCATATTTAATAGACTATGGTGTGATGTAAACCTAACTTTTATATGCACTGGAAAACCCAAAAATTTGTGTGGCTCCTCTTATTGTGATATTTACTTTATTGTGGTGGTCTGGAAGTCAACCCGCAATATTTCTGAGGTATGTCTGTATATACATTTGCATTAAGCAAACAAAATTTTAATCCCACCAGGGCCTTCCTCTTCTTCCTATTTGTCTGTATAGGCTCTGGGAATGTAAACTAAGATTAATATTAGTATAACCAGTTGTGCTGTCTAGCAGGGTTGGCTATATAAGGTGAAAAGAAAAGAAATCTTTCTAAACCCTCTTGGCTGGAGCCTATCCTTGGAATGTGGACATTACCATCCTGACTGGGCCCCTCCTACTCTCCTCCCATCCTAGTTACCATGCTTATCCATCCCCTGAGGAGGGGTGTTTTCTGAACAAACTGGAGAGAAAAAATGAGAAGCCAGTATGACTCGATGGTGCCTAGCCTTTCTCACCAGACAATGATAGCTATGGACTCTCTTTTTTTGCCTAAAGCAGGGGTTCTTAAACTTTTTTTTTGTGTTGTGGAATAATAACAGCTAAATATAGCTGTTAGTTGTTAGTATAATATAGCTGTTAATACAGCTGAATAAATAGAAGCTGATTTAGCTTTTACTATCTGGCATGTACTGCGCTAAGAACTTTACAATTATTATGTTATTTGATAATCACAACAATCTTTGGAGGGAGGTGCTGTTATTATTCCTGTTTTATAAATGAGAAAACTGAGGCAAACAAGGTTAAGTGACTTGCCCAAGGTCACACAGCTATACGTATCTGAGCCAAATTTTAACTCAAGTCTTCCAGACACCAGGACCAGCACTGTATCTACTGTGTTACCTAGGTGTCCCATAAAGGGCAATTATGACCAACAATAATTTTATATCTAAACTAAGTCTTTAAAGCACTAATTAAACCAAGAATCATAAACAAACTTAAAGAAAAGGGAACTTTGGATAAATGTTTTCTCTTCTGAATTGGAAGAAAAAAGGAAAAAGGGGGTGGGGTGGGAGAGAAGGGATGGCAGTAAAAGTGCTTTGGCACCTTTCTCAGATTTCCCAGAGTGAAAGATGCACAAGCTTCGGTCTACAACAGACCACTTCATCCCAGTCTTGAGTCCCCTCTCCAGTTTCCATTTCTTCTCCTGGATTAGAGCAAATTGAGGCTTATATCTTACATCTAAATTAAGTCTTTAAGTACTAATCAAATCAAGAATTATGAACAAACTTAAAATAAAGCAAAAATTTGGAATAAATGTCATTTGTATTGAGCAGGGGAGAAGCATTATATTCAGCTTTGGGCCCCCTAGATGAAGAAGGCCATTAGTAAATTAGAGAGCATCCAGAAGAGAAAAATCAGAATGATCAAAGTCTTTGAGTCAATATCATTTGAGGATTAGTTCAATACTGCTTAGTCTAGAGAACAGTTGGGGAGAAAGGATATCTGTCTCCAAGTTTGTGAACAGTTGGTAACGCGGAAGAGGGATCCCCTATTTGTTTGAATTTTTCTAACAGTGGCTAGATTACCAGTTTGGGGCTATGTTATAGTGGAGGTCCTTTTAGGTTTATGTTGGACTACATAAGATCCCTTCCAAATCTAAATTCTACGATTTGGGCATTCTGCTATATCACACAGTTATTATCTAGAGTGCTTGAAGAATCTCACAGTGGTAGAATATACTACTGCCTTCATCTAAGAATAAAACACAACTCCAAAATCTTCAATGTACAAAATAATCCAAAGATCCAGTAATTGTTCAAAGGAAGAAGGGGTGAGTGATGATGATTGGTGATTCTGATAAGGGACATTGAGGTAGCTATTTGTGGAGCTGGTAACAATAACAGAGAGGTCTGTTGTGCTCCCAAGGTGTGTAACCAGGAAGTGGTGGAGAATTTCCCCCAAATTTTCAAACTGCTTTTAGTGGTAACAGATGATTGAAGACAAATAATACTACCAGAGGAAATCTAGATTCTAAAATTTTAGGCTAGAAATTGAAGACTTTGGGGACATGGGTGATAATTTCATCACTTTTTTTCCATTGAAGGCAAAGGCTTTAGAAGATAGTCATCTGAGAAAGAAAGGTGCATTTCTGGACTCTCCTTTAAAATAAATGAATGACAGGCTTCTGTCCAAAGTATGCCTGCTAAGAGCTAGACTCTTGCAAAACTTATTTTTAGAAAGTTTTAAAATTTAGAACTCTAACATTTTGCTAAATACAAGTACTTTTTTTCTTTAAACAGAAATATTTGCCTTCTGAGGCAGCTAGATGGCCCAGTGGATAGATGGTCCAGTTGCGCCTGGAGTCAGGAAGATCTGAATTAAAATACGAAACTCACTAGCTGTGTGACCTTGGATGAGTCATTTAATCTTTATTTGCCTCTGTAGAAAGAAATGGCAAACCACTCTAGGATCCTTGCCAAGAAAACCCCATACACAGTGCTGGCGTGATATGTTCCATGAAGAGTCAGACATGCCTGAATGACTGAACAAGAACTTGTCTTCTAGTGGAGACAGAAAGGCAGATATGTGGGCAGCAACGCACATGTGCCTCCCAGGGAGTGCAGAATAGCTACTGAGAGTGCAGTCCCAGCATGAGCCACTATGTGGTATTCTGAGCTCCAATTACCAGCCCAATCACCCTTCACACATGCCCAGAAATGGGCTGCCTGCCTGGATCTTTGCACGTGCTCCAGGAAGCACTCCCAGCCTTCTAGGGCCTGCTGCCAGCCAAGGTGTCATTTGGCTCAATTGAGGATTTGAATGCCAAGATTATTATCAGACAATTATCTGATGACTTTATTAAAATGGCTCATGCCCCTGTTTCCCACTAAGATTCTTTTCTCCTTCCCAACTTAACATGATCCAAGGGAATACACACTCACATTCTACATCAGAGTCCATTTACTAGATGGAATTTTAAAAGGTATAACATTAAAACTCTTAGTTGCACTATTGCTCTGGTGAAGATGTGAAAACTGCTATTCACCTTGTTCTAGTCTTTGGCAGGGTATTGCCAGGCTAAGATACACCTCATTACCTTTCAAAAAAGCAGATTCTTATGTTCAGAGTCAATGAGGGAAATGGAAAAATCAATCCACTCTGGCTCCCGATGTCTTCGTAGGCAGGCCATCAGATGATTCAAGTTCATAAGCCATCTTGCTCCAGGAAGTCTCACTGGTGGTGTTTCCTTCATCTAGGCAGCCACTGCTTGCCCCCGGGTGCTGAAGGGGTGAGGTGGATGGAAAGGTGGGGGGCAAGGAATGTCTTCTACCAAAAGCAGAATTATCCCCATAGTCTAGACTGCAAACGTATTGATCTATGCTGATTTTTCCTCCAAGTGTCTTTGGAAGTATCTGGTATGCTTGCCTAAAGCAGTCTATTCACTTGGCTCTAAATGCTTCCAATCAGTTTAATAATTCACACCTTTTTGGCAACTCTAGTTAGATTAATCCCTTGAGGATAGATAACAGATATTCTGCTCCACCCCCTTCAGCGTGGGAAAATTCACAGAGACTTGATGGATAGGATCAATGTCTAGAGTGTGGCTCTGGAAGGGCATATCTTATTTAAAATATAAAGGAGTTATTACAATGTTTTCTTAAATTCCACAACCTGTTGAGAAGATCTTTGATCAACTTTGGAGGATTACAGGGCCATGGCCATTGGATGACAACAACTGGAAATATGTGTGTGTGTGTGTGTGTGTGTGTGTGTGTGTACACACATGCATGTACATACATATGCATACTCACACCTATGTATACACATACACATGTATATAAAATATATTTTTTGTTGTTCAGTCTTTTCAGTCATGTCTGACTCTTCATTTGGGGTTTTCTTGAAAAAGTTACTGGAGTGGTTTGTCATTTCCTTTTCCAGCTCATTTTACAGATGAGGAAACTGAGGCAAACAGGGTTAAGTGACTTGTCTAGGCTCACATAGCTAGTAAGTGTCTGAGGCCATATTTGAATTCAGGAAGATGTCTTCCTGATTCTAGGCCTGGTGCTCTATCCACTGTGCCACCTAGCTGCCCATATATAATAGATACACACATACATACATACATACATACACAGCTACAAGCATGGCATATATATACTCACATATACGCATACACACATATATGTATATATATACATATCTATGTATCCATATTTATGAAAGAAATTCAATAATTGAAGAAAGAGAGCCGATTAAGGTTTGGAGCAATTATGGAATGAAACCCTTGCAGGGGAGAAAGAGAGAATTTCTCCCTTCTTCCATGCCCCTAATCCACCATGTAATCAGAGCTGCTTAGCCAGAGAGTTCAAGACCCAGTGTAAGGAGCAGAGACACATACTTCACAAAGACTTTGATACAGAGAGCCAATGATCTGAGAGAGGAGGCAGCTTCAAGGAACATGAAAGCAGGCCACAAAGAAGAAGGATGTGCATGGACTCAAGAGAGAACTAGTCTTGGCAATTGAGAATTATGTTACCGAAAAGTCCCTTCAATTCCAGGGTTGTGAGTTACCTTGGCAGGTGTGTTATTTATATGTGCACCTCAGTGCCATTGTATTTTGTGTGTGCTCATTGTTCCCATGGACACAGTATATATCTATGGAACATTGTGTCTCAATTTTCTGGGTAGAGAGAACATTTGTAGCTACTTTTTTGTTTTTTAACCATACTACCTAAGTAAATTTCTTTGCTAAGAAGTAATTGAATCTTCTGGCTGACTGTTAATGGGAAGCATACTAGTGGGTGCTCATGAGCAGGACCCTGGGCCCATGGAGTAGTCTTAGAACCTTAGAGTAACAGCTTCCTTTGGAGACCTAATTAATAAAAATGCAAGGTGGGGCAAAAGTCCAGAGGAAGAGTTACAAAAAACAAACAGAACGGTAAGAAATAAAGTGTGTAGAATAGCATTGTATTTAAGAAAATGTAGGCAGGTGAAGAAACATAGAAACTGGTGGGAGGAAGCATTTGGGTGAAAATAAACAGAGACAAAAGATGAAAGTGATTTACTATAAACCACCTGCTTCCCAAACTCCATCACGCAGGCTTTTAGTTATCTAGGAATGTTTCCTGCCCAAAGCAGAGCAGCATATAATTTCTTGATTCACCTTAATGATTATTTTATCTATCAAAAAGCCGAAAAACTAAAGAGAGGGATTTCTTTTCTGGCTTTTATTCTCACCAACATGATTGCTTGGAGAGTATAATGGGAACCAGAGAAACAGCTCTATCTTAGAATTTGTGATAAAGTAAAAGAAAGTCAGGAATAGTTGACATGCACCCTAGATTTTGGAAGAGCATGTCTCAAAGATTTCAGAGAAGGAATGGTAGGATTCCATTTCCTAAACTCTACAATGGAAATCATCCCAGGAGGGTCGGAAAGTTCTCAAAAATGAATTCTGAGACCACATAGACAGATGGACACACACACACACACACACACTTCAAATGGAGAACTGTTTATTATTATTAACTGATGTAGATATGTAGGCAACTTTTCAACTGCTTAAAATTTTAAAACATATGTCTGTATAATGGATATTGGCACATGTACTGAGTACCTCCAACAGCATTTCCCCATGTGGAGAGGCTGGGAAGTCTGCTGCCAGGAGCACTGTGATGAGATGTAACAGAAGTGTAATGAAAAGACTTGGAAATTCTTTGGAGGATGCATAGACGTTCTGTAACTGGGTCCAGTCGTCTAACTGTGTGATCCACGGCAGCCATGGTGCCAATTGTGTCCCTGGAATTTAGAGTGTTTTTAAAAAATCTGAGTCAACTTCGGCCTCTCCTTCTCTTTAGCTGCTCTTTTCAATGATGGCATCTTTTCATTGTAGACCTAAGATGTGATTCCGTAAAACGGGCCTCGACTCTTTGGCTGCACATTTGTTTTGTTCTATTTGAGGTAAAGGAATTGGAGACTCCAACCTGATGAGTTTCTTTTTCTTTTTTTTTTTAATTATATTTTGTTTTGTTCAATAAGCAAAAATCCACCTTCTTACTTTTGCCCCTTCCCCCACCCTATCTCCTCTTCCTTACTGAGAACTAAGGAAAAACAAAGCCATTGTTACAAACATGCCCAGGAAAACAAAGGAAATTTCTATGTTGGCCATGTCCAAAAAATATATTTCTCTTGTGCTCTGAGTGACAGGATGCTTGGGTGCTTTGTGCTTGGACCCCAGTTCCAAGATCATATTTCTCCCAAAAACAGGACTATCTTGTAACCACAGAACTGTCATGTATTGATTCCCGAAGTTATCATATTCAATCCAGAAGTCAAGCTATAGACATCAGCTCTCGAAGCTGTCTTGCTACAGATGTAACAGACCAAAAATAGACCCCTGAGAAACCCTTTACTCTGGCTTCCTGTAGTGAATGACGGTAGTGACCAAGTTTATAAGTTATCACCTAATTAGCATATCTGCCAGATAATCCACTACTTTTTAGCATCATTCCTGTTAGGTTGCAGGTTCCTTAAGAACTCTTGCCCATTGAAAAGCATAACAATTAATCTTTGCGACCCTGACTTAAAGAATGCTTGAGTCCGTGAATTCATTCCAGATGATCATATCCAGCACTCCGGTCCTTGAGGGGTCCTCCCCACCCCCACTGCAACATGAGTACTTCATTTCTCTATCAAGAAGTGAGTAGCACGTTTCATCATTAGCCTTCAGGAATCATAGTTGATCATTACACGGATGAGAGTTCCTAATTCTTTCAAAGTAGTTTGTCTTTACCGTATTGTCGTCTTTGTGTAAATTGCTCTATTTCTGTTCCCTTTGGGCTGAATCAGTTCATATGGCTACTCAGGTTTCTCTGAAACCATTCCCTTTATCACGTCTTGCAGCACAATAGTGATGGGGTAAGGGTTATTGATACTGATGGGATATAGGCTCTGGGAGCCCCCTTGAACTCTCCTGGAATCTTCTCCATTTGGTGAGGCGTTGGCCTGAGGCCATAAGCCTTTCATTATGGATAAGCCCAAATCTCGGTAACTCTTAACCTAGCCTAGCCCTCCTTGTGCGGCTACTTTCCACCCTTGATCCTATCAAAATATCTATGCCCAAATCTGTTACCTTTAAACTAGCCTAGCCCTCCACTGTAGATCAACTTCAGGTAGCCTTCAGCTATTTCCCACCCTTGATCCCATTCCTGGAGTCTGACCTAGTCACCCTAGTCCCATCAAGATCCTCTTTGGACTCTTCCTCTAGATCGGTCCTAAACTCCTCCTCCCATCATCCCAGAACCATCCCTAGATCCCTCCCACAGTCTTTCTGTAGATAAATCTCATCTTGTCTCCATTAAGGTACATAGATTCAATTTAGCTCAGTAGATTCAATCTGGCCCTCTAGCTAGTGGCACAAATGTTGAGATTTCTTAAGACTTTACCCAATATGGCTAATCTTTAATAAACTTTGTTTTTCTTTGGCTGAAAGGCGGCTTCAGTCGAATTCATTCAAGCAGGACCCAGACTGTCAGTATTTTGGGGTTCCCTAAACCTCATCATATGGTCCCCTAACCTCATTAATAGTATTTCATTACATTTA
>CM053622.1:250937437-250972566 GCA_028646595.1 Phalanger gymnotis | reverse complement strand
TGAGGAGGCTGAGACAAGCAGGGTTAAGTGACTTGCCCAGGCTCACACACCTACTAAGTATCTGAAGCTGCATTTGAACTCGGGTCTTCCTGACTCTAGGCCCAGCACTCAATCCATTTTGCCACCTAGCTGGCAAGGAAGAAGGCTAAAGCACTAGTCAAGGGTGGGGAACCTGTGGCCTTGAGCTACATGTGGCCTTCTAGGTCCTTGGGTGCGGCCTTTTGACTGAGTCCAAGTTTTACAGAACAACTCCTTTTATGAAGGGTATTTGTTCTGTGAAGTTTGGATTCAGTTAAAGGGCCTCGCTTGAGGAACTAGAGGGCTACATGTGGCCTTGAGGCCAAAGGTACCCCACCCCTTCGCTAGATAACACTGAGTCTGGACTACTGGCAGGAAACTAAAGAACCAGGCAGGAAATGAGCAGCATAGCGGAAGATTACTACTGACATCATTTAAATCCATGAGATTATCTACAAATTAGTTTCAAAAATCAATTACTTTTTTTTAAAACACTCAGTATTTTTTTTCTTTCTCAATTTAACTGAATTAGCTGTGCCCAGATTCTCCATCACTTAGTCATTCATTTACCGATTCATTCACTGATCCAGTCATTCAGTTAACATTTAATAGGGATTTAGTGTGTGTAGAACACTGTGTCAGGAGCCTTCAACTGTCACCTCCATGCTGATGACTAACCCAACCTCTCCTCCAGCCACCCCTCCCTCCTAACCTCAAACCCTGAATTCCTAAGTGCCTGCCTCTCCCTCCAATGCCTCTACTAATATTTGAAACTCATCACTTCCAAAGAAGATCTCCTCATCATCTGGCCCTCCTCTCCTCAAAACCACTGCTCTTCATAACTGAATCATATTTGGTAATTGGGCCAGTTCAAAACTTTCGTGTCATTCAATTCAACAAACATTCCTCAAACGAGTGAAAAATTTGGAGTGGGAGTGGAATGGGGGAAGTCAGTTTAGAGAACAGGGATATAAACTTGAAAAGGAAAAGAAAGGAAAGTCTCTCATCCCTTTAGCAGAAGTAAGGAAGAAGATTAATAAAGTCTGTTCACAGATTGGTAGAATGCAAAGGGTTTACCAAGTAAGCTCAAAGTCAAACCATCTTCTTTCCTTTCCTCCTCCTCGCTCCACTCCCTTTTTTTTCCTTTTAAATTAAGTTATTTTTAGTTTGCAACATTCAGTTCCACAAGCTTTTGAGTTCCAAATTTTCTCCCCCTTCCTCTCCTCCCCTCTCCCCTTGCCCTGACGGCATGCAATCCAATATAGGTTCTACATATACCTTCACATTAAACATATTTCGACATTAATCATGTTGTAAAGAAGAATTAGAACCAGTGGGATGAACCACAAGAAAGAAGAAACAAAATTTAAAAAGAGAGAGCAAATAGTGTGCTTCAATCTGCATTCAGACTCCATAATTCTTTCTCTTGGATGTGGATAGTTTTTTCCATCATGAGTGTTTCCTCTGCTCTCTTTTAAAGGGGACCACCTTGGAGAAGAAATCCCTCTACCAGGTAAGATCAGCACCTTCTTTGCAATTTATAGTCCTAATAGAGTTGCCTTGGGCACTAGCAGGTTAGATGATTTGTCTAGGGTCACATGTCTTAGGGGTACTTCAGGGCAGCCAGGCCCTTTCTATTCACTATGCAATGGTGCGGCACCCTAACCTCTTTTCTGTTCCCACTGCCTTTGTCTAGTCCAGGTTCCCATTATTTGCCAATGGATGATTGCAATAGCCTTTTAACTGGTCGTGCTGATTCCAGTTTTTGGCCATTTTCAGTCCTTGTGTGTTACTGCTGCTAGACTAACCTTCCTAAATCGCAGTTCTGATACAGCATTCCCCTGTTCCAATCATTTTCAATAGCACCCCATCGCTTACTGAATTAAATTCAAGGTTCTCAGTATGATATTCGACACTTTCATCAATCTGACTTCAACCTGAGTTGGTGCAGATTAACCTCTGAGATCTTTTCCAGCTCTAACATTTTATGATTCTAGGATGCTTTCCTGGCTATTTATTATAATACTTCCCTTCAATAACCTGTGTGCCATGGCCAAATTAGATTAATCGAAATTTCCCATGCTTTCCTACATCCTTGTCTTTGTTCAAGTATTTCCCTTTTTCTGGGATGCCTTACTCTACCCACCCTTTCTCTCTACTTTTTCTCATCTTCATTTGTGGTGGCACAGTGGATACTGTGCAGGGCCTGGAGTTGGGAAATACTGAGTTCAAATCCAATTACTAGCTGTATGACCCTGTATAAGTCACTTAACCTTTGTGATTTTTCAGGGAGTCTGGCAACAGGCCTGGATACAGGTTCCAGGACTGGTCTGTGTCCTTCTCTAGTTCTTTAGAGGTCTTTCTCAGAGCTGACCTATCTTGAATTGCCAGCTCCTATCTTCTGTTCCAATTCCCCCAGGCCCCACCTTTGCCTGTTCCTACCTGTTGTAGGGGATCTGCTCTGGATCTTACAGGACTCAGCTACTTCATTGATGCTCTGCTGGATTTATTTATCAATGGTTAGCATCTACCCATCCCATTATACTTTCCCCGTTCCAGTGATTCTGAATTCCCAATGCCCACTTGCTTTCTCCCGTCTCCCTCAATCCTACCCCACAAATATCTCATTCTAGATCTCCTTGCCCCTTCTGCTGCGCTCTTTGCAATTTCTGCTCCAGAGTTAACAAATTTGTTTTCATTATAAAACTTTTCCTTTCTTGCACCTTATATTTTTGTTTCTAATTGAGAGCTGGCTCCTTAATATTTGTAAAAAGTGCCTAACACAGTGGCTGTGCTTCATAAATGCTTAATCCCTTCCTTCCCCTTCTCTTCTGGTGACACTGCATTTCTAGACACTTTCCAGTACTGGTTACACTTTCACTCTTATCCTTTGAATCACTGGTTGTGATGGGGGAGTCAGACTACCTGCTCTCCATTGCCTCTTTCAGATTCTGCCACAATCGCCAACATTCAGCAACCTCTCCCATTTTGAGGTTGATTTAATTCAAATTTGTTGTTATGTTGTTATATATTGTTATGTTATATTGTTATATATTGTTATATTATGTATTAATCAATAATAAACATTTATTTAGTGCTCACTATGTGTCAGACACTGTGCCAAGCGCTTATATATACATATATACTTGAATATATATGTGTGTGTATACGTACATATATACATACACATATGTGTGTATATGTATATATGTGTATTTATATCTTACTCAAACAAACATCTCAATCCTTCAATCTACTGAATTCTGTGACCTCCCCATAGGCAGCTAGGTGGCACAGTGGATAGAGCAGTAGGCTTGGAATCAAGAAGATTCATCATTATGAGTTCCAATTCGGCCTCTTACTAGCTGTGTGACCCTGGGCAATTCACTTAACACTGCTTGCCTCTGTTCCTCATCTGTAAAATGAGCTAGAAAAGTAATTGGTCAACTGTTCCAACATCTTTGCTAAGAAAACCCCAAACAGGGTCACAAAGAGTCAGATGCAATTGAACAACACCGCTCTTTCACCCAACCTCAGCTATATACAGTGATCACAGCCATGATCTTGCTATCATCTGTAAAGTGTCCCACTTTCATGTTCATGAATTCTGAAATTCCTTAATCTGATCATAATCTTTATTCAGCTTGTTTTCCCCTCTGCCTTATGACCCCAAACCCTGTTCTTTATCCTCACTATGACCTGTAATTCATCCGCTCCTCAGTTCTTTCTCAGGCTATTCCCTTAGTACTACCTCCATTTTCCTCCCTTCTCTACCTTGACCCTTAAGTGAACCAGATCAACTCTGCTCTGTCCCCTGATCATGCCTTGCTACCTAGCTTTGGATTTTTCCCATCTATCCTCAGTCTTCATTTTTGTTCACCTGCTGCTGAACAGAACCATGCTGAATGAGTCCACCACAAATTTATTTTATATAAAATTAACTGGGCCCTCATTGCAGCAAGAAATCCTTTTATACCTCGCTAGTTGATTCAGAATCTCACTCACACCATAAAGCTATTCCAAACATTTTCATCTATCTTTAAGCCTCCCATGGCACTCCCTCCCCCTCCTTCTCACTCGAGGGCCTTGATTCATATTTCACAAACATCTGAGGTCATTTGCTGAGATCTCCTCTTCACTCACATTGCTTAGATATCTTCCCCCGCTGTCTTCTCTTTCACTAGCCTAACATGAAGATGTAGACCTCATCTGGCTAAGGCAAACCCTTCGACATATATCTTTGATTCTATTCCTATAACAGTAAGGCAATAATAACAATGTAGATGATAATTGTCAAAATGCCTATGTAGTTCTGTATCACAAAGTATGAGAGACTGTAACATAGAAGGTAGAAGAAGTATAACATTTATTCAGACACCAGAAAATCATATCACATAACCAAATGTTTGGCTCCCACAGCCAGTCATCCCATTTTATCATAACAGCAAGGAACCCAAAACACCATATCAGAACCTGGAGCCTGGCCATCCCAAAACCTTTCCAACCCCGTGCTGTGATCTTCCCAAGGACAAACTCACATTACAGCTAAGTCAGCCTGTTCAGTTCTAACAATCATGAGGACAGCCATTAGCAGCCATTAGCAGCCATAACTGCATTCTCTCTCTCTCTCTCTCTCTCTCTCTCTCTCTCTCTCTCTCTCTCTCTATCTCTCAGCATTTCCTGTGACATAACTTCCTTCCTTTTCCTGTCAGGAAGCTCCTCCTACCACATGCAACTTAGGTTTCCTGTGATGTAAGCAGGTCATATGGCCTATTAATGGGTGGGAAAGAGCTTCAAATCTAAATTGCTACTATAATTCCATAGCAGATTACCTTGCTCCAGCATCATCCCCACTTTCTCACCAATCTTCAATCTCTATAAACTGTCTGCTTTTCAACTACCTACAAACATGTCCTTATTTTTCTCTTCCTTAAAAAATAAGTCTTCACCCTATTAGACCATTCCAATAAGATAACATTCTGTAGCTCTTCTACCTTTTGTGCCTAAACTCTTTGAGAAAGCCACCTACAATGGTTCTTCCACTTTCTCTCTTCTTATTCAATTTGAAATCCTCAGGATTCTTCCTTTTGACTTCATCATTCAACTGAAACTACTTTCTCTCTAGTTACCTTAACTTCTCCTTAATAGTCAAATCTAATGGCCTCTTCTCAGTTCTCATCCTTCTTGACCTCTCAGTAGCGTTTGACACTGTCAGTCTTCCTCTTCTGGGTACTGTCTTCTCTCTAGGTTTTCAGGACACTGCTTTTTCATGCTTCTCCTCCTACCTGTCTGACCATTCAGTCTCAGTCTCGTTTGAGAGATCATCTTTTGGGTCATACCAACCAGTAATAGTAGCTATCATTTTTGTAGTGATCTAAGGTTTGTAAATTACTTTACAAATATTATCCTAACTCAGCCCAAATCTTCCCTTCTGCAAGAGCCTTTCCCAGTTCTTCCCTTAGTCCCCACTGCTTGAGTCCTTCCTGTGGGATATTTTGTTGTTAATTGTTTCAGTCACGTCCAACTCTTCATGACCCCATTTGGGGTTATCTCGGCAAACATACTGGAGTGGTTTGCCATTTCCTTCTCCAGCTCATTTTACAGATGAGGAAACTGAGACAAACAGGGTTAAGTGATTTGCTCAGGGTCACACAGCTAGCAAGTATCTGGAGCTCGATTCGAACTTGGGTCTTCCCGACTCCAGGCCTGTGCTCCATCCACCATGCCACCTAGCTGCCCTATTTACATTGTATGTTCACAGTTATTTGTATGTTGTCTCTCATTAAAATGTGAGCTACTGGAAGTCAGGAGCCATGTTTTTACCTTCTTTTGTATCCTCAGCACTTAACACAGAACCTGGCACATAGCAAGTGTTTTATAAATGCTTATTGATTGACTAATGGGTAGCTGCTGATCATTTTGGTGGAAATAGTGAACGGGGGTTTAAGAGCAATAGTATTATAGGGACAGCCTGACTTCTCCTGGATATCCCTAGACCCTGGAGGGGAACAGTAAGGTTCTGGAGAGCCAACCTTTAGTCAGAGTATGGATTGGGAGAGCGAGCCCAGATCCTATATAAGGACTGCAAGCACAAATAATTAAAATACATTAGATGATGATTAAGTACACAGCAGGTATAGCTTGTCATGAAAGATTTAAGGATTGTAGGAAAACAGATTTAGAGCTAGAAGGACAGCAGAAGCGAAGATAAGATCACTTCTGGCTGGAGAGGTGAGAGGTTTCATTGAACAGGTAGCACCAGAGCTGGACTTGAATAGCTAAAGACAGTGATGCGAATTTGTTCTAGGCATAGTGGCCTATGAGCAAATGCAAACAGGTAGGAGGGGACACGATGAGACCATGAACATGTGGGGAACAGGACGGGAAAAGTTTGGTTGATTGGTTGTTGTCCTTCATTCTCAAAGAGGACCAAAATGACATCACTATGCTAGAATCAAGTTTCAGTGTCACTGTGGCTATTAGACCAATACAAGCTCGGAATGTTTTACCACACGTCGGGCACAAATAGGCTGTGTGAACATTTGGGGCATATACTCTAAATTTGCACATCCTGCATTTCCTTTGAGCTGCTTCAATTCTGCTTTGCTTGTAGAGCACAGCACCTTCTCTGTTGTGGGCATGCCATGCTGAGCGGTCCTGTGCCAGTGTCTCCCATGTCACACAATCAATTCCAAAGTTCTTCAGAGAGACCTTGACAGTGTCCTCGTATCGCTTCCTCTGACCACCATATGAACGCTTGCCCTGTGTGAGTTCTCCATAAAATTGCTAGAGAGAGCTCAGTGTTTGGGAGGCTCTGAAGGAAAGTATGGGAGAGAAAAGGTATTAGACTGACTGCCAAACTGAAGGTCTACAGAGCTGTTGTGCCGACCTCGTTGTATGCCTGTGAAACCTGGACAATCTACCAGCACCACGCCAGGAAACCGAATCACTTCCATTTGCATTGTCTTAGAAGATTCTGCATATCACCTGGCAGGATAAAGTACCAGACACTGAGGTCCTTAATTGAACTAAACTGCCAAGCATTCAAAGTTTGCTTCAGGGAGGGCAACTCCAATGGGCTGGTCACATTTGAATGCAAAATTTATGCTTGCCCAAAAAATAGGAAAAGGTAGATTGGTGACAAACTGTGAGGCACCTTATAGGGGTAAAGTGAGCTTTTTCTACTAGCTAGAAAATAGTACTGAAGTATGAATAGGAATATAGCCAGGCAGGTGAGAGCAATGATATTGGCTCTTTAGTTTAATCTTCATTCTGACTCACATTGATTCACATGTTAAGGCAGGAAAGCTCTTGTGAATGTCTAACCCTAAGTTAAATACTTATCTGTAACAGAGGACTATGATCTCCTACTCACCTACTCTCTAGACACATGGTTTAAAAAGAAAAAAACACCAAACTTTTAATTTTTGTTTGGTGGGGCTCTCCCCCTGGATTTTGTTAGCTGAGTATATGACTAAGAGGTGCATGTCAAGGCCAACAAAACTCCAACTCATGCAATGCTTTATATAATGTCGAATGTCCGTAATTATATACTCCCTTTCAAAAATAAAGTTTTTATTGCTATTTTTTTACATCATCATTTTTCAGTGTATAACTTCCTCCTCTCCTTCTCACAGAAGAGATAACTATCTCTTATCATTAAGAATTTTTAAATGGAAAAAAAGAATTTTTATGTAGGGTTTCACACCCCTGTAAGAAGTGGGAGGAGCCCCCTTTTTACATCTCTTCCTTGGGCATAAGCTTAGTCATTACAATTTCACAGCTTTCAGTTTTGTTTGTTTTGTTCTCTCTGTTTTCAATGGCGTAGTCATTGTATGTATTATTTTGCTGGTTCTATAAGCTTCACTTTGTATTAGTTTGCTTAACATTTCCCATGCTTCTCCACATTCATCAAGTTCATAATTTCTTACATCAGAATAATATGACATTAGATCCACATGTCCTTTGTTTAGCCATTTCCCAATTGACAGGCATATATTTTGTTTGCAGTTTTTGCTACTTGAAGGGAGGGAGGGAGAGAATTTAGAACTCAAAACTTTTTAAAAAAATTTATTTATTTTTAGTTTTTAATGTTCATTTTTATAAGATTTTGAATTCTAAATTTTTCTTCCTCCCTCCCTTTCCCCAAGACAGCATGCCATCTGATACAGGCTATACAGGTACAATCATATTAAACATATTTCCATGTTAGTCATATTGTAAAGAAGAATCAGAACCAAAGGGAATAATCACGAGAAAGGAAAAAAAAAGGGAGAGAGAAAATAGCATGCTTCGATCTGCATTCAGACTCCATAGTTCTTTCTCTGGATGTGGATAGCATTTTCCATCATTGAGTCTTTTGGAATTGTCTTGGATCAGGTAAAGTATGCATCTGATCCCAGATGACCCCAGAACACCTGGCATCATAGAAATAAGACTATCTTCTTCACTCTTGTTAGCTAACCTTGAGTAAATAAGGGAACATTCCAGTCCCAGACTCTCATCCCCCTTAGCCAATTACTGTACTAAAACACCTTGAAGCCGAGATCTAGAAGCAGTAGTAGGAGATAACACCATGTTCCCCACCAATTACCATCCTGGATCTCTAATACATGTTGGGGATGAGACTTTTTCTATACAAAAAGAGAAATTGGGGCAGTCATCTCAGGAGCTACCATAGCATCCTGGTCTAGGAAGCTGCCCTTTCATCATCCCCAAGCTCTAAGTACTCCACAGCACCTGCTTCAGCTCTCTTCATGGCCATTGGAAAAAACTGTTCTCATCTGCCCATTGGGCTGGGTAAAGTCTTCATGTGCTCAGGGTAGACATCCCCTAACTCACCAATGGATTTGAAACCCATTGGTTACCCTCCACTTGGTTTAGTCCATCTGCCCAGACAGTTTTCCTGGGGAGTGACCCTTAAGCATGCTACAGCTTCTTGGAGCCACAAGGGAGAGTTGGGTGAAGGCAGACACCAAAGGGAGTTGAGCAGCCCTGAAAAGGGCTTGGCAGGCCCTCATACCAGAGGTGCTAGACCTCCCTAAACACCCCATATACCCCACCTTAACAGAATAGAACTTAGATGGCCCCTTGGGGATAAAGAAGATGAAGAGATGATTCCCCAAATTGGCAGCTAGTAGCTGGTAGCAGGGCACACGACACCTGGCAGAGACTACCTTGACCAGTAAACATAGTCCTGAACCCAAGGAGGAAGTGAGCCTCCCCAAACAGGCCATATGTGTTGCCTATGTATGTGTTCAGTATATACATTATGCTATATATTATAGTATATATATAGTATATACATATATATATACAGTATATACATATACTATATACATTCCTGTTCTCCCCACTGATGATATGTGTATTCACAGACCCTAAGGGGGTCTACAATAACCCCCAAGGGTACTTGTTCTATTTCAACTTTTCTTACTATGCTATTTCGCTAAATGCATTTGCCTTGAACTAATTCTGTTTTGTGGCAAACTGAAGAAAGTGATAGAGTTTGACTAGATGGCCTCTAAGTCTATGGTCTGAAAGAAGGAAAAATTACAAAGGAAATAGTGAAGTGGTTTTTCGTTTGTTGGTTTATTAGTCGTTACCCACTCTATGTGACCCCACCTGAGGTTTTCTTGGCAAAGATTTCTAGTGGTTTGCCATTTTTTTCTCATGTGTCCTTATCTACTCAAACACTTAGCTTACCATCAATGTGAAATCCCAAAAAGGTAAGGAAGCTCAGGGAAACAGGATTAGGTGACTTGACTAGGGTTACACAGTTAGTAAGCGTCTGAGGCTAAATTTGAACCCAAATCCTCTTGATTCCAGGGCCAGCATTCTATCCACTGTTCCATCTAGCTTTGAAAATAAGGATTAAGACACACAAAAGTTAACAACAGAAATATCCACCCAACAAATGACAACTATAAAAAATCGTACGTATTTACATATACTAAGAGAACACTGGAGTGACCAGCACACTGTCCAGTGAGTACTATAGTGGTGAATCTGAGCCTTGCTCTTTGGTCTATTGTGTGACCTTGGGGAAGTAACTTTATCTCTCTGGCTCTCGGTTTTTTTTTTCCTTAGTGAAATTAAAGCAGGGGAGAGGGGGGGTGAACTATGTCATCTCTAAGTTCCTTCCTAGAGCTATATACTATGATTTTGTCACAAATCACCTCTTCAAGGAGCAGACACTAAAATGCTAATGGCTCTGATTTGTGCTGGATTGGCTGTAACTTAACAATCAGTCAGTTTGGACTAATCCAATCAAAACTATTGATGGCCAAAAGCAGAGGAGGGTCAGGGTCAACTTCAGTGATCTTAAACCCTGGTTTTTGTGAAACTTTCAAGAAAAGAAAGAATACATTTAATGAGGCTTTCCAAAAGGAATATCCCTTGTAAGACCTTGTACATTTTTTTGTTGTTGTTGCATATTCTTAACACAAACTCAAATTGAGATACAGTTTTAGAAAGAGAAACTTGAAATGATAGCATGACAGATCTATTTGAGTATTGAATGAATAGAGGCTTTGGGGGGCTCTTAGAGTGTGGAATTTCCCTCCACTGAAGCAGACAAACAACTCTACAACTGTTTTGTAATTTATAGTCTTAGGGTGTTGCCTAGGGCAGGGAAAGGTTAAGTGGTCACTGATTCAGGGTGTACCATTAAGCCACACTGCCTGTCAAAACAGGCTAACAATCAAGTAAAAGGGTTGTGAGAGGGGTGGGAGGGAAGTGCTAGGATTTAATGTTGAACAATTGTTTTTTGTCTGTTTCCTGGAACAAAGGAGGTTGTTATATAACACAACACAAGAGTTTCCTCCTTTTAAACTATAAGGTTGAAGTGGAAGGAAGGAAGGAAGGAAGGAAGGAAGGAAGGAAGGAAGGAAGGAAGGAAGGAAGGAAGGGAGGGAAGGAAGAGAATGGAGGGAGGGAAGAAAAGAAGGAAGGCAGGAAAGAAAAAAGAAATGGAGGGAGGAGAGAGGGAAGGGCAAAAGAAAGTAAGAGAAAAAGGAAGGGAGGGAGAAAGGAGGAAAGAAGGAAGGAAGGAAGACGTAAATATATAGTTTTTAGCAATTTCCAAGTTGAACACTTTCTACTATGCCACTGGGGGAGGGGAAGCTTCCTTCCCTCTGGTTATAGCTCATTTAAAAATTCCTTGATTCTCTCATACACTAATAATAGTTCACAATTACAAAACCCTTTACAGGGCAGCTAGGTGGCATGGTGGTTAGAGTGCCAGGGCTGGAGACAAGAAGATTTGAATTCAAATCTGGTCTTGGACACTTACTAGCAGTGTGACCTTGGGCAAGTCACTTAACCCTGTTTGCCTCAGTTTCCTCATTTCTAAAATGAGCTGGAGAAGAAAACTGCAAACCACTCCAGTATCTTTGCCAAGTAAACCCTAAATGGGGTTGAACATGACTGAAAAGACTCAACAACAATAACAAAATAGGGATAAGAATAACATCTGCCTCCTAGAATTGTAAGAATCAACTGAGATGATATTGACGAAATGGTTAGCACAGAGCCTGGCAAATAGTAGGAACTTAATAAATGCTGTTTCCTTCCTTTCCAATGATATGTATGTTCCAAATCTGGTAAATAACATAATTGTTAATGACTGATGGTTTCCTTTCATAATAAGCTTTGGTAATCAATCACTAGTCAGAACTTAGATATAACTTCTAAATACCCTTAGCCAGAACCATAAAAACCTACATGAGGTCCCAGGCATGTGCCTCTTCCTGAATCTTTTCTAGGACAGACTCCTGAGTTCCCCACACTTGGAAACGTGAGCCTTCCATGGATAGTCCATAGCAGAGCTAATCAACAGAGATTTGTCAGAATGCCACTTTGGAGGAAGACAAATGGCCTTCTTGATGGACAGAGAGGAAACCTGTACAAGAGAGGCTTATGGGGACTTTAGGAATCAGATTGGTGGTTTGTTCCTAAAGCATTTGATTTTTGTTTTGTTGAGGAGTAGTCAACAAAGTTTTATTGCATGCATTGATGAATGTCTGTCATCAGCCGTGCATTCATAACAATATATCAGTTTTAGCCAAGCGTTGTTTTTTTTTTTTTAATAATACCTGGCAATGGCTTGCTGAAGGAACACTTGGGTATATTCCTAATATGGAATCTGCCATGGAGAAGACAGAAACATCCATTGCAGTGGAGTTCAGGCGAGCCCTAATACCAGGCCACACTACTGATACTTCAAGTAAACTGGACCTGAATCCATCTCCATTCCCCAGCCCAACCACCCACCCAAAGCAAGGTTAATATACCACTATGGCATTTTGGGTGTAACTAGATTTGACTGTCTAAGTAACAGAACTGCAAATAGGGTTTTAAGAACCCAAAAGGATTTTTGGCCCCAAGAGATAAAGCAAGATATGACCCTCTCTTGGTGAATTCATGAGTGACAAACCCAGAGGCAAGTCTGGGGGATGGGTAGAGGAGACATGGAGACTGGAATAGGGAGAGTTTTACTTTATCCAGAATGCAAAGCATCAGATAAACTGTTAGTGCAATATTCAACTCAATTCAACAAACATTAAGTGACTAAGGCTGAATCTTGAGACTTTTGTTGGAGATGGCTCTGAAGTGGAGTAGAGCTGGGGGTCCAGTAGGTACTTGGAAATGAAGATGATGTAGTAGTAGTAGTAGTAGTAGTAGTAGTCGTAGATGATGCAGGTAGCTGATCTTGAAGACCAGCCTTGTGACCTGGGCCAAGTCACTGAACTGTTCAATGATTCAGCCAACTCCCTAAGTTGCAGAGAAGATATTACCCTGCACTGGTAGAGAGAGTTTCCTCACCTGGGAGTTCCTTACACGGATGAAATCACAGGTCCAATCCGCATCTATCAATGAAAATATTTTGAGTATGTATTTATTAAGGTCTACTATATACTTGGACCTGAGAATACATTTATAGTTGCCCTTTCCTTTTCTCATATTCCATTTCTTCTTGGCTCTGCCGCTTACTATCCCTGTGACCTTAGACAAGTCACTTAAAGCTCACTCTCTGGGCTTTAATTTCTTCATTTATTAAAAAAAAAAAAGGCAAGGGAGTAGACTAGTTAACCTTTAATTTCTGAGATCTTGTAATTCTAAATCTAAGATCCTTTTATCTTGGAGTTACATCATCCCAGCATATACACACACACACACACACATATACATATATGTATATGTATATATATGTGTGTATCTATGTATATAGATACACACATATACACACTCACAGATTACTTAAGTAAAGCCCTTTACATACTTTAAAAGCTATTATATGAACATTAGCTATTTTACTCAACTTAAAACAATAATAGCAATAATAGCTAATATTTATATAGCACCTACTATGCATCAGGCACTGTGCTAAGTGCTTTATGATTATTATGTCAATTGATCCTCACATCAACCCTGGGAAGTAGGTGCTATTATTTATCACAATTTTAAAGATGAGGAAACTGAGGCAAACAGGGTAAGTGACTTGCCCAGAGTCACACAATTAGAATATCTCAGTGGAATTGTATCATACTGAAACCCAGACAGCTCCAGGGCTTCCGCAGCATGAGAAATGATGGGAAACCTTCTGTTCCCATACATGTTTCCTTCTTCAGGTTCGAATTTAGCTGTTACAGTAGGCATATTAAATTAAAAGCCATTATTCCAGGCTTTAATAGGACTCTAGCACTTTTTGTGCTTGTCATAAGGGAAAGTAAGTTTGGTTGCAGTAACCCTTTGACCTACACTGCCCTGGAAAAGGTTGGGATGGAATCTCTGGATTCTCTACAGGATTCCAGAGGAGGTGGGGGAGGAGAGCTGCCTTTTCAAAGCAACACCATAGGCCTCTGGGGTTTTCAGATAGCTTTGCTTTCAGAAACATTCTAAGGAATAAAACTTCAAGGACAGTAAAATCTACTTTGGCCTGCTTTTGTCTCTATACTGAAGGGGAGCAGAGATTACAGCCCCCCCCCCCCAAAAAAAAACCTGAAAACAAAACTCTACCACACAAGCTTTAGATGAGTTTAAGAGACCAAATTGGCTATTGTTGGGTGAAGTAATCAGAGCTTAGGTGGAGTTTAGTAGAGGACCTGAGTGAATTTTCAAGATTGGAATGGGGGGGGCAGAATAGGGAAAAGAGGTGGAGATTCTATTCACCACCCCTCCCCCCTTTGTAATGGAAAGCCACTTCTAGTAGTTTCTATGTCCCAAATATCTGCTTCTAAAGCATCCCCACCCCGAGATAAGCTAACTGACCTCAAAATCCAATCTTTTTTTTTTTGGTAAAAATAATTGTTTAAAAAGACATGTTACTGCAGGCTACCTTTAGCCTACCTGGTAAGTCTCTTGCTCTCTATTTCCTTCCCACCAGAGTCACAGACATTTAAAGTCCAGAATTAGCCTATCACCTTTGCCCCTCATATCCTGAAGGGTAGATCTGAAATTTTTATTCCCTCCCCTTCAAAAATACTTCTCAGCTGAGCCCCTACACTTTTACAAACTAGCAAAGCAAAACACAAACTCTTATTAAATGTAGATTTGACCTTGAAGGAAAGTTCATTCTGTGGGTGCTTTTTACTAAGGAAATGGACACCACCCCTCAATGCCTCCTTCATGCCTTAGGATTTGTGTCCTTCAATTCAATAAGCATTTATTAAGTGCCATCTGTTTGCCTGGCACAGTTAGGTCCTGGGTATACTTGACCGCAAGTAGGTCATTTTGACTGTAATGTAGCTAGTATTAAAATAGCACTAGACCTGTGATTTACCAATGATGATCAACTAGTAAAGATAAGAGGGAGCATTCAAACCCATGTTTTTCCTAACTCCAAATTCAGGCACTCATTCCACTATCCAGGGTTGTACTGGAGCCAATTCTACTGGCTTTAGGAGAACTGAATGTTAAATTTTTAGCATGAACATTTACACTCTGAATATCAGCAAATGCTAAAAATCAGGGCTTGATTTATTGTTTTATTGATTGTCTAATAGATTTTAGAAGCGATGGAGAAAATGTTTACAACGTAGATTCTAAGCATTTTTCATATGGAATTTAAAAAATTTATTTGTTTTTAACACGTTTCTTTAAAATTTGACTTCCAAATTATGTCCCTTCCTCCTACCCCTCCCGCACTCTTTGAGAAGGCAAGCAATATGATACCCATTATATAAGTGATGTCATGCAAAACATTTACATATTAGCCATGTTACCCCAAAAAAGGCAAGAAAAATAAAGAAAGTGAAAAAAAAATGCTGCAATCTGCATGTAGAGTTTATCATTTCTCTCTCTGGAGGTAGAAAGCATTTTTTCATCAGGAGACCTTTGGAATTGTCTTGGATCATTGTATACAGTGCAAATCAAACTTTGATGTGTGCCCTGAACATTCTTTTGGAAAGCCAGTTGTTAATTTACTAGCATACCACTGACTATAACATATAGCCTTTCTATCCTTGATTCCTGTTCCTGATGATAACTTTTAAACAGCTTATATGCACGAGTAATGATAATGTTCCCCAAGTTATGTAGGCCTACCATACAGCTTTCCATTTCCCTTTGGGTTACCTGGAATCTTGATTCTTCTGAAATCATGATGTACTGTGATTATCAGTCACATGGCTTCATTGCAATTCTGATCAAGTCTTTATTAATTTGAGGAAGGGGGTCCCATTCCCTACATCAATATAATTTAATCAATACGAGTTAATGTTGAAGCTTTAATGTGTGTCTGTGCCGTGATAACTTTATCAGGTGCTAAAGCCTCTTTGAGTGAGAGGATCAACCAATCAATGACTCATTGGGGCCAGAATACAGTCACAAAGTGCATTCTAGCTATTAAGGATTTTTTTCTATAACCTCACTATAATTTGTGAATACTTTCTTAAGTAAATCCAGAATATTATAAAGATTTTGTCATTGATTATATATGTATGTAAATATATATAAATATATTTGTGTACACACACGTATATGTATACATATAAGAATCATCTTTTGATTGGTAGAGATAATTGGTCATATGCCTTGTATAAAAATAGTGCGTCAGGTCCAGAGTTCTACAGTACAGTGGTGAAGAACACCAAGTTCATCGGGATTTGGCCATTTGGGGAGTTGAGGCAGACCCTTGCTTCTACACAAGAGGGTAGGAAGGTAGGGGAAAAGATTTTTGTTGTCGTTCAGTTATTTCAATCATATTTGACTCTTCTTGACCCCATTGAGGGTTTTCTTGGCAAAGATATTAGAGCGGTTTGCTGTTTCCTTCTCCAGCTCATTTACAGATGAAGAAACTGAGGCAAACAGGGTTAAGTGACTTGCCCAGGATCATATTGATAGTAAATGTCTGAGTCAGGATTTGAACTCAGGAAGATGAGTCTCCCTAACTCCAGGCCCAGGGTTCTATCCATTTTATCATCTAGCTGCCACAAAAGATTTTTATCTCCTCCTTTTCCCCTCCCGCTTTTGACCATGCTAACCGAGAGACTGGACCAGTAGGAGACAGAGAGCATACTACGATAATAACCACAGCATCAGCAATAACAATAACTAGCATTTTTATAGTGTTATATATATTACACACACACACACACATATATATACATACCTATATACTCATATATACACATATATGCATACATATATATATAGACACATGCACACACACACATACCACAGAGATATTGCGAGTTCAGTGCCAGACCACCACAATAAATTGAATATTGCAGTGGGCCTATGAGCATTCCTGATATGTTTAAGCTAATTTCACCTGCCTGTTTGGTATCTTGAGCTACAATTAAGTAAAGAGATGAAATGACCCATCCAGTTGGTCAGGGGCTATTGGAGGGACAAAAGAAAAGAAGAGAGCCTGGTGGATGGGATAGAGATGATCCAAGTGTTCCCTTCAACCATTTGTTTACCTGTGATATAATTTTTATAGCCAGGTAGCACCCTTAGCAAGATCCAACATGAGCGGAAAATGTGGAAAGATGAGCTAAAGAGGACTTCAACTCAGGAGCCAGTAGATATAATGGCAAAATCCATAACAATGCTTGAACTAGATCAGAAACCACAGTAAGCAGAGCAGTTACAA
The DNA here is from genome assembly GCA_028646595.1 of Phalanger gymnotis. Taxonomy (NCBI): domain Eukaryota; kingdom Metazoa; phylum Chordata; class Mammalia; order Diprotodontia; family Phalangeridae; genus Phalanger; species Phalanger gymnotis. The sequence continues at coordinate 250,955,450 of CM053622.1, read as the reverse complement.
CAAAGCTAATGACTCTAAATCCATGTATATGTCATAGTTATCCACAACAATGAGCGTGTCGATCTTCCAATATTTTAGCTGTATTCATATCTCCAATCTTTGGGGAGGAGAATGAGGTTGTTTGGGTAGAGAGTTTAAAACTTTTGGTCATGTGAAAAGGTAAATAAAAATTAATGCTAATTATAATTAGCAGATGTAAAGGGGTACTTTACCCCATTTATACTTCAGCAAAGTTAAAGATTAGAAGTGCAAAAGACAGAAACATTGAAATATAAAGGTGAAGCCCTTTAAATACAAACATTCTAAACCTTAAAAGGGATCTAAGGTTTTAATAAACCAACTATATATGAACTTGCCCTGGGACACAGACTATTTCAATATATTTTCCCCCAGGTATACATATGAATAAGAACTAAAAAAGAGTCTTGGAAGTATAACTTAACTGGTCATCCTACGTAAAGGCAGGACACCCAAAAGAATGAGCAAGCCTAGATGAGTAGCAAAACAACTCACCCATCATAGATACTACAGACCACAACAAACTTTATGAAGATCTTCCAAAGAAAGAAAGAAAATCAAAGCCCTACAATTTTGGAGTTGTAAATTGCCTTGGCCACATATATTTCCTGCACATGTACCTCACTACTCTTATGCTATGAACATATCCACTTTCCTCAAACCATGACGTTCCATTGTGTATTTGTGAGTGTACCACAGATTTTTTCGGTGGGGAGAGAGTTTGAGTCAGAGATGCCTTATAACTACATTTCTTGGTATGTCGTTTGAGTAAATACCTTTAGTAAATAATCAAGTATACTGCATGCTTGTTAAAGGGAAGCACACCAGTGGGGGCTGAGACAGAGGTTAGATGGATAGCAACCCATGAGATTACCCTAAGAATTCTAGGCATAGTAGTACTTGCCTTTCCAGATATAGCAAGAGTGAGCCAATGGGTATGGTTGAGAGATATCTCACAAATATACATATCCAGGCTCCATATCCCTTTCCTGAGTTCTAGTCCTGCATCAACAATTGCCTGCTGGATCTTTCCACCTGCATATTCCTTAGGCTTCTCTAACCCATTATCTTTTCCTCAGGATTCACCCTTCTTCCTAACTTCCTTATTTCTGTTGAATATGCCGCTATTTTCCAGGTACTCAGTTACAACCTCAGTATTACCATCTTCACTATCACTTGCTTGAAATATTCAATAAGTTGCCAAGTCTTTTTAATTCTATATCCACAACATTTCTCGCATCCCTCCCCTTCTTTCTACTCACAGAGTCATTATCTTAGTTTAAACCATTATCATGTCATCTGAAATACTGGAATTGCCTCTTACTAGGTCTGCCTGTTTTCAGGCTATTGAATCTATCTTCTATTTCTATTCATCTATTTTCCTATTGAATCTTTCTTGTACCAGTGCCAAATTTATATTTCTGAAACCTGTGCCCGATGGCACTCTTCTCTTCAAGAAGTTTCAATCACACTCTCTTTTGTCTAAAATGTATCTATGACTATAAAAACTTTATTTGGCCTTTAAAACCTCTCAAAATCTAGCTCTATTCTATTTTTCTAGATTGATTTCACATTACTCTCCTCCTTCCCCAAGATATGTAGTGTTTATTCCAGACAGATTGGTCTACTTGCTGTTCCCCACACCTATTGCCTCAGTGTCTTTCAATGACTGATATCCCATACCTAGAATGCTTTGAGAGATGGACGTAGATGTAGGTGTAGGTGACATAGTCAATCATTCAGTCGATCAGTATTTATTAAGGACCCGCAAGGTTCCAAATATTGTGTTAATTGTGTATCACATTTGTGATACCAAAAAAAAGAGAGCAAAAAAAGTCCCTTTTCTCACGGAGTTTAGAGTTTAATGTGGATATAGATGATGTAGATATAGATGTAGATGATGTTGGTGTGGGTGTACATGATGATTTAGATATAGGTGTAGATATAAGTGTAGGTATAAGTATAGACACAGATATGGGAGTAGATGTAGATACGTGCACAGGTGTAGAGTGGAGGTAGGACAGGATGACATAAGAGCCTGGTGGTGACCTGAGGGAGTAGAGTCTAAGAGTGGTTGACAGCCAGCACACACCTGGGAGTTATTGACAGCTTTAGAGGACCAGGCAGCTAGTTGTATACTCCCATAGTGCCACCTACTGGTTACATTTGCCCAACCACTTAATACCTCAACAAATGTAATCACCTACATATTTAACTACTCATCCTCCTTTTGTTATTATCTGGATGTTACCACATCCAGCATCCACTGGAAAGTTACAGAAGACTCATTACCTGCTAAGACAGCTCATCCCACTTTGGAACATTTTTAATTGTTAGGAAGATTGCCTCTCATTGAACTGAAATATGACCCTTTCTAACTTCTTCTAGTTCTGTTCTCTGGGGCCAAGCAGAAAATGTTTGTAACGGGCCTTCCCTACAAGTTTGGAGTGTTTCGTGTGCTCCTGGTACATGGAAGGAGATGTAATTTCAGATTGGCAGAAAGACAAGGGTGAGCATGATGCTCTCTGCATACCTAAGTAAGAGACTGACTAAGCCAGTGCAGGACTTGTTTGGGGAAAGATAGGTGAGCAGAGGACACTCCAGGGAGGAGGTAGAGAAAGGACTTTGAAGCTGCAGACATTTAGGAGAAGCCAGATCTTCAACACATCCTCAATTTCCAGCTTGCCTCTCTAGAGATTTTGGAGAGACAATTTTCCCTTGAGTGAAACCGATGAGCTGATATCTAGTTCCCAAAGGAGAGCTCATTTACTCTTGAGTATTTGCTTGTATATTCTAATCTGTATAATTTCTGTTTGCTGCTTGCTTGACAAATAGGTTTACTTCCTACATATTATTTTTAATAGTCTTTTGTGTAACTAGTTTTTGGAAGGAAGGAGCTAATCTAGTGAATAAGCTAAGGGCTACCTTTCCCCTTAAGAGCAATCAGGAAAGTGATTTTACTTCCAAACCGTTAAATATCTTATTCTTAGACCAGGAATATTTGAGAGGGCAAATTGATATAATTCTAGCCCAACACTTTTCTTGGAGATAGGTGGGGAAAAGAGAAAATGCTCACCCATGTCCTTTCTCTTGCTTCTCTCAAGGCAGAAATTTTGACTTCCTTTAGAGAGGGGAGGGTCAGATCCAGATCCATGTCTATGCCACCTACAAACTGCATCTATACATTTGTATAACCCATGTAGACATATTTTTCAAGAACACATACTTATCTCATAAGTGTATTCCTTTTGCCACATATGACAACCTTTCAAACACCAGAAAGTAGCTTCTCCAATAAACCTCTTTTCCAGGTTAAAACCCTTACTTCCTTCAACTAGTCCTCATGTGGCATTGACTCTAATCCCTCCACTCTGTGGTGGCCTTCCTATAAATGTGCTTCAGTTTATCTATGTCCTTTCTATACTGAAATTCTAAAGTTGAACTTAATACTTCTGAGGCTCCCTGATGATCCATCTGTAGCATCCCCCTCACTCTTTCCCCTTTCTCACCCCTTTCCCACACTGCTAGTTAGTGCATCAGGGATTTTGTTGATATTGTCTACAGGACATAAGGAGAAATGTAACTATGGCAAGGTTGTAGATACTAGGACTAATGGTCAAAGCACAGCTCTCTGTGAGGACCAATGGACAAGTTAATTCATTGTATTCTACCATGGGCTTGCCAAGGCTGTTTGCAATCAGAGGCTCTTGCAAAGGAACAATCAGGACCAGGGAACAAACCGATCTTTCTGAGTTCTAGTTCACGCTGAAATGAAATGCGTGCATGTACATGAAGATGGCAAGAGAGTAGCCGTATTTGGAACTGGGTCAGACTAGCTATATGGTGAATAAAGGAAATTTGCCTTGAGTTCATACTAATTTTGTAGATTCAAGGCCCCCATGAGCACAGAACTCAAACATTTCTTAGTGTTGGATAGCCAGTATGGAGGCATTTGATCATTCAATGTTTTAATCATTTGGTCTTGGTGGCCCATCCCAGAAATTACCCATAAAACTAATTTTGGTAGTCTTTTATGACTGTCTTTCCATCAGCTTCATCTCTATATCCCTAATCAACTGTTTTGAATGTAGTAGCAAAGTCTCCTTTAAGAAAAAAAAAAAAAGTCAAGTCCAAAGGAAAATGAAGCAGGGTCCTATACTAAATCTCTGGATCTTGTTTGTGAAAAAGAATAAAAATGGAGGAAAGGTTTCCTGTGGTTTTAGAGAAAGATGTAAAGCCTATAAAAGTTGATTTTTGTTTGTAGAAAATCTTGCACTTCCGGAATATGCTGCTCTTTTTACTCATTTAAACTAAATGAGCACTATCCTTATTCCTATTTTCTTTATTCCCTCCCTTCCCCAAATATCCACCTTAGACTAATTATTATGGATATGAATTAAAATTATCCCAGACAGGCCAGTGAACAAACAATGTAATATACTGGTGTAAAGTACAAGATTTCTGGAATTCTTCATTGATATGTATGATACATTTTGTTTTCATGTGCACCCAGGAAACTAAATTGTTTTAAAGGAAAATATTTATTAAATACTCAATTATAAAAGATATTTTTATTCATCAAACTAAAGAAACTAGCACTTAACTCAACTTCAGCATACTTTAAAACCAAAAAAAGCCATACGATATAATTAAAGTCAAATGCAAAACCACTTTTAGGGGAGATACTGGGATGTACTCAGACATACCTGACACCCCCTGTATGTACTATTATAATCCCTTTCAATCTTTATTAAAATTCTGCTGTAGGAGGGTATGCTGGTACTAGCTCAAGAGTGAGGGTCAATTGATAAATTTTCAGCGTAAGCATTTACGCCTCAGAAATTGGCAAAGGCTAAAATCTGGGCTTGATTTATTGTTTTGTTGATCATCTAGATTTAAGGAACTGATAAAGAAAATGTTCATAATACAGATTAAACTGAAAGGTGTATTGCACATACATATTCCCTCAACCCTCCACCCTTGGAACCAGTGAGGTTTTTTTGTTTGTTTTGTTTTGTTTTTTTGGGCAGAGGCAAGCAGGGTTATGTGATTTACCCAGGGTCACATAGCTGGCAAATATCTGAGGTCTGATTTGAACTCAGGTCCTCCTGACTCTAAGAACAGCGTCCTATCCACTATGCCACCTAGCTGTCCCTCAAAGCCATTTATTAAATATTTCTGCACAGCCTTGGATGTACCTTAGTAATTGGTATCAAACTCAAAAAGAAAGACAGGCCACTAAACTATACATATATCTCAATGTGGGCCACATATTGACTTAGAAAACCAGACACGTTTATAGGTTTCTTTTTTAAAAAAATAATAAACACATTAAAATCAAATAGGAACTACATTTAATCTTCTTCAGGCCACGAATTTCACATTTGATACCTCTGCCTTAGTGTATCACTTTTCAGTAGCCAAGTTTTCATTCTTCTCGTGAGCAAAGTACACCTGGATTACAAGGCCTCCAGGGAATCCAAATGTCCAGATGAATTACTTCAGCGAATGAGATTGCTAAAAGCTGGACTAGTGTGCAGAGGTCCTCCTGCATGAGGGGTAGCAAAGTGATTCAGGACAAGATGTCAAGACTGGCTCCTTTGGGAATAGCACCAGAACCGTGCAATTGAAAGGGCAGAGTCTTTTGCTATAACTGCAGATAAAATATGGGGGGAAGGGTGAGTGTGTAGGAGTACACGATCTGGAGTTGGTTTTCCAGAAAATGAAGACATCCTGGACTGTCATTGGGAAACACAGTTTCCCACCAACTCAACGTCTACCCCACTAACCTTTCCTGAATCTATTCTTCTTTGTGGAGTGGGACATGGCCCACTATAAAGTTTTGTTTTGTTGTTTAATCTAATTACTGTTGCTTGGAAATTAAATGGCCAAGAATGATGGTGCACCCTACTGAGGATAATGAGACGGGAAGATTTCCTGATTTTAGGAGTTCTAAGCCACAGTGGGCTAAGCCAATCCAAGTATCTGTACTAATTCTGGTATCAATTTGGTGAGCCCCAGAGAGGTAGGGAAGAGAGGAAGGATACCAGGTTGTCTAAGAAGGGTTAAACCTCCAGACTTTGATGAAGTCAAAGTTCTGATCCAAAGAATTGAGTCTGTGAATAGCTACTGTACTTCCAGCATGGGTGAGATAGAGAGATCTAGACTTTTTTTTTTTTTTTTAAAAACCACACTATTGATACTCTTTTAAAAATATATTATCACTTTCCAATGTCTCCTTATTCTCATCATTAGTAGAACTCTCTCTCTCTCTCTCTCTCTCTCTCTCTCTCTCTCTCTCTCACACGCACACACACACACACACACACACACACACATACACACACATACACACACACACACACAAATAAGGGTAGTCAAGCAAAGCAAATAAAAACATTGGCCATGTTGGACCATGTATTCCTCATTTCAAATCCATAATCCACCACTTTTTAATTGAGAGGCAAGTCAGTCCTCTGGAGTCAAAATTGGCATTAATTAGAGTACTAAAATTTCTCAGTGTCTTTTTTCTTTATATTATTGTGGTCCTTGTATAAATTGTTCTCCTGATTCTGCTTGCTCTTCTCTGTATAAGTCCATATAAGCCTTCCCAGGTTTCTCTAAAGAATTTTTTTTAATCTTTTAATTTATTTTTAAAATTAGCAAGCATTTATTTTGTCTCTCTCTCACCTCCCTCTCCCATTGGAAAAAAGGAAAAAACAAAACCATTGCAACAAACATGCACGGTCGAGCAAAACATATTCCACATTGGCCATATCTAAAAACGTATCTCATTCTACATATTGAATCTATCATCTCTCTGCCATTAATATAAATGCTTTATCACTAGTCTTCTGGAATTGTGGTTGGTGATTTCATTTATCAGAATGATTAAGATTTTTTAAAAGTTGTTTGTCTTTATGATGATGTTGTTTTTGTAGAAACTTTTTTACTTCTATTTACTTCACTCCGCATCAGTTCATAAGAAGCTTCCCAAGTTTCTCAGAATTCTTCACATTCCTTGTTTCCCGAAGCACAATAATGTTTCATTGTCCGTATATATCTTACTTTGATCAGCTACTTCCTAATCTATAGGGACCCACTTTCCTTTTGAGTTCTTTGCTACTAACTGTGGTACCTTGGGAAGTTCATTTAATTTCTTAGAGCCTTGTAAATGTTAATACAATTTGAAGATCTTCCCCATCCATTAATAGGCCTATGTGACCTGCTTTGAACCTGAGTAACATGGAAGTCATATGAGCTTGGGTCATGAGAGCTGGAATGCCCTCTGCCCTTAAAGAAGGGTATATATACTCTGAAGTTAGCATTTTGCTTTGAGGTTCACTCAGGGGAAGAGTGTTCATGTGATATAGCCAGATGAGACTCTGGGTAGCTGTTAAGGAGCCCCTTGGCTTTGAAAAACCCAGATGTTGGTACTTCTCTCTCTGGTAACTATGTATGTATTACTTTTGGTCAATTTGAAAGCCCTGTCTGTTGGTCTTTGCTGTTTGTATTTGCTCTGTTTACATTTTCTTCAAAGTTCAGGGTGCTGACTTTTCCCCTGCACTAAGTGAATTATATACATACATACATATATATATGTACATATATATATATAATATGCATATATATGTATAAACATATATATGTTTGATTAAAGTAAGATTGCTGACCCCTTTAAAGTTGCTTTCCTTTAGAAAAGCAGACCAAAGAACTTGTGCTAGCAGCCCTCCTGTGTGCTGGTGTTGTTGGTCTTACACAGCCACAGCAGCTGACATTGTTGTTACAAGCCTCAGAGTCCTTTTAAGTAAAATGAAGGGGTTAGATTACATGACTACTGAGGTCCTCTGTAGCTCAAGACTTGCAATCTGAAGAGATCACATATACTTTGGAGGTGGAAAGAAAGGGAAAGACTGCTGGAGAAGGAATTCCTACCTGAATTAGTTTTTGAAGGAAGGAAAGAGCTGCAACAGGAGAAAATAAGTGATGGGATAGGATGGAGCGAGGGGAGTCCATGTGAATGAACCATATGAGTGGAGGCACTGTGAGAAGGAAGGAGAAGAGAAGACAAAAAGGAAACCAATATGCTGGAAGATAAATCACTACTCCACTACTGACCATTATAAGTCCGGCTGACACAGGAAAAAGAACACTGGTTTGGATTTATGAGTCTAGAATAGGAAGGGAGCTGAGAAGGAATCTAGTTCAGTCCCTCATTTACAGGCATCAAACTGAGGCCCAAGGGAGGTTATATGATTTGCCCAAAGTTACACTTGTAGCGAATATCAGAGGCAGGATTTGAACTCACTACTCCTCTACTTGGGAACCAGGATTTTTTTCCACTCCACTACTCTGCCTCAAGTCAGAGCACCTGCATGACTCTACTACTTTTTATCTGTGTGTTTTCCAGGTCTCAGTTTCCTCTTATGTAATATGGTGGAGGTTGGACTAGAGGATCTCTAAAGTCCCTTCCTGTTCTAAATCCTAAGATCCATTAATGGAATGAGAGTAGCAAAAATCAATAAGGCTGAAAAGATGCAGATTTGTAACACTAGAACTTGAAAAGCAATGGAAGATTAACAGGGCTCAAACACACAAGTCAAGTTTCCTCTTCTGAAATTTAAGCATTCATTCTCAGGACCAAGGCCATATCACTGTATTCTTTCCCCATCAACTACCAGTAAAAGGACCAACTAAACCTTATAGCCTGTAGCCTAACCTCAGAATGTTCTCAAATAATGCAGTTAGCAGCCTGGCCACTGGATGTTACTGTTGTTCCAAACATACCATTTATCTGTGAATGATATCTTGAATTTTAAAAGTAGTACTTTATCAGTCTGTAAGAGGATCACTTTATCCAGGACTTAATTACTTAATTCTTTAATTACTTAGTTAATTAGAGAAAACCACAGTCTAGTGTTTCCAGGAAAAGTCCAGATCTAATGATAGGAAACCAGCTCAGAAAGAAATCAGCTACCTAAATCAGCTGTGATTAATGAACACAGCTAAGATAATTTTTCTTTAAAGGATACAAAAGTGAAGTATTAATTAGCAAAGATCTAGATGAAATAGAATGTGTCTTACAAAGGCATAATTTGAACCAGCATGTTTATATAACTAGTCATAAGAATCTGAATATTTCTTCTCTGCCAGAGACTAAAGGGTCTCAGGAGTGCCCCTAGGGAAATTGAGTCAGTAGGACACTAAAAGTTATAACTAATGGAATGTGAACTGGGGCCAGAAGGAAGTTACAAGAGAGGTCTTGGTTTGCATACAGGTGTGCAACTTAGCCATGCTCTCTTTCTGGTCTTTTGTGGATTTCACCTTGGAGAAGGATTTGCAGATTTAACATTCAGTCCAAATCTTTCCATGAAGCCAGTGCAACATTTTGTCTTGTTTGGGTGCTAGTTAAGGCTGGAGAAATGAGATAGGGATAGATAAATAAAGCATTTATAAAGTGCTTATTATGTGCCAGGCATCGTACTAAGAAATCAGTATAGTTCTTATTCTCAAGGAGCTTATATTCTAATAGGGGAAGAGGAAACATAAAAAGGAACTGGAAAGTAGAGGTGAAAAAGAGGAACAGAGAATTGCTAGGGGCAAGACAGATGATGGTGAGGAGAAAAAGAACATTGAACTAAAAATCAGTCATGACCTCTGAACCTCAGTTTTTCCATCTGTAAAATGAATGAGTTGAACTAAGTCCAGATTGCATCCCAAAGGATTTTCCACTCAAATCCATTCCCACTTATGGATTATCTGGGCTTCCACAATCTCTTTCCCTAAATCCATGGGGAGGGAATGTTGAAATTCCATTCCAGATTCATAATTTTCTTGGTAATAATAACTCATATTTTATAGTAGTAACCCACACTATTATGGAGCTTTAAATGTTTACATTGTGCTTTCTGCATTATAATCATGTATGGTGGGTATTATAAGAATTCCCTCCATTTTATAAATTAGTAAAGTGAGAAGTTAAGTGCACTATGGTCATATAGATACTAAGAATCTAAGCCAGGGTTATCGACTAAAGTTTCATGATTTTAAGTCCAATACTCTTTTTTTTAAAATAAATTTTTATTATTATCTTTCATTTTTTGTCATCTTTACTTCCCAATATATCCCTCATCCTTCCTCCACTGAACCAGCCATCCTTTGATTTGAAGAATTACAAGAAAAGAAGAAAACCAATTGTGCAAATTGTGTATGCAAACAATATATCAAGCAAGCCTAACGATATAAGCATATGCCTTCGCCTCTGAGAAGAAGTGAGATTCATACTCTCATTGCTTCTTCAGGGCTTAGCTGAGTCATTATATTTACATAGAGTTCAGATTTGTTATTCTCCTTTCCATTTATATTATTACTATAATTGTGTGTATTGTTTTCCTTGGTTCTGATTTCACTCAATGTCATCTTACATCAATCTTCCCATTCTTGGAATTCTTCACATTCATTATTTCCTACAGTGCAGTAATATTTCATTATGTTTATAGACCCCAATTTGTTTAGCTATTCAATCAATGCACATTTACTTCGTTTCTAGTTCTTTGCTCCCACAAAAAGTGCTCCTCTTAATACTGGTGAATTTTTTCTATCTAATATCTTGGCTTTCAAGTTCAGTTCTCTTTTAAAAAAATAGTAAATTTTGTTTTTACAAAGCAGACAAACACACAAAGCAGACACCTTAGCAATGGTCAAGCAAAACAGCTCTAAAGAGTGACTGGGACAGCTACTTTTCATGGCTGTTTTGTTCAGAGGAAGGAAGTAGCTGTTCTTTAACAAAGATGTACCAAAACTTTCCATAATATTTAGGTGGAGTTTTGTGGTGGTCTAAGGCTGTCTTTATTTGTGTAATGTTGTTCATTTTCATCTGCTTTTTTCACTCTCCAGTGCTTTCTACTGAACCATGCTGACTGCTCTAAAGTTTACAAAGTACTTTTCTCATAACAAACATTTTACTTTGTACCCTTCTTTGGCTCTGCTCAATAAATGTTAGCTGCTGTAGATCCTGCTTTAGGATCCTTCTCCCAACTTTCATTGGACTAGCAGGTTAGGTTCTCCAGAGAGCAGTGACTACTGCTTCCCTCAGGGCTCTAGAAGTAACTCCAGGAGACTGGAATGTCTATTACTTTTGCTTATAAGCCCCCATCGAATATGTTCCAGTATATTGATCAACTTGTTGACATCAATCGTTTTTCATAAAAGGTTATTTATGGAATAGGTATAACAAGAACAGTGGTTTTTAAATTCACACACACACATACTTACATATATTAGGGGCCATACTATCCCCTTAAACACATACGTAAGGTTCCTGTAGAGAGTAGGGTCAAACTTAAAATACTAAAGGTAAACACACATTAAGGAAGACAAGGGGTACTTTGGAACTCTTGGACCTGGGAATCCCTTTTCTCCTTTTAAGGAGTCCCCACTAAGCTCACTTCTGAGCAAGGTGTTGTTGATACATGATCCACTCTCCTCAATCAGCTGTGCTGATCAATGCAGAATAGGGTGTTTATGATCACAAGTTAATCATTGCTAGGCTAGGTCAAGCAGATCACTCAGTTGCTATGCTGGCTTCTCACTAGACTAGGCTGTGGCTGCTTCCAGTTCTAGTTGCCAATTAGAACTTTCTAGTGGCTTTGATGGATCTCCTGATCTCACAGGTCACCTGGACACTACTGTGGGCACCCCCCTCTCAGAACGGTACTTCCTTCAGATAAGGAAAAAAAATAAATACAAAAGCAGGAGTATGGGGGAGGCGTATACATACTTTTAAGTTAATCTGTATTCTAAACATTTTCTCTGTCATCTTTTCATGTCTAGAGTAGACAATCAACAAAACAATGACCCAAGTACTGATTTGTTTGTTCTCTGATTTGATTTCCTTTCTAAAGCTGGTTTAAACTGACTCTGGCATCCTCCTACGTGACAGTCATGTAGGGCGACTGTCCCCTCCTGTCCCTACTGGGCAGCTTACACAATTTATGCCTGCTCTGTCAGCTAGAAAAAGCACAAAAAGTCAAGTGAGAGGCATAGCAATCCTTTTGTATTCAAATTTAATTCTGGTTCTTATCATCTGAGTCATCTGCTCTTCTGAAGATGAAACCATTTTGAAGGCTTTTTGTCACCAAATAATACGAACTCCTAAGTCATCATGGTTGAAACCAGCTTCCAAAATTCCTAACGTTAGACTGGCAGTACTCAGAAAATGTCTTTTCATACCTCAAAAATTGGGCCGTCATTGGCTAGTCCCCATATTACACTAATGACAAATTGAATTTTCAAAAATGAGTGCTTAAGCCCTGCTTGCTTCTTTGCAGAGGTGGGAGATTATGAGTATGCAATATTACATATATTGTCATTTTTTCCCCAATATGTGGATTAGTTTGCTGGACTGTTTTTCCCTCAATCTTTTTAAATTTTTTGTTATTAGGACTCATCTCTAGGAAGGGGCAGGAGTGGGAGATAGAGAAAGAGACATTGGGAAATGTAAAGGATATAAAACCAAAAGGTATCAATAATAATTTTGTATTTTTTAAAAGTGAGTGCCCCAAAGCAGGGAGCCTCTGGGGGATTAGAAAGAACACTGGAAGGGCAGCTAGGTGCATAGTTGATAGAATATTCATCTTAATGGCCAAACCTCTTTCCTCCATGGTCCTAAATTTCTTTAGGTATTTATAATCTTAGAGGGACTGTAGGGGTAGGGATGAAGGGTTAGAAAATGATAAACAGGATTTAAAACTGACAGCATTCGGGGGATCTTATAGGTTGTGATATCTGACCTTAAGGCCTTAAGGCCTTAAGACCTCAGCAGAAGAACCTCTGTCTTAGTGCCTTCCTTCCTTCTCCCAGGCCCCATGTCTCTACCTGCCACTCGGTGTTCTATTGGAGTTCATCTTTTAGTCTTTCCCAGCCACAAGAGCAGCATTAATTCATTCAAACATTTATTAAATTCCTACTGTGTGAGATCATTGTGCTAAGATCTGGGGGAGAAAGAAAGCTTCTATGAGCAACAATTCCTACCCACAGGGAATTTACAATCCAGTAAAAGAATAGGATGTATATACACACAATTGTACCACATAACAACATGTGATAATCAACCAATCATCAAGCATTTATTAAGACCCTACTATGAGCTAGAAACTGTTAAATAAAGACAAAAGTGAAACACACTGCTCTCAAAAACTGACATTCATATAATTTTTAAAAGTGCAAAGTAATTTGCATACTGTAACAGCAAGCACCCTTGCATACCCAGGATGACCTGCTAGTACGGGTTCTTTGATCTGCTTTTAAAGGAAAGCAGGGGTCAATAGTCTTATTTTTAATTACATTCACTAGTTCAGGGGAAAGGTCAGTACCATGAATGTCAGAGAAAATACAAGAAGAGAAATTAGCACAAAGACCGACAGACAGGGCTCTTACCTGCCTGAATCAAAGCAATATTGCTATACACTTTACCTACATCACTGGATCGAGAGAGCCTTCACATCTGAGCAGTTGAGGCACTCTGAACATATGGCTACTCAGAGTCTTGACCAGAAAATCACAAGGTCTTTCTCATCAGCAAGCCCCCAAAGCAAAATACCAACTCAGAGTGTATATACACTTCTCAGAGCCAAAAAACCATCACAGCTCTCGTGACTCGGCGCCTAATCAACTTAGTACCAAAATGTGTAAAAGCTTTCCCACTAGCAAACCTCCCCTAAGCAAGCTCCTCCTTAGAGAAGTCCCTCCCACAGTAGGCTCTATGATTCAGGATGTATCACAGCTCTAGGCACATAGGCCTATTCATGGACAGGGAAGATCTTCCTATCCCATTAACGTTACACATACATTATCTAATTTGACCCTCAGCACAACCCTGTGATGTAGTTGTTGTCTCTATGTTACAATTGTGAAATAATAACAATAGCTCACATTTACATAGCGGCTAAGGTTTACAACAAACTTCCCTAACAATAACTTTGAGAGATAAGTGGTGCCAGTAATATTGTCCCTATTTTCAGGTAAGGAAACGGAGGCTCAGAAGCCTGTTTAAGGTCACACAGCTATGTTTCAGAGCTAAAATTTGAGCTCAGATCCCCAGTCCAGCCCTCTCATCTTCAAGAAGATCGGACACCAGCAGAGATAATAATAGGGCAGAACGTGACAAGGATGGGGCTCTAGGGAGTTGTGAAACAAAGAGCTACATGAAGAGTTAGGAGCAATAGAATGAAGTCATCCACGATAAGACGTCAGAGTTAATTGTGGAGCCTCTTGCAGTCTCTTACAGCAATATTTGCATTTGAAAACCTGTCCCAAAAGGAGCAAAGACATTTGTGCATAACGGGTGCTTAATAAACATTTGGGAACAGTAATAAACATTTGTTTAATAAACATCTTAGCTTAACAAACATGAAAAAAGAGGGAAACGTTTACAATTTCCTTGTTTTTCTGTGTATATTTAAAGGTCTGTTTCTGTTGGTTATTAAATTCATAATAAAAATATTTAATTAGAAAACAAAGAGGGAGAAAAGGAATGCAATAAAAAATTCTTTGTGGTGGAATTTCAGACATAAGGATGTTGCAGGGGACACATATTTGGGGGCAGTAGAGCTTTCCCAGTGCCCCTCAAAGCACACCCTACTGTAGAACCACCCATTTCACTAAGGAATTATTGACCTTGTCTGAACAAACAATCAGAGGGGAGCAGATTGTCTTGGCAATTTTGCTGCTGTCCTCCCTCTCCTAGAACTGTAAGTAATTAGGCTTACAGCAGCTGGTGGAGGGCATAGGGCCAGGGAATTAGCTTTAAATTCTATGGGTAGCAGGTGCAGGGACAGTGCTGAGAGCAGGGGATCCATTGTGCAGTAATAGCCTGGAGTACTTAAGCTTCCTCCTCATCCTCATGCTGATATTTATCACGTACCTTTCAGTAGAATTGGACTCCCTCCCCAGAGCATGCTGGAAAAATCCTCAGGATTCCAGGTCACTACAGTTTCCAGTTTCCTTCTTTCTGCTGCTTCTCTCCTAGAAAAATGCAAAATGTAGATTATTCACAGGCCAGACCCCCACAGGGGTGTGTGTGTGTGTGTGTGTGTGTGTGTGTATGTGTGTGTGTGTGTGCGCGCGTGTTTGACTCTGCCCTTCTTTGCTGATGAGACTTTGGCTGTGAGTAGGAGGGAGGGGTCTTTGGGAGTACCAAATGGCCTTAGAGAAACATGTATTTTCTGCAGGGTGGAGGAGCACTTAGTTTATTAAGGAGCTCAAATCTTTTAATTTAAAGGATGGAGGAAACAAGAGAAAGCTTCTTGAGCCCCAAACATTTGTAATGATGACTTATTCCAGAGAAGAAAAACAAGGACCATTGTGTTCCGAGAGTCCTTACCTAAACCCCGTTTTTTTTTTTTTCCCCTCTCTGTTTGGGAGCTTAGTCATGTATGTGCATGTCTAACAGGCTATATCCAAATTTGGTTTTCTGAGCCTTAACTTGGGTACTCTCCCTTTTCATCAAGGAACAAACAGAAATGTCAGCCTTAAACATTACTTCCTAATTACCAGATGAAAACCAGGGGTGACTGGTTGTAATCTCTTTAAGTATTTATTATTTAAGTAATCTGAGATGGAACTTTTTTTATCGATCCTTTTTTAGATAGTGCAGACAATTCCCCCAAGCCCCAAACACCTCTCTTCTACCATTCCAACCAAAGTATATTATAAAGCAAAACCACTATGCAAAGTGACTGTGATTATTAGTATTTCATTATATTCATATATAATCCTGGCTTGCCAGTTTAGTGAATGTTGTCCAGGACATTTAGGACACTGGAAATATCTTTGGAAACAAACAGACTTAAATTTTTTTTTTATTTAATGTTTGGTTTTTCCCCAATTATATGTAAAAACAATTTAAATATTCTTTTTTATTTTTTCAAATTTTGAGTTGCAAATTCTCTCCCTCCCCCTTCAGCCCCTCACTGATAAGGCAAGCAATTTGACACAGGTTTCACATCTGTAGCTATGCAAAACACATTTCTATGTAAGTCATGCTGTGAAAAAAAAATACACAAAAAAACCTCAAGAAAAATAAAGTAAAGAAAAATTAACTTTGATCTGCATTCAGACTCCACCAGTTATTTCTCTGGAGATGGATAGTACCTTTCAGCATAAGGGCTTTAGAATTTTCTTAGATCATTGTATTGCTGTGAATGGCTAAGTTATTCACAGTAGGTCATCACAATATTGCTGTTACTCTGTACAATGTTTTGGTTCTGTTCATTTCACTTTGTATCAGTTCATGTAAGTTGGAAACAAGCAAGCAGACTTTTATCCAAAATTCACAGGATCTATGACTGTTGACCTTAACATTGAGAACTCCGGGAAGGAGAAAGATACAGAAAATTTATCTTGTTTGAGCCATGAATATGATGATAGATTAGTGTCAGAATGATGTGCTGGCTAACCCTAAGCACTGGCACTTCTCGCTTCCCCATTCTCTCTATCTCCACTCTAGAATTCTATACAGGTTGTTATTGTGGACAATGGAAAGCAGCAGCTAA
The DNA here is from genome assembly GCA_028646595.1 of Phalanger gymnotis. Lineage (NCBI taxonomy): Eukaryota > Metazoa > Chordata > Mammalia > Diprotodontia > Phalangeridae > Phalanger > Phalanger gymnotis. The sequence continues at coordinate 250,938,879 of CM053622.1, read as the reverse complement.
AGGGACAATCTAGACATTGCTGGAAACTGATCAACATGTTGGGTAAGATTCAGCTGCCAGGGCAGTCAGAAGTCTTTGCTTTTTCCCTCTGCCTATTAGCGAGAGCTAGATCAAAGCTCTCCAGCTGAATCATGGGACAGTCACTTCCTGTTTCATTCTGCCCAGTGAAGGGAGAAGAAAAGAGAAGGAGCGAGACCCTTCTCCAGCAAGACCCTAGAGCTAGCCAAGTGGCTAGCCAAAAGAGGTCAGTGTCTATACTCTGTTCCCCACCTCGTACAGTTTGAATTCTTATGCCTTTTCATTTGTCTGATGTGGGAGTTTCAGACATAAGGATGTTGCAGGGGACACATATTTGGGGGCAGTAGAGCTTTCCCAGTGCCCCTCAAAGCACACCCTACTGTAGAACCACCCATTTCACTAAGGAATTATTGACCTTGTCTGAACAAACAATCAGAGGGGAGCAGATTGTCTTGGCAATTTTGCTGCTGTCCTCCCTCTCCTAGAACTGTAAGTAATTTTGTCCCTTGTTTACATGTGGCCTATAGCTAGAGTAGCCTAAAAAAAAGGATTAACAAGATTGTCCTCACTTCATTTTGCATCAGATCATACAAGTTTTTCCAGGTTAGAAACTTAGAACTGGCCTCAAAGGCAGTAAGATCTGTGTTAAAGGCCTAACTGTCCCATATCTACCCTGGACAAGTCAATTAACCTCTCAGTGCCCAAATAACTCTTTAAAATTAAACTCAGTGCCCCCATAAAGTTCAAGAGGAGGGGACCTACTGCATTAGTAGAAGGAGTTCCCTGTGTTAATCAAATCAAAATTATGGCATAAAAAAGTTGTCTTATATTGTTATTTATCTTACGGATTAAATTCTGTCTCCTCCAAAAGAGTAGAAATTCCCTGAGGGCACGGTCAGTCTGTATTTACAATCTCTGTAAAGTCCTTCCCTTTCCTCAGAATCCAGTTCTGGTATCATTTCTTCTATAAAGCCTTCTCTGACATTCTCAGTCTCTTGCCCTTGGATGAATTCTCCTTAAATTTCCCATAGCATTTTGTAGCCAGTGATTAAGTAGAAGACACCAGAACGAGGACTTCAGCATTGATTAGAAAGACATTCCCATTTCCCTGAGGACCACTGTTAGAATTAGTACAGGGAGAGGTAGCTGCCCTAACTCTGGAAACCTGACATGTGCATGTGTATGCGTGTGCGCGTGTGTGCATGCACATGTGTTCACATGGTCACATGCATTGGGAAAGGCCTGTAGTGAAATGATACCTCAAACATCACCTTCTTGTGGCCTTCCTCAATCACCCAAGTCAAACTAGCTCTCCGGGATTCAATAATAGCTCCTGCCTTTAAATTACTATGGTACACATTTTTGCACTTTTGTATTTTCTCAGACTTGAAAAGGACCTCAAAGGCCATCTAGACCAATTTGTG
>CM053622.1:250920123-250936937 GCA_028646595.1 Phalanger gymnotis | reverse complement strand
AAAGAGCTTATATTCTAACAAGGGAAGACAACATGTAAAGTGTGTTCTGGTCTGGGAAATCATATGAATAGCAAAGATCCCTAGAAGAACTGATTGATATGTCCCTTCCGGGAATGGTACTGTTTATTTGACTATTATTCCCAGAGAATGAGATGGGAAGAGAAGAGAGAAGGCAGGGAGGGTCCACATGGAGTTATGGAAGGAAAATACAGTACCACATGGTGGGTCTGAGGTCTACTACATAGCTAACTCTCAGCAATCAGAAGTACAAAATACAAGAGCGGTCTAGTAGGAAATGGAGGGTGGAAAGCAGGCAGGTTGATGGCCACAATGACAGACTACTGACGGCATCAATACCCAGAATATTACAGGGCTTCCTTAAAGAGATTTGCAACCTCCCAAGAAGCTGGCCTAAGAATCCGCACAGGAAAAGCTAAATGAATGAAGCACGCCTATTGTTGAGTTACACCATCATACACCCATTTTGGACATACTTTGAAAACTGACCAGGAGGAAAAGAACATGTTGGGTTGCACTTGAGAAACTGTGTACTACTTACACAGATCCCAAATCTCTTCCTAAGATAAAAAAATCCACCTTTTTAAACATCAATATTCTTCTAATGATGCTGTAACTGTAACTCATTGAAAACAAACAAACAAAAAAGATCTCCAAGGAACAGAAATGGTAGTGACCCAAGGGGTAAGAGAGAGATATATAGGCAGGCATCAGTAAGTTAAAGCCTCTATACCAAATCATGCCATGGACAAGAAATGATTTAAAAGAAGTGCCCAAGAAATAAGTGATTAGAAAAAGAGTTGGACAAAAGATGGACAGACCATACGCTATACTGCATCAACAAAATATCAAACGACCTAGAGAAAGACCCCCATTGGGTTGAGTGAAGGAGTTACATAAACACATGAACAAGAAATGCAGCGTGAGAAGGTATGGCTAGAAAGGGGATCTGCAATGCAGGAGAAGACAATACATTGATGAAATGTCAGCAAATGCCTCTCTCTTGGTTTTCTATTTGAGTTGCCTACACCTCCCACCATTATTAAAGAATCAAATGAGAAAAGCGCATGTTCATCAAAGCACCTTAGAACTACAAAGTGGTGCATAATATGCTAGCTATAACTCCTATCTGTTTGGCTTAAAACTATGATTAAAACCTGAACGCATTCCGACTACTGTGTTGCATTTCTTCTGCACCACCCAGGTTAGTTTTCAACAGTTCTCTGATGGATTTTCCTCTGTGTTTTCTAACTAGACTGTACATCAGAGGCAGACCTAGGCACTTGGGCAGACCTTCACCTGCAATAAAAATAACTGAGCTGGAGTGGGGGAGAGGGGAGCAGCAGTAACAGTGCAAACCAGCAGAGGACTACTATCTTCAAGTGAGACATAGGTGTAGCAGTTGCTATACTAGGGCAATGAGAGGACATGCCCCTCTCACACAGGTCAATACCCAAAGACAAAGCACTGTTTGCTCACATGCTAATTATGAGGACTGGAACTATGTTTTATGTTTCCTTTGTATCTTCACACACAGTCTAGCCCAGGCTAGGCACGAATACTAAGGTCAAATAAATATCTCTAATATTAATCAACTCTTAAGTGTATAAAGCACTTCTATTTATAGCTTCCATAGAGGGTTAGTAATGAAGAAAAAACAGTTCTGATTGTAACCTTAAAAGGGATATATCTATTCAGGAAATATTAGATAGATAGATTTTACTTGCTAGGATATTACTACGCAACACTTGACCAGGCATGATGGGGATTATATACAGTAGCACAGTAAAGTTTCTGACAAAAGCAATTTTCATTTTCATACCGCCACATGAGGTATATTAAAACAGAACTTTCATAAGAAAATCCAAACTATTTCATTAGCTATTTTATGAGTTAATTTGTAATTCGAAGTATGTATAATAAATTGGATAATCCAATTTAAATTAACGCTACAACAATAGAAATATTTAATAAATTTTCAAAAATGTACAAGCTGTGTTCATGAAAAAGAATGCTTATAGGTTTAACCATTTAAAAGTAAGTTTCTCTACTGCTTTTTTCTTTGTCACTATTTTTCTCTTTTGCCCCTTTCAAAAGAGACATGCAATAGTGGCAAGTCTAGAATAGACACTAATGGATATTAACAAGACTATACATTTCACTTCTACCTGCTGCAAAGTTAGATTTCCTCGATATTGACCATAAAACAACTAAGATACCTCAATTCAGACATTGAACAATTATGGAAAGATGCCAAGAGTATTACAACATGGGAGAGCACCAGGAAACAGAGTAAGTACTGTTAGAAGAATTCTTTTCAGAAGACTTTTAGTCATTTCCAAAATGACCTCTAATTTAGATTTACATACAGCGAACCGGGCAGTCAATGGTGCAGTAGATAGAATGCCAGGTCTGGAATCTGGCAGACTCATCTTCCTGAGTTCAAATCTGGCCTTGGACACTTATTTGCTGTGTCAATTAATGCTATCTGCCTCACTTCTTTATCAGTACAATGAGCTGGAGAAGGAAATGGTCACCTACTCTGGTATCCTTGCCAAGAAAACCCCAAATGGAGTCATAACGAGTCGGACATGACTCAAATGAGTGTACAACAAAAATACGGTGAACTAAATACTTAGGACTTATTGTTTTCCAATGCACGTGTGTGTGTGTATGTGTGTGTACACACATGCACACATACATATATATATACACACATATACGTATAAACTTGCATAAAACAAGCTTATATGTGTAACATATGTGTATATATACATATGCAAACTTGTGTGTAAATGTATGTAACACACGTAGCATAATATTTATTATTCACTGACTGATACATGTGTAAGTATACCTTTAGGCTTATTTTTAGAAATTCAGAACACTTTTTTTTTCCAAAAAAGAATGTTACAAATAGTAATTAGGATCCCAGGCTAGCACACAAATGCCTATTTAACTCATAACATAACTACATTATATAGTACTAATCTATGCGGGGGAGGGAGAGCTTTCTCCTTCTTTTCACATAGAACTGGACACAGGAAGTCAATTTAAATTAAGTCAATTTATATTTGCTATTATTCCACACACTTTCTCTACCTCTCTCCATTCACTCTTCAGGCATCCAATATACTTCTGTTACCCAAAGCCAATCATTTCTACAATCTGCTCAGGCCTCCCTAAATACTAAAGAGATCTATGTTCTAGAATTATCTAAGGTGCCTTTCAGCTCTAAATCTATGATTCCATGAGCTATGAATCCCATTTAATCACCCCCCCCATTCTCTCAATGTAGCTAGAGATCAGAAGATGAAATCTTACAGAAATAACTCACGAGATATAGATGACCAATATAGACACTGACCTTTCAAGAGATGCCAGCATTCTTAAAAGACAATGCTTTGTTAATCCAAAGGAATCTGCAACCAGTAGAATTTCACAGACTGCAATAAAGTGAAGTGAAAAAATATAGCCAACATGGGTAAGCTATTTGGAGGTAGAAAGGCTAAATAAATACCTGTTGAGCATCGCCTGACCTAGGAAATAGTTTCCATAAGCTGTTCTTGTTTCTTTTTTCTCCGTATTTATTCAATAACTTTAATGAAAAAAGCCAATCTTTAACATAAAAATAATATATATTTATAACTTATAAAATAACTATACTAATGATATTGATTTGTTCAGTGGGCTTGGTTTTTTATATTTTTATAGATATTTTGTTTCTTATACCACGTTATCCCAAGTATCCTTCCCTCTCTCACAGGGCCATCCCATATGATAAATAATATTTTTAGAGAGGAAAAAAAATCAGCATAACTGATCACTACTTTGAAAAATGAATCAGCTTGTTTTTGATACAAAATTCCCCAAAATATCTTTATGTATTTTTTATTACACTGCAATTCATAATTCTTTTTCACTTACTTATCTTTTATTACTTTCATAATCTGTACCTCCCACTCTACCCCTTCCCCATTAAGAATTTTTTAAAACATACAATGAAAAATAAAACCCTCAATGCATTCATAGTCTGGCAAAAATAAATAAATAAAGCTTGAATTTTAGGCTTCCCACTACTCTAGAAGGAGGTAAGCAGCATATTTTACCTTCATTCTTTTGGAGTTTGGGATGGTTATTTCAATGGTCAGATTTCAAAAGTCTTTCAAAGTTGCTTTACTCTATAATGTTATCATCATATAGAACTTCATATAGAACATCATATAGAAACTAAAGAGATGTTCCCACTTTTGATTATCATAAAAAGAGTTGCTGTAAATATATTTGTATATACATGTTATTTTCCTCTGTCTTTGATCTTTTGGGATATAGGTCTACTAGTGGTATAGCTGGGTCAAAGGGGATGCATAGTATTGTGCATAGTTTCAAACTGCTTTCAAGAATGACTATATTAATGAGAAAAGTGTTTTCTCACTTTTGTCATCTCTGCCAATCTGATTAGGAGAAAGGCAGAATCTCAAAGTTGCCTTAATATGCTTTTTTCCTAGTTATTAGTGATTTAGAACATTTTTTTCATGTGGTTGTTGATAGTTTGGATTTCTTTCTTTGAAAACTTCCTATTCATATTCTTTGATGTACTGAAGAATGGTTCTTAGACTTATAAATTTGAGTAAGTTTCTTATATGTCTTGGATAGGAGATCTTTATCAGATATAATTGAGGCAAAGATTTTTCCTAGTTGCCTGTTTCTCTTCCAATTTTAACTACATTAGATTTGTTTCTACAAAAGCTTTTTAAAAAATTATATAATTAAAAATTCCCCTTTTATCTTGCATGATCCTTTCACTTGTTTAGTCACGTAGTCTTCCCTGATCCATAGATCCAAAAGGTAACTTGTTCCTTGCTCCTCTAATCTGTTTATGATGTGACATCTAGGTCACTATCACTTTGGAGGTGATCTTGGTATATAGTGTAAGATGATGGTCTTTTGGCAGCTAATTTCTGCCAAACTGCTGGCCAGTTTTCCTAGTAGTTTTTGTCAGTTTAAGTTTTTCAAACATGAAGAGGTAGCATGGTTTAAGAAGTACTCTGGCTTTGGATACTGGTTAGACCTGGGTTCCAATTCTGCCTACAATGTTTACTACTTGTGTGACCACCAGCAAGTCTCTTTTCCCTTCCCAACCTCCAGTTCTTCACTGTAAAATGGAGATGATTCTAGTAGTACTTAACTCACACAAGATTTTTCTGAGAATCAAACGAGATACTGTTGTTGAAGCAGTTGCAAATCTTAACTCACTATGAAAGTGTTAGCAATTATTATCATTTATCAAGATTGACTGGGTGCTTCAATCCAATTAAGTTTAAAAAAAAACCTTTACTCTTCTTTTTATCAAGGTTATCTAAGGTCTCAGTATTATAAAGTCATCTAATGGCTTTCTGCTCTTAATGCCTCCTATATTGAACAGTGATTAAGCCTTCTAGAATCATGCTCTTCCTAGAAAGTTCATGCTTTATAACCCTCATTAAAAAACTATGGCATGAGATGCCCATTTTATCCAAATAGATGCAAAGCAGTCTCCTTTGTGATAGTCTGGTGGGCATTTTTTTTTATTTAGAGAAGCCTCTGGAGGTAAAAGTCTTGATTTTAAGCAAACCTATTTGTTCAAATCTTTTACACTACTCCGATTCATCAGATGCTTCATCTGATGGTTTCGGCAATGAGTACTAAAAATTAAAGAAAGCATGCTTTTAAAAATTTCCCTAACAACTTAGCTCTTGGATAAGAAGTAAACCATGAAGAAACCCAACAGACATTTCAAAAATTTGTTTTCACATACCACAGTGCAATCAAACTAACCAACTGTTGGAGGTGAGGTAAGCTTAAGTAGTACTTAAGGTTGAAGATGGTGTCTTTTTAGGAAACACTAATTTTCAATTTACCTAAACTGGTTGAGAGAATTTGAGTATTATTTGGACACTGTCCAGCCTCTCTCATTTTACAGATGAGGAAATTGACACCATTCCCAAGATCACACAGGTACCAAGTGGTCTCTGACTCCAAAACCCATGTGATCTGCTGGGGGCGGGGGGGGGGGGGAAGGGGCAGGGAAGGAAGGAAGAGAAAAGGGCAAAAAAGAAAAAGGTTAAACTAGCTATGTCATCATCTGACAACTACAGCTGCGCCTTGAATAGGTTCCACCTAAAAAGGAAGGCCAAAGATTAAGGGATGTGGTATAGCTCACAGCCAAACAGACCTGGAGCTCAAAGAAAGAAAGGCGAGATACAAGACCCAAAAGGACAAACAAGACAAGATAGTCATCACTGTAGAGCGTCAGATTCGGCGCCTGCCCTGCCTTTGATGACATCCCCACTACGCCACCAGTAATGGAAAAATTCATCGAGTATGATTCAGTCCAGCTGATGAGAAACCAGAACAAGACAGTTAAAGAGACCATCAGAAGTCTGAGTGGAAATGCCATGTGGTACTGGGAGATGGAGTTTGTGTCATATTCTTCCATTAAATTACTATGGTCCCTGTGGATGTCATGGGCCGAACATCAGTTGGGAACCTGGGAATCAGGTTTTGTTACGCTCCTTCGCTCACTGCCTGGGCAGGGGAGAGTAAGGAAGAGGAGGATGGGAGAAAGGAGCAAAAAAAAAACCTGGTTTGTTTTGCTTGCTCCTGGGGAGGGGAATGACTGGTGGAGCAGCAGCTAAGTCCAATAACTCCTAGGTTTGGAGGCCATATCTCCAAACCAATTAGAGATATTTAAGACTGTGGGTATAAGATAGATAGGTGTTCCATTTGATACTATTTTATATCTTTTATTGTTTCTATATCTAAGAAAAAGCACTGTATACTGTTAAACACGTCCATTTGTGATGAAAATTCCATTGTACTCCTTAGACTGAAGAGATGATGGGGAAGGGGCTGGGGAGGCAGGAGCATGCTTCTTTGTAAGAAAGGCTGGCAATTCCCAGAGGTCCCTCTAGATTTGGGTAGAACAAATTAACCAACAGCCAAAGCCAGATTTCTTTGTTGAACAGAACCAACCAGGAGCACAACATGTTAGTCAAATGTGCCAATCACTAAGTAGCCCATATGTTACTGGACCTTGGGAATATAGTAACCAGGCCTAACCATGTGAGTGTATTTTGGTATGTTGACCTCCAGGGCCCCTCTGCGTATTATTTTGCACAGTTCTCACAGGTCTTAAGATCCTAGTTAAGTTTTTAAAATAAAACAAAGCAAAAAGAGAAACACTCCTGACCAAAAATGCCCTCAGAGATCTGAACCAAGTAGAAACCATGGTTCTCTCCAGGGAAGGGGCATCTGATCCAGCAGTGCAGTCATACTCAGACATTTATTAAGTGCCTACTATGTGCCAAGCACTATGCCAAGTACAGGGGATACAAATATGGAAAAAGAAAGTCCCTGCCCTCAAGGAGTTTATAATCTAATGGGGAAAGACAATACACACAAAAGGGAGTTGAAAAAGAAGGAAGAAGAAATATGTGGGGGCATGATGAAGTCCAAAGGAGTGCAGGGAGGTGGAAAATAGAGATGGCTGTCTGGGCTGTCCTCCTTAAATGGAGGTTTGATGAGAAGTTCTCCACCATCCATTCAGAGGGATCCCATGAGGACAGCCTAATTCCAGGAGTCATTTCCTGTTTTCACCCTGATCAAGAGAAACTCATTTTCCCTCAGGTGGCTGTTCTGAGCTACACAGAGGGACACAGAAATACCTAATTCACAAGTCTGGTGTTTTAGGGTCCAGTCTAGTGACTTCATGACCACAACGAACTCCCCAAGAGGAAATTCTCTCCATTAACGTGAATCAGCTCCAGCTCTGTAACACGAGATCACTACCCTCATTTGATCTGACCAACCTGCTCCCTAAAGTCCTGTTGTCTCTTGTCCCTTTCTCAAATAAACTCCTTTAAAAGACCATCTAAATTATGTGACCCCCCTTCGTCTTTTCTGCTCCTCTCACTTGTTTCTAAACCCTCTGAACGTGGCTTCTGACCTCATCATTCAACGAAACTGCTCTCTCCAAATTTACCAATGATCTCTCAATTGCCAAATCTAGCGGCCTCAACATTCTCGATCTCTCCTGTGGCCGCTGACACACAATCTTCCCCTCTCTAGGTTTTTGTGACTCTCTCCTCTCTAGGTTTTTGCTTCCTCCAGGCTCTCCTCCTACCCATCTGAAATCCTTCCTAGGCCCCTTTGCTTCATGCTTATCCATTAGGATCAAATACAAAATGCTCTGTTTGACATTTATAGCCCTTTATAATTTGGATTCTTCCTTCCTTTGCCATCTTCTTACGCTTTACTTCCTTCTACATTTCCTATGATTTTCTGCAACACTGGCCTGCGTGTTGCTCCTTGAACATGACACTCCATTTCCCTACTCTTTGCCTTCTCACAATCTGTCCTAGGTTTCTGGAACGCTGTCCCTCCAAATTTGAGACTTTTCCCACAAACGGACTTCAGAGTGTACCTTCCATTTTTATTCATACCTTGCAGGTACATAGTTATTTGAATGTTGTCTTCTTTATTAGAACAGTAACTCCTTGTGGGCAAGAACCATGTCCTAGTCTTTATATGACAAGTGCTTAGCACAGTGCCTAGAATATATAGCACCAGGTGTAATAAACATTTGCTGACCAACTCTTAGGACTGAGAGGTTAGATAATTTTACTAGAGTCACATACCCAGTACACGTCAGAGTCTGGATCTGACCTCAGATAATCCTGTCAAGGCCAGTTTTCTACCTACTATGCCAAGGTACTAAGTCATAAAAGGGAAGCTTTTTCATTGTTCTAGTCCACCCACAAAGAAGCTTTTGGACCTTATCCTGTCAATCATATTTGATCATGATTACCCTTTAATCCCTAATTAACTACAGTTTAGCATTCACCAAACTTTGGTAATTACAAATTAGTTATTCAAGCTAACCCATTCTGTAGATTATAAACTTTACTGATTATAGCTATTGTGGCAGAGGCTACTAAAGTACTTTTCCCCTTGCCCGCCTATGTAAGTGACTGTGGACCCTGCACTGTCCATGTCTTCTCATACAGCAACTCAAGATCAATGTAGCTTTGAAGATTACCTGACTTATCACTCCTCCCTTCTAATGTTTTCATTCTCCTCTCATTTTTTTAGTATTTTGGTAATTATTTCACTATCACTGTTTTCTTTTGCAATCCCATGTATTTATGCTTTTAAAAACCTTCTGAGATCAGACAAAGAGATCATCACAAAAAAAAAAAGCTGAGAACCCCGAGTCTGTAGCATACATCTACTAAGTGCCATCTGCTGGGAAGCAACTGAGTCAATTGATTGGAAGATAACTAGGATTGCTGTTAGGCCACCCTGTAACCAGGGCATAGTCCAACAAATGGAAATGCTCAGGAAAGCAGACCATTATCCCTTATCAACAACTCACATCATTTAGGTAGGAAATGAGTCCTAGGAGTCAAGCTTCTGAAACATTATCAGACAGGTATAAAGCTATAGTGTTCCTGCTGGAGGATATCCAGGTGACCAAATCTCAACCTGACAAATACATCAGGACGCATGCTATTTATTTACTCAGGGCATGTACCTACGATGTGACTGCCTTCAGGATGTCACCTGGATGGATGCAACCTTGAAAGAATTGACTAATATGGTAAAAGCTGTCTGCTCAGAAGCTGGAAAGAGGGGTACACACTTCAATTTTGCTATTGTTTTTACAGATCTTACAAGACTTGGTTACTGAGTGAAAGACACTGGCAGAAAGGGCACTGATGACTTTATGACCCTACAGTCTCAGAAGTTCCAAACAGGAGATTATTTGGATATAGCAATCACTCCTCCAAATGAGGCACCACCACCCTCAGAGCTCACGGGACCATATTAAATGTTGTTGACTACTACTTGCCTTTGTTTGACATTGTGTCACTAACAGTTCTTCTCTTGATTGCCTTTAAGCTTTGGAAGCCTTAAACCTATTTTTAAATCATGTTTTAAGAATTAACAGATGTGTTCTGGTCAAATTAAAAAAAAAAAGAGTTAGGGGAGTGGAAAGGCAGCTAGGTGGTACAGTGGAGATAGAGCACCAGCCCTGTTGTCAGGAGAACCTGAGTTCAAATCCAGCCTCAGACACTTAATAGCTGTGTGATCCTTAAGGCAAGTCACTTAACCCCAATGCCTCCAAAAAAATCTAATCTGATGTCCAAGATATCCAACAGCATGCCCTCCCACTCCAGCATGAACGGTATAGAGACATAACATTCAGTCAGAAGACTCCTAGAAAGTTTCTTTCAAAATTATAAAATCCTGAACAAGAAACAGAAAACTTTAAGAGCATAGGCCACATCTTCATCACTGCTGCTAATTTTTTAAAAAAATAAGTTTCCAAGAAGAAAGATTTTTTTAAAAAGCTAGTTAAAAATATGGTGTTAGAGAGAAAGAGAAATATGCTGATATGTTATTGGTGGAACCGTGTACTGATTCAAGGGGTAGCTAATATAATGGGAAGACCAGCTCCAAAGAAAACTGATTAATGGATATCAATTTCAACTTAATAGAATGTTCTTCAGTAGACAATGACAATACATTTGTCCTTGACCCTGAGCTGTCCAACATTGTTAACCAGCCATTTGAAGTGGAAACATAGATGGAGTATTTATCATATTTGCACATTGAACATGGAAGGGATAAATACTGGCAGAATCGCTATCCTAAATAGTGTAGAATTTAAGACATAATTTGAATTGTATAGATTCTAAAAATTATAATTTAATAAGGATAAATGTAAAGCCCTAGAGTTAGGCTAAAAAAATTGACTACATATGTGCAGGACAAGGCATATTTAGCTAGAAAACAGTGTGAAAGAAACAGTGAATTTCAGTGGCCCACAAGTTTCATGAGACAAAAGTATAACATGGCAGGAAAAAAAAAGTTAACATGACCTTGGGCTGAATTATTAAAAGCACAGTGCTGATAGTGAGAAAGGCCATAGTACTGTACTCCATCCTGATCAACAAACACCTACTGGGGAGGAAGATGTAAATGAGAGGAAGCATGGCATAATCACCAGGGTGCTAAACAAAGTCACGTGACCACAGATGACAAGTCACTAAACCTAAGTCTCAGCTTCTTCATTCAGTAAAAGGCATTAAGCAGGGGTTCTTAATGGGCTCTTTTTTGAGTCCTGGACCCCTTCAGCAGTCTGGTGAAGCTTATAAACCCCTTCTCGGAGTAATGTTTTTAAATGCCTAAGTTACTGGATTATATTGATTACTGGATAAAATTACTAGGAAAAAATTTTGATAAAATGATCACAAAGGAAAACAATGATATTGAAATAGCCATCAAAATATTAACAAAAAAAAGTTCATAGACCTCAGGTTATGAGCCCCTGGATTGCCGGTATTATTATCCCCATCTCACAGGACTATTGTGAGAACAAATAAAATAATGCATATAAAGTACTCTGTAAATTTTAAAGCATTTTACAAATGTTAGCTATTTTAATCATTACTAAAAGACATGGGAGCCTCTCCTCAAGGAGCTTACAATCTAGTATGGGAGATAATACACATATGAAATAACTACAATACAAATATATTAAATGATATAATAGAGGTAAGTGGGAGTAAAATGCCCTGATAGTTCAGGGAGAAGAAGAAAAAGCTTCTGGCTGTGTAACAGTAATGGAACCATTACAGAAGACTTCATGGAGAAGGAATATTTGGGCTAAACTTTCCTCGAAGTATGAGTCAGATTCTGACAGGAGGAACAAGGCCAAGAAAGAAAGAATATTCTCAGCAAAGTGAATAGCCTAAAAATAAAATGTATGAAAGAAGGAGTACATTGGATATGTTTGAAGAGACAACAAACAGTACAATTCAGCTATAGCGTGAGGTACATGTAGGGAGGGTAGAAAGAAGGTTAGAGGGAGTGGAGTTAAGGCTATAATCGTAGAGTTGGGTCCAATCGTAACAGGACTTGAAAACCAGGGTATAAAGGAGGGTTCTGCTGAGAAAGATGGAGGGAAACAGAGGCAGGATGGGGATTTTCAGAAGCTAGAAAATATTTGTAATAGCCTTTGTTCAAAAGGCAAAAAGGATTGCTAAACTCAGTGAGAGCCCAATTGAGTTTGGTTGGCAAGAATCAATAGAAAGTCCAAATGGTTGTGGCTTTCTCCAGAATTGTGGGCTCAAAAGCCAAGACCCAGGAATTTGGGGATTGGCATGGTATAAGTTTAAGGTGACAAAGGTACTAGCAACTGAGGAAGCATCGAAAAAAAGCGTGCCACAGGCTCAGTAGGAAAGATGGGACACCAGAAGGCAGCAAGGAAACTGGGGGAATATGAAGGTGGTCAAAAGTCTAGAACCATCAGGAGGAACAAGTACAGTGGGAATTCTCCTTTCCTTACACTGAAAAAAGTTTTACTGCTTTGTTGGTTGGTCTGTTTTCTTCCAGCATGACTATAGGAGTTGGGGATGGTAAAAGGAGAGAGAGAGAAAAAAGTAAACAATGAAAACACTGTTCTGAATAAATCTCTTCCCCCCTTTATCAAACTGTTCTATTGTTTGTTAGCTACTATGTCTTGTAGTAAGCAATGCCCTCCCCTCTATCTCTACATAAATTAACTGGTGCCTGGCAGCAACACTGTAATAGCAGAACAATAAAAATGGCAGTAAGGACTTTAAGAAACAGAGGATCTGGGCTCAAATGCAACCTCTAGCACATACCTGTATGACCTTGGGCAAGTCATTTAATTTCTTTGAGCCTCAGTTTACTTACTTGTAAAATGAGGTAGCCAGCATCTAAAGTCCTTTCCAGCTATAAATCTGAGTTTATAATCCTTTATAATCCTATAAATCTCATTCTCTTTAACCTGGATGGATGCAAATCAATTTTTTCAAAGGTTCCTGGGGAAAAAGGTAAGGTTTCTTTAAAGCAGATTTTTTTTTCAATTCAGGTATTGTTTATCTTTAATTTATTATGTGATAACAAATGAAGGTACAATCATAAGGATGATAGAGGGCTTTAGAATGAACTACTGGAGAGCTGACCAGATACCTGGTAGCTGTATTATCTAACAGCTTGGAACCTGGCAGTAATTTGGCTGTTTTTTTAAAATTTGCTTAAATTCATAAAAAAGATCACAGGAACATGGATTAGATCCAATAATCAATACATAATAGCATTTGAAACATTTCTTGAAATATTTAGAAAGATTACATACAATAGGATAAGAATTATATGAAGTCTATAAAGTACAGCATCAAAAAGGATGGCCTTCCAAAAAATCCTCTAAAGATTATTTAGAAAAAGAAAATTCCTCTACTAATGGCTGCCAATGTCCAATCAGATCATTTACACTACTCCACTGAGCATCAGTTCCTGTAATTTCATTTCTAAAACTGTAGGTTTCTGTCTCTAAGTTTGTTGTTATAATATCATATACACTAGAGAGACAAACAACCAGATATATAGTCCCCAGCCATTACAACTGCAAGAAAGGAAATGACTACAGAAAATATATTTGAGCAAAGAGGAAAAAAGCTGGAGAAACATGCATAATACAGCCAGAGAATGACAGTAAAAGCAGAAGTAACAACATATTTTTAAGCAGAATATTATAGAAAACTGTTTTCCCAGGCAAGAATATTGTTTCAATTGGGCAGTCAACTCAGACAACAGATGTCCCACTCCTATTTAATGAGGATTTATTAAGTTGGTACTCTAAAGGGGGCGGGAAGGAAATATAAAGATTAAGGCAAAGTCCTTGCCCTCAAGGAGCCTACACAGGGTGGGGGATGCAACAATAACACAGATTAAGTAAATACAAAGTAATTTCTCTTAAGGAAGGACGGTCTAATAACTAAGGCAATCACAGTACGCATCTTGTGGAAAGTGACACTAGTACAGGGCTATGAAGAAAGCTAAAGATATTGAGAAGTGCACTTCAGGGATAGGAGAAAGGCCATGAAAACGTTAAAAGAAGTAGAACAAATTGGTTGGAATGTGGAGTCAAGAGACTGACGTGGTCAGTTCTGTGCTTTAGAAAAATCAATTTAGTAGCTATAAGGAAGAGAGACCAGAGAGGGGAGACAGCGGAATCAGGGAGACCAACTGGGCTCTTGCAATAGACCAAGTGAGAAGCAAGGGAGTAAGTAGAAACGGGATGCATACAAAATATATTGTAGAGGTAGAATCAACAAGACTTTACAACTGACTGGATATGAATGTCAGGGAAAGGAAAGAGTGGAAAGGAAAGAGTGGAGGTTCCCTTGACAAAAAATAGAAAAATAAGGGAGAGGCAAGGGTTTGGGGTAGTGACAGCACATTTTGCAGATGAGGAAACTGAAGTTCAGAGAAGTTATATGATTTCCCCAAGGTCACAGAGGTTGTGACAAAAAGAGTTTGATACAAGCCCTGTAACTGCAAATCTAGTGCTCTTTTCCCCAACATCCTGCTAACTCTGTTATAAAAGATCATTAGAATGTGTGACAAGTACTTTAATAGGTCACAGTACCCAAGAGTCCCTTTCACAACTCAGAAGTAGATATTACCTACTTTGCACATAGATATTGTCCAACTTTCCTACCTAGAAGCACTATAATTACTAAAAAAACCTCTGTGTAGCTGGGAATCCTTAACCCTTTAGCTTTAAGGGGTAGGAATGGGGAGTGGGTTAAGGCCACTGACAATTACAACACTTGAATGCTTGCTTCTCCAATGCTTATCCTGTATCAAACAGGACTAGACTGGAAAGGCAGAATTTTTCTTCCAGTGAATATTTGGTATAACATTCACAGACATGACAGAATTAAAGTTACATGTGTCCCTTTTTCTAACTCCCTCAAAAAAAGATTAGAAATGGAATACACAGGGTAAAGTATCTTTTTTTAAAGAGAAGGGGGAAAAGGAGAGAATTTTGGTAAGAAAAGACGGAGGAATTAAGAGAAAGTTCCCTTCCTTTCTATTTCTATTAACTTACTTATAAGTCCTCTGGAAAACACATAGAAATTTTTCTTCTAGTCTTCTAGCATGTCTTCACACCAGAAAACACGTCTAAACATTTCCATTTTGTTAAAGTCCTTGGGTTAGTTGTACCTGACTAGATAGAGGATTATTTTATTACTTTCTATTGAAGTTTCAGGAAAAAGTAAAGTCAGTCTTTTGGGAAAGAAAGCAAAACCAGAATCCTGCTCATGCAAGCATCACCACAATATAAGTTAATACTAGATTTCATGGTTCCAGAAAGGTCAAGATTTTAGGAACCAGCAAAAAAAAAAAAAGCTGTATCAGTTCCTGAGGTGAGGAGAGCAAGGAAAAAGAGAAATTCAGGAAATATGAGAGTTCACAACTTTTTAACAGTTCTACTATGCAGCTCCCCTCATTTCAACCTGCCTAGTAAAAATGGCTACACTTCACATCATTTTTTTTATCTGCCCTCATACTCAATCATTTGAGAGCTTCTACTGGATGTCCACAAAGGACAGCCAGAAGGAGCAGTGACAATGTTACTTTGTGAGGAGAGATGACTTTTTTTTTCCTCCCTCATATTTTATGCAGTTCTAAAAATGGCTAGCATTTGTTCTCATGTGGCTCAGGTTACATATGCCACCCAGGCATTCACTATTCCCAATATTTTCAAAAGTCAGCATCTGATAAAACCTCAAAGTTATCATCGTCAAATTCACCCAGGAAAGTTCAAACCACCTTGAGCTTTTTTGCTACCTGATGTTAGAAGCCTGGACTTTTTCAGAGTTCAGAGAAAAGCAGACAAAGGGCAGCTCTTCCTTGCAAGCTTTGAGAGCCATTAGCTTCTAGAGCTTAAGTAGTGCCAGGTCATCACTGCCCATTTGTACTTTGATTCCCTTAAGGTTATGATCTCAGCAAAACCCCACTGTGCTTGAATTCATTTGTTAACCCTAAAAGAACAGCTGCATGTCATTCTACTTTTGAGGGCTGTAATTCTCCAATGGTGGAAAAAAAAATACGTAGGTCCTTTTTAAACCTGAGATCCAGCTCAGTTCTTTTTTTTTTTTTTGCTCTGTTCTGTGGATTTTTTATTATTTAATATATTTAGTTTTCAGCGTTGATTTTCACAGGAGTTTGAATTACAAATTTTCTCCCCATTGCTACCTTCCCCCCCACTCCAAGATGGCATATATTCTGGTCACCCCACTCCCCTCCCATCTCCTTTTCTCTTTCTTACTTGTAGGGCAAGATAAATTTCTATGCCTCATTGCCTGTGTATCTTATTTTCTAGTTGCATGCAAAAACTTTTTTGTTTTTGTTTTTGAACATCTATTTTTTAAAACTTTCGAGTTCCAAATTCTCTCCCCTCTTCCCTTCCCACCCACCTTCCCTAAGAAGTCAAGCAATTGAACACGGGCCACATGCATATCATTATGTATAACCTTTCCATAACACTCATGTTGTGAAAGACTAATCATATTTTGCTTCTTCCTAACCTATCCCCCTTTACTGAATTTTCACCCTTGACCCTGTCCCTTTTTGAAAGTGTTTTTTTTGATTACCTCCACCCCCATCTGCCCTCCCTTCTATCATCCACCCTTTTTTAATCTACTTCCTCCTTTCCTGTGGGGTAAGATACCCAATTGAGTATGTATGGTATTCCCTCTTCAGGTCAAATCTAATGAGGGCAAGATTCACTCATTCTCCCACACCTGCCTTCTCTTCTCTTCCCACAGAACTCCTTTTTTCTTGCCACTTTTATGCGAGATAATGTACCCCATTCTATCTCTCCCTATCTCCCTCTCTAAATATATTCCTCTCTCATCCCTTATTCATCTTCA
>CM053622.1:250870069-250919623 GCA_028646595.1 Phalanger gymnotis | reverse complement strand
GCTGCAAGGCAGGTGGAAATGTCCCATGGTCCTTAGGGTTCATCAGCAAAGCAGTTGGTAATACCTCTTCTTTAACATCATTTCCACTGATAAAATCCCATCAACTTCTGATGTTGAACCACTGGACAATGCCAAAGACCTTGATGACAGGAACTTTCTTTTCCGGGCCGACAAAAGATGCGATTGTAGCACCAGCAGGAGCAGCTTCCAGGCTGTATCTCCATAAGGGCTCATGGCTACTAAGACTGGACTGAAAGCTCACAAGGCTCCTGGGTTCAGAGTCATGGGCTTTCTCCATCAGTGTCTGCAGGAAGATGGTGGTCAAGCTGGTGGTGCTTGCCTCCTGTCTCTCCCTCAGGGTAACCTCATTGCTTCAACTAGGCTGGCCCACCTGGAAATGGCTATTGGTGGGGATGGCTGGCTTCTTCTCCCACAATAACTACTTGCCTATATGATGGCCATAATGGTGGGCCTGAAAGCAGGATCAGTGGTCTAGGGTGGGGACTGCCACCCCAAGGGATCCTATGCCTATCTACCTGTTGGACAATAGTAGTTGGTGCTGGTGGTGGTAAGGAAGGTCAACCCGTCTCCATAAGACCTTTCCCCTCAATGTTGGTTGCAGAGTTTGTTCTGGTGGTTTGGTGGGATATTGCTTTCCCTAAGCTTCTTAGGCCTAGAGTCCTAAGCTATCTCCATCAAGATCTATGGGGAGATGGTGGTCAACTGGTACTGTCAGTGATGGTGGTCTGACTTGCCTGGAATGTGTTGCGTCCTGTCCTTCCCTCAGGGTGCTCTGCTGCTTCAGCTAGGTGGGCTTGCTTCTGCTAACTGATAAACACCTTAAAATGTAGTTAAATAGAACGGATAAGTCATCACAAAGGCACTGTGACTTCTAGTGACTACAGCCTGGACTCAAATGTTACCTCACCATCACTTACTACCTTTGCAAGCTTGGGCAAATCACTTAAAACTCCTTGGATCTCAGCTTTCTCATTAAAGAAAAAACCCGATAATAATAGCTAGCATTTATATAGCACCTACTACATGCTAAGAACTTTGCAAATATTATCTCTTTTAATCCTCACAACAACCTTGGGAAATAGGTATTATTATTACTCCTCTTTTACAGTTAAGAAAACCAAGGCAAACAAAGATTAAGTAACTTACCCAAGGTCACAAAGCTATAAAGTTCTTCCTGACCAAGCCCAGTAGTCTATCAACTACACCATCTTTAAAAGGAGCAGGTTGAACCAAATGCACTCTGAGGAAGGTCCTTCCTAACTCTAAATCAATGATCCCTTTTCAAAGGCAGTGCCCTACATTAATCAGTATCTAGGCAGGATCAGGCAAAGTGATCATAAGACAACTTGCTTCCCATGTAGTAGGACAGTAGAGAAGGAGTCTGTTTTGGATTTGGGGCCGGGGAGAATTTCTCAAGCAGCAGATCACAACCTGAAGCCTGTGAACTTTATTTTTTAATGTTTTGATAACTTTATTTCAATATAATTGTAATCCTATGTATTTTATTTCATGCATAAAAAAACACTGTCAAAAGGAGTCCACAGGCCTCACCAGAACGCCAAAGGGGTCCATGACACAAAAGAAAGTTAAGAACCCCTGTTCTACAAGTCGACTCCAGTAGTGAAACATCAGGTGTACTCATTGGCAGAGGGTGGTGGAGGAAGGAAGAGGAGAGTTAAAGAGAGGACAGTCACCTGAGACCAGGAGTCCTACTTTTCCTTCAGTGGCAAGTGGCCATCTCCTGCTCCATTCTCCTGCTCTCCTTACTGCTCACTTGAGGAGGGGCAGGAGGGAAAAAGAGGAGAACACACTAAGAGACTGATCTAGGGCAACTGTTTTATTTTATTTCTTAAATTTATTTTATTTTTAACTTATGAAATAAAACAAGTATTTCTATAATGTAGTATAATAAAAAAGATAATTGCACACGAAGCTGCAAATCTCAAGTACAATTTGCTATTCCTTTTAAATAGACAACAAAGTTATCATGTAAATTTCTTTTTTTTTTCTTCTCCTCCCCATCCCCATTCCTCAACCTGTTTTTTAGTCTTTCAAACTAAACCCAACATTCAGCTCAGGTATTCATTAGCAACCAAAGGCAGAAAAAGCTGATTTTCAAGGTCCCTCTCCAAGGGCTCCTTGTTTCAAATTTCTCTTATCTCCTACTCTCTTCTCCCCCACCCCCCCAAACTATTTAATATTCAAAACAATAAATGGTGAATTGTCAAATGAAGAGGTCGGATGCCTTAATTTCTCAAGGGCTGAGCAGAAATGGGTTTCTGATTTGTGTACACACTTTCCCTCTAGCTAGAAGAAACCTGATATCTTAAGAGACTTGCACTGAGAGAGCCATGTTTATACTAGAATGTTAAGTAATGTGTTTCAAGTAAAAGGCTATGATAAGAAGACTGAACTTTGGATCTCATTTTCTCAGAGAGACGAAAACTGGGAATAGACTCCAGGTTAGTTTTCCTTTTAATCAAAAAGGCAGGCATGCCTTCTGCCATTAATTATTCCAATTGCCCTATCTGCTCCTCTTAGAACTCTATGCACCATAACTCACACCCTTGGCCAATAATGAACCAAATTACATTGAAACACTTCTAATAAATGATGAGTAAAGCTCCCATGTAATTAGAGTTAACCAGAATAAAGCCTCAAGCACTAATCTACCATAGTTTAATTAAGAGATGTAAGAGATGCCTAATTTAACAAACAGATGAATACAAAAGTGGTTATAAAATCCTACCTTTCCACCAGAAGAAAAGGACATTTCCATGTTTTGAGGACTTTTGTCCAATAACTTAAGATGGATGGGCAAACCCCAAGTCATACTGGGCATATTATAAGGTTCCACTACCCTCTGAATTTGCCCCCACGCTTTTTCACTTTTACAACCCGTAAGAGGCAACCTTCTACAGTGGAAAGAGCCCTTGTACTGGTGCCAAAAAACATGGGCTAATATCCTGCCTCTGATGCTTACAGCTGGGAGGTTGGTCCAGCCTCTTATTCTCCCTGGGCCTCAGTTTCCTCATCTGTGAAATGAAGAAATTGGATTAGATGGCCTCTGAGGACTCTTCCAGCTCTAAATAGTGATCTTATGAAAACTTTTCCCACCCTCTACCTCCCAACTTTTCTTTCTGAGAAGACGATAATCCTGGCAACAACTCCACAAGGTCATCGGAACGCAAGTACGAGTCACCTGACTATACACACGAAGAAACAGGTCCAGAGAAATTAAGTGGCATAGTCTTGGTGACTGGAGTTGAGAATAAGACTTGTTTTTACAAAATGATTTCCTATAAGGTTTTTTTTAATGGCTGAACCTCCCTTCTCCCATGTACCATTAAACAATAGATTTGACGTATATCTTCACAAATTTTCAGAAATATATTATAATCTCAACCTAATGCCAGGAGGCAGTATGGCATAGTGGATATATCACTGGACCGGGTGGGAGTCAGGAAGTTTTTTGTTGTTGCTGTTGGTCAGTTGTGTCTGACTCCATTTGAGGTTTTCTTAGCATAGACAGAAAAGTGGTTTGTCATTTTCTTCTCTAGCTCATAAGGGGCACTAGACTTCATGGCTTCTAAGATCTTTTCTGTCTCTAAGTCGGTGGATTTAGGTCATGGAAATGATCTCCGTGTCAATACCAATGGAGGAAAAGCTCTGGGTGATTCTATGAAGTTGGAATGACTTTGAAAGTATGATCCTGGTGAAAGAACGGCTCTGTAAGTTACCTGAGAACCTGCTAGGCAGCTGCAGAGATGCGCCTATAGAAGGTTTTTGTCCTCTTCCTTCCCCTTTCCCCCACACATAGATGATCTTGAAAACCACTGACTAAAGCCATAGAAAATATCCACTACATAAAGTCAAAGTCTGGCAAAGGGGCAGGGAATGACAACTAGTTATTCTTCCTTTATACTGGAAAACCACCGGATAAGCTGGAATGAAGCTATTTCAGAATGGGCTTAGGCTAGACATCTGGAAGGATTCTGTGATGGTGAAATTTGTGACCAGGGGGGGCATGGTCTTGTCTTGAAGTGATTACTTGAATTTGGAGGGCAGCTTGTTGTTGCTTTTGTTTTGCTGTTTTCAACCACAGCCTCACTTATCTTGGCTTTCAACTGACTGCCTTCTTCAGTGTGTTCTGTTGTTTGTGTCTTCCTTTTATATCTACATTCAATTCTGTATTATAGTTACTAGTGTGTACTATCGCCCCCCTTACTTAGATTATAAGCTCCTTGAACTGAGGGATCATGTCTTATCTGAACGTAGCATCAAACTGTGACATTTAAAAAGTTTGAGAGACATAACTTCTGGGTAACTTAATAATTTTATTAATAATGCCAGTAGGTTTATTAATATAAGGATGGTCGTTTGGCCATCTCTCTGTGTCTTAGACCACAGACGGCTCAGCTCACAGCTCATATGCCCATTGGAAGAGGGGTGTTCCTGAGGGTGGCAATCAATTCTGATTGGTCAACAATTAATGACAGAATGAATATTACAAGAGAGGTTAATCCTATTCAAATGAACTTTGGTTATGTCATTTACTTCTAAGTTACCCCCAGCCTTGGTCAATCTATTCAAAGAATTTATCCCCACCCAAAGGAGAGAAGAGCACAATGGCTTCCCCATCTGGTGGGGTCTGACATTATCAGTAATATCCCTCAAGAGACCGAACTTTTGAAATCAAGACTTTAGAAGAAGGTGGGCCTGGAGAGATAGTCTGGATCTCCCCAAATCATTGGGTTATTAATAATCAATTCTCTCAAAACAGTACCTTGATTCACAGAGCAAGCACTTGATAAATGTGTCTTATATTGTTAAAAGAAAACAAAAAAAAACTCCAAGAAAATGAAGTACCTGATATAAATCAAATCCATTTTTAAATGGTAGATGGTGAAGGAAAGGTTCTGCCATTAATTAGCACCAGAGACAGGATTCACCTCAGGTCTAGCCTCAAGTCAAATGCTGTTTTTATGATATAATGTTGTTTGGAAAAGAATTTTTCCCATCTCAGAGAACCCAGGACTTTCCTCTGTGCTGTTTCACATTTCCACAAAATCTAAGCCCTTCTCATCTGGCTCATACCCCAACAGATATCCCTTCTTGAGCATCCTGGACAGGGCCTCAGCTTTTAAGCCTTCATTGAGAGTAAACCCACTACTTCCTGAGGCAGTTCATTCAACTATCTGAACGTAGTGGTACATTTTCTTTAATTTGTATCTTTAAAAAAAAAACAAACTTCAAATATATCTTTCACCTTTACTCTGCCCAGCAAGCTATCTCTTGTAACAAAGATTTTGAAGGGAAAAAAAGGAAAGAAGCAGATGAGCAAATCTTACCCATCAAACATGTCAAAAAGTGTATGTAATATTCCACATCCCTGGTTCCTTGTCCCTACAATGTAGGCAAGGAGGTGGTTACTCTTAAATCTTCTCCAGAATCAAGCTTGATAACTATTTATTCAGCCCTAAGATAGCTCAAAATCTATGGAAGATTCCTTCAAATCTACAATCGAAATCTGCTTTTCTACAATTTCTATCCATTGCTCCTAATTCTGCCTTCTAAAGTCAAACAGAATGAACAAATCTAATGACTATGTATGACAGTATATATGATATAATACTTTTTATGACAGCCCCTGGAACATTTAAAGACAGTTATTATTCCCCACCCCCTTTAATCTTCTCTTCTCCAGGCTATATACCCCAGGTCCGTTCAATCAATCTTCATGTGGCAGGATTTTCAGCCCCTTCACAGTCATTGTTGCCTTACTTTACTTACTGTAACTGCATTCCAGTTTCTCAATGTCCTTATTAAAATGTGACTGATGTTGTTTGTCCTTTGTTCTCAAAGAGGACCATGACATCAGGGAGGTGATGCCATGACAAGCGAGTGAAATGGATCTAAGTGAGGAAGCGCTGTGCAAAGTTACCAGCCTCACTTTCTCCTCTGGAGTCATCTGAGTCCAGTGGCCAGATATGGATCAGGACAACGGGAGATGGCCCAGAATGCAGTGGGGGTCCTTCAAAAAAAAAGACTAAAATGTGGAGTGAACAACTGAACAGAATACTCCACATACAATCTGACCAGTGGGACTATCAGCTCCCTCATTCTGGGTACTATACAACTATTAATGTTCTCTAGGACTGCAGTAGCTTTCTAGATTGCTATCTTACACTCTTAATTTATACTGAGCTTTCAGGCCACTAAAACCCCCAAATATGTTTCCATATTAAACTCTAGTTTCACCATAACTTCCCCATCTTGGATCTGTTCAGTTTTTTTTAAAAGCATGAATGTGGGACTTTATACTTATCTCAATTAAATTTCATCCTACTATATCTGGCCCATCATTCTTAGCCAGTGGTGTCAAACTCAAATAGAAATGGGGGCCATAATCTGTACATAAGGATCCCTGTAGGCTGCACATTGACTTGGTTTTAAAGTACAATGTCTAGGTTTACTGTATTTTTATTTATTTTGTTAATATTTCCCAACTAAATCTTAATCTGGTTCAGGCCATATTTAGGAATGTTGCGGCTTACCACCACATGTTTAACATTTCTTCTAGAAACTGTCAAGATCATTTTAGATGTTGCTCCACAGAGTTAGGGCCATTTCTTCCAGCTTTGTATATAACAGACAAATATGATTAAGCAAGGAAATAAGCATTTATGAAGTGCCTTTTATGTTCCAGGCACTGTGCTAATAAGCACTTTCACAAAAATTCTCTCATTTGATTCTCATAACAACCCTGGGAGTAAGTTCTGACATTATCCCCATCTTATGGCTGAAGAAACTGAGACAAACAAGTTAAGTGACTTGCCCAGGGTCACATACCTAGTAAGTATCTGAAGCCAGATTTGAACTAAAGTCCTCCTGACTCTAGACCAAGCACTCTAACCATTGTGCCATCTTCAACTTTAAGTCATTAATAAAAATGCAGAACATGAGAGGCAAGACCAGATCCTTGGTATACTCCTCTGAAGAACTCCCTCCAAGGACCATGACTTTAGACATGTTCATCTCTCAATGAGCGAGCATTTATTAAATGCCTTCTATGTAGCCCACTGGGCGAGGAACTGGGATAAAAAGGCAAACTCAGAAAAGTTCTTGCTCTCAAGGCATTTATGAAAATAACATGTACACAAGTAATAAGGAAGTTGTAGATGTGAAACATATAATGAGAGACACAAGGTAACCAGGAAAGGGAAGTGGACCCCCTTCTGGAGAGGCATTAGCAACTAAAAGGTCCAGAAAAAGCCTAATGATTATAAGTACATAGATTGCCCAGACCATATTCCGTTCAAAGGGAATTACAGCCAATTCTTGGCATTTGCAGTAGCTACATTCTACAAAGTCCCCTTAGACACAGAATTAGCAAATACTGAACTATTGCTTCAAGGTTGGGGAAATGCTGCAAGCCTTGGGTCACATTTTCAGAGTGGCCTCACAGATCAGCAAATTTCTTCTTCCTTTTTCTATATATACTGTATTGTTGACTCATTAACACTGAACTCACATTCAACAGAACTACAACTCATACCTGAACGAAGATTATCTAACACATACTTTCTCCGTAAAGCGTAACAGCCTTCTTTCAGATAGGAACACTAGACAGCCTTCTCTGCCACGCTTGGGGGCCATTTTATACAGTGAGATCACCAAGAAATAGTACAAAAATGTGAAAAACAGCTCTAAATGGACTGCAAAAAGGACACTTGTTTACAATATGAAAGCTCAAACAGGAAGCAATTGCCCCATTTACCTCAGCTGAAAATATGCCTGCTGACTGAGTAGCTCACATTTTCCACAGCTCTTCACATGACCACACACCATGGAAGCATCACTAGTGTTGACGTGGAGGTTACAAATAAATTTTAACAAGTAGATATGGAATCCACAAATGATGAAAACTGACTGTTTATTCTTTTGATTGAGATAGAATCAAAGCTTCTATGTTCTGATATTTGAAACAAATTTTTCCCTTAGTGGGGAAATGGAGTTTCTCCCACATTCTCCTATAATTTTAAAGATTATTTATACCATTGTTGAACAAAGAAGTAAAGAGGAAATCTTTCTTTATAGGCCAGAAAAGAAAAAGCTACTGTCACAGAAGAAAAAATGTAAAGTTCCAACTCTTTAGGGAGACTCAAATAGTTAAAATAAGAACAGACATTGCTCAGACAATTCCCCAATACTATTTTCTGATGTTCTTCTAATTTTTGCACCAGGATTCTGATAAAGAAGCCTAGATGATAAGAAAACATTTGTTTTTCCATCAAGGGCCATGGATTAAATGATTTTTAGTTTTTCCTTGGTAAAAAGACTTACTTTTCCCACTCATCTACTTTTTAAAGAACGTAGTACATAAAACCTTTCAGCTCATTTCTCATTTCTCACCTATGAACTGTTTTAGGACTTCTCTGACTGACCATGTCTCAGGAAGCTCCTTATTGGAGCAACTTTATCAACTTGTAAGATATCATTAGCCATATTTGTCCCTCTGATTGGAGAGAGTGGCACCATGAATTCCGAATCTCCATTTAAGGACAGAGTTCAGCTCAAATTTTCCATTTCTCCTTCCCTCCTCCCTCCCTTTTGTTCGTTTGTCTTTCCCCATTAGATTGTAAACATCTTGAGTGCAGAGATCATTTTTCTTTTTTGGCATCTGTATCCCAGCACTTAGCACAGTACCTGGCACATAGTAAGTGCTTAATAAATTAGTACAATACATCCATATATGTATACTGCACGTAATTTAAAATGTGTGGCTGGTTAAGGAAGAAAGGGAGAGAGGAATAGAAAAAAAGAAAGAGGGAATTAAAGTGATCCAGAGAATAGAAAAACACACACTCAAGGTGGGAGAGGAGACAGTACAGGCTCTTTGAAATGGGTTGGGTTTTTGTTTAGGTGATTTTTCTCCAGATGTTGGTTTCACATAGTAATCTGTTTTCTACTCACCTTTGAAATATTGATTGAATAACCACTCCCTCCACATAGCTCTTTAATTCCCCTATTCTTTGAATATTTATAGGCTCTCCCATATAAAATGAGATGACTAAGGGATTTAAGAAGTTGGTCTGTAAATGCTAGTAGGAGTGTCCGCTGGCAGTAGCAAAACCAGATAAAAATATTCCAAAATCTAGATGACATCAAGCAAAAAGACCTAAGCTAGGAGAAGCTCCTCACCTCTGCCATAGACAAAAGCATTGAAATGCCAAATAAAAACTAGATTAAACAGAGCCATCACACTTTTTTTTAATTCACTTCATGTGAAGTGAACATAAACAATGAATATCTGTAATAAACGTCTTCAGTCAATTTTAAAAATTGCTGAGAGACTCAAATTTAGATGGTGCAATGGTGCTTTCTAGAGGCAGTGACCCAGGAAAGACAGCTGACTGATTTTGGGGATGGGAAACTGTCAACTGTGTAGTCAAAGTAATTTCTCAAAAGAACATGAGAAAGCCTATTTGACAAATGCTATTACAACTTAAACACAGTGCCAGGACAACTTCATAATTAAGACAAACCTTTGGTAGCATCGGATTCTCTCTTGGAATTCACAGGTTTACTTTAGGAAAAAGAATGTACCATATTTGTCCACATCATATGGCATCCACTGTTAAAAGAGACTTTGCACAGAAATTAAAGACAATGTTGTATGCAGATATGATTACCTACCCAATTGCTTAAATATCTATTATTGGCATATAAACACAAAGATCATTCATTCATCATTCATTAAAATATTTAGGAAAAAAATACAGACCATATTCTAGTCTAAGATGTCCCTCCTGACAGAGCTTTCCTTGTTCCAGGAGCTGGTTGTTACTCTAAACCACACTACTCTGGTTTGGAAAGAACAGCAGATAGCAAGGTCT
The DNA here is from genome assembly GCA_028646595.1 of Phalanger gymnotis. Lineage (NCBI taxonomy): Eukaryota > Metazoa > Chordata > Mammalia > Diprotodontia > Phalangeridae > Phalanger > Phalanger gymnotis. The sequence goes on along the minus strand of CM053622.1, from coordinate 250,909,703 downwards.
AATAATGTTTAACTTACCGCTATTTCTCATCTAAAGGAATGCATGTTGTGCCACAGTAGTTGAAAAAGAGTTACTATGGCTCAGCAATACTTAAGTGATTTGGAATTCGAAAGTATAAACTCACCTACACATCTAATAACCAGGTCTTCTAAATAATAAGAGGGTGTACGATACTTAACCATTGTAGAAGAAAAATATTTCTAAACTGCACTGCACATTTTCCTACTCTCTTAAGCAAAGTATGCAGAATTTAACCATTTCTTCATTATGATAATTAATTACTATACTATAATAGAGCAATACCTCCTTTGAGGTTAGCAATTTCCCAAGCTCTTAGGAGCTTGAGGAGATAGAATTGAGAGCTGATATTCATGAATAAAGAATGCCAGTTTTTTGACCTGTATTTTGATGAGTCAGAGACTTTGGGGGGTTATTTCCTGGTTCTTACAGATGTTTCAGATAGGTGGGGTTGCAAGATAGGTGAGAATCCACTGAGTCTACAATTCCTTTAATGGATTCCAGCACTGTTTCTCAACTTTGGTGATGAACGATCCACTGTCACATACGTACTTACATATTGTATTTAAATATACATGAATAGATTTGTCAGTTTCTAGCATGAAAATGAGATAAATTATAAATAGGTGATTCCTGATTAAAAACATTTGTCAGCTTTGCTCACATTAAGAAAGTTATTTTTCAGGGTTTTCTGGCATATCTTTCTACACAAACTTATAGAGAGCTCTACTCATTAAACGACTATATAAAAATGCACACGTATCTCTGGAACATCCACCCTTCTCGTTGGCAAATTATATCCTCCTATTTCTGAAAGGAACCTTCCATTTAAAGCTTTGTCCAAATAGCTGCATATTATGCCAGGAATTTTTCCAATTACTTGTAATGAACCTTATGACTTTACTTGTTTACAGAGATCAAAGAATCAGAAGTTTTAAAACTGTAAGAGACTTCAAAAGTTATTTAGCCCAACTCCTGAATTTTTCAATTAAGGAAACTGAGGTCCAGGAAACTATGTAAATAATTCGAAGCCCCACAGGTTGTAAGTCACTATGTCAGAACTCTACCCAAATTTCTGACCTCAACTCCAGTGTTTTTTCCTTTGTACCCTAACATTTCCCTAAATTCTAGACCCTTGAAAGAACTGAACAATAGGAAAGTTGTAATCTTCAGAACTGGGTTATAAATGGCCACAAAGAGCTACCATCTTTTAAAAACAGCCATTAGTGTAATTTAAAATTTTTTTAATGTTATGCTATTGATTTGTATCTTAAACCACCCCTTTGGGGAACTGGGGGAAATAATCAGACTACTTCTATGCAATGTGTCAATTGGCAATAAAAAGGTCTGCCTTCGACAGAATTTTTGTCAAATTTTACTAAAATCAAATTTGATCATAGCTCTAGAACTGGAGAGGCCCGAAAAGGCCCTCTACTTCCATCCTCTCATTTTACAGTTGAGGCAAACTGAAGTCCAGGAAAATTATGTGAACTGTCCAAGGTCCCAGATAGTAAGCATCAGAGGTGGGATTTGAATCCAAGGCCTTTAACTCCGGGTCCCATATTCTTTCCATATATATGCAGAGAGATATATACACACACACACACACACACACATGCATATACACACATATGTATATCTGCATATGCACATGTATATACATGTATGCATACATGTATACACACATTTTGTGTGTGTGCATCAAAGCTGACCTTATGATATTGTGGTAAAACTTTAAGGCACTTTCAGTGCTCTGTGGAAGTTTAAAATACAAATCAGACGACAGTTTGGGGATTAATTTTCATAACTTTAGGTAGCTTTCTTTCTTTCTTCTAATCTTCCCCTCCAATTGCTTCTGTAATCACTACCAAGTGTCTTTAAACTGATTTACTAAGTAGAAAGGCTGTTTATTCACCATCTAGACAAATAAAATCGATAAAGTTTGTGAATTTTAAAATGAGCTTGTTACATTTTTTATTGAGAACTTAATAGACTCAAACCAACAATTCACTGTATTCAAAGAGTTATTAAAAAAGTAGATGACAATGTACAGATTTTGAAAAACTTATGGCCAATTAAGAGGACAAGTGCAAAAATGTCATTTTTATTTCAGCTCTGTCACTATACCTTATCTATGTGACTCTGGGCAAATCCTTTAGTCCCTCTGGGCCTTAATTTCTTCAACTATGAAATAAGGGCATTGAATCAGACAACCTCTAATCAATAATTATTTATTAATAATCTTAGAAAAATATAGACTTGTACAAAATAATGAAGAGTGAAATGTGTAGAACCAAGAGAACATTGTATACAGTAACAGCAATATTATTTTAAGAACAACTTTGAGCGAATAAGTTATTTTTAGTATTATAAATACCCAAATTAACTACAAAGGACATATGAAGGGAGACACTTATCTGTATCCAAAGAAAGAACTGATAAATAGAAGTATGTACAGAATGATTTACATATACATACATATTTGTGTCTAATGGTAGCCATCTCTAGGAGTGAAGGGAGAAAATTTTTTTTAAAAGAAATTTACATGATAACTTTATCATATATTTAAAAGGTCAAGGCGGCCCGCAGTGAGATTTATACAGCCCACCTACGAGCACAGAAATTTACATAAATGCTTTAGTAAAGGAAGCCGAGCTACCACAGAGCTCTCACTAAAATGGCAAATCAAAATATATTGTCTATTGTTTCAATAAAAACCTAAGGTTGGACAGCCCTGTTGTACATAACAGATTTGCAGTTTCATGTGCGACCTTTTTTTGCTTTACTATATGCTATGGAAATGCTTATTTTATTCCATAAATTAAAAATTAAAGTAAAAAAATTTTTTAATCTACTATGTGCACAAAGCCCTGTGCTAGCACATACACAAAATGAAACAATCCATACTTTCTAGGGGCTTAAGTTCTAACATGGAAGATGACAAAGACACATAAGGAAGATAAACAGCATAAATAGAAAGAGAATAAAAAGAAATATATACAAAGTAGCTAAATTCGAGGTAACTGGGAGAGGAGGCCACTAGAAGGGGAAGGAGGAAAATCAGGAAATGCAAATAATGGCACTTGAGCTGCTCCTTCCAGAAGAGAACTCAGAGAGGCAGAGATAAGATTGAGTGAATTCTAAGCATGTGGGAAGGCACAAAGATGAAAGCTGGAGATAGTGTCACATGTAGGGAAAAGGGAAAAAGCCAGTTTGGCTGGTTCACAAAGTTCAGGAGGTTTATATACTGTGAAACTGGAAGCATAATTTGGGGCCAGGCTATAAAGAGCTTTAAAAGCTGAGGCAGTCACTGGAGTTAAATGAGTAGAGGAATCACACAGACAGACCTGCACTTAGGGAAAATTACTTTGGCAGCAGAGTGTAGGATAGTGTAGACTAGAGAGTGATTTGAGGCAGGGAGACTTTTATAATACTCTAGGCAAGAAGTGACGAAGCCTGAAATAAGGTGGTAGCTCAGAGAGAGTAGTAATAGACTTAGAACGGGCACAGTCTGGCAACTGATTGGAGATAGCGGGGCGAGGGAGACTGATGAGTCACGGATGATGCCACGGTTACAAACCTAGGTAACTGGAAGAACAGCGAGACCTTTGCCAAAAACAGGGGAGTGTAGAATAGAGAAGGGCTTGGGGGAAAAGATAACAAGTTCAGTTTTGGACATGTTGAGCTTGAGACATCTTTGGAAAGGTCTGAACCTGGATATGTCTGTGAGTCACCTGCACAGAGACGATAGTTAAACTCATGTGAACTGATGAGGTTACTAAGAGACAATGCTAAGCAGCATTCATAAATGGACTGCTTTGCTGCAGTAAGAGCCCGACTGAAGCTAAGTAACAGGGAATTTGTAATGTACTCTTGTCAGTACAGTGGTAGGTAGGAGTGAGAGTTCTTAACCTGGGATCTTTGAACTTAAAAAAAATTAATAACCTACATTTTAATATAGTTGATTTCCTTTGCAATCTTATATTTAATTTTTTATGCATTTAAAATGCTCTGAGAAGGGTTTCATATACTTCAGATTGTCAGGGGGGTCTGTGACACAAAAAAGGTTGAGCACTCTTTGCTTAGAGGAAGAAGAGGGACGAGGTCAGAACTCTGAGTAACATCCACACTTAGGGGGTATGATAGAGATGATGAGGCAGCAGAGGAGTAGTCAGATGAGGAGAAGAATCAGGAGATAAAAGTGTCATAAAATTCAGAAAGGAGAAAGAGTATGTAGGGGGGAGAATGTGACTAATAGTGTCAAATGAGGCAGATATGTTAAGAAAGATGAAGACTGGGAAAGGCCATCAGATCTGGCAATAAGAGACCACTGGTAACTGAAAAAAGCAATTTATGTTGAATGATGAGCTCAGACGCCAAATTACAAAGGTTTGAGTGAGTGATAAGAGAGCACAGACAGCTTTTTCAAGAAATTTGGCTAAGAAAGGGGCAAAAGGTGACAGCTAGGTGGCACAGGGGGTACAGCACCCACCCTGAAGTCAGGAGGCCCCGAGTTTAAATCTTACTAGCTGTGTGACCTTGGGCAAGTCACTTAACCTCAATTGCCCTGCCCCCCCCCCCCAAAGAGGCAGGGGAAGATAAAAGAGGATAGCTTGAGAGGATGGTAGGGTCTAGTGAAGATGGGGGGGGGAGGCCCGGCAATGATGAACTGATGAGGAGGCATGATGAGCCTGCTGGAAGGATAAACACATTCAAAGTCAGTAAGAAAGAAACCACTTGATAGGGAGAGGCTGAAAGAAAGGGAGAAACTGGATGGCTGAAGATACAATCTGCTGGAGAAAACAAGAGGCGATGGGATTAAGTATTCATGTACAGTAATTGGCCTTGGCAAGAAAAGGGCCAACTCTTTTTTTCCCCCAGACTCTGGGTGGAAAGGAAGACAGTGTGAGAGATGATATCAAGGGGTTTAATGAAGACGGGGCTTACGTTCAATGGCCTCAATTTTCAGAGTAATGTAAGAGGCAACTCTGTGACCTTGGGCAAGTCACTTAACCGCAAATGTCCTGCCTTCCTCCCTCCAAAAAAAAAAGTAATGTAAGAGGCACAGTCAGAGAGAAAGGATAAAAAGGAAATGTGGGGAAGGGGCAGCTTGAAAAGCGAAGAGTAGGTATAGACGAGTTTCTGTGGGGTGAGAGAGAAATGGAGGGAATAAATGGACTGCCTTGCTGCAGTAAGAGCCCAACTGAAGCTAAGTTAACGTGGAATTTGTAATGTGCTCTGTCTGTACAGTGGTAAGTAGGAGTGAGACAGCATGGTTGGAATAAGTATAGAAAGTGAGTGCCAAATGTTAACGATATAACAAATTTTGTTTTAAAAAGTAAATTCCAATTTAAGAAGATATTAGCACCATATCATAAGCTAGTACTAATGCTCCAATGTTGCTAAAAATAAATTACTTGGCTGGGTCACAGAAAAAATTGGGAGGGGATAACTTTTTTTGGAGAGGTTTAAATGCATTTTTACAAGAAGGTCCAAGTCTAATCAGATACTTTTAAAGTCTAAAACTGGGATTCTAATAGGAAGAGCTGAGGAGGGAGTGTATTTTGCAGGTTTAGTGGACAACCTGGACAAAACCATGGAAAAGGGAGATGGAAATACTGAGGAACAACAGAAAATAGGGCAGTTTGGCTAGAAGGCAGAGTATGTGACAGAGAGTAATACGTCAATGGTCCAGAGCCTTCCAAAGACTTTGGGCTCACAGAGACCTGTCCAATACCTGCATTAGTTTCTCTCTTTGGGTCCTTGACCCCACCTAGAGCAAATTCAGGAAAAGCTCTAAAAATTCTTTGTTAGCTTGAGTCAGATCAATAGCATGTATTAAGTGCTTACTATGACATAAGAACCTTGCATTGAGAATACAAAAAAAAAAGGTGAAAAGATAGTCCCCTGCGCTCAGGGAACTTACTGTCTAATGCAACAGATTCCACTAAACAACTGAGTACACAGAAGAGATATACAAAGTAGATGGACAACAACCAGAGAGGGGAAGGCATTAGCAGCTGGGAGGGAATGGAGTCATTGGGATGTGACCAGAGTTTTGCTGAAAGTCAGGGAAACCAAGAGGTCATAGTTAGGAGCCAGGACATTCCAGGCACCAAGGACACCCAGGGCAAAGGCCTGCTGCTGGGAAAAGGAAACATCTTGTTCAAGGAATTGCAAGTAGGACAGTGTTGCTGAAATGCAGAAACAATGAAATGCAAGGAAGAAAGTTAAATGTGAAGAGATCAGAAAGGTGGCAAGGGACTAGGTTATGAAGAGCTTTAATTGAAAAAGGATTTTGTGAGAAAAAAGGATGTGAATAGAAAAGTATATTTGATACCAGAGGTAATGAGGAGTCACTGAAGTTCACTGAGAGGGGTGTATGTGTCAGACCTACTCACTTCCATATTTGAGAGGAGGACAAACTAGTATGGAAAGCATCTTGAGACTGAAAACCAATCAGAAAGCTACCGCAATGGCACAAGGCATTAGAGGAGGAAGCAGTAATCAGACAAGGAGTAGTCCAACAAGATGAAGAACCAGGAGACAGCAGTGTCACAAAACTCAAAGAAGAGAAAGTGAGTCTACAACAGTACGGTCAACAGTGACATTCAGTAGATAGGTCAAGAAAGATGAAAACTGAGCAAGGCCACCTGATTTAGCAATAAGGGACCATAGGTAACTGAAAAGAGCTATTTCTGTTGAATGATAAGGTGAGAAACCAAATTACGACACAGGGATGTACCATGGTAATGGCCGTGTAAGGCAGAGGACATGCACAAAAGATGTGGTGAAGGTAAAGCAACATGATTTGGCAACGGATTGCATATGTGGGGTAAGACTCAGGGGTGAAGATAACACTGGGGTTACAAGCCTGGGTGACCAGGAGGATGATGGTGCCCTCGACAACAAATAGAGAAGCATGGAAGAAGGGAGGGCTTTAGGGAAAAGACAATGGTGTCTGTTTTGGAGGATGTTGAATTTGAGATGCCTATGGGATGTACAGTTTCAGAACAAGCCCAATATACTGTCTGAGGGCAGGGAAAGGGTGCCATGGGGCTTAAGGAAAGATCAGGTTTGGAACATGCTATGAGAAATGGAATAGCAAACTGATTATTAGCAAGAAGAACAAAGTGTTTGGCTTACAGCAGTGAGGGCCCAGTTGACATTAGAAAACAAATTTGCAGAGGACCCAGTTGGCATGTTATTATGGTTTCCTCCAGTTCCAATGAGCCTGAGGCCACTGGTCCTCTCTTGACCACAATATTATTCTGACTCCAGTCCCTCTACCCAGATATAAAAACAAAAAAAAATTTACAAGGATAAAAACACAGATCAAATATTTAATGATCTGTCTGCCAGGAGTCTTTTCAATGTTCTCCTCTGTTCACAACAGACAGAACTGTTACAACAAAATACTAAATATTTGTCCTGTCCCATAAAGGGAAAAGGGAATTTTTTTTCCTACTATTCATGCTCTAGTTAGCACTTTCCAATTAAAAACTACCTAAGTATGCTGTGCTCAGCACAATACTCCAAAACTCTGATATGCATCATAGAATTTAAAGCTTTCAAGCCTCAATATTTACTAAGCACTTACTCTATTTGGAAATGGAGTCAGGAGGATCTAGAGATGGAACATAGTCCTGATTTTAAGGCATATCAGGGGTCAGGACACTTGTGGAAAATGCATATAAAAGCAGCTGCAGGAGCGCACCACACCAGAGCTCAGGTCTAGAGATTGCTCATGTTCTCCCTTTCCCCTTTAAAGCTAAAGTGGTGGTGGGGTCACCTCTTTAGCCATTTGACAAGACACCTTTGCCGGTGACATCCTATCTTCCTCCTCCTTCTCCATCTTAGATCTCAAGCTATCCCAGCCCTCCCAGGTCTGATATGGTCATTTTCCTAATGATATAATAAAAAAGGCTATCAGTGCTCCTCAAAGTCCCCTCCCTTTCTAGTTCCTTAACCACACATTAATTATAAGAAAGGCCTATTAAAGACAACTACTACTTGACCTATTATATTACAGTTATCCCTTCCACATCTCAGGGGTTAGAGGCTCAGTGGCCCCCTCAATCTGGAAAATCCAAGTAAAAATTTTTGGCCTTTCCTTTGTACTAGAGAAGAAGTCTGAATGATTACAGTATTAAAAGACAAAATATGTTGGTGCAGTACAATGCTATACATACATTTTACGCATTTCCGAGTTTCTAAAGTTTTTCTGTATCCTCTGCTGGTCTTCATGCGTCATCTACGGCTTCCACAAAACTCCCAAAAAATGACCATTTAATTTCTTATGCTGACCTTCAACATATGGAAACTGGGATGGACAAAGCTGCAGTGTCAAAAGGATAACTGTAATTCGTAAAAATAAAATAAAGAGTGTACAAATTGTTACATGTCTGACAGCTGCAGTGAAATCTCTCTGGAATCAATTTAAAATTCCTCTCACACGTACTAGAATGTGGATTTTCACATTATTTTCTATTACTCCAAAGAGTTCTTTCTCATAAAAGGATGCTGACCATTTGCTAGGGGATCTCTTTGAGCTGGAAAGAAATTATTCCAGGTATAAAATAGCCATGTATGAATTGTTAACCTATTTTGACTAAATTGAAATACTAAAGTCCAAGGTAGAAGATAGATTGTACAGTACAGTACTAGAACTGGCATTAAAGGACCTAAGTTCAAATCTTACCTCAGACACTTATTAGCTGTGTGACTCTGAGCAAGCCACTTGGCCTGTCTGCCTCAGTTTTCTCAACTGCAAAATAAGTGTTATAATAGTTCCTACGTCCCAGGGTCATTGTAAGGATCAAATCAGATCATATTTGTAAGGTGTTTTGCAAACTTAAATGCACTATATAAATGCTAGCTTATTATTATTATTAAGCACTTAAGTGCCTAGTACCTGTATCAGGTGCTGTGCTAGGTGCAAGAGAAACAAAAAGATAGGCAGTCCTTGCCCCGAATAGAATATAATCTCATTACCGGGAATACAACACATTCACTGATAAGTAAACAGTGGATAGCCACTTCTTGAAGCTTCTTGAGAAGAGGAAAGGCATAATCAGACTTGCACTTTAAGAATACTAATTTAGAGCAGCTATATAGAAGACAGGCTGGACAGAGAAGAGACTGGATGCTTGAAGACCAATTAGAAAGTTATTCCCATAATCCAGTGGAGAGATGAGGAGAGTCTGGCCTAAGGTACTTGGGATCTGAGCAGAGAAAAGGAGATGGATGTAAGAGCCCTTGGGGAGGTAGAATGTGGAAAGAATGGGCAATGAAAGGATATGGAAGGCCAGAAAAACGGTGGTGACCTGGGCCTTAACAAGGAAGTTAGGAGGAGGGATGGATTTAGGAGAAAAAATAATGAATTCCAGCATTCCACTATTTGTCATATACACGTAGCAGGTGCGAGAATTTAAGTACAACCATACCATTTGCTTTCATGTAGTTTATTCCATTTATTAAAACGTCCTAAAGGTTAAAAGCAAGTGTCCCTAAACATAATTTCGTACAGTAAATGCCTGCTATAATAACATTAACCTGCATGGTGAGAACAGTTCTCTTCATGCTAGTCAGTGGACACATCACCAAGACCTCTGACCAGATTCAATGACATAAGCAAAGTGAAGGCTTCTAGTCTACAGCGTGTGAAAAGCAGATCTACAATTACCTGAGCTAAAATCACTACATGAATCCACAGAACAAGCAGACTTCAAGGACCAAGTGCCCCAGTTAGGGGCACTATACAAGTGAGATCTGAAAGTGCATCTGAAAGCAACAGTAAGGTGTACACGTCGTTTTAAAACAATGATTTTAATGGGAACTGAACCACAGATTTCATTTATTATTATAAACTCGTTTTTATGAGTAAGCGAATTAAAAGCTATGATAAATGTAATGTTTTCAGGTGTAAGGTTAGCACATGGCAGACACAGCACGGGCCCTTTCTCTTTCCAGTGCTTCCCTAGCCTATCCATAAAGCACCCTCCCAATCCCCAAAGCCTTCAATTTAAGACCTGAAATGCTAGAAATGCAGGCACTTCAAGCAAACTCCAGCGAAAATAGGAAGAGCCTTCTTAACTCAGTTACTACAGATTACCAGAAAGCTGAAGTTAACCCATTCTCCGCCAGCTTTAGAACAACCAACAACTACCCAGCCTAAGCCAGGTCTTCCAGGTGGAGAGGCTGAGCGAGGTGGAGGCCGTGCCCTTCCGGGAAGCGAGAAGCAAACTCTCCGGGGAGAGCTGGAACACAGGAAAAACAAACATACACACAATCACACCGCCCCCGCCCCACCCCGGCACGGACCCGGCGGAATCCTTCCCTCTCCTCCCGCTGCGGCTCCCAGGTGGATCGCAACTTCTGGCGTTGGCACCTGCGCTGGCACCTGCTCCCGGGGCGCGCCTGCCCCTCCTCCAGGACCCGAACCCGGAAAGCCAAGGAGGACGCCACAGCCCAGCTCTCCCTCCGGCGGAGGGGCAGCTGGAGCAGCAGCCGGGGAGCTCGGCTCACCCCTCTTACTGCCCCTAAGGCCACCCGTCCCCTCCAGCCCCGGGAGCCGAGCGGGGCAGCAGCCACGGAAAGGGCCGGAGAGCGGCCGGCGCCTGCTCACCTGGCTCCCCGCTGTCCATGTTCGCCAGCAGCTCCCTGGTTCCCGGGGTGGCCAGCCTAGGAGTGGCCGCGGGAATGGCTCGGCTCGCACTGCGGCCGCCTGGGCTGGAGCTGGGGCCGCCGGGAGTGCTCCTGCAGCTGCCGCCGCCTCCGGAAGGTCCCCACCCACCCCTTCTCCGGAGCCCCGCACCTCCCGGAGAGCGCCTTCCCGGGGCGTCACCCAATCACCTGACCCGGCAGACCTGGGCGCTGCGCTCCGCCCCGCAGAGTCAGCAGCGGCGGCGGCGGCGGCGGCGAGCACCGGGAGGGGCCGGGCCCTGGGGCGGGGATGGATGCGGGCTGGAGAGAGAGTTATCTTCTGGAACGAGGAGGAGGCATGGGCTAGAAGGAGGAGAAGTGACAGCAGCTGCCGCGGGGGGGGGGGGGGGGGGGAGCAGAAACGAACCATAAAGGCGGAAACCACGGGATGCTCCTGGGGGAGGGGAGGAGAGAAGGGCGACGTGTGCATGCTATCTATCAAGTTACTTTTTTTTTAAGCCAATCATTTCTCACCGATGTTGGTGAAGCGTTCCTTTGGTCTCACTGGCACCTGCCCATGGCTGGTGTAAAAATAATGATAATTAGCATTTGTAGAGAGCTTTAAGGTTTGCAAAGCACGTCATATATATTTTACTTCATTTGATCCCAAGAACAACATAGCTAGGTAGTTCCTATTATTATAACCATTTTACAGACAAGAAAACAGGCTTAGAAAGGTTGAATGACTTTATCAAGTTCTCACACCTAGTAAGAACTGAGGCAGGATTTTAACTCTGGTCCTCCTTATCCCAGGCGCAACACTATCCACTTGGTCACAGCAGGAAGACTATTTTAACATGACTTTGCATTATTATTGTTTTTTATTATTATTATTTTACATATTTATTTATTATATTTATTATATATTATATATTATTATATTTATTATATATTATTATTTTATTATCATCCTCTTCCTTATCATCACCAATAGCCTAGCACAAAGCAAAGATAGGGATAGGAACTGGAACTGTGATTTTAGCACACAATAAGCACCTGGAAATGCTTGTTGATTCATCGATTTTTGCGAATGCACTGTTATGATCGACATCATTTATGCATTATTATTATAATTATAACCATTATAACCATCATTTATGGTTAATGCCAAAGGCTTACAAAGTTTAAAATGTCCTCTTTGTTATTTGCATAGAAAAATGTTGTTTCTACGGTGATTGTACACTAATATAGTAACTAGTTAACACATTAACTAGTTGATACATTAAGTAACTAGTATAAATTGTAAGTAAAGTTATAAGCATCTTTCATTAGGACACTTGGAAAAAATCAGCCCAATTTACTGATAGCTAAATATAGATTTTTAGATGATGAATGTGGAAGATATCCATTTGGGAATGGTTTAACTGAGAAGAGCCAGTATTAAGGGTAATTATTTTGTGGCCAAAAGTAATCTAATGCATGTAATTAACTAAAGAATTAAACGTGGAGATCTTTTAGAATTTGCTATTTAAAAAAAAAACCAAAGAGCTGAAAACAAAGTAGATGCACATCCTTTAGGGAATGACTAAACAAATCGTGATACGTGAAGAAAATGGAATATTACTGCCCTCTAAAAAAAAAAAAAGAATAAAAAGAATCTAGAGAGGCACTGGAAAACTTATATGAGCTGATACAAAGCGAAGTAAACAGAACCAGGAAGACGGTATAGACGATGACTACGACAATGCAAATGTAAAGGACAACAACAAAAATCTAAATAGAATCCTGTGTAATTATGATAACCGAACTTGACTGCAAAGGAGAGATATGAGAATACACCTGTCTCTCTTCTTTGCAGAAGAAAGGTACTACGGTGATAGAACATAGCATATACTGTTGGACTTGATTGATTTGTTGGTTTGTTTTGCTGAACTGATTTTTTTCTACATTATTTGTTACATAGGATGACTTTCAAGGAAGTAAAGGGGAGGGATATATTGGGAAATGGATATAAATACAAAAGGTACAATTGAACAATGTTAACTGCCTCCCCAAATTCCCTTACTATGGCTGTTATCTTTACTATTTATCATTTTTGCATTTTCAAAGTATTTTATAATAATTAGTCCACCCTGTACCCTTCTCAGCTTCTTAAATCTTTAAGTTATGTCTTTTTATTTATTTGATTAAATATTTCCCAATAACATGTAAAAAAATTAATTCTTTTTTTAAAATTTTGATTTTCAAATTCTCTTCCACCTAGCCATCTCCTTCCCATTGAGAAGGCAAGCAACATGATATCAATTACACATACAAAGTCATGCCTTAAATCTTACCCATGATCTCTTTTATAGGAGAAAGCTACATTAGAGATTCATCCAATAAGTCTTGTCTAATGACTATAAATACAATGTATCTGTAGTCTTCATCCTTCTTAGTCCTTGTCCTTCCTGATGCGTCTGCAACCATTGACACTATCAAATACTATCTTCTCCTTGATACTCTCTTTTCTGCGTTTTCACGTCACTGCTCTTTTCTGTTTTTCCTCCTACCTATCTGAACACTCCTCAGTCTCCTTTGCTGGATCTTCATCCAGATCACACTTACTAATGGTGGGTGAACCCCAAGACTCTATCCTCTGTCCTCTGCCTTCTATGTTCTCTCTCTTGATGATCTCATCAGATCCCATGGATTCAACTGTCATCTCTCTGCAGATAATTCTCAGACTTGTTTATCTAGCCCTAACCTCTCTCCTGACCTCAAATTTCTCATCTCCTATTGCCTTCTGGACGTCTCAGACTGGATGTCCTCAGGTTGTCCTAAACTCAGCGTCCAAAACAGAACTCATTAGCTATCCCACTGCCTTCTTCTAAACTTCCCTCTTGTCTCACTGAGAGCATCATTATCCTCTAAATCACCTCAGTTCATAAACTAGGTGTCATTCTCAACTCTTCACACACCCATATATCCAATCTGCTGCAAATTTCTGTCAGTTCTAATTTTGCAATGTTTTCTTTATATCATTCCTGTGCCTGAACTATTGCAATAGCCTTCTGGTGTCTCCTTGTCTCAAGGGTCTCCCCGCTCCAGTCTACCCTCCACTTAGCTGCCAGAGCGATCTTCCTAAAACACAGGTCCGATCGTGTCACTCCCCTACTTACTCAGTAAACTCTATTGGCTCCCTACTTCCTCCAGGATCAAAAATTAGAATCCTACATTTGGTTTTTAAAGCTGTTCACAAGCTGGGCCCTTCCTAATCTTTCTGGCCTCCTTACACTTGACTCTCATCTACATATTCTGTGATTCAGGGCACTGGCCTTCTTATTCTTTAAACATGACATTTCATCTCTTGGCTGTGGGCTTTTTATTGGTTATCTATATGAATGAAGTGCTCTTCTTTTTTGTCTCTGCCTCCTAGTTCCCTTGGTTTCCTTCAAGACTCAGCTATAATCTCACCTTCTACAAGAAGCCTTTCCTGGTCAGGGGCAAACCACTCCCCAGCCCCCTTCCCAACTCCTAGTGCCTTTTCTCTGAGATTACTTCCAATTTATCCCATGTGCATCTTGTACGTTCATAGTTGATAGTACATTTAGTATCCATTAAAATGTGAGGACAGAAATTGTTTTTGCCTTTCTCTGTGTCCCCAGAACTTAGCACAATGCCTGGCATATAGTAAATGCTTAATTAGCGCTTGTTGAGTTGACTTTTTTTACTATATCAAACCCATAACTTATCCAGGTTAACCTATAACCATAACTATTCCGGGTCAAATAGTTCTCAAGCTCCTGTTTTCCAGAGAGGTGTCGCATAAACTAGACTTAATAGATTTTCCTCAATAAGTACTTCTTGAAAATACTTGAGGACCCCCTCATTCAGGATACTCTTTACTCTCTGAGTTTTCCTGACACTGCTCTTTCCTCATTTTCCTATTTGCCTGACCACCCTTTCTTGTCTCCTCAATAAATCATCATTCATTTCTTACCCACTATGACTTAATGTCACCCAGGGCTCCTGGACTCTCTTCTATTGCCCTTCTACACTCTATATACTGTCAGTGATCTTACCAGCTCCTGTGAGGTCTATTATGATGACCTCTATGCAGGTGATTTCCAGATCTATGTCTGCCTCTGGTGTCTCTCCTGAATTCCAGCTCTACAATACAAATTACGTTTTAGCAACCAACTAAAAGTTTGCCTTTCAGACAGTACATTTATATAATATCACCATGCTCTAAAATCTTTTGGGCATGTTCCAATACAAATGGATGGGTTCATGAAATGACTAGCCTTGGGCAATTATTATTAGCTTAATCATTTTAGTGATAAAGCTAGAACATTATGTTCATACAAAGGAAAAAAAATACCCTGTATCTAACATGTTATCATGGAAGTTTTCAGTTTATCTTTTCCTTTCATTTACTACATTTTGAGGGCCAATAAACAGAACATGTACAACACAACTACAAGTCATACGAGGTTACATGTCCTAAAATAAATAAGGTTTTATATTTTAACACACAGCAGGATCTTGGGAGAGTTGCTAATATTTAGACAACATGCCTGGATGCAAATAGCTGATCCATCATTTAAGAAACTCCTTGCTGGGACAGACTCTTGACATGAATTTATTTGTCTTATGATTACATAATGCTGACTGGAGTTACAATGTCTTGGCTCTTTGGAAGCTTCTTTTTTTCCAAATTTCCTTCCATAACCAGACTCTTATAAGAAAGGATCTCTTGATGACACGAGACATAGAAAGTTATTTAATAAATTGGAAATGTAATTTAATACTTTGGAAAACTATAGCACTAAGGCCTCATTTGCTTTGCTTTAAGTCTTCATTTGCCAGCAGCCTGCAGAAATTGGACAAAACGAGATAAGAAACTTCTTAGATTGGCCAAAAATAACAGTCATTGCAATATAATATCACAATTTTTGCAAAAACAAAGCAACAAACACCACAAAACAACTTGACACCATAGTTAATCTTCCATACCTGAACTGTTAACAGCAAACTATTTGGGAGTCCAGGAAATTAAGGACAGGTTAGAAAAACCAAAAATTTAATTTAATGACTTGAGAAATTAAGCTTTTTTTCTGCTTCAGCGTACACCAGAGCTACCTCTTTAACATTCTTTTAACAGGTGGTATAGAATTGTGGGAAGAATGTGGTATTATGTGTGGAGTCGGATGACCTGCCATTTACTGTGTGACCTTGGGGGAGTCACTGAACCCCTGAGCTCCAGGTCCCTCACCTACAAAAAGAAGAGATTAGAACAGATACTCTTTCAGGTCCCTTCCAACTCTAAATCCTCTGATCTAATAGGACAGGAATAATTGAAAACAAAATATGAGATGCTCATTTCAATGAATCTGTGGCCTAACTAGTGTAGATTAAAACCTATGCTCATACTTTCTTCTCCTGGAAGACTCTACTACCCAAGCCTAAGGACAAATTCGAATTTTTCTTTGTTTCATGGGTTGCCATGGCTAGAGAATCTATCACCAGTGGCCAATCCAGTGAGCCTCACCATACTTACCTAAGCCAGTCCTAAGATAGCAAACGACAGTCTGTTGCTGTGGGTCATATTAAATGCCTCTCTAGCTTAGTAGAACCTGCAAGAGCTTGGGTTCCCACAAGCACAGTCTTGCAGAATGTGGCAACAACACTTCTGTACCATGATGAAACATAGAAGGACTTTTGTCAATAAATGCTTGTTATATCAAACTGAATTGAAGGAGATTTTTTTAAAAAAGTGGACAGATATTGAGAGACAAGTTTTTCAAGCATTTAGCAGTGATATAGGTTAGACAAGTACTTTCCTGACAAAAAGATGTATCTCATAGTTTTAATTTTGTCCATTAATAAAAGCCTTAGACATTTAATTTTTCCTGCCTTTTTGTCCATTCCCAATTCTGTGTTTATCACATCACCCTGGGCTTACCAAGAAGTGAGAAGAACTTTCCCATAGTCTACAGCAGGGGTTCTTATTCTTTTTTGTTACCACCTAACTCTTATCAGTCCAGTGAAACCTATGGACCCCTTCTCATAATAACATTTTTAAATGTATAAAATAAAATACATAAAAATACAAAGGAAATCAATTATATTAGTATATGTTGTCAAAATTAAAACAAAAAACAAACAAAAGTTTAATTCATGGACCTTTGGTTAAGAGACTTAGTCTAATTGACGCACTCTTGGTGAAGCTATGAACTGGTCTAGCCATTCTGGAAAGCAATTTGAAACTATTCCGCACAAGTTTCATTCTTAGTAGACTATATATCTCTTGTGACCAAGTAGTACACGCCTTACTAGGTCTGTATTCCAAAGGGATCAAAGAAAGGACTCATATGTACAAAAATATTTATGATGGTTTTTTGTTGTTGTTTGCAATGGCACAGAATTGGAAACTAAGAGGAGTTCCTATCAGTTAGGTAATAGATGAACAAGTTATTGTATATGAATGTGATAGAATAATAATAATAGAGTAAAACTGTGATATAAGAAAGATAAAGGGGATGGTTTCAGAGAAACCTAGGAGGATGTATGAACTGATGCAGAGTGAAGTGAGCAGAACCAGGGGAATATTTTATATAATAACAATATGGTATAAACAACATTGAAAGACTTCTAGGGTGATGACCAACCACAATTCTAGAGGACTCATGATAAAATATGCTACTTATTTCTAGACAGAGGTGATAGACTGCACGCAAATTAAAAAATATATTTTAATGAATGTCGAAAACTACATATAATTAGAAAAATAAAATATTAAGAGCAAAAAATAAAATAAGAGTGAAGATATTTTTAAAAAGAGAAATATATTTTTAAATATGGCCAATACAGAAATTTGTTTTGTCTGATTAAAAACAGAGTTTCTGTTTTTCTCAATTGAGGGGCAGGACAGGGAGGGAGCAGGAGGCAGATTATCATTGATTGAAAAGTGAAAATTTAATAAAAAATATAAAGCACATGCATGACAAAAAATATATAGAATACCCAGTATAGAGATTTATGCTAGGAAAAGTCAAGCCCTGTTTACTATCTTTTTTTTTGTCTCTCCCCCTTAACTCTCTTTTTCCTATGTGAGTGGCAGAGAAGGTAGAGTGCTGCACTTAGAGTCAGAAAGATCTGAATTTGAATCTTGTGTCAGTCAGTCAGCTAGCATTTATTAAACACCTACTCTATGCCCAACACTGTGCTAAGTGCTGGGGATACAAAGAAAGACCAAAGAAAATATAAGGAGAAATCAGTCCCTGTTCTCAAAAAAGCTCATAGTCTAATGGGATAGACAACATGCAAACAGCTATGTATTAAAAAAGGTATATACAGGATAAATTGGGGAGCAATCTTAGAGGGAAGACACTAGGATTAGGGACAACTGGAAAAGATTTCTTGTATGAGGTGGGATGCTTGCTAGCTTTGTGACCCTGGGTAAATTACTTAACCTCTCAGCCACTATCTCTTCAGGAATAAAATGAAGATAATATTAGCACCTCCCTCTAATTGAGGATCAGTTAGATTATCTATATTAAGTGCTTTAAGATGGGGCTAGGAACTAGACTTATGATTTCATTGGTATAAAGAACTCCTAGAAGAGGAAATTCTCTCTACCCATGCAGGTCAGCTCCTATCTGCCACTTATTGTCTCAGAGAACCGCTTAGAGTACTGACAAGGAAGTGACTGCCCATGATCACACGGACTGTGTACACATGGACTCTGAAACATGGCAGGGAAAAGAGAAAAGCTTCCAAGTCTAGGGAGCATTATGCCTGGAGTGGGGAGTAGGGAGAGAATTAGAACCATATCCCCAAAGCTTCTATTACCTATGTGTTTTTTTTCCTTTTTAAAGAAATCTAACGATTGAATGAGTGACTGAATTTTTAGCTGTTTTTTTTTAAAAAGTTTATGTAACATGTGTTTCTAATCCCTCTCAGAAGTCTTGAGGAAATAGATCAGCAAGGTACAAGAAAGGTGAGAAATTGTATCTGTAATCCTGCATTGGTATCATTATGAAAGTGAGATGAGAGGTGCATCTGTAGAATCCGCCAGCACTCACAATATGGCTTTGGGGTTTTGTCCCCACACTCATAATCCTATATGTCTTGGGTCCAATTTGTAATAAAAGGTAGCCCACCAAATCCTTGACTATTGTGTTTAATGATAGCAGCAGGCAGAGATTTGAGAGGTTTTCAACCCTACAGAGAAATGGGAGACATATCCCTCTTCAACACAGCCTGAGGGACATGGGAAGGAATGGATGCTGATCCTATATACAGCCTTTCAGCAGAGAGACATAATTTATATACCATACCCACTAGACCTAACTGAGACAAGTCTTTGAGGCAAACACGAAAAATTAGAATGCGCCGTTCTAGGACAAGTGATGTGCCTCTCTATTCATTAGATGTAGGTGCGGAGTTCTCTTTCATCAACACATCCTCCACTCCACAGGCACATTATCTATTCCAGGTAGAGTATACCTTATTACACACTACTCTATGAAGGGATCCCACTCCCCTCGCACTATGCCTTCTTAATGCTACACAATTATGCAACAGTCATTTTTTTTCCTTTTTCCATTTCTGGAGGAGAAATGGAGCCTGCCTGTGGACAATAAAAGTGGAAATACCAAAGTGTTTTCATTGAAGTTACTATTATTGTTATTATACATTTTACACACTTCTTAGTGCTGGCTAGGTTGTTCTTCATTTTGAATTATTAACATGAACTAAAATAGGGCTTTTGAAGAGTCAAAGAATTTTTAAAACCTGAAACTTCCTCCTACTTTAATGCATATTGCAAAGTAAAAACACTATGAGGTTGGGGAAATGTACTACTGTTTCTTTGTTAGTTACACAGAATAATAAAAATGCATGTCTGACTGCCAACTTAATGACAAAGCAATAAAATATATTTCCCAGTCATATGCCTTCAGCACTTCTGTATTAAATCATCATGATGCTTTCAGTGTTTCCCCTATTTCCCAAAGGTAGCATCACTCAAAAAAATATGGCATAAGCCCAGTTCTCTATTAAACTCTGAAAGCGAAAGAGAGAAAAGCTATCTCTTAACCTTTTCAAGCATTCTCTTCTAAAGCCCAGAATAAGATCTAGGGGAAGAATCTCTTCCTTAAGAAATGGGCCAAAAAGTAAAAGTTAAAAAAAATTAATAAACTGCTACTCTCTACATTTCCTACTCATCTGCACTCATGTAGACTTCTCTGTCATGCCCCAATGCAGGTTACCTTCCCTTCCTCCCTCCCCACACTACTGCCAGCTTTAAATTGTAAACTCCTAGAAGGTACAGACTGTCTTTCTGTTTCTTATGTGTATCCCCAGTGCTTAGCATGGTACCTGGCATAGTAGTTTGTATATAATGGTAGCCACCGGGGGGCAGGGGGGGGGGGGAAATGCGACAGGGAGCAGGAGAGAAAAAATGAAAAAAGAAAAAAAAGAAATTTACATGATATCTTTATTGTATATTTAAGAGGAATAGCAAGTTGTACATAATAGATTTTCAGTTTCATGTCCATCTTTTTTATTATACTATATCGTGGAAATGCTTGTTTTATTCCATAAATTAAAAATAAAACAAATTTAAAAGTGAAAATAATGGATGTTTATCGATTGATTGCTCTTCTCACCTGTTCCACCCCCACCCCACCCCCTTATTTAGTTCCTTTTTCTTCCAAAGGAAAATGCCAAAAAACCGAAGTGTAGGTATAGAATATTCTAGCAAAGGTCTCCTCCCCTCCTGTTTCCCTCCAACCCTTAGAAGACCAATAAGACTTTAGAAATAAGAAGCCCTAGAATTCCTTGGACTCTTGACTCTTTAGTCAAAGAGTTAGAAAGTTGGGCAGATTATACATATAAGATATTTTTTATCCCTGTTAACGCTTCCTTTCAAAACCTCAGCCTGATGTGCTGTGAATAAAGTGAATTTATCTTCTTTCACCAATCCCCATGTTTAAGCTTAGAACTTTGGTGATCCAGTGGGCCATGGTGAGGATATGTAGCTCTTCATCCCAATCCACTTTAGCCTCATTGCCCAAAGAAAGATGAATTGAACTCCAAACAGCAAATAGATCACAAGGTGGTGAGATCTACATAGATGGAAGGAGGGTCTACATGCATGAAGTCATAGATCCATCAAAGTACCAATTTCTTGTATATGTTTATAACATAAATAAAATAGATAATGTTTTGCGAATACGGTTTATTACTGCACTCGGATTTATGATGATGTATCATTATTTCTAAAACCAACATATGAACTCTTCAGTCATGATATACTTATCACCTTAGTTTATTTCTATGATCAGTGAACTCTTCTTTAGGCAACAATAACTCTGCCTAGCTTTAGCTCTCTATCACTATTGAGTCAACTAAAATTTCACTTAGGCAGTAGCTAATATTAGAGTACACAGGATTTATGGGAGGAGAAGGGAATTGGAAGGATGTTTATTGCTTCAAAATGAAACAACATTAATTTATACTGACCTGCTGCTGATGGAGCTGTTAATTGGTCCAGTGGTACGAAATACAATTTGGAAATAAACTGTTCATACCCTTTGACTATATCATCTCACTACTAGATATATGGTCCAAGGTCCTTATGAAATGATAAAATAAATAACATAATAATAAAATATTCATAGAAGTGTTTTTTAGATCGAAAAAACCGAACTGTCCATCAGTTGGGAAACACCTAAATAAAATGTGGCATATGGATATTATACTGTTAGAAACAGCAAATTATAGGAATTGAGAGAAACATGGGAACTCTTCATAATAATAATAATAGTAGTAGCTCAACCAGACTATTATGTAAATAAGTTCAATAGGAAGGTATATGTCGAACCTATATAGGATTACATGCCGTTTTGGGGGGGAGGGGAGAGGAGAGGGAGGGAGAGAAAATTTGGAACTCAAAAACTTGTGGAACTGAGTGTTGTAAACTAAAAATAAAAAATAAATTTAAAAAAGAGGAAAAAATAGTAATAGTAGCTGGCTTTTACATAGCAATATGTGCCAGGCACTGCATTAACTGCTTTAAAATTAATATCTCATCTGGTCCTCACAACAACCCTGCAAGGGAGGTGCTGTTATTGTCCCCATTTTACAAATGAGGTAACCTGTGCAAACAGAGGTTAAGTGACTTGCTCAGGGTCACACAGCTACTAGGTGTCTGAGGTCAGATTCAAATGCAGGTCTTCCTGACTCCTACTTGGCTGCCCTGTCTTGTTTAAAGAGATGCAAGGTTTAGAAACAGAAGCAAAGGAACAAAACATGCAATTACTACCGTGATGCAAATGGTAGCAACACTAAAAAGGAATCAATCAATAAGCATATATTATTAAATGTCTACTATACGCCAGAGCCTTGACTAAGCATACAACTATAAATGTCATGCAGTTCCTGCCCTCAGGTTGCTTTTATTCTGCTACAATTAAACTAGAGGGACGGGGGCGGAATATGACTATGGAATGTGTTTACATAAGGTCTTCCAATTGATTGGTTTTGCTTTAAAAAAATTTTTTAAACAAGGAAGTGTTCAATTCAGGGTAAGAAGTCTAGGGGAAATGAGCCATGAGTCTGCAGCAGTCATGGACTTCTCTCTGCTGGACTCAGGTCTCACGAAGGAGTGATGGAGCACCTCCCTCCCCTTAATCAGCCACTATGGCCCACCAGTAACATTCTAGGATGTGGCTATGGATTTCGCCTTAGAGAAGTAGGGATGCCTGCTGCTGTACCAGGAATTAATGGTCCAGTACTGCAGAAACCTGGTCTTCCTGGGGCTTACAGTTTCTAGATGGATCAATGAGTTGGAGGGAGGGGGAGCACTCTAGATGCCAGAGGGAGACCTCCCAACTTACTCCTGTGGGGGCTACACTGCTGACTCATCTCCACAAGACTTTCTCTGTAATGCCAAAGAGACCTCTTAACCCTGGAGGACTGAGAAAAAGCCACTGGAGTTGGCAATTAGGAGATTGCCGGTCACTTTAGAGAGCAATTTTGGTGGAATGTGAAGTCAGAAGCAAAACTGTAGGGGGTTAAGAAAAGAGTGAGAAGAGAAGAGGCAGTGACACCTATTTAAAGACAGCTTATTTAAGGAGTTTTGCCACAAAGGGCTGGTGAGATATAGGATGACAGTTAGAGAAAATGGAAGGATCAGATGACAGTTTTGAGGATGTGGATGTGTGTGTAGGCAGCAGGGAAGGAGCCAGCAGACAGGGAGAAATTAAAGATGTAAGAGAGGGAAATGACAGGGGGCAATCTGTTGGAGGAGATGGGATGGAACGGGATTGTTTGACAAGGTTCACCTTGGAAAGATGTAGGGCCACCTCTTGGTGTGACATAAGCATGGAGGAGATAGTGGCAGAAGGCAGTTCCTGAATCTGTGTGTTAATGAAGGACATTCTCATGTCTGAAATGAACTTCTTTATCTCACTGTGTTGAAATTATCTCCCTTCAAGGTTCAGCTCAGGGACCATTCCTAGATCCCCACAGATGAAAATGTGTTTCCCTCCCTCCTAGTATACTTTTGTCTCATCTTCCCCTTTGCCCCTAATACACACTGCTTTTTCTTTGTGTTCATGCTATTCATGTGAAGTATACAACCATAAGGACAAAGATTGTGGCATTTTTCATCCTTGTACCCTCAGTGTCTAGCCTGATGCCTTACAAAAGGTAGCCATATAAAACTGTTTCTTGTGTTTAGTTGATTTATTGGAGTCCTAGAAAATAGCAAAGCAAAAAAAAAAAGGCTCTGGTGGCTATTTTTTAATGAAATTCTGACATTCTTCAAATAGGAAGAATGAACAGAATCCAAGAAAAGGGAAGCTTAAAACTCATCTCAGCTGATCGCATCCAACTAAAAAACTGCAGGGACAAAGGAGGCAAAAATATGTCACATCCAAAAATCTCAATGTGGGGGTCATTTGATTTTCTAAAAACCCATAAGTGACCAGAGAATTTGGAACATAACATGAATACAATTTTAAAACGGGAGGCTTGATTTAATGACCAGAGTGCCACACCTACAGCCAGGAAGATCTGCTTTCTGTATTTACTTTCTGAGCGACCTAACTTTTCTGAGACTCAGTTTCCCCTTTCAGTCCTCACTTCCAACTAGGTTAGCTAGGTGCATTGTTAATGTATTTTTAATGGAAATGGGAAGATCTTTCCCATCCATTAATAGACCCATGTGACCTGCCTGAGTCACATGAGCCTGAGTCACATGAGCCTGTGGTGGGAGGAGCTTGAGTCACATGAGTCTGTGGTGGGAGGAGCTTGAGTCACATGGAAGCTAGAGTCACATGAGCCTGTGGTGGGAGGAGCTTGCTGAAGGGATGGAAGAGGAAGGGATGGAGCAGGAAGTTGGAGGGAGTCAGAGCTGGGAGAGAGAATGTGTGAGTTGCAGCTTGGAGAGAGGAAGCAGGCAGAGAGAGCTGCAGCTACCATGAGTGAGAGAGAGCGATTTTGCCTAGGTCGGGGGTTCTTTTGTGGGGAGGCCTGAGGGAGGGAAGGCTTGGGGATGGTGGTGCCCCCTGCATTGGTAATGTGTATAGATTTCTTTGTTGCTATGATGGATTTGGCTTTCTGGTGTTGGAATGAATGTTGGTTCCATGTTCAATGGAGAGAGTCTGTTATATCTTGCAATTCAGACCTGGGAATTCTCCTGCATATTCATAGCAGCCGCTGTGGGTAGTGCATTGGCGAAATGCTAGGGTGAGTGAATTCTTCCGTAACTCCTGATACACCACAGGCAGCCAGCACCTTGGTTATCCAAATGGCCTTGAGTCTTTAATAAGCATCAAGGAGGGACTTGGCAACACCGAATCTGGAGGGAGCAGTTAGCAATCCTCGCCTTGAATCCCATAGCTGTGTCAAAGAAACTTGTCCTCCTTAAATTATAGCACTTTGAAAAACCTGCAACTCATACTGAGTATTTAGGTAGGATTTTTAAGTCTACGTCAAACATGAATTCAAGTATTGTAGGGTTACATGGAAATCATGCCAGATACTAATGCCAGATGAAGGTATGAGCTAAGTTTGAATCCTACCTTAGATACTTACTTAATATCCTACCCTGGGCAAGTCACTTTACTTCTTTTACACCCAGTTTCTTCATCTGTAAAATGGGAATAATGGTGGCACCTTCCTCATAGAGTTGTTGTGAGGATCAAATAAGAAGACACATGCAAAATGCTTTATCAATATAAAAGCATTATATAAATTTATTGTCGTATTATGTTTCTTTACCATTGTTCAATCATTTATCATCATGTTTGTATTTTTGTATCACAAATAATGCTGCTATTAATATCTTTCCATATATGGGTCTTTTCTTGCTCTCAACAATGTCCTTGAGATGTAGGTTTGATCTCTATATCATGGATATAATCATTTTAGCAACTTGCAGTATTCAAAAACATTTTTTTTCTTGAAATGGTTCAATCAAATCACAGCCATACCAGCAATGGATTAATTTGCCTCTGCACCCCCTCCAGCCTCTCCAACAGTGAATTCTCCATCTCTTAGAATCTTTTCCAGTTTAATGAGAATTAGAAGACACCCTCTAGATTGTTTTAAGTTTCATTTCTCTTGCCTATTCATAATCTGTATTTCTTCTTTTCAAAACTATTGTTCATATCCTTTGACTACTTGTCTATTGGAGAGTGGTTCTTGATCCTATATGCATTTGTGTTATTTTCCTATAGAGAATAGATATCACATTTTTCTCAGAATATTTAATACAAATGTGTCTACCTTCTCTAACGTTTCTAATTCTAGCTTCATTGATTTTATTTGTGCAAAAGCTTTTACAACTTATATAATTGAGACTGTTTTGTATTTCATGATCTCTTGTTTTGTTATGAATTCTTTCCCTATCCATAATTATGAAAGCTACAATCTTCCATTTTCTTCTCACTTTCTTCAATGGTATGACTTTTTATATTTACATAAGGAGAGGCAGCAAGATATAGTGAAAAGACAACTGGTCTGCTATGAATTATGATTTCCATACTAGTTGAGTAACCAAGGACAAATCACCTAATGTTGTCTGAGCATAATTTTCTTCATGTTTAAAATAACAGCCCCTTTCTCACATGTGTAAAAAATAACAGCCCCTACCACAAAGTTATAATGAAAATCAAATAAGATGTTTGTAAAGTATGTTGCTTTACAAAGTGCTATACAAATGCCACCTATTATTATTGTATTTAGATAATTTATGCACTTGGGATTTATTAAAAAAATAGTGTAAAATTCTGACCTAAATCCGTTTTCCATCAAATTACTTTCTAGGTTTCCTAGTAGTTCTTGTCGAATAAAGAGCTCATTCCCAAGTAAGTTGTGTCCTTCAGTTTATTGAGCCCTAGATTTCTGAATGCATTTGTTTCTAGTTCTTGCTCATTTAATTTATTCCACTGATCTACTTTTATGTTTTTTGTTTAGCACCAGATAATGACTGCTTTGTAGTAGAGTATGAGATCTGTTAGCACCAAGCTTCCCTCCTCCCTATTTTGTTGTTTTTGTTGTTGTATCCCTTGACATTCTTGACCTTTTATTTTTCCAAAGGAATTTTATTAATTAAAAATTAATTTATTAATTAATTTTATTATCATTTTCTCTAAATCTATAAATTTTTCTCTTTGTGATAGCACTAAATTTGTACACTTGGGTAGTATTATTATAACTGACATTTATAAATAAATCATCAAGCATTTATCAAGCATCTACTACGTGCCAGGTACTGTGCTAGCACCAGTTTTAATATCACACATTTAATACTCACACTGAGTATTAATAGGAGGAAGAGTAACACATTCATGAATTGGTATCCTGTTTTATAAGTTTGGTTTGAAGGATGTGGTATCTTTATCATAGATAGTGTCTCGATCACTTGTTAGTCTGGTGAAATTTTTGACTTAGATTGACTCCCTGTTTTCTAACGCCTGGAGAGAAAAGTTTAAATATACTTATATATATTCAGATACATTGCCTGACCCTGTTGAAATAATATACATCAATTGAATATTGTATCTACTGTCAGATGCATTTGATGTGTTTGTTGGTTTTGATTAACTGTATTTTTTTTTCTTTTTTAACCTTTGTTACAAGGGAAAGGAACTAAGGGAAAGATATTTTTAGAACTGAGTAGGATTTGAAAATAAAAGACAGCAATTTAAAGTGTTAAAAACAATTTTTAAAATGCTAGCTGTCATTTAAAACTCAGCTAAAAATGCTACCTCCTCAATAAATCCTTCTATATGCTTCCCAATCAATAATGACCATTTCTCCCTTGTGCCTCATAAAGTTTTTTTTAGCATGTTTCTGAAGCAATTGCCACTCAATTCAGTTAAATTCAAAAAGCATTAAATAAGTGCCAACTTCATGCTGGAGCTGTGCTAGGTGCTAGAGGAAGCAAGACAGGAATGAGACTGGTCTTGTCCTCAAGAAAATTATATTCTACTGAAGGTTTCAACTTGCACTTCATTCTCCTCCCCCAAAGATCTTTAATGTTGAAGGGATCAGTTAGCATTTGTGGGTACAGGTTGGCATTACCATAGTATACTTCCTTTTATGCCTCATTGGATACTAATATTCAGATGATTCATAAACAAAGTTATCTCTGTTGTTACATCTTTCAAGAAATCTTGCATAATTTTGACAAATGCATAGGAAAAAGGGCATTGTTTGAGGAGAGCGTTTAAGTTAGCAGTTTGCTCTACTGAATCAAATACTTTTTTACAATTGACAAACAATAAGTACAATAGAATCTTCTAGTGTGTTTGTGTGTGTGTGTGTGTGCGCGCGCACGCTTTTCAGTCAATTGTATGACTGTCAACATGTGGTGTGCTATTGAATATCATTTTCAGAGTCCTACTTTTTCCTTTATTAATCTTTCATCAAGGATGCCCCAAATGTGCGGATGTTGGCCTACTACAGGTGTTCTTTGTTTTCTTCAGTGACATTTTCACTTCCTCTTAATAGTACATTCAGAACTGTAATGTTCAATCAAGTCCATACGTGGTGGCTCCAGTCTTAGTGATCTTGAAAACAGTTTGTTATGAAGAGCTGTACAAATATTTATTATCTGTTTGTGGCCCTCTTTCCAATTTCATCCCTAAGTGCCCTTTGGCTGAATTCTATTTAGTTGGTTCTCGCTAAGCTTCCTGTAATTTTTTCTCCTTCCTTTGTTTCTAGCTGTTTTATGGCCTTCTGTCAGATTTTACAAGTCAGTTAAGTCAAGCATTTCTTAGCTTCTCTTATGTGCCACGTAATGTACTTAGAACAAATAACAAGTTCACAGTCCAAACCGATATTGCTGTTGTTCGCCTTGTCCTTTTATTCAACAATACCACAGATATTGATTAAGCATGCCTGTGCAAGTCTCTCGAGAAAAAAATGAAATAGTCCTTGCCCTCGAAGAGGTTACACAATAATAACGATATGGACAATGACAACACATTTATACAGTATTTTATGACTTAACAAAGTGATTCATACGTGCAACAGGGATTTGGCACGTGTCGAAGCCGCTAACACACGGCAGAGGCCATGTGGAAGACGCTGGTGGCCTTGCTTTGAGGAGACTAGAGGGCGGGCTCTTGCATCACCCTTCTGTGTTGGCTTATCACGTGGGTCGGAGCAGCCTTTCTTCTATTTAGACAGGTTTTCCCAATAATGAACTTCCTGGGCCATGATAGAGAATTCAGAGTAGCAAGGCCACGTGACAGATGAGCTCAGGGCTCAGTAATAGGTCATGGGTTACAATGAAGAAACGGTTAAGCAGAAACAACTGAGGTCATGATAATAAATAGCAAACATTTACATAGCATTGTGTGTGCCAGGGCATTGTGCAATTCTTATCTCATTTGATTCTCACAAAAACTCTGCAAGGGAGCTGCTATCCTTTATAACTATAACTTATAACTAAGGGGTTATCCTTATTTTGCAGATGAGGAAACTGAGGCAAGTGAAGGTTAAGTGATTTGCCCAGGGTGACACAACCAGTAAGCATCTGAGGTCGGATTTGAACTCAGGATTTCCTGAATACAGGCAAAGCATTCTATCCACTGTGCCACCCAGCTGCCTCTTTACTACCTTTTATTACCTTTATGACTATTATTTCATTTGTTACTATTTATTACTTTATTACTGTTATGACTAGGGACAGGCAGCCAAAGAGTTTAAGTTTCCTGAGTGGTCAGGATTGGAATGAGGATTATACGCTGCAGGAATTCTTAAATTAACTCCTCCACCTTCCTCTTAGATCCCCCATGGTGAGCAGCTGGGATGGTAGTTGGAAGCAATGATCAGTCTTGCTTTGATGGAGAGTTAACTGGGCTACCACTCATGCTGTTTAACTTGCTATTAAGCCCTGTGTAGCTTTCTGCCCTGACCAAGAATTACATTCGGAAGTCAGCCGACTGCATATTGAATGGTTGTTATGGTTCTTCCACCCCCACTATCCCTTGTTTAAGCAGATAACCGAGGTGTTTGTGATGGACTTTCCTATTATCTATGCCTGGAGACATAAAAATCTATGAAAAATTTCTCCCTCCTTTTCATCTCTTCCAAAGGATTCAAGCCTTAAGGCCTTTGACATTAAATCAATACTAAATTCATAGGCTTTGGCAAGCAAACAAACAAAAAAAAAACCAGCTTAATGGACAGAAGCACTAACCCACAGTTAGATATCTTTTCAGAAGAGCCTGCTTATTTTTTTTTCTTGTAGAAGTGAAAACAGCTCATGACAGCCTTTGAACAGAGTTGCCATTTCTTTGCTTGTTAACTAGATAAATACCTCAGTAGCATTCTCCTTCCTATACTATGTCTATCTGGTTCTGTCCTCATGGAGATCAGAAAGGTTACACTTTGAAATTATTCCATAGCAATCAGCCCTGAAGAGGGAGGTGGATGAATGAACAATTTTTATGTGACCTACTTTCTTCTTATGAGGAAATACAACACATTCTAAGAAATGTTTTTAAGGTGCCACAGACTGTCTTGTGCTATGCTCCTATTAAGTCAAGGAAGGGGGAACCATGATATGCCAGGGTTACAGGGATAGGAAACCTATAGCCTTAAGGCCACATGTGGCCCTCTAGGTCCTCAAGTGAGGCTGTTTGAGTGAATCCAAACTTCACAGAACAAATCCCTTTAATAAAAGGATTTGTTCTGTAAAACTTGGACTCAGTTAAAAGGCTGCACTCAAGGACCGAGAAGGCCACATGTGG
This sequence comes from Phalanger gymnotis, assembly GCA_028646595.1. Lineage (NCBI taxonomy): Eukaryota > Metazoa > Chordata > Mammalia > Diprotodontia > Phalangeridae > Phalanger > Phalanger gymnotis. Next base: position 250,879,779 of record CM053622.1, on the reverse strand, counting down.
CCTCGAGGCTGAAGGTTTCTCACCCCTGGCACTTTAGAGGACAATTAATAGGAGTGAAAAAGTCTTGAAGGTGCTTTCATAAAGGAACAACATCCAACTACTGGGCTCCATTCCAGGAAACAAATGAGCAAGCAAGAAACCAATGCAAAAGTCAGAGGCAGAAATTAGTGTAGTAACTAAGTCAGAGAAGGAAAATGCGGTCTAAACTTTGGAGTCCAAAAGCCAAGGGGGGGGTCTGCTTTGAGCAGTCAACAGAAGAATCCAGAAGTAGCCTTGCACCAGCAACTCATCATTTAACACAAAATATCAGACGACAAAGAGCCGGAGGTGAGTTCACCATGTTTCCTTTCCCTGCTCAGTCAACTGAAAACAGTTATGGGCCTGGACTCCTCTCTCAAAGTGTATTGCAGCCCAACAACAAGAGCTAGAAAGAGAAATTCCATTTAAAATCACTGTCGACATTATAAAATATTTGGGAGTCTCTCTGCCAAAATAAACCCAGGAACTATATGATCACAATTACAAAACACTTTTCATATAAATAAAGTCAGATCTAAATAATTGGAAAAACATCAGTTGCTCCTGGCTGGGCTGAGCTAATACAATAATGACAATTTTGCCTAAATTAATTTATTTGCTTAGTGCCATACCGATTAAACTACCAAAAAAAATTATTTTATAGAGCTAGAAAAAATAATAACCAAATTCATCTGGAAGAACAAAAGGCCCAGAATATCAAGGAAATTAATGAAAAGAAATGCTAGGTGGCCTAGCCATACCAGATCTTAAACTGTATTATAAACCAGTAGTCATTAAAACTACTTGGTACTGGCTAAGAAATAGAGCGGTGGACAAGACACAGTAGTCAACAAGTGTAGTAATCTACTGTTTGATAAACCCAAAGACTCCACTTCTGCGATAAAAACTCACTATTTGACAAAAACTGCTGGGAAAACTTGAAAATAGTATGGTAGAAACTGGGTTTAGACCAATATCTCACACCATATACCAAAATAAAGTCAAAATAGGTTCACGATTTAGATATAAAGGCTGATACTATAAGCAATCTGGGAGAGCAAGGAATAGTTTACCTGTCAGATTTATGGAGAAGGGAAGAATTTATGACCAAACAAGGGATAGAAAGCATTATGAAATGCAAAATGGATAATTTTGATTACATTAAATTGAAAAGTTTTTGTGCAAACCAAGCCAATGCAACCAAGATTAGGAAGGAAGGAGAAAATAGGGAATTTTTACAACCAGTGTCTCTGATAAAGGCCTCATTTCTAAAATATACAGAGAGCTGAGTCAAATTTATAAGAAAACAAGTCATTCCCCAATTGATAAATGGTAAAGGATATGAACAGGCAGTTTTCAGAGGAAGAAATTAAAGATACCTATAGTCATATGAAAAAATGCTCTAAATCACTATTGATTAGAGAATTGCAAATCAAAACAACCCAGGTACCACATCTCACCTGTCAGATTGACTAACATGACAAAACAGGAAGAGAGGATGTGGGAAAATTGGAACACTAATGCATTGTTGGTGGAATTGTGAACTGATCCAACCTTTCTGGAGAGCAATTTGGAACTTTGCTCAAAGGGCTATAAAAATGTGCATACCCTTTGACACATTAGTACCACCTCTAGGGCTGTATCCCAAAGAAATCATACAAGTGGGAAAAGGACCCATATGTTCAAAAATATTTATAGCAGCTCTTTTTGTGGTGGCAAAGAATTGGAAATCAAGGGGATGCCCGTCAACTGGGGAATGGCTGAACAAGTTGTGGTAGATGAATGTAATGGAATACTATTGTGCTATAAGAAATGATGAGCAGATGGACTTCATAATAACCTGGAAAGAGCTACGTGATCTGATGCTGAGTGAGGGGAACAGAACCAGGAGAACATTATACACGATTACCAACACACAGTATCTCTGATGACTAACTTTGATAGACTTGGCTCTTGTCAGCAATGCAAAGTTCTAAGACAGTTCCAAAAGACTCATGAAGTGAATCACATCCAGAGAAAGAATTACAGAGTCTGAATGCATATTGAAGCAAACTATTTGCTCTCTTTTTTTTGTTTGTTTTTGTTTCTGTTTTGTTTCTTCTTTCTCATGGTTCATTCCTTTGGTTATAGTTCTTCTTTACAACTTGACTATTGCAAAAATAAGTTTAGTGTGAAGGTATACGTGAAGGTATATATATCAGATTGCATGTTGTCTTGGGTGGGGAGGGAGAGGAGAAGGAGGGGGAGAAAATTTGAAACTCAAAAACTTGAGGAACTGAATGTTGCAAACTAAAACTAAAAATTAATTAATTTTAAAAAGACAATAAATTCCTTGAGAAGGCTGTCTACAAGAAAAAAGTGTATTGCAACATTAAATAAGAATGCATGAGTGATGAAAGCATTCAATAGATTTTGCTGGTTGTTCGCAGCTGCCTCTCTTTTTTTTTTTCTAAGCTTCCTAAAAGCTTACAGAGTTTGGATATACATAAGCGCTTGCACTGTGAGGTTGGGTCCCCAATAAACAGCTAATGACTCCTCCCTTCCTCATGATGAGGTAAATGACTAGCTTTTGAAAGCCATGTGGTATAATATTTTATGCCATTTACCAAGATAAATCAAAATAGACATATGGCCTAGATGTAAAAAGAAATATTACAAGAAAATTAAAGAACACAGAATATATCACCTATTGGACTTAGGGATAGGTGAACAATTTATGAATAAATGAGAGAGATCAGTGTGAGGTGTAAAATGGATAATTTCAGTTACATTAAATGTAAAAGGGTTTATACAGATAAAACAAATACAGGCAAGATCATGTGAAAAAAATGCTCTAAGTCATTATTGATTAGAGAAATGCAAATTAAAACAACATTCAAATATCATTTTACACCTATCAGATTAGCTAAAATGATTGAAGGGGAAAGTAACAAATGTTGGAGGGCATATGGAAAAATTGGGATATATTCACTGTTGGTGGAATTGTGAACTGATCCAAATATTATGGAGAATAATTTGGAATTATGCCCAAAGAGTTATTGAATTGCCTATACCCTTTGACACAGCAATATCACTACTAGCTCTATTTCCCAAGATGATTAGGGAAAAAGGAAAAAAAACTATATGTTCTTTAAATATTTCTAACAGCTCTTTTTGTGGTGGCAAAGAACTGGAAATTGTGGGGATGCCCATCAACTGAGGAATCGCTGAACAAATTGTGATATATTATTGTGATGGAGTATTACTGTGCTATAAGAAATGATGAGATTGATAATCTTAGAAAAACATGGATCGACTTGCATGAAATAACAAAGAGCAAAAGGAGTAGAACCAAGAGAACATGGTATACAGTAACAATATTATTTTCAGAACAACTTTGACTGAATAAATTATATTGACTATTATAAATACCAAATTAAATACAAAGGATATATGAAGAAAGATTATCTGCATCCAGAGAAGGAAATGATAAATAGAAGTCTGTATAAAATGATTCTACATATGTATATATACATATATACATATATGTACATATACATATTTGTATCTAATGGTAGCTATCTATATAGTGCAAGGGGGAAGGAAAAAGGAAAGTTACATGATAATTTTGTTATATACTTGAAAGGAATAGCAAGTTGTACATAATAGATTTGCAGTATCATGTGCAATCATCTTTTTTTCTATTCTATGTTATAGAAATGTTTGTTTTATTTAAGTCCAGAATAAAATAATTTTTTAATTAAAAAAAAAGAAAGCCAGTCACGAGGTTCCTCTGTATGAGTATCATGAGCCTATCTTTCTTGCATTTATTTCTTTTTAAATTTTTTTGTTTTGAAATTTAACACCAAGAAAGGAGCATTTGCACTACACAGAAAGAAGACTGTACATGAAACTATAGATCTCCATTTCAGTCAGTGAGTAAGCATTTATTAAGCACCTGTTAGGTTCCAGGCACTGTGCTAAGCACTAGGGACACAAATATAAAAAAGGAAGGCAGCACCAGGCCTCAAGGAGCTTACAGTTTCTCTCATGCTGTTTGGTTTTTTTAAGGATATGATGAATTCCACACAAATTTACTTTTAAAACTGTCCTCTTTGTCTGAACCTCCTTCTGTTCTCCTCTGGCATTTTTTCATGATTCAGATTTTTTTTTTGTTTAAAACATAAGACACCAAAAAAGAGCATTTCCATATGCAAAAAGAAACTTCTCTGAAATCATGAATCTTCCTTTAATTCTATTTGTTTTTTAAGTATATAATAAATTCTGTAGATCATTTTCAAAACTATCTTGCGTGTTTGTACTTCTGAACTTTTTTCTGTTCTGTGTACTTTATAAAATTTTTCCACAGCCCTCCTTTTTTTGTTATTAGTATTGCTAACCCCACACTATCCTTTTCAATCACACCTCCAATCGAAAGAAACTGAGAAAGAAGAAAAAACCCTTGTAACAAATAAAGATAAATTAAAGATATCTATAGTCAACCACGTTGCTATATCTATTGCCAACCACACCTTTTGTTGCTGTTCAGTCATTTTTCAGTTGTGTCTGACTCTTCATGACCCCATTTGGGGTTTTCTTAGCAGAAATACTGGAGTGGTTTTTCATTTCCTTCTCCAGCTTATTTTATTGATGAGGAAACTGAAGCAAACAAGGTTAAGTGACTTGCCCAGTATCACACAGCTAGTAAGGATCTGAGGTCAGATTTGAATTCAGGTCTTCCTGACTCCAGGCCCAGTACTCTATCCACCGTGCCACTTGGCTGCCCTGCCAGCCCCACTTTTCCACCCCCAAATCCACACAGTGGCCATGTGCATAAATATGTGTCTTTTTCTGTAACTTGAGTCCATTACCTCTTTTTCAGGAGCATAAGTAATATATTTTGTCACATATTACTGGAGACATGGTTGGCCATTGCGTTCATCAAAGTTCTTAGGTCTTTCAAAGTTGCTTTTCTTTACAATGTTGCTGTCCCTGTATAAACTGTTCTCTTAATTTTATTCTCTTCATACTACCCAGGATTCTCTGAAACAATCTCTTTAAGTCATTGCCTATGGCAGAATAAGATTTCATTACACTTATATAACACAAGTTGTTTAGCCATTCCCCAATTGATGGGCATTCTCTTAGATTCTAACTGTTGTTTTTTCTTTTCAATCTTCACCTTCAGGATCAAGAATTTTGTTTTGCTCATGAATACTCCATATTATCCTCCCTCTTAACCCTTCAACTCTTGTAACAACAATGCTCCTTGCCACTACTGTGACTGTGTAAGACCAAAAACACCAGCACACAGGAAGGCTGCTAGCACAAGTTCTTTGATCTCCTTTTCTAAGGAAAGCAACTTTAAGGGGTTTACAATTTCACTTTAATCGAACATTCATATATCATTCACTTAGTTCAGGGGCAAGAGTCAGCACCCTGAACTTCAGAGAAAATACAACAGAAATTACAAGCATACATTATATAAACAGAGCAAATAACACAGAGAGATCAACAGACAGGCCTCTCTGTCTGACCAAATCACGATAGTTACAAGAAGGAGAGACACCAACAGCTGGATTTTCAAAGCCAGGGGGCTCCAATGGCAATTACCCAGCCTCTCTTCTGACTAAATCACAGAACACTCTTCCAGTGAGTGAGGGTCCCCATGCAAAACACTAACCTCTGCCTTTATATACCCTGTTCAGGGTCAAAGGGCATCACAACCATGTGACTCAAACCTATGTAAACTAGGCTTTCTTGTTTTTTAAGCAGGTTGTCAAAGACTCCCGATTTAATCAAAGAAACAAAGGCCAGACTCATAAAAAGCACTTGATTACCTCAGTGCTCCAAAAGAGAAAACAGTAAAAAAGTCCCACCTTAATTACCATTACAACCCTATACCCTCCAGTTTCCCTACTGAGGCTGATATATTTCTATACCAAATTGCATGTGTGTGTGTGTGTATTTTTCAACCCTCCTTTGTTGATTTCAAGTAAGTGATATTCATCCCCTACCACTTCTTCCTTTTCTTTATACTCTTCACATACCCCACTACACAAGTTCCATCCCTTTCTTCTGCCTTTCTACAGTTGTATGTTATATTTGTTCTCCCTTTTCTTTCCTCTCTTACCACCCTCAGAACAAAACCAATAGAACTCCAGGTCCTCTATTTTCCCTGCTTAACTCCCTCAGTTCTCTTTTAATACAATAAGGTTTTGAAGGCACTTTTGTTTTTTGTCCCCCTGTTAGAATGTTAGCATTATATCATCACACAGCCCCTTCCAATTGCTCAATACTGTTTACCTGGCTAGGTTTCTCTTGACAGATTTCCTACTCACCTCTGGTCTTTTCATCAGCAATGCTTGAGAGCCCTCTATTCCATTAAAATTCGATTCTTTTTAAGTGAGTAGGATCATATTCAGCTTTGCAAGGTAAATTATTCTTGGTTGTGAGTTTATAGCTTTTGCCCTCTGGAATGTTGTTTTTAGTACAAGTTGCCGGGTCTTTTGTGATCCTAACTGTGGTTTCTTGGTTCTTGAACTACTTCTTTCTGGATACTTACAGTAGTTTAATTTGAAGTGGAAGCTATAGATTTTGGCTATACCATTCCTGGGACTTTTTCTTTTGTAGTTTTTTTCAAAAAGTGCACATTAATCAATTGTGCATAGTAGATTTGTAGTTTCATGTGCAATCATCTTTTTTATTGTGTTATGTTACGGAAATGCTTGTATTATTTCATAAATTAAAGATGAAATTTTTAAGTGATTAATATATTCTTTCTATCTTCCCTTTGCTTCTGGTTCTATTAGATCTATGCAACATTCATTTATGATTTCTTGATCTAGTCTTTTTTTTTTAATCACTGTTTTCAGGCTTCCATTTATGGAAAATTTGGGACTAGAGTAAGTATATCTCCAGGATTTCAGTTCACTGATTGTCTACCATCTCTCAAACATCATTGGCAGTAGCTACCAGAGGTGGGGAACCTGTGGTACTCTAGGTCCTCAAGCATAGCCCTTTGAATTCAGTCAAAGGGCCACATTTGAGGACCTAGAGGGTATATGTGGCCTCGAGGCCACAGGTTCCCCACCCCTGAGCTAAGTGAACTGCCAGTATCCTAAGTACTGTAGTTCATTCAAACCTTGTGATTTGAATTCATTGAAGGCAATTAGGTTTTTTCTTACCACTCCTTCACTTTTCGGGGGTTTGAATTACTTGGTAACAGTTTTTGTTCTGTCCTTCCCAGATCCAAGATAATTTTCTTTGGTAGAGAAAATATAAGCAAACAGAGTCAAATAGTTCTGCCTTCTCTTTTTTCATCTGTTATTAACTTACTATGTACTATCTTAAAGCAGAGATCGGATTCTTTATCTATTTTTCTTTTTGTCCCCAAAGTAAGTTTTTAAAAAAGCTCTTTTCATTGTTTTTAACCTTAATCACAAGAATCTGCTTATTTTGTGTTTTAGCACTCTTGACAATCTTCTCACAATTTGGTGCCCCAACTTGGTTCTCATCCTAAAGATGTGCTGGAGCTATCTTGAATTGGGTTCAGAGAACTGATTACAAAACTTTACACACCCATGACTGTCTTCTTGTTTCATCCTTAACTTTTCTGGAACTCCTTGTGTTGGTATTAACACCCTAGGATTTCTTTGCATGGTTTCATGGTGTGGAAGAAGGGGTTGGTCTTATATTTGGGAAAGGGACCAGGGCAGGGATCTATTTCTTTCCCTTCTCTGGCTTTCTTAGGTCACAAGGGAGAGGACTTTGATGCATTTTGGTCTTGAGTTCTGCTAAATTGTGAGTGCCAAAATAAGACATTATGTTGGTCTTCCTTTGTAGTGGTATTAAAAAAAACAAAAACCAAATCCAACCCCACCCCCCGAAAAAAAGCCTGTCCTTTTTGGTTTGGCTGGTTTTTGCCTCACCTCTCTTGAAGGCTGCTGCCTCTATCTAACCCTACCTCTTTTTATTAACCCATTCTGGAAATTTCCATGCTAGAAATTTCAATGCTACATGCTTGGACAGCAAGGTATCCTCAACTTCTATTCCCAGCACCTTCCTTCCTGTGATATAAAGAATAGAACACCAGTCAGAATTGCTCCCCTATAAAACCATAGCCTTTGCCTATTTCAGAGGGTGCCCTGGTAATAAGACAGTTTTCCTAATGTTGAGATGTTATTTGCTTCCCCGCTTATATCTCCCACTTCATGTTCTTCTTTTTTGTGCTCTTATTCCAGTATATCCTTAAGAAAGAATATTATTTTCCAACCTGTGAAGTGTATGGGGGACTGGGACAAAGGACTGAGAAAGAGATTAATAGCTAAAATTACTGGATATTTTCTTGTACAATTCCCATTTAAATGCTTATTTTAAAAAATGAAAACAAAGTTCAGATCAAAATTGACCAGAGAAACTGACATGGTAAAATATATTCCATTTGACAGTGAATATACTAGAGTAATTGTTTAAAATGGGATGTTCAAAGTAAGCCAAATTGGAGTTGGTGCAAAATGGATCTGGAAACAGGGACAGCTTTCCACTGATACAGTCACTTAGCATTGGCAGGTGACAGCAATAAGTTGTTTTGTTACATTGCTTCCTACAGTTTAAAAAATTTTCAATGTGGAAATTATAAGTACCATGACATGTATTTCTTGGAATCATACATTTGGCAAGCATAATATATTAAGCTGGTTCCTCTCACCCCCCAAAATTGCAACTTTTTTTAAAAAAAAGTTGAAATTAGTTAAATTTTTGACAATTGAACTTTAATTGTTTAAGATGTGTTATCTTGAATTTTTAAAAATGTATTCCCTTCATGACAGATAAAATAGTCAGTTTGAGCAGAAAATCCACAGAAGCAGCTGAAACTAGGAAGAACAAAAACAACAGAAACATTCTGACTAGTAGAAAAACAGACACAAAATAAAAAGTCCAAATCCAGAAAAAAAAATCAGCCATTATATTTACCATTGGTATTCACAAGTACTGTTAGTGATGGAGAAGAAAGATCACTGCGCTTGCTTTACATTTTTTCTTTAGCTGTAGATAGCATGAAATCTAATAAATTGAAATGATATCTTGAAAGTATATATGCAGAATGTGTTGGTAAGACAAAGAATCGAGAGAAAATTATTTATTTAATAAGAAAAAACAAACTTTAAAAATGTTTTATAGATATCTTGTTTTTACATTATAACCATTTATAGATTACCCTCACACTTCCTCATTTCTTATAATAAAGTAAAACAGAAAAGTAAAACTAACAATATAGCTACCTCACCCGAAAGTACACACATTTCACATCTGTAGCACCCATACTCCCAGCTATTTTTTAAAAATTAACAGAAACCTATTTTCTCTCCCTCTTACCCCATTAAAAAAAAAGAAAAACAAATTACTTGTAATAAATATGCATAATGAAGCAAAACAAACTCTCTCAACAGCTGTATCCAAAAATATATATGTCTCATTCAGCACCCTAAATCTATCACCTCTCTGTAATGGATAGCATGCTTCATCACGCCTCTGGATGGTATCATGAATTAACATTGTGCGAGCAAAGTTCTTAGCTTTCAAAGTTGTTTATATTTACAGAGATGTTGTTATTGTAAAAATCATTCTCCTGGTTCTCTTTTCATTCTTCATTAGTTTGCAAAAGTCCTCAAAATTGTTCATTTTTTTTTTTACCTTTTAATTTTTTTTTT
>CM053622.1:250848976-250869569 GCA_028646595.1 Phalanger gymnotis | reverse complement strand
AGGGTTATACATAATGATACGCATGTGGCCCATGTTGAATTGCTGGACTTCTTAGGGAGGGTGGGTGGGAAAGGAAGAGGGGAGAGAATTTGGAACTCAAAGTTTTAAAAAATAGATGTTCAAAAAACAAAAACAAAAAAGTTTTTGCATGCAACTAGAAAATAAGATACACAGGCAATGAGGCATAGAAATTTATCTTGCCCTACAAGAAAGGAAGGGAAAAGGGGATGGGAGGGTAGTGGGGTGACAGATGGGAGGGCAGACTGGGAAACAGGGCAACCAGAATATAGGTCATCTTGGAGTGGGGGGGAGGGTAGAAATGGGGAGAAAATTTGTAATTCAAACTCCTGTGAAAATCAATGCTGAAAACTAAATATATTAAATAAAATTTATAGAAAAAACAGTGAATTGACATAAATGTATAATCCCAATAACCATTTGCCAATAAATAAGTGGTCAGACAATATGGACAAATAGTTTTCTATTGGAGACTTTGCAAACCATAAACGACCAATGAATATATGCTTCAAATGAGTAAGAGTAAGAAAAATGAAAATTAAAACAGTTCTCACGTTTCTCACATCCAGCAATGAAAACAATGGGAATGATGTTGGTGGGACTGTAGAAACACAAGCACACTGATACCCTATTGGTTGAGCAAGAAAGTAGCTGGATATCAGGATATCACTTTGGAATTAGGTGAGAAAGGTGACTAAACTATTTATACCTTTTGATCCAACAAGCTGAACATGTACGCCAAGGAAGTCAAAGAAACAAAGGTCCAATTCAAATATTTATTCTTTGAATAAAGAACAAGAAAAGTCAACAGCAAATTCAACAAACAAAAAAAATGAACAAAAACATTCAAATATACAAAGAAGAAAAAGGAGGAATGTTTACGAAACTATAAACTCTTACGAAATTTCTTTTTAGAATGCATATTAAGTTAGTGACAATATTATCTAATTTATACAATATCTATCTCTGAAATTCTTAATTTTTTCTTGTATTTTGTTATAACAATATTCTTTTCTTTCTCTTTTTTTGTATTCCCACCATTTCCTACTAAATTATCCTCCCAATTCTGTCAAAGAATGCCTTCTTTTTTAATGAATTAAAAAGGCAAAACAAATGAACACATTAATCACGTCTGAAAATGTGTATCTCATTCTGTACCTCTAGTCCATCACCTGTCTACTGAGAGATAGGAGGTGTTTCATCATCTGTCCACTGAAGACATGATTTCTCATCACATTGATCAGGGTTCTGAAGCCTTTCAAAGTTGCTTTCCTTCCTGTGACTGTGTTCATCTTCCTGTAAATTGTTCTCTTCATGGTGTATATTTTGCTCTGCTTTATGAAGGTCATACCAAATTTTGCCAGTTTCTCTGAGTTCAAGTTTATCATTTCTTAGAGAAAGGGATGGGAAATGGACCTTTGATTTTACTGATATAGAAAACTCTCAGGTAAGGAAATTCCTAATGAAAGTTGGCATCTTCTCTGCATAATATCAGCTTACATTCATATACCACAATTTGTTTAGCCTTGATTGGTGGTATTGCAGCACTCTTTATGAAAGGAAAGATCTCATATCCAAGTATGAACCCGTTGATTAGGGAATGGCTGAAAAAGTATGGCATATAAATGTAATGGACCATATTTTTGTGTGCTAAGAAGTGATGAATATGAAGACTCAGAAGAACATGGTAAAATGCATGAACTGTTATGGAGCAAGTTATAAAATGACTCCAACAATGTACGTGAAATGCTCATTAAAATGAGGTCTAAATCTTTGTCACTGAAAAACCAGTGAAAGTCTTGGAGAATATGTGATAGGACATACCTCCTTTCTCACAGTGGAGACTCTTAGGAGGGACTCTTGGGAGACAATAGTGTATATTGTCAAAAGCAGCCACAGTATTGTAAGTTTTTTTTCTTTTTTTTCCTTTGTCACTGGGAGAGTTAAAAGTGGAGGGAGGGTGGTAAATTACTGCGATTTAAAAGACAACACTATCAACAAAGGAATTAAATTTTTATAAAGAATTTTAAAAGTCCTCTATGGCAGCAGGCAGCACAATCCACAAATATTTACTTTTAAACCATGTTGCAGTGCCTAAAGCCATCAAGAGTACAGATTCCCACGTAATAGGTGTTCAAAAAATGTTCGTGTAATGACTGGATACTCACTCATACTATCTGAATTAAGCAGAATGTCTGAAATGAAGGCTACTGCAATTTTATTTTGTTCTGAAGTAATGGGTTTTGGTGCACGCCTGGATCACCTAAGGAAGGACCTACATGGGGGAAGCCAAGGATCTGCTTCTGTGAGGCCTGGTGCATGTGTGGACATTCAACGTTGGCCTTTTATGTGCTAGGGAATAGCCTCCTTCCTTCTGTCATATACCTGGAATTGCCTGTGTCTTTACATCTACCTGACTGAGGCACAAACTAGAGTGTCTAAGGGTAAAAGATTCACTCACCCAAAGCAAAGACAGCATGCAATAAGCCTGTCAGAGCTACTTTCCCCTTTTCCTTAGGCCAAGTGACCCCAAGAAATAGGTTTTGGGTTTTGATCTTTTTTTATTTGACCTTTTCAGTTCCAGGAACTGGGAGTAGAATCTGTCACCTAGTATCTTGAACAATGGGGGCCTTGGAGGCCAGGATTCTGAGCCAGATGTTTATGACAGCCCAGCAAAGAAGTCTTAAGGACCTAGAGTCCTGGGATATAAGTCCATTGTTGTCGTCAGGTGTGGTGCTTTGGTCTTATGACTTGGTGGAACTAATGCTATGTAGAGACTGAGCCAAGCAGTGAACCTGATCTCCAGAGGCTGAAGTAGTATATGGGGCATTATGCCCCAGAGGTATTGAGTAGAAATGTTTGCATGTTTGCTTTTGTAATATACCTTTGAAGTAAAATGTGTTGTGGTATTCAGTCATTTTTCAGCCATGGCTGACTCTTCATAACTCCATTTGAGATTTTCTTGGCAAAGATGCTAGAGTGGTTTGCCATTTCCTTTTCCAGATCATTTTACAGATGAAGAAACTAAGGCAAACAGGGTTAAGTGACTTGCCCAGGGTCACACAGCTAGTAAGTGTCTGAGGGCAAATTTGAACTCAGGAAGATAAGTCTCCCTGACTCCAGGCCCTGCATTCCATCCACTGTGCCACTTAGCTATCCTTGAAATAAATATTCTTTTGTAAAAGCTAACACTTGATATTAAGTGCTTGAAAGGAATTGGGGGTGCTTGACCCCCTAAAATTTGAGGAACGCTGTTAGTAAAGATTTGAATCAATGGTAGAACTAAGAACTGCCCGCTTCATACCTCGCCCCCTAACACTAGAGAACAGTAAAGGAGGGATGAGATATGACACATCTGGCCATGTGGCAGGGGGAGCATAGTCACTGTTACATTAATACATCAACAAATTTTCCAAATTCACTATTTTTAAAATGTTGTTATTTGGAGCTTCATTTGTGAATTTTGTTATTCTAAGCCAAATAGTGTTTTTTACTAAAGGTCAGTGAATAACAAGCATGCCCTCTACTGTCTAACACTTACATTTCTGCAGCTCACCACTGCCGTCCCAAAAACCATGAAGTCACAGGTTCTACAGCAGAATGGCACCTCAGAAGCCCTCTAACCCAATTCCCCTATTTCATGGAGAAACAAATAAAGGTCTGGAGAAGGGAAGTTATTCATCCAAGGTCACAACTAGTAAAGAATAGAGCCAGGTGTAAAATCCAGGTCTTTTTTTTTTTAAACATTAAACCTAATTCCTGGAGGCACTGTGGAAGAGTAGAAAGAGAATTAACTGTGGAGTCAGAGGACATTCAGCCTTAGACCTTAATTACCTGTGTAACCCTGGGCAAGTCATTTAATTTTCCAAAACTGTAGTTTCTCATCTGTCAAGGCAGTGGGGAAAAGGTGGTATTCCTTTTTGAGAATGGGAGGGCCTAGCATAATTCTGCTGAGATAGTTGGTTAAGAATCTGTGATGGAGAGAACAGACGGTAAGTCATAAAACTTTGTCTAAGAGCATAAAAACTCAAATATCAAAAAAGGGAAAAGCTTTAGAGTCTTTACAGCTACCTAGAAAAAAAAATAAATGGGACCATATGCTTCTTCAGTAGGGTACCGGGAGATTAAGTGGGATCTGGAGAAAAGATGGTGAATGGTATACCTCCTTGGTAAATAGAAGGTTGGACTATACGGTCTTTGAGGTCCCTGGAACTCACTAAATTACTAATATGCAGGACTATGCAAATTAAAATAACTCCAAAGTATCACCTCACAAAGACAGTAAAAAAAAGATGGAAAAATTCAATGTTGGAGGGGCTGTGGAAAGTTTTGTTGTTGAGCAGTCATCCAGCTGTTTCTGACTCTGTGACCCCATAGACCAAAGCAGGCCAGGCCCTTCTATCCTCTACTATCTCTCATAGTCTGTCCAAGCTCATGTTTGTTGTTTTGATGACACTATCTATGCACGTCATCCTCTGCTGTCCCCTTCTCCTTTTGCCTTCGATCTTTCCCAATAATCAGGGTCTTTTCCAGTGAGTCCTGCCTTTTCATTATGTGGCCAAAGTATTTACGCATCAGCTTCAGTATTTGACCTTCCGATGAATAGTCTGAATTAATTTCTTTAAATATTAACTGATTTGATCTCCTTGCTGTCCAAGGTACTCTCAAAAGTCTTCTCTAGCACCACAATTCAAAAGTGTAGATTCTGCCGCACTTAGTTTTCCTTATAGCCCTGCTCTCAGTCATACATTCCTACTGGGAAAACCACAGCTGTGACTGTATGGACCTTTATGAGCAAGAGGGTGTCTCTGGTTTTTTTTAGTATGCTGTCTAGATTTGCCATGGCTTTCCTTCCAAGGAGCAAACATCTTTTAATTTCATGGCTGCAGTTGCTGTCTGCAGTGATCTTTGAATCCCAGAATATAAAATCTGACACTGCTTCCATTTCTTCTCCCTCTATTTGCCAAGAAGTGATGGGACCAGTTGCCATAATCTTGGGTGGTTTTTTTTTTTTAAATGTTAAGCTTCAAGCCAGCTTTTACATATTCCTTTTTCACCCTCATCAAGAAGCTTCTTAATTCCTCTTTACTGTCTGTCATCAGAATGGTATTGTCTGCATATCTGAGTTAAGTATGCTAATTCACTGACTTTGGAAATATGAATTGATCCAAGCATTTTGGAAAACAATTTAGAAATATGCCAGACAGGTTATTAAACTGGTCATGCCCTTTGTCCCAGAAATCATATATAACCCAAGTTTCTCTGAACATGCCCATTTCTAACATAGAGTAGGCTTTGAGAGGCCTTTGAACATGCCCAGTTTGTCTTGTTCATACTTCATTTTTGAAGAGGACCAATGACATCATGAGGTGATGTTTTGATTTGCCAGGGAATTGGATTTTAGTGAGGCAGAACTGTACAAAGTCATAAGCCACATTCTATTCCAAAGTAATCAAAGTCCAGTGGCAAGACAGAAGTCAGAATTGCTGGCAATAGCCCAGGAAGCAGTGGATGACCTTGGCGTTTTTGATGTCTGACCAAGTTCTAAGCACTCCATGTCACTTACTTCAGTGGCCTCCAAGGCTGCTGGAATAAATTGTTCTCATCTACCCATTCTAACATTGGAAGTCTTTTACATGCTTGGGGTAGACATCCCCCTAACTTACCAATGGGTTTGAGGCCTGTCAGTTACCCTCAACCTGCTTTAGCCCTGCTAGGTCTGTTTTCAGGGTGTGGCTGCTGTGCTTGCTGCAGCTTCTTGGAGCCACAGGTGAGAGTTGGATGAAAGGTGGACACCAAAGGTGGATGAGCAGCCCTGAAAAGGGCTCAGAAAGCCCTCATACCACATACACTAGTCCTTCCTGAACATCCCATAGACTCCGTCCCCCAGTCTGTCTAATGTGCAGCTCTTTGCTACTCTTAGCACACAAATAGGGGTGTCTCCATTGATTGGCTGCCAATGTCTTTAAAAATAGGTACACTGAACCCTTCACTCTCCTTTCTGTTCTGCCCAGTGTGAATAATTCAGGAAAACATGGAAAAATTCAGGTAAATATGAAACTTGTGTGAAATAACAGGATGAGTATGTTTGTGTACTTACAAAGTTCATAGACTTAAAATACTTTGTATGGTTGTAGTCTACATACACTTTAGAGATTTCTTACTTCTCTGGCTCATTGCCCTCATCCCAAACAATCTTGGAACTTTACCATATGAAACTACTCAGTTTTTCTAACTAATAACTCCCTTCTAAGTACATTTCTTTATTATGCTCAAAAATTGAATAGATTTATCCACAAGTGAAAGAAACTAAAACTAGTAGGAAATAGAGACAGCCACTTAGACATAACCCCCAGCTGGTGTCACTTACATTCGTGCTGTGGTTAGGTTCCCAGTACATAATGCTGCCAGTGTGGCTACTTCTGAGGCCTTCGTGATCGATCTTCACTGGCATTTTACTACCCAGTACCTGTGGCCATGTATTGCTTGGGGATCTTCCTGTAATCCTCCATAGCTCTCAGTAGATGGTGGTGGGTGCAGGGGGCAGAGGGTTGTTGCTCACTCTTGCTGCTTTTCCCTATCCTGTGCAAGGTCACTCTGCCCATTCTTTAGCCAACTGCGACAGAGAGGCATTCCGTATAGCAGCATTTTCTTCACATCGTTCTGCCTGTAATTCTCTGCAGCCTTCAGCAGATTGCATTAATTTATTCCCAAGGAGTCAGCTTTTATGCATCCGTAGAAGAAGTCCTTCAGAATTCCTATTGTGGCGAATGGCATTAGAATTCAAAATACAGCTCTAAATTAGGGTACTTTCTTTCTGAAGGATTCTTACTGTGAGTCCTATGACCTATAGCCTCACAGAAAAACTCTCCTGTAAGTGAAGAATATACCATTCTTTACAATTGCCAAGAATGTCTTCATCCTCAGTGTTGGTTTGAGTCAGGGTGATTCCATAATATTCACTTTTCTCCCCTCAGTGTTCCTTCTTCCTGTGTCCACATCTCCCATGGGTCTAGAGGCTTACCAAAGCCTCTAGTAACATCTGCACACATCCCTTTGCTTCAAAGAAACTCTTGGGGCCAAGGGGGTAGGTTTATTTAAATCACCAAGGGCTGCTTCCTTGCTATTTCAAGGCAATATGAGACCAGAAGAGAACTAAACATTTTCCCATGTTGCTTGGGGTTCAAGATGAATCAAATTTTTTGATTCCCAAGGCACATGTAATGTGATTTGATAAGCACTGCCTCACTTTGAAAGGTTTTCCCCACTCTATAGTTCATTGAATTTTATTAACAATTCATTACTTTGGTTCCTAAAAGTTTGGGGTCTTCCAGGGTCTCCTGTTAAAGTATAAATAGGAATAACAGCTTAAGCTATCAGTGAAAACCTTAGAGAATGTTAAATATCTGAGAACAAGACTCTTTGGAAATAAGATGCAGAATAGATAAAGGATAAGTAGTCTAGGGATATAATTGGTATGTAGTGCCAAGTGGGGGAACACGGGTAATCAAAGAGGAGGTGAGGGAGCTCCACAGACAACTTTATTTTACCTAAAACCAGTCTTCTTGTAACCACTATTCCACAGTGCACAACTCCTAGCTAGCAAAGGGAGGGCACTAGCCTTATACTGTGAAAGATGAAAGAAGGTCCCCTCATGGCTGTCACAGCTGATTCTCTCAGCCAAAAGGAAGGGAACTTTAACATCCTTAGATAATGAATAGGAGCAAAAGGAACCAGAGGAATAAGAGAAGAGAAAGAAAAGGAGGGGAAAAGGAAAGGAGAGTGAAGAGGAGAGGGGAGGAGAAAGAAGAAGAGGTGATAAATTTAAAGCCATAATAATGTAATAAGGTCTCAAGGTTTCATATATGAGCTCCTTCATCTATTTTACATGTATAGAAATGTTTGTGTTAGATGTTTGTAAAGTTCATGATACATTATTTTCTTAAGCTTTAGAGTAAATTGAATGGTTCAGTGGACTGAGATTTGGCTGTAGGGTCAGAAAATGCAGAGTCAAATCCTGCCTCTGAAATGTACTGGTTGAGTGACACTGACATGGGACAAGGCACTTAACCATTTAGTGACCCAAGCAGGGGACAGCTGCGTGGTCTAGTGGATAGAGGCACTGGACTTGTGAAGAGCTGGAAGATAGAGCATCTTCCTGAGTTCAGATCTGGCCTCGTACACTTACTGGTTGTGTGACCTTGGACAAGTCACACAGCCCTGTTTGCCTCAGTTTCCTCATCTGTAAAATGAGCCGGAAGAAGGAAATGGCACTGCAGTATGTCTGCCCAGAAAACCCCAAATGGGGTCATGGAGAGTCAGGCACGACCGAAAAGGATTGAACAGGATGCAAACGTATTTCTAACTCTGTAAGTTGCAGTAAAGTTGTTGATCTGGATTGATAGTGAGACGTTTCTCACTGAAAGTTTCCTACGCCGTTGAAATCACGTGTCCAAATGATGAAGTATGCTACCCACCCACCCCCCGCAGAGAGGTGATGGACTAAATACGTAGGATGAGACATACGTTTCTGGATACGGCCAATATGAGATATTGTTTTGCTTGACTATATTTGTTAGAGAAGTTTTGTTTTTCTTTTTCTTCATTAGGGAGAGAGGAAGAGAGAGAGAAAACAAATGTTTGTTAATTGAAAAACATTCAATTAAAAAAATTGCAGATCCAGATCATATATGTGTGTAAACGGACTGATTTTTTTTTTACATAGTTATCATCCTGTCAGCCATAGCTCAGCCCTGTCACTCCTGGGATGCCTACCCTGAGCCTCCCAGTTGTCAATGCTTTCTCCTTACTACTTAATTCCTGAACCAAGACTATGTTATATCCTGAATTAAGTGAATTTAACATGTTACATATGAGTTATAGAAAGTAATATCCCTAAGGACAGGAGATATTTTGCTTTAGTCTTTTTTGTACAATATTTAGTATAAGGTATTTAATATCTGTTGAATTGTTTTAACTTGAGTATCATCCCCATAAAACCAAATACAAAGAAAAGATTGTAAATGTTACGTCACTTTAATTTTGTAGGTCTTTAACCCTTAAATTTTGTATTGTCTGTATTCTTTCCTCTCACATTTGTACTTTTTACCATTTGACCCAAAGTGAAATACATTTACTATTTGGTTACAGTTTTCAGCATTTAAAAAAACCCTTATTGCTGTGTAGTAATTGGTACTACATTGGTATGTAGTAACATCTTTAGTAATTTTATTCAGATATCTTGAAAGCACAGCGATTTTGAATCATTATAACTATCTTTAGAGAGACAACAATACAGAGTACATAGGGAGCTAACCTCAGAGCGGTGAAGACACAATCAAGTTTTGGTTCTAATAATGTTGCCCCTAGATAAGTCGAAACTGTGTCAGGGATCAAGGTGACTCTCTGATGCTATAAACTGTAGCAACTATGCTAACCTGCCCTGGTAGAGGGAGTCTCTTTACCGAGAAGTTTCTTATAATATGAAATCCTAAGTCTAGTCTCTTTCCCTAGCTTTATGAATTATCTTAATTTCTTTCGTTATAAAAGTAATACCCATTTCTTTCCCTATATTTTTTAATCTGAACATAACCTGTTTTTATATTTGTGATTAATTCTCGTATTATTTTTAATTTGGTCTGATTTCCTGGGTTTTGGAAATGATATTTGACATTTAATTTGGGCCTCCTGGTTTTCGACTTGGCAGGACATTTTAGTTTTGCATATTCTAATGAATTGGCATTATCTCCATCCATTTCTTGCTCAAAGTAAAATCGCATAAATTTCTCACCCTTAAATGACTGGCACAAAGTTGTTATTTTCACATTTTTATAGCTCCTTTAATCTTAAAATTGACGTCGAGATCTTGAATCTACTTAGGTTCTGTGAATGTTAATTATTGTACATACAGGTTGATGGTATTCACTTTCAGGATATTATTCTAATTTTGCTAATCTGGTTTATTTAATAAATTAAATATATCCCAATGGTACATAAGGTTCTACCAACGTGAGAAAGACATTGAATGTAATTCAAGCAATGGCTAGGTGGTGCAGTGGATAGAGGGCTGGACCTGGCATTAGGAAGAAATGAGTTCAAACCCTATCTCAATCATTTCCTACTGGTGTGATGGGCAAGTCACTTAACCCCTGACCCAGCTTATGCTGTTCCTGTGACAGACCGAATCTGTCTGAGGATCAGCCTAGGTGAGTATGGCTGCTAGGTAAATATATTCTTTAGCCTTGACAACCCACGAAATGCACACATGTTGAATACATATAAAGAGACAGAACAGAATAGTAGAAATGACACCATATTTGGAAGCAGAAAACCCAATTTTAGGACCCAGTTCCTCAAACTCATTATCTGTATGACCTTGGGAAAGTCACTCTTTGGCCTCAGCTTCCTCATCTGTTAAATGGATATCATAATAATAATTATAACTCCAACCCTAAGAATTGTTGGAAGGATTAAATGAAATAATTTTTTAAAGTGCTTTGTAACTGTGAAATGCTATATAAATTTATTCTATTACTTTGATTTACACACATTTCAGGAAGTATTTCCTACTTCCTTCAGTATTACAATGGATGTATAAGTATGCACTGAGGCAGCTAGCTAGGTGGCTCAGTAGATAAGAGTGCTGGCCCTGGAGTCAGGAAGACCTGAGTTCAAATCCAACCTCAGACACTTACTAGCTGTTTGACCCTGGGGAAGTCATTTAACTTCTGTTTGCCTTAAACCACTCCGGTACCCTTGTCCCCACAGATAATATTAGCATACTGTGGTTCACAGAGTCATGAAGAGTCAGACACAACTGAACAACATATGTATGGGCAATAAACTGGTGTTTATTGAAACCCATTTACACCATTTCATCCTCTTTAATTTTTGGCCATGCCCTTCTATAAATCTTCCATGGATGATGTATCCAGTGAAGTACCAGCTTTCCTGTGTATCTTTTAATATTTCAAAACTGCCATTGCAATAGTTAGAATGTCCATTTGTTATCCCTCTATCATTATGTGACCAGCTTATCTCTTTTCACCCTCATATATGTTCTTGATGTCCTTTATGATACTTCTTAAACAAAAGTCACCATTAGTAATATGCTTTCTTGTTTTCATTAGACAATTTTCCCTTTAGGTCAACCAAAATTTGATTCTTCTATGGTCTTGTTTCATTACTAGGAATTCTCCTTCCCTCCCTCCCTCCCTCCCTTCCTTCCTTCCTTCCTTCCTTCCTTCCTTCCTTCCTTCCTTCCTTCCTTCTTTCCTTTCCTTTCCTCTTTTTTTCCTTCCTTTTCTTTCTTCCAGATGTGTCATTCCATTGGTGTATGGAATTTATGGTGAGGAAACTCCTTCCATAAATGCAGATCACCAACTTTTCTGCAGCTTATAGTCTTAGAAGATGAGTTGCCTGGGAACACTGAAAAGGTAAGTGACTTTTCAGAGTCACATGGCCAGGATGTGTCAGAGATAATACTTGAACCCAGATCTTCCTGAGTAGAAGTCCTGACTTTCTATTAACCATATCACATTGATTATCAGTGAGAGAGTATTGGTATAAAAAAACAAACTTTGGCAATAGGGAGCCAGCTGAAATCATTTAAAGGTTAAACAATTCCTCAAATATAGTTTTGTCTGGTCTTCTTCTGATCAATTCTAAACCCAGCTCATCATCCTACTGGTCTGAGATGTACTGATTGTTTCACTGGGTGGACTGTCCACCCATTCGATACCTTTTGAAAATTTAGGAAAATAATTTGCTTTCTATTCTGTCTGAAGGTTTGGGGGGAGACACTAATTGCTAATACTAAGATTTCCTCCTAAATATTGCATGGAATTAATGATATTTGCTGTTTTTTAAAATACCGGGTTATTCTTATTCTGACACCTGATCATGTTTGCTCTAAACTTTTTATTTCCTCCAATGCCTAACGCAGTCCTCTACATATAGTAGACAATAGATAAATGCATGTTGAATTTTTATATTGTATCCTTGATTATTAAGCACAAATCTCATTTGGCCCAAATTTATTAATTTTAGTACAAATCTTCATTAATATTTTACATTGATACTTACTTCAAAGGTGTTTGCCAATGTCTTGGAGGAGATCCAGCACAGAGTTCAAAAGGAAAAGTGATCCCTTATAGATGGTTAAGTTCTCCAGATGCTCTTTTTTTGCAGATGACATTGTCCTGATTTCAAGCCCCATTAAATTGAAGAGCTTCCTAAATGAGATCTCAGTGTTTTGTCTAGCTATACAGAAAACTAAATAGATGAAGAACGTCTGTTGTCTAGACCAAGATATTCAATTTGATGGACAACTTTTAGAGCTGGTTTATCATTACATGAAACTCTCACAGACACCGCAAATCCACAATGACCTGAGCCCAGAATTTAACAGGAGGAGAAGAGTAGGCCGAATAATTTTGGGGAAATGGTACAGTGCCTTTAATGACTTTAAGCTTCTCCTTAAAACAAGTACTTCAGTACACTGATTAAACTAACACATACAGACTAACACCCATTAGACTATAAGTGTATTGAGAGCAGGGACTGATTTATTTGTTTGTTTATTTATTTATTTTTGTCTTTCCTTCTATCCTTAGTGCTTAACAGAGTGCTTAGAACACAGCAAGCATTTAATAAATGTTTGCTGACTTGATTTGATTTGCCAGCAGAGCTATGGATTTATCCAGCCATTCTGCAAAGCAACTTGGAACTATGAGCAAAAAGTTACTCAATCGTGCCTACCCTTTGACCCAGTAATACCGCTACTCGGTCTCTACTCCAAAGAGATCAAAAAATGAGAGAAAGGACCCTTATGTGCAAGCATATTTATAGAAACTCTTTTTGTAGTGGCAAAAAAAAGCCAACCCTTGAAGTTAAGAAGGTACCCATTAATTTGAGAATGGCTGAACAAATTATGATATAGGAATGTAATGGAATACTATTGTACTGTAAGAAATAATGAAAGGGGTAGTTTCAGAGAACCTATATAAACTGATGCAGAGTGAAGTGAGCAGAACTAGGAGAATAATTTATATAATAACAAAATTGTAAAGACAAACAACTGGAAGACTTTTAAAAATCTGATAAACACAGTGACCAATCATGATTCCAGAGGACTCATGATGAAATATGCTACCCACATACTGACAGAGAGGCAGACTTGAGGTGTAGATTAAGACATTTTTATATGGTCAATGAAGAAATTTGTTTTGCTTGACTATGTGTGTGTTTGTGTGTGTTTTGTATATATGCACATACAAAATAAAGGAAAATAAATTCTTTGTAATGCATGTTTATGACTATACACATATATATTACATTGGAAAAATAAAATCTTTGGAATATGTATGTAATCTTTGTGATATGTATACACATGTAGATATTAGAAAGATTTTATTTTTTTCTTTTTCTGATGGGGTATGAGTGTGAAAATCTGAAAGTGAGAAAAAAGAGAATTTTGTTAATTAAAATTTTTAAAAATATATTTTAAAAAGTTTTCTCCTAAAACTAAGATCATTACAGTGTGGGTGATAGTTACAAGGCAGCAAAAGTATTTTGCTTTCCCAATTTTGGGTTGAAGAAACACATATCTAGAATAGAAGATATTCTATTATTAATTAAACATCCTCATTATTTACGGTGGATCAAAAGGAGTATATGTCTGAGGCCATTAAGTTTGCCACCTATTCTTAGTCTTTTAAAGCATGCCCTGTTTGTTGAAGGGTAGCAGAGTAATGCTAGATGTCACAGGAAGTATGACTCAAGGGCACAAGCTTTGCTGAACTTACATAACAGGTTCATCAAGGATATTTCCACTTTGGCACAATATATGGCTATAATGTGAGTAACTCAGCACCACGACCAGGGGGATACTTATAGGTCAAGGGAACAACCAAGGGACAGATGCCCAGGAACACCTGCCCCCTGCATCTGCATTGTTCTGTTATGGCAAGATCCTATCTGTCTCCTTTCCTCTTTCTCTAAGTTCTAAATGACTCTGTGAATGTAGTATACTGAGGGCTAGTTTCTAAAATACTTACAATGAAAACCTTGTTTCTCATCGCTTAAATTATTATTTTTTTTACCCAAGTTAAATAATTCCGACCCTAAGGCAGCTCCAGACTGAGGAGGCTGGCATACTTCCTGGATCTATTAGCTTCAATTGTTCTTTCCCTCCCCTCAGTGGTGTGGTTATGCTGCTTTTAATAACAGTGGACAAAGTTAGCTGTACAGAGAACTAACAGAATTTGAAGTGCAGAAGATTAAAGTTGCAAGTCCAAGACCAGTCTTTCCAAGGCAGAATCTTCTATACACAAGTACCAATGAGAACATTAAGGATCAATGAAAGTCAGGTACAGAGGTGTGGTGAAAGTACTAGATTCTCTCAGAGTCATTTTATGAATTAAATAATTGTCATATACCTAAAATTCTTGGTTCTAAAAATAATTATGAGTTCCTGAAAGTTCCACAGTGGCAAAGATAAAGATTAAGAGGACTTACCTGGAAGGAGTGAAAAGAAGAACCCGTTTCCTCAAAAATTCAAATCAAGGAACAATATGCGGCTTTCTCCTGGCTAACTCTTGTACATCCTTTCTGTCATAGGCTCTGTTATGATACAACTGGCTCAGATACACTTGGAGGACACCTCTCACTTCTTTCCTCTGGCTTATTAGCTTCTACAAGGTGAAACTTAGGAACATCAGTATCAAGCACTCCCCAATGAGTGTCCATCAGCTCATTTATCCCATTAGCTTGTTTAATTTGTTACACCTAACTAGAACCTGAGAACATCAACAGAACATGCCAAAGATTGGCCATTGACTCCCACTTACAGTACACAGATTCACAAGGCATAAAACATGGAAGAGATTTTATTAACACATTAAAGAAGGCAGAAAAGATCTATGCTTGAGAGTATAAAAATTAAGAAACCTCCCATTCCCCTCCTATTCCCCTCTACTTCCTCCCACTCCTCAGTAATTTATACAGTTCCTATGGCTTTTAGAGCTACTCTCATTGGAATACTTAGCAAAGGTTAACAACTTTAGCAACTTGGGGTTTATTGAAGAGTGGAAAGATGCACCTCCCTGTGGTGGACCAGTCCTCCAGAGACTAGTACAGGTGACCTACGATACTACCCTAAATGGGGATGCAGTGAAAGATAAGATGAGGAATTCCTCCTCAGCTGAGTGCTCTCTGTTGCTCTCTCCTGGATGTCTTTGCTCTCTGATAAGTGTTTACATGGAGCCATTTCTGCTTGCTGCTACTACATGTTGGCTTTCAGCTGTGATGTAACTTCTTCCCTATTGGGCGGCAGAGTTTGCCAATTCTTTAGCTTATAGCCCAACAGGCTATTTTTAGCTTTTCTGATGCAGACACCAGCCATAGGTAGAGAAGCTCTTAGACATTTTAAGCTATGTTTTGAACTCTTTCGCTCTTATTTTACTTTAAGTATGAAAATTCCTTTCAACTCCTTGCTAAGCTCATGATGCCAGTCTTGGCTCTTACAATAATAGGGTCCATATGGAGAAAACTGAGTCTATGGTTTTTACCCTGTTTCACTTTTGTTCTGCTTTCCTGCACATAACAAAATAATTGTTTCCCATATAATAATTGCATTTCCATTAATTGGGAATAGCTGAATAGGTTTTATTATATGAGTATCATGGAATATTTTTGTTCCATAAGGAATGGCAAATATGAACAACCTAAAGAAACATGGGAAGACTTGTATGAACTGATGCAGAACTAAAAGAACAACATGAGCAAGGACTACAACGATGCAAATGAAAACAACCCTAAAAGACAACAAAACTCAGATTAAATACAATGGCCAGTGCTGGTTCCAGATGTTCAGCGTTAAAACACACACACACACACACATTTCCATTCTTTTTGTTAATATACACTCTCAGTCACAAGTTTTGCATAACTTTTTGATGGGAAGGTACTTCATGGGTTTTGTTTATTGAGAAGTGATTTTTGCATCCAAAACAAAATATTTCAAAATTTTTAAATGAGTTACAGTTGAAGACAAGGTAATAAAGGCCCTATGTCATATTATTAGAGAGTCAAAAGTTGGCCTAAAAGTGGTAGATCCTTTTCACAATATTTACAAATTAGCTAAAACCTTCAATTCCTAATATTCTTCAATTTTGTATACCCAGTGGTTGGCACACAGTAAACACTTACTAGATTCTATTGACTGAATAATCCACATTGAATTTATTAATAATTACGTATAAGGTACCATGCTAGGCACTGGAGACACAAAGATATAGACTGCACCATCAAGAATCTTATAACATGAAGCTTTTGCTGTTGTTCAATCATTTCAGTTGAGTCTGACTCTTCGTGACCCTGTTGACCTCTGTTCATGGGGTTTTCTTAGCAAAGATACTGGAGTGGTTTGCCATTTCCTTCTCCAACGGCAAATAGACATTAAGTGACTTGCCCAAGGTCACACAGCTAGGAAGTTTCTGAGCCTGAGTTTGAAGGCAGGTCTTCCTGACTCAAAGCCTAGCGTCAACCTCTCTTCTTGCATACCCTCTCTTCTCAGTGTTTTTAGCTCTGAGCTCCTTTTCTGGGATAGGGTTTCTTCATTCTAGTCATCTTCTACCCTACCACTTCTGCTGCTCTACCCTCCCAAACTGGGCCGCCAGAGACCATGCCTAGAGAAAGCTAAGCCACTCAAATCCAAATTTCTATCCTGAGACTATGCTTCTTCAACTTCCCTGGCTACTACTGTCCTATATCTATTGTCTCCCCATTAGAATATAAGCTCCACGAGGGGAGGTGCTGCCTCTGCTTTTGTCTTTGTACAGTGCGTGACACAGTGTGTGCTCAATAAATGCTTTTTCATTCATAATGGGAGGAAAGACTCACATCCAAATAACTATATATATCAACTGTTAGTAACTTAAAAACTACCATTTTCTATAGCAAAATTTCCTTTTAAAATATACTCACCCACACAATGATTACAGCAGTATAAATAGAAAGAACAACAACAAAATAGATGCTGAAAGTAAGCACAGTAATTACAATGATCGAATTTGGCCCTGAAAAAGAGAAGAGAAAACATACTTACTTCCCTTCTCTGCACAGGTGGGGGACTACAGGCATAGAACACTGAATACATTGTCAGAGTTAGTGTGTTTGCAGGTTTTGCTGAACTACTTTTCTCCTTATTTCTCATTCTTCATAATATAGGATGGTTCTCTGGGTAGGAAAGAGAGGAGGAATATACAGGACATCTCAAAAAACTTTTATTTTTAAGGTTTAATAGACTAAAGCTAAGACTCTTGGAATACCTTGTAGTTAGAAATAGAAGTTATTTTTTAAAGTTATAAATAAAATTTCAGATAAAATAAATAAAATGTACTCACCCCCTTTTGTCAACTACAGTATCATTTACAACATAAAACCTACCTGTGAGATCATAAGTCCTATTCATGCATTAGGATCTCATGGGACCCTGATTTCAACAGCAAGATCTATTTTAATGACTGATAGAACAGGAAAATACATTTAAATGAAAAGCATTTTCAATTCTCACTCCCTGCCAATCTAGGTTCACGTTTCAAGGCATTAGGTTTCTCCTTTCTAGTCAAGATAAGGCCAGGAACTGCCAAAAATATGCCAAAGAAGGTAATTTCAACTGATGTTCACTTGTAAGTATAAGGAAATCAGGCATAAGACATTGAGTGGATGGAGACAGCGACCAAATGATAGCTAGGACAGAACCAGGAGAAAAATGTATACAACACTTGTATAAAGACAACTTTGAAAGATTTAGAAGCTATAATCAATGTGAGTATCTATGATTCCACAAGATTGATGGTGAAACATGCTATCTATCTCCTGAGAGAGAAGGGATAGAGTTAGGGTGCACACTCTTGTATGCAGACATTGAAGGAGTTTGTTATGGTTGGGATGTATGGGGTGTTCAGGAAGGACTAGTACCTCTGGTGTGAGGGTTTGCCGAGCCCTTTTCTGGGCCGCTTATCCACCTTTGGTGTCCACCTGCCACCCAACTCCCACCTGTGGCTCCAAGAAGTTTAGCAGGCATAGTGACCATACCCTGGTAAAACTATCTTGGCAGACTGGCTAAACCAGGCTGAGGGTAACTGACAGGCCTCAAACCTGTAGGTAAGTTATGGGGTGTCTACCTCAAGCAAGTGAAGACTTATGCTAGTGGAATGGGTGAATGAGAACAATTTGTTCCAATGGCCATGAAGATGGTTGAAGACTTGGTCAGATATCCAAGATGCTAGGGTTATTCACTGTATCTGCTGTTGACAATTGTTCTGAATTTTGTCTTGCTGATAGACTTTGTTGACTCTGGAAGAAAGAGACTGATGACTTTGTACAACTGCCTCATTTAAATCCAATTCGTATGCACGTCATCACTTCATAATGTCATTGGTCCTCTTCAAAACAAAGGAAAAACATTATGGTTGACATGCATATTTGTTACAAAGAATTTGTTTTTCTTTTCTCTTTTTTTCAGTGGAATGATATTTGGGAAGAAGAGAAAATAGATTTTTGTTAATTAAAATTTTTTTTCTTTTCAATAGATAAATGAGGGGGATGCTACTGATGTAGAATGTTTCATGTATTTTCAGATGAAATATTGAGGCCTGAAGTCTAGAAGACCAGAGTTCAAATGGGTCGTCAAATGCTTCCTAGCTGTGTGAACCTAGGCAAATCACTTAATTTATTTACCTCAGTGGCCTCATCTGTAAAATGAACTGAAGAAGGAAATGTCAAACTGCTCCAATATCTTTGCCAAGAAAACCCCAAAAGGGGCCGTGAAGAATTCGACACAACTGAAACGATGAAAGAACAATGATGAGCCAATCAGCCCCAGCTGGCCTCTGCCTCACACTCTAAGATCTGCACAGCCAAGTTTGGACTGAGAGTAGTCCAAGTGCCAGGACAGAGAGGGGTTCCTCTCTAAGGTTCCAGGGGTAACCTGCATATCAAGGCTAGGACTTACTCTATTTCCTCAGAAGGACTGGCTTGGTGGGACTCCAGCCAATCTGACAAGGATCTTAAGTTAGTCTAGTACAAGGATACTAAGGGAACCCAGTGCCTCTCTCAGCACTAGAAAGTGGCCCAAATTGGAATATGACTTCCCTGGGGAGGGCCATGAGCCTTCAGTCTGGAGAGCTTCCTTCATTCCCTATTTGCCTTGAAGTTAGGTAGTATTAACTATGGGAGAATATGGGTGCCACCTAGCGTCAGTCAGGTGAATACTACAAAAAGCAGAAATCATTACTCTTATTATGTAATGCCTTCATCTAATACATATGTGTATCGTAGTTTGTTGTTTTATTTGATGACAGTACTAAATTACTTATGTATGCTCAGCTTTTATAGCTTGTTGCTATCACAGTTGATTATTTACCCCAGGAAAAAAGAAAAAAGTTTGAGGAAATGTTGGTTCAGGCCCTAATTCCCAGCCATCAATATCTAGGCCTTCCATCCATCTGCAGATTATCTTAATATCTCAAAAAAGATGATTTTTGTCTATATGGGTATTTCTCCCACTGAAAAACTGAGGATTAGAGAGGTCAAGTGGCTTGAAAGATGGAAGCAGATTTTAAAACAAAACACCTCCCAAAGAATAGAAGTATCATACTTGTTTTTACATCAGGTGTTAGCACTATTCCCTTTTGATTGCTCCTCCCCTCCCCAATCCACCCTGCGAACTATTGAGTATGAAGGAAGGGAGGGACAGAAAAAAAAAGGGAGTGGTTGACTAGAGATTCTCTTAATGTTGGGCTCAGCAGAGCACAGTGACAAAAAGGTGGGACTTAGAAGAAGGCAGCTAGGTGGCACAGTGGATAGACTGCTGGGCTTGGAGTCAGGAAGACCCAAGTTCATATTTGACCTCAGACATTTACTAGCTGTGTGTCCCTGGGCAAGTCACTTAACCTTGTTTGCCTTAGTTTCCTCATCTGTAAAATGAACTGGAAAAGAAAATGGCAGTATCTTTGCCAAGAAAACCCCAAGTGGGGTCACAAAGAGTCAGACACAACTGAAAAAACACTAAATAACAACAAGAGAGTTAAAAGAGTTAAGTTCATATTGAAGTTCTGCCATGGACGTCCCAGGTGGCCTTGTAAAAATCAGTAAACTTCTTTGGGACTCACTGTCCCCTTCTGCAAAATGAGGCAGACAGACTGACTAGATGTTCTCTGATGTCCCCTCTAGCTTTGTCTCTGTCTTTAGAAACCTATTGCCAGGACATAGATTTCCCTGATATAAATGTAAAATGTGTTCTTATTATAATTATTATTTCTATAACACTGTTCCATGTTTTATCATTATTTATTCTATAGGATTACTAAACTGCTTTCAAAATAGATTTTCTTGTTCTCATTTTCATAAGATTGAGGCTACTTTTATTTGCTTATACCTTTTTTTATTTTTTATAAATTGTATTTAATATATTTAGTTTTCAGCATTGATTTTCACAGGAGTTTGAATTACAAATTTTCTCCCCATTTCTACCCTCCCCCTCCACTCCAAGATGGCCTATATTCTGGTC
>CM053622.1:250798162-250848476 GCA_028646595.1 Phalanger gymnotis | reverse complement strand
TCTGCCCCCTGCTGGCATTTCAGGGAATGAGCATTTTTATTTTTTGAAACCAGAAGAATCTCTCTGCCCTTAACTTTTTACCTTCTGTTGATAGATACTATTAAACATGTTTGCTTATAGGTCTAATTTTTGTTCTTGGATATTATACCTAAATTTAATTTTGTCTCCATTATTTTCCTTGTATAGGCAATTTTTTAGACATCTTATATTTTTTGTAGTGTTTGCTAGCTACTTGACAAAGAAGGTTGCTTGTCTCCTGGACTACTTACCATAAGTGGCTTTTATCTGGTTTTTCTGTGCCTCAAATCATCCTACATACTACTGCCAGATTAATTTCCCTAAAGAACAGTCTTGATTATTTTATTCTCTTCAAAAATCTTTCATTGCTCCCCATTGCCTGTTGGATAAAATCCAAATTCTTTTGCATGGCAGTTAAGGCTCTCCATGATCTTGCCCCAACCTTCCCTTCAGTTTTATCTTTATCATTATTAACGTGTAAGCATGAGCTAAATTAGATTATTCATCATCAATCATTTATTTTTAGCATTCATATTTAAAAATTGAGTTTTAAATTCTCTCCCCTCCAACCCTGCCCCTACTCATTGAGAAAGCAACCAGTATGATGCATGTAAAGTCATGCAAAACATTTCCATGTCAGCCATGTTCATGCCACAAGCTAATCTGTGTTTCCTACGTGCTATATAATTGGTCATGTCATTAATCCTTTTTCCTGTAATTTCCTCCCCTTTCCAGTATCTTTTCCTGTTTTCCAATATGCACTGCCTGTTAAAATTCTAGAAGTCCTTTAGGGACCAACTCAGACCAACTTCTTTTTTCCCCCCCACGTTAAAATTTTTTTCAACCTATTTTTATTTAAAACTTTGTCGATTCTTTTGCCTCCAGTGCACCCTTTCCCATAAAGACGTTACTGATCGCCTTGAATAAAACTGATGTCTCTTTATAATTTATAGTATTGGGTTTTTTTTAAAATCTCTTTAATATACCACATTCTGTTCTATATTAATTAGTATAGGTATCTTACCTATAAATTGTAAACTTCTTGAGGTTATTTAGTTTTGTATCACTCACAGCATTTAGCACTGTACCTTTAACATAGTAATTATCTGCATCAACAAAAATTGCCACCTTTCTTTAACTTGGGAAACAATTTTCAAGTTTCCTTGGGCAAAAAATTCATCTTCCTCTGGTGAACCTGGGGATAAACCTCGCTCTTTTTGACTTGGCTGATCCTCAGACAATAGGCAATTCAATCCATCGTGGGACCCATTCTTGAAACCTCTCTGTTTGGGTAGAAATTGCCAGAGTATGTACTCTGATGGCATAGAGATTGAGAATCCAAGGTCACTTCCAGAAGTCACACGTATTAAGAGCTCAATAAATGTCAAGTAAATGAATGGTCAGTCAGTATTCAAATGCCTCGTTCTTTAGCTTACGTATAGTACTTGACTTCTATGAATGCTGTAATGAACCTGTACGAATAGCAGGTTTGCTTGTAGTGAATACTTGGGAGTTTAGGCAGATGGCAATTAAAAAAAGTTCAAATCTCAGAATGTGTTTCTTTGTAGAAACTTTTGAAAGTAGTATGCAATGTTTCCATAAATTATACTATAAAGTATTAACATGCCTATGGTTTGCTGAGCCCAGGATTCTCCACTGTCATGTAGTTTCATGAAGAAGAGTAATTTGCAGTGCAGAAAGGCTTGCTTTTCCCCCATTGGATCCTTGGTGACTAAAAAGCAAAGTTAAGAATAGGATCAGGGATTCCATTAACTGTGCTCTAATTCTGTGCCATCTCTGTGCTGAGGGCTACAGTGACAGATACTAAGATGGTAGGTGGAGGTAAGGTGGTAAAATCAGAGGGCTAAAATATAGAAAGAGCAAGGTTTGCGCAGTATGTGACTCAAAACTTTGCTTTGGGGCGCTTAGCATAGTGCCTGGCACAAAGCACAGCCTAAATAAATGTTAGCTGGCTGATTCCCTTTAGCAGGCTACGTAATTGCTACCATGGGTGTGGTAGTAATACAAGACAAATGATGATGGTGGTGGTGGTGATGGTCATGTTGGTCAGTCCGACTCTTCATGGCTCCATTTGGAGTTTTCTTGGCAAAGATACTGGAGTGCTTTGCCATTTTCTTCTCCAGCTCATTTTGCATTAGAGGAAATTGAGGCAAATTGGGTTAAGTGACTTGCCCAGGGTCCCACAACTAGTAAATGTCTCAGGCCAGATGTAAACTCAGGGAGATGAGTCTTCCTGATTCCAGGCACGCTGTCCACTGTGCCAACTTGCTGCCCTAGGAAGATGATACACATTTTTAAATGGTTGAAGTAAATTAGATCTCTTTTTGTCTCCAATCCAACAAATCAGTACATAGAGTATTTTTTTTCTGCTATGTAGGTATGAAAAAATTGAATGTTTACTTTATTCATTTTGTACTTGTCCTGTGCCTGTTCATGGATAGCCAGGGCTGCTTTATTTATAGTGTCTTTCCTGAGACAAATAATATTAGATGAAATTGTGTGATGAAAAACCACCAGAAACACTGCAGGCCATCGTCTAAACAAAGGCCCATTTGAGAACCTAGAGCTAATTTTAGTGCTCATTTTTAGCCGAGAAGTGCTCTGTTAAAAGATTCCCATCAAAGGTGATGAGTTACTAGCTTAGATTCATGTAGGCTAACTGTAGAGGTGGTCGAGGGACTGCTGTGCAAGGAGAAATTTGTTTTTCCTTTGTGGTTTCACAAGTTTGTATAATTTGGCAGGTTAACTTTGGCACCTGCAGAGCCAAAATTCAGCTAAACAAAGAAGGGTCACGATACTGGTAGCTTTGTAGCAGCAGATAGTTTTATTTAAGAAGCTAACTCATAATGTTTTGGAACACATGACTAAAATACAGCGGCCCCAGTCTCCCTTATAAATAGAATTAAAACTGTTTATTTGTTAGGTATTTCTACAGTTGATTTTTTTCTATCTTGCAACTCCATGAAGTTAAGCTTTTAGAACGGTTTTTGAAGAACCAGGAAGCTGCTATGGACTTGGGATTTTAGCCATAATGGGGGAGGGGGTGGCACTACCCAGATGGTATTTAGAGTAGATTACTGACTAGTAATCCTTTTCTGTCCTAGAAGATTAAGGCTATTCTAGTGGAGTTGAGGTCAGCTGACATGTTCGTTTAAATAAATGGAAATGCTGGCAAGACTACACCGAGTTTTTTTAGAAATGTGTGCCTATACCTTAGGTTGGAGTTTCCTTCTCTTTGTTTACTGAAAAATATTCATTTTAACCCTGCCCAGGTTATTCATTATTGACAGAAACTAACTACTCCTCCTGTAACTGCTCTGGGCGGGTCACTTATTAAACAGGTGTTATATTTGCTAGTCATGTGGATCTCAAGGGTTTGAAAAGGAAATAGAATACTTTGTGGGGGAAGCAGGATATTGAAACATTGGTCGCTTTTATTCATGAGGGCTGTACAACCTAGAGAGCAGAGATTAATGTGCTTCAGGCTAAATGGAAGAAGCAGCATGCTGTCCTGAGACCATGTGCTGTCCATTTTCCTGGAATGGATCGTGGAGAGATGGACTTATATGAGGACTATAAATCACCCTTTGATTTTGATTCAGGAGTGAACAAAAACTATCTCTACCTGTCTCCTAGTGTAAATACATCACCTCCTGGATCACCTACTCTACAGAGACTCGGTAACTATCTTACCTATTTCTGTACAAAATTAGGTTTATTAATAAAATGAGTGCCTTGAATGTGATTACGGTGGGGTCTTATCTCATGTAGGGACGTGCATGCTTTGGTGGTGGAGAAATGACGTTGCCATAAGTCAAGACAAATAAGTGATCATCTCTGGATTTCTGGAAACAGCCCGCTTCATTTATGATAATGTGGATTTTGGTAGTTGGCTTTTTTAGCCTAGAGCTTCTTCACTAGATTATTATGAATTCATGGAGCTGATACTTAAAAAGTAAAGAGAAAGCCCTAAAAGCCTTTGTCTTAGAGCAGAATGCTTCTGTTGTCATGTTTCTGATATAAAGTCTTAGCCTCTTGGTTCTTGTCAGAACTGAAGTTCAAATAATGGCTGTATTTAGATTTGAGGACAGAGAACTAAAAATGGCACAGATGACTCTCAAAGCAAGGAATAACAAAAATGTTATGATTTCTTGTCATTTGATGCCACTTACTCTGTATGTGCCCAGTATATATATAGAATCCATGTAAATGATGAAAACTCTGAGATTAGTACTAGGAGCACAGATGTCTTGCTAGGTAAACTCCTTAACTATGTACCAAGTTTTTTTTCAGTCTTACAAAGAATAAAGTCTGAGTTTGAATTAGTATTCTTATTAACACAGGAATATATAAGTTATGTAGCGTAAGTATGAAAATAAATATAAATCTAGAGAGAGATGGTAAAGGATAAAGTAAAAGATCTAATTGCAGATATTTCTGCTTTAGTATTTTTCCTGACATATAGACAGGTATCACCTGGGTTATAGTCGGAGTCCTAACCATGGTATATGTTGTGTCTGACTGAGGACTATATGTATGTGGATACCAGAGGGGACTATAAAAATGATGGGGATTTAACTAAATGACTGCCAAGTTTTTCCTAGGGGAGTCAGTCCCACTCTGTCATTTGTCGTCTCCTTTTCTGGCTTCCTTCATCCACAGTGGGGACCATTTTGAATCTTAGGAATTAGATCAGAGACCTAGAGCTAGAAGAGTCCATAGAGGCCACCCTGTGCAGCCATCTAATTTTATGGGTGGCAAAGCGAGGCTCAGAAAGGTTAAGCGATGAAGCCTCGCCAGTAGTGCAGAGCTGGGATTTGAACCTACATCCTCTGACTTCAAAGCTAGTGTTCTTTCCATTCTGGCATGCCGCATTTAACCAAGTATTGTTTAAATTTTTTTTTAAAAAAAAGCATTTGAATTTAACAGTATGCTTGCACATTGAGTCCAGGATATAAAATGAGACTCTCACGACCTCACTTTTCTTGGTGTTTATAACTTAAATGGGGAAACTATTTGACTCACATGAAATGGAGAATCAGTTGTAAAAAATGGCTTCCATGGTAGGAAGTTGTCATTATGCTCTTGCTCAGGTTAGCTTCCTTTTGTGTCATTTTCATGCTTCAGTGGCTTGGTGTCGTGTGTTATTTGTGTATGGTAGATAAGGGTAGCCTACCCTAGAAAGCTAACAGTCTCTCAACAGATTGTGTATAGGACAAAAGCAAGGCTGGGCAAAATCTAATTGGCAGTTCTATTTCTCCAGAAGGTTCGTTTTTAATTATCATTTGAGGTGATGAATGGAAAAACCTTAAAACAGAAGGGCCCAAATGAAAGAAAGAAGTTAAGTGGAAATTTGCAACATGTAATAAAAAAAAGCAAAAACCAAAAAATCTCAAGGCAGAATGTGGAGAACAAAAAAGGTTGTAGGAGAAGACAAATGCTTCTAGTTGGCAGTCATAGGATATCTTGAAGGTATGGCAATTGGTCAGTCAGTTCAACAAGTATTTATTAAGTGCCTACTGTGTTCTTAGGCACTATGGTTAAGATACAAAAAAAAAAAAAAAAACACAGACAGTTCTTGCCCTCAAGGGGCCCATAATCTAATGGGAGAGAGAACATATGTCCAAACAAACTACGTACAGGTTAAGTAGGAAATAATTAGTCATCATCAATCAATAGTCAATAAATAGTTACTAAGCACCTACTGCACTATGCTGAGCTTAGGAGAAACAAAAAGAGGCAAAAGACAGTG
Organism: Phalanger gymnotis; assembly: GCA_028646595.1. Lineage (NCBI taxonomy): Eukaryota > Metazoa > Chordata > Mammalia > Diprotodontia > Phalangeridae > Phalanger > Phalanger gymnotis. The sequence goes on along the minus strand of CM053622.1, from coordinate 250,842,685 downwards.
CCTGCCCTCAAGGAGCTTACAGTTTAGCGGGGGAGACAACATGCAAACAAATATATGCAAAGCAAGCCCTCTACAGGATAAATGTAAGATAATTATTAATTTTGGAGGGAAGGCACAAGAATTAAGCGGAGTTGGGAAGGCTTCCAGTAGAAGGCTTGATTTTAGTTGAGATTCAAAGCCAGGAGGTCATTATTCTGAGTTGAGGAGAAAGAGCATTCCAGTCATGGGAGACTAGCTGAGAAAATGCCTGGAGCTGGAGTGTCTTGTTTATGGAACCGCCAGGAGGTCAGTGTGGTTGGGTCAAAGAGGACAGGTTGTGGAATAAGGTGTAAGAAGACTGGGTAGGTAAAATGAACCTAGCTTATGAAGGGCTAGGAATGCCCCACAGAGCATTTAATAGAGGAAAAGTACTAGAATGAAGAGGGATTGGAAAAAGCTTCCTGTAGAAGTTCAGCTTTTAGTTAGGACTTTAAAGGAAGCCTGGGAGGGAGGCCAAGAGGAGGATATGAGAAAGGAGGGCCAGAGAAAAGGCTGGAGCTGGTGGGGTCAGGAATAGATTATTAAGGTCCTCGTGTGAAGGAGGGGGAAATAAAGGAAAAAAAGAGAAACGTTTAATCTGGTGTTCCTAAATTCGGAAAATTCTGTTACCTTACTGGAGCCAAGAATTTGAGTAGCACTTAAAACTTTATTTGTGGCAAAGATTTATCTTTTGGTGTATACCAGAGGGAGGAGGATGCCTCCTCTCCTGTCACAAAAATTCTGAATGGAGGTTTTGGGGTGGGGATGGAGAGAACCAGTGTCTCTGCATTGGTGGAAAAGGAGGGGAGACAAAATTCTGGACCAACAAATTGAATTAAAATGTGGAAGAATGACTCATGGCCCAAATAAAAAGGAGAAAAAAGGATTTGACTAAGATTGCAAATTGTAGTAAATTCTTAGGACTTGTTTATCTAGAGCAGAGGAGTCAAGCTCACAGCCTGATGAAAGCAGCCTGCAAAACTCTAGGGTGGGGCCTGAACCAATTGAAGTATAATTGAGAAATGTTTAACAAAATAAACAAAATAAAATACAACATAGATATTGTTATCTTGTGGTTTTCTGAGTCCATATGCATCAGTTGGAAGGATCTGTTTCTATTTGAGTCTGCTGTTCAGTCATTTTTCAGTTGTATCAACTCTGTGTGACCCCATTTGGAATTTTATTGGCAGAGATGCTGGAGTGGCTTGCCGTTTCCTTCTCCAGCTCATTTTACAGATAAGGAACTGAGGCAAACAGGTTAAGTGACTTGCCCAGGGTCACATGGTTAGTAAATGTCTGAAGCCATGTTTGAACTCAGGAAGAGGAGCCTTCTTGACTCTAGGCCTGAAGCTCCATCCACTGTGCCACCTAGCTACCTTTATGTGAGTCTGATGCTGTTGTACATTAAATTTTTTTTTTTTTTTTTTTTTGCAATTTACAAAAACTTATTTTGTCTTTCTCCCACCTTCTTATTTCCATTGCAAAAAAAAAAAAAAAAGACAAAAACCCTTGTAACAAATATTCATAATCAAAGAAAACAAATTTCCAAATTTTGGTCATGTTCAGAAATGTATATCTCAGTGTGCACCCAGAGTCCATCACCTCTCTGTCAAGCATGCTTCCTCACTGGTCCTCTAGAAATGTGATTGGGCATTGTATCAGTCAGAGCCCTAATGGTTTTCAGGGTTGCTCATTGTTGCTAAATACATTCTTTTCCTGGTTCTGCTTACTTCGCTCTCTAAAAGCTCATACAGGTCTTTCCAGGTTTCTCTGAAATTGTCCCTTTCATCATTTCTTAGAGCACAATGGTATTCTTTACATTCACATATAATAAATTGTTAAGCCATTCCCCAGTTGATGGGTAACCTTGTTGCTACATTTACAACAACCCCATCAGGTTGGTGCTATCACTGTCCCCATTTTACAGATGATCAAATTGAGGTTGAAAGTCACCACTTTTGGCCTCAGTTTCATCATCTGTAAAATGGGAGATAATCATAGCACTTGGGGTGGTTGTAAATAGCAAAAGGGAAAATGGCGAAGTGACTTCCCATTGTCACACAAAGCCAGAAAGGTGGTGTAGCTTTCAGATCTATGGATAACAGAACAGATGATGACCAGACAAGAGACAGAGAGGATCACTGAGGAGGAGAGTGGACGGTTTTGATTACATAAAATGTAAACTTTTTGCACAAACAAAAGTAATGTAGGCAATATTAGCAGTTAGCATCTATGTAAGAATCTCATTTTCAAGATATATAAAAAATAGAATTGAATTTGTAATTATAAGAGCCATTCCCCAAATTGATAAATGATCAAAGGATATAAATATGTAATTTTCTAAGGGAAAAATCCAAGTTATCAATATCTATTTTTAAAAATGCTATAAATCACTAATAATTAGATGAATTAAATCAACACTGAGGTTCTACCTCATTCCCATCAATATGACAAACTTGATAAAAAGGGAAAATGAAAAATGTTGTCAGTACTGCAGGCAAACAGGTACATCAAAGCACTTCCAGCTGTGCAATGAAATGGTAAGACCACTATGGAAAGCCATTTGGGACTAAACTCCTAAAGTTACTAAACTGTGCTGCCATTTCATGACTAGGCCTACACCGAATGTACAAAAGTATTTATAGCAGCTCCTTTTATTCTCAAAACAACCTTACTTGATTGGGGCTCTTTATTATCCACATTTAACAGTTGAAGAAACTCAGACCTAGTAGAAAAGTAGCTCTCTACTGGAATAGGATGGGAAACCCTGATGGAGGCTTTCCTCCTCCTCCTGTGCATTGCCTTTAAGCATAGACCTTAGAGAAGGGGTGTTGACAGAGAGCAGATTGTTAAATGGCTGCCCAGTTGTGAATTTCACACACAACTTTCTTCTTTTTTCTTTCTTTTTTAAAAAATAAGTTTTTATTGCTGTCTTCTGTTTCTCGTGTCTTCCTAGTCTCCTAAGTATCCCTCTTCCTCTCCCTCCCAGACAGTCATCCCATGGAACAAGCAGTATTTTTTTAAAGGGTGGAAAAAAAATCAGCACACAACTGATCAATACCTAGAAAAATTCTGAAAACATGTACAGTGTGTAACATCACACACATCTTGCTACAAAAACTCTTTTTATGGGGGGGGTGGCGGCAATCAATATAATTAAATATTTCTAAACAGATTTGTAATAAGCATAATATTTAACATATCATATATAACAAATTAAATATGCTTAATGGCCAAAAATCTTTAGGGAGATTATTTCAATTTCCTCTCCTTACTTATTCTATCTTTTCCTGTTGTAGTTTAAGAGGAAACTAGTCTTTTAGAAGTCAAACTCTGTACCTGTGCTTCATGTTCCTGATTTCCTTCTGACTCATCCTGGCCCTTGTTCCAACTCTCCCTCCCACTCCAGCATTGTTAACCTCTTGTTTTCCATTGGTCACTCTCCCTTCCATTTTTTAAAACATGTTTCAGATGTCTTTTATGTGAGGAAAAATTAAACTAAACTAAATGTGAATTCATTTGCTTTCCTTTGTCTCCCACTTTGCTCAGCGCAGTGCCTGATGCATAAGAGCTTAATTACTGCTTGTTAATTTGACTTGGATGCCTATTTCCTCTGTACATTTAATGGTTAGACTTGAGTGGGTGACCATCTGTTCTTAATTATTTGACTGTTTCATTTTGACCCTTTCCTTGAAGGTTCTCAGTGACCTTTTTTTGGCCAAATGAAAATGGCCTTTTTAACATTCACCCTTTTCAAGTTTCTTTGCTTCATTTTAGACTCTTAAATACTCCCTCTTTCTTAAGTAAGTTTTTTGTTCCTTGCTTTTGATCTTCTGAATTTCCTTCTCATCTAGTCTTTCCTGTTACGTACAAATCTAGAACTCTGGCCTTGACCTTTCAGAGCAGTGTGGTGCCTTTGAAATAACCCTTGATATCAGAAGACCTGGGTTAAAAACCTCTAACTCTGCCACTTGTTACTGGTGTGCCCTTGGGACCAGCTATGGAATGAGGGGGTCGGGCAAAAGATGGCCTCTGAGGTGTCTTCCATCTCTAGGTCTAGGATTGTGTAAGCTCCAAGGAAGTTGTAAGTGGCCCTGTAATCCCTTTCTTTTAGTATCCTGTCCTTAACTGTCTCTAGGATATTTCTGAATGAATGTCCTAACATCACTCTTCCCAATTTCTGTTCTGCCTTTTTTACAATAAAACTGTTGCCAGGTTCTTAACCTTGTAGTTATCTACCTCAGCATCACTCCTTTCCTCTCTTTTGCCTTGTCCATAGTGCAGCACCATCCCTGGTTCTCAGTTGTCTTCCTTGCATCTTCAGTCTTTCCTTTTCTAGTTACTGTTTTGCTTCAGTCTATAAACGTGCTTGGGTCTCTTTTCCAAATATATCCCCTCCACACACACACCCCAAATCCCCTGACAACCTTCAACATGTTCACACTCTCTAGCTTGTCTCCTTCCTTTATCAACAGACTTTCTGACGAATTATTGACAGCAGCTCTCTCTTCTTTCTAGTCATGCACTTTTACTCCTTGAGTCCGTGTAAGTCGACTTTTGCCCCTCGTGCCTGCTGAAATTGCTGTCTCATGAGTGACCTAATTGCCAATTTTTAAAAACCGTTCCTTGGTGTTGACCTTCTTTCTTTTTTTCCTTTTTGCAAACCTCTTTTCATTGCTCTGTGATGTTTTAGTATTCCGGTTCTCCTCCTACCTCAAGGGCTTCTCCTTTTGGCTAATCTTTCACTTCTTGAATGTTTCTCAAGGTTTTGCCCCCTCTTTCTACACTTGCTTCCTTGGTGAACTTACCTGTTCCTGGGATCTCAGTGTTGGAGGCCTAACACATCTCTGACTGCAGCCTTTCCTTCTCTCTTAATACATTGAATACATTATCTTCTCAGGTCCAAACTGTTTTCCTTCAAAGTCTTCTCCAAGTAACTCCTCATATACCTGATCCTCTTTCTGACAATATCTTGGCGCACAACCTGTGCTGCATTGTTATGGATTTTTTTTATGCTCTATAATCTTCCCCCTCTCTCACAAAACCTCACTTTCTAGAAGCACTCAGCTAAATGCTACCTTAATAAAAATAACTTATATTTATATAGAACTTCAAGGTTTACAAATTGCTCTCTTAAGAACCTCGTCAGACCCACAAGGTAGGTAGTGCCACTATCATATTCCCATTTTGTACCCGAGGGAGCTCAATTCAAATACCAGTCATTATGTATTTATTATGCACCAGGCACCGGTGCATGAAGACATCCACAAAGGTGCTATTAGGTGGGAAATGAAGGGATGGCTGACTTGGGCCCCCACCTGAAATGGAAGTTAGGAGAGAAACTCTTTATCTTCCAGTCAAAGGGGCAGAGAGTATTGATGAGTTATGAGTTCCAAGGCTGAAATGATCTTCCAGGATGAAGAGATTCCTGGGGCATGATGGGGAAATTCAGAGGAGATCAGCCAGGTAGGAAAATAGCACCAGGCATGCAATGACAAAAATATGTCTGTGTCCTAAAGGCACAAGAAGAAAGAGGAAAACAACATGTATACAAATAGATCAACATAAAACATAATACAGGGTAATTTTGAAAGGAGGCATAAGAAGCACTAACATCTGGGAGAATCAGGAAAGGTCTGTGAAAGGAGGAAGTAGAACCTTGAGCCTTGAAGGGAACTAAGGATTTCAACAGGCAGAGATGAGGAGGGACGGCATTCTAGGCTTGGGAGGCAGGCCTGCTAAGAGATGGATGTAGGAGATAGAGGCCATGGACAAGAGACAACCAGTTTGGCCGGAGTATAAAGTCGAAGACAGATTGCAAGAGTTTGTGATGTATTCCAGAGGGATTAGGGAGCAACAGAAGCTTCTTGAGAAAGGAGTGAAGGTTTTTTTGGGGAATGAGGAAGCTGAAGCACTGCGAAATGAAGGGATTTCAACAGTTAGGCACTAGTCAGTGGGGTTTCCTGGCTCCAAGTCCAGTGTTCTTTCCCCTGCTCCTTGCTGGTCTCTGTTACTGTGAAAGGTGAACCAGGTCCATGATATTCTCAATCTATCTCGATCCACAGTGCCTGAGCCCCCGTTTCCCTTGAGTCTCTTCTCCCTTAGAGGAATAGATTACCTCAGGTTCTGGGAAAAGAAAGGATCTTTACTAAAAATAGAATACAGTGCGAATAACTAAGAGTTAAATCAATCATTAAGCACACCCACCCCACGGATTTCCCAAAGCTGCATTTACCCGTTGGGGGAACGTTGGCCTCAGCTCCTTACTAACCACTGAAGGCTTATTCTATTCCATACATAAAGGGGAAGGAAAATTTCTCAAATTACACACGACAGGTTAAGTTAGTATTCCCAGCGGCATTTTTGGATGTTCTGGGTTTTTTGTTCTTGGCTTGGGCCCGAGGGCTAGGGCATTCATGGAAGGGTGCCTGTCAGGGAATGGGAGGGTGGTAGAGAAAACCGTTGTTTCCCAGAACAGCAGCCAGACAAACGAGACCTTGGAGCTAGGGCCCAGGTAGGGTTTCTGCATATTTTTCTTTTCTTTTTCAGTCCGTATCTCATGAGGGAGCTTGGGAGATTCTTTTTCCTTCAAATGATCTGTACTTAATTTCTGCTGCTGAGATCTGCCCTGGCTTCCAGGAAATACAGTTTCCAAAGAGAACAAAGAGTGGACCAATGCCCCCTTACTTTTATAAGTTGCCCATATTGCTCATGAATCTTTCTCTTTGTTCCTTTTCCTCTGGCTTTACACCCTAAGGGAGAGGAATGTTGTTTTATTGGCTCTAGAAGGCAAGCTGCCGGTCTTCCTGCTATGGACAAATTACATAGCTGCCATACTGGGTTGAGCAATGATGATGACAGCTAACATTTATATAGAACCTACTGTGTGACTGGCACTGTGAATGAATATTTTCTTATTTGATCCCCCACTTTACAGATGAGGAAATTGAAGCAAATAGAGCTTAAGTGACTTTCCCAGAGTTACAGAGGTTCTAAGTGCCTGATGCCTGATTTGAATTATGGCCTTCTAGACTCAAGGTCCAGTGCTCCATGCACTGTGCCACCTAGCTGCCCCTAATAATAACTAACTTGGATATGAGATTATTCAGATAACAAGGACTCCTCTTTTGGGAGGGGACGTAAAAGGCAGGGTTAAAATCTTCAAAAAGAGGAAAAGTTCAGAAAGCTGTGTTTAGGAAACTGCACTTAAACTAGTTAGCTTTGATGTTTCTGATCCTTTCCTTTTGCTTTAGTATATAAGGGAGAACCCTCATTTTCATCCGTTGATGGGCATTCCTAGAATGTGAACCAGGGTGGGTCAGTCAAACCTTTGTCCCTGGAAGGGTAATTAAAAGGGCTCTTGAAACTCTCATCTTCCCCCAGGGAGGAGTGGAGGAGAACCAGTGGCAGGAGAGTGGGTTAGGTGGAGGTCCCATTGGGAGAATGCTTCATCTCTAGCTCTGCTGCTTCTGACTTTAGAGCCTTTCAGGTAAAAGAGGCTGGAGAGGGGTGGAGCAGAAGGCAGAGAGGCCTTGGCTGGATGGGCTCTGGCCCAGGCTCTGGCTTGGCCTAGGGAGGCAAGAGTAGCCCTGATCCATCGAGGTGGCCCTTTCTGTACCAGCAGCAGCAATGACTCTTTAGGAGGCTTTTCACAGCATGTTTTCTTCTGTGGTTAGAGGACTAGTAGTAGTCTGGAAAGTAAGAGGGAGCCCTTGTAGCAAAACAAGGGAAGGGAGACAGCCTCAGGTTCCACTGGAAAACATGACTTTTGAATTCCCCATTCCAGGGAATTTGCTTTCTCAAAAAGTTTTGTTCTCCCTTGCTTTTTGTTAAATGAGATAATTTGTTAAATGAGTAAACGTGCTTTGCAGACTTTGAAGTGTTATGTGAAGGCTTGTTGCTCTTGTTGTTCTGAAGCTTTTTTGACCACAGGGGCCTGGTGGGAGGGAGTCAGGGGAGATTGAGTCCACAGTGTACCTGAAAGGATGTGAGAGCCCACTCACCTGCCCTTGGTCGCTGGTGCTCTGCAAAGGTCAGTACCCATGAGGAATGCTAAATTTCTACAACATTGTTGAAAAATACTGGGAGCCAGGAGTCACTAACTCAGCCTTGTGTGCCTTCACTGTAAGATGAGAGTATTGGACAGAAAGTCTCCAAGGATGTCCAAGATTGGGCCTATCTTAGCTCAGCCTCAGTTTCACTGAGAATTAAGCTAACCTTCCTCTGTGACCTTGAGCAGATTGCTCCCTACTCTGGTACCTCACTTCCCTCCTATAAACTGAAAGAACTGGATTAGATTATCCACAAAGTTTTTCTTGCCCTATCATAATACTTCAATGATTTTATTTTTCTCTTGGTTGGTATGATGTTGGCCTAAAGGCCCCCTTTGGGCTCTTCTTCCCTTCTGTGCCTTGACCCCCAAAACATCTGTTTGTTTTGTGTTACTAGTCTACCTCAACCACCGGTAATCAGGGTTCTTAGGTGAAAATAATAACAAAATGACAACTATGTTACTGTTTGCAAGGTGCTTTAAGCAGATTATCTTCCAGTGGCCCCATTTGACAGACGAGGAAACTGAGACTCAGAAGCTAACTTGTCCTTGGTCATTTATATATCAGAAATGTCAGAGGTGGGATTTGATCTTAGGTTTTCCTGACTCTGAGTCTAAAACTTTATATACTGCCTCATACGGACTCTCATCTTCTGACATCTCTTTGAAGAAACAACTGAATGTGGGTTCTGGTTATTAAGAATAATTAGTGAACGTGGGAATCAGTAAGCGTTTTAAAGCTTCTACTATGTGTCAGGCATTATGTTCAGTGCCGGAGATGCAAAGACAAAAGATTAAACAGTTTTTGCTCCCAGGGAATTTACATTCTGTTGGGCAGTGATCCATATGTGTATACAGAATAAATACTAAACAAAACACAAAGAAATATTGGGAGGGAGGACACTAGCATTTAAGGGAACCAGGAAAAGCTTGAGATATGACATGAAAGAGGTGAGAGATTTCACTTGTGGAAGGTGAGAGGAGGGAGGACATTCCACAGGCATGAGGGATGGTCGGTGACAAGGCATGATGATAGGAGATGGAACATTGTGTGTAAGGAACATGGAGAAGGCCAGTTTGGCTGGATTGTAGAGTGTGGGGAAAAAAATAATGTACAAGGAGGCTAGAAAGATAGATTGAAGCCAAGGTAAGTTGATCACTCACTTCCTTTGGGGATGAGAAGCCTTCCCAGCAGTGATCAAATAGTATCCTGACATCTTTACCCATTAGATTTGATACCCTGGGGTCTCAGTTTCCCTCTTAGCTGTGAGGGCGCCTTTCATGCTGCTTGTGGTTTGTCGTGGCTGCCTCAGGTGCAGAAATGTCTTTTTGTCTCTAGGTCTCCCACAGGCACTCAGCTTCTGTCAGCTCCTTTTGCCTGTCTGTGTTCACTACCTGATGACGTTCATGTGTGACTTCTTTTAGTCTAGGTGGTCTTTCAGATTTACTTGGATGTTTGATCTGTTTTCCCATTTCTGCCTCCCCTTTAAATAGCTATATTTTTGGTGATTTGCTGCCACCTCATGGTTAACATGGAAAAGACAGAGCCTGTCATTACTAAGTTTTATCTCCTAGAAGACTTTGAGCATACAATCTTGGGTTTCTTCTTGGTATAATCGCCTTTGTGTTCTATGTAGTGTCTTTAAGCCCTTCATTTACCTTGATAGCTAAAGAGAATTCATATCATCAGTAATCTAAGACTCCTTCAGCAAAAAAAAAAACAAAAAACAAAAAACAAAACAAAAAAACAACCCAAAACAACAAACCTCTATTAAATGTAAAAACTCCAGTAATCCTCAGCAGCATTCACCTGCTTTTCGGAGTACCTTTCTGGACAGCACACTTCAGAAAAGAGGTGGATGTAAAATAAAGATCAGTGAAGAAACATTATAAAGGAATTTAATTACTCAAAAGAAGAAATTAATCACATTTGTAGAGAGGGAATGGACTTTAAATATTATCTATTCCAACCCCTTCAGTTGGTGAGATTGTGAGGCCTGTGGAAGTTAAATGACTTGCTCAAAGCTGAAATCGGAGCCCAGGTTCTCTGTCTCCAGATCCATGGGCCTTGCCTTCATCTCAAATCATGGTTTTTTTTTTTTTTTTACAGTAAAAAATTGCTTAATCAAATCCTACCCAATCCTCAAAGCCTAGCTGCTTATCATCTTTTTAAGAAAGCCTTTCTTGGTATTTTTTAGCTAAAATAAATTTTTTGCCTTCCATATTTTGCATAACATTTATTATCTGGGTCTCCTGCATTCTAGCAATGCAAATATGTGCATTTTGTTTTATGAGAGTTTCTAATGTTGTTGTTATCATATGCTGCTTGATTTTGGTAGTCATCTAAGTCAACTGAAAGCTTTCAGAGGGGAGGCCATCTTGTTAGAATGCTGTGTCTACCCTTGCCCAACAGAAAGCAGGTCTGTTGAACATCAGGAAAAATTTCCTATGGGCTCAGGGGCTTGTTTGCCAGTGTTCTGGTACTGAATGGGGAGAGGGCACCCTCCTAATCCGGCTACCTTTATTCCAGCCCTTTTGCTTGGAGTACGGGATCCCAGCAGCTCAGTTTTACAGATCTACTTTTTGCATTTTTTAAACCCTATTCAGGTCTACTGAAAACGGATCAAGTACCCGAAGAAGGGGAAGATGTTGCCGCTACAATCAATACTACAGAGACCCTGTCAGAGGAAGAGCAGGAAGAACTAAGAAAGGAACTTGCCAAGGTAAAGAACCATTATTTTGACAATGCTCTTGTTTGCCCGGCCACCAGGAATAGGTCTACCTTTTGTGTTGCAAAAAAAGCTGTAAAACCTAAAGTAAAGGAATAGTTTCTCTTATGAACTAAAATTTGACCCAACTAGAACAGCTGAATTGTAACCTGAAGAGAGAAGACCAAACTCCAGGGATGAGGTTTATGCTAAGGTCTGTGCTTGCCAAAGGAGGAAACCATGGAACAAACTTCAACCCCTTTTATACTTTTAAAAAGTCAGTGCTCATTGTTGTCCTGCAAACAGGAGGAAAATATTTTAAGAGTCTAGCACAAAATAAAAAAAAGTTCCTGCACATGCTAGTGACTTATCTACCTATTAATTTACTCATCAGATATTTATTGAGCACCTATTACATTCAAGGCATACCTTGAAGGATACACATACATACAACACGGTTCCTCCCCTCGCAGACTTTACAGTCTAGGTGAGATAATGCATAAACATGTTCCAACCACCACCATACAAAGTAGAATGTGACAATGTCACACAGGAAATACAAATTTGGGGCGGGGGCAGAGAGAGAGAGAGAGAGAGAGAGAGAGAGAGAGAGAAATAAAAACTGACAGACACACACACAGGAGAGAGATATGCACACACAGGTCAGAATTACACAGAGACCGAGAGACAGACATGCATAGAAATAGACATGTGCACATAGAGACTCACACACCACACATATGCAGAGAGATATATGCATGCATGTGAACACATATAGATCTGTTCCTACTGGGCATAATCAGGGAAGACTTAATGGAGGAGATAACAATTAAACAGGCTTTGGAGGATGGGTTGCAATTGAGGTTGCAATATGAGAGAAATTTAGAGAAAATGGGAACTAGGACATTCCAGGAAGGGGGAACAGTATTAGCAAATGCACGGTGGTGAGAAAGTTCATGCATGTCCACTTATATAACTTCTTTAATGTAATGCGTTAGAAGCATTGCCATTGTTTCTTTGGACTACCACCTTGTAATTTTATATATCTTTTAGTAGATGTTTCCAGGAGGCATATACTACTGTCTGCCTTTTGGAGGACTGTCATATCATTTGAATCTGACAAAAGAAGTTAGTTAACTTTCCCATTTAAAAACCCACAGTAGATATGATAAAGTGTGTGAAACCTGTGGGAGGTCAGTATGAGAAGAAAGATCAGAAGCAGGACAAACCAGAGAACAGATTGATATAAGTAGGTCACCGACTGTTCTTTTCAGTTTAACTTTATCACTTTCAGAGCAGGGAAAGATACATTGGTGGTAAGGCCTACCAGGAGAATTAGAGGTCGAAAATATTAAGAATTTAATATAGAAAAAAAAGAATTTAATATAGATAACATGTTATTATCCTTTAACTGAATTTTTAAAAGCCTCTAACACCTCATTGAGTATGTTTAGCTTTGTCATTTGTTTGTGTATGTTGTCATTTTTGTGGTTCAGTTGTTCAGTCAGGTCTGATTCTTCATGAGCCTGCGGACCATAGCGTGCCAGGGCTGAAATGTGTCCAAGCTCATGTTTGTTCCTTCTAGGACACTGTCTATCCATCTCATCCTTTGCCATCCTCTTTTCCTTTTGCCTTTGATCTTAACCAGCATCAGAGTCTTTTCTAATGAGACCTGTCTTCTCGTTATATAGCCAGATTATATAAGCCTGAGCTTCAGTATTTTGATTTTCCAGTGAATACTCTGACTTAATTTCTCTAAATATTGACTGATTTGCCGTCCTTGCTGTCCAGGAGACTCTCAGAAGTCTTCTCCAGCACCACCACAATGGAATTGAAATGTTTTCACCAAGTGCAGATTTATGGTACATAATCTTGTGTAGGTACTGGTGGCTACTCAAAAATCCTCCTATTCACCTTATTGGCTCCTTACCTTGTCACTAGCAGCAATTTCTGAATCTTTTCCTCTCTCATTTTTTGCCTGAAGCAGTGCTGTGACCCTCTGCCATTTCAGCAGTTGATCTAGCCTCCTAATTCACTGAAAAGGTTGAAACTGTTTCATGAAGCTCACCTTCTCCATTCATCAACATTTTTTAGCATCATCCCTCACTTTCACCCTCTTCCCTATTATTCTTCTTTACTAAAATTAATTCTCTCTGTGTCCTTGATCCCATTTTTTTCTTGACTTTCCACCTGTCATCCCTGCTTTCACATATCTTGGTCTCACTTCACTTCCTTTCTCTCCCCTCCGAAGACATACATAGAGTGCTGGTAGGTATGTGGGCACACCCTAGGGCAGTTTTCACATTCACCTATCCTTTCGGAAGGGGAAGGACCATTGGGAATGTTTGCCCAGTGTATGCCAGTGTACCTACCTACTGGACAGGGTGGTAGGTGTACCTGCTCACTGAACCTAGTGGTAGGTGTGTCAATAGGCATATAAAAGACAGCATGGGAGTTTAAACTAGATAACAGGAAGACTTTCCTGTTGTGATAAACTGCATTGGAGAGCAGCCTGTCAAGAAACCCAGTCATTTGGAAATCATTTGATTCCTCCTCATGCACAAGTGAAGAAGGTAACTGTCTTCCTCAACCCTGCAGCTTGCAGAGGCAAAGCCAAGAATTTTTTTTAAAAAAGAACGCTGCCCCAATTTTACACTTAAATGGTGTAAATGTGGCTGTAGTCAAGATCATGAAGAACGATTTAAGAAACTGCTAGAATTAATTAACGGAAAACCTGCCTCCTATCACACTCAGTTTTTCCTGGTCCTAAAAGGAAAAAACAAATAAAAAAAATCCCTTCTCTTGACCTTCCTATTCAGTCTGACAGATGTTTCAGGTTTTTTACCCTTAATTGCTAAACTTTTTAAATCTTTTCTACACCCACTGCTTCTGCTTCTTTCCTAACTCCCCACTTTCCCTTTCAGCCTTTCTACTTCATGAAGCCCTCTCTCCATTATTTTAAAATTGCTCTCTCAGAGGTCCCCAACAGCCTTTTCTAATACTTACCCTCCAAGGTCTCTGTTGCTTCTGTTGGATGTCCTATCTCTCTTTGGCTTCAAAGACAGAAGCTCTTTTGGTCCCCCACCTGCTTTTCCAGTTACTTTTCCTATCTCTCCTTTTCTGGCTACTCTTCTGCCTTACCTCTTAAAGTCAGTGTTCCTCAGAAGTCTGTTGCTTATCTTTTCTCTTCATATTCTTTCCTTTAACAATCTCATTCACTTCTGTGGTGTTAACCAACCACCTCTTTGAGGTTGGTAATCCACACCTGCATCTATATTCTGAACTCCAGACATAGTTCTCCAGCTGTCTATAGGACATCGTTATCCGGATGTCCCATTGGCACTTTAAGCTCCACACAGGTTAGGCAGCATGGTACAGTGCAAAGAATGTTGATTTTGGGGGTCAGAGGACTGGGGTTCATATAATCTTTCTGAGATTTAATTGTGTGGCCTTGGGAAAATCAGCCTATAAGGGCTTCAGTCTGTAAGATGTATTTAGACTGGAAGGTGTGAGATTTCTTCCAGCTCTAGATTTGTGATCTTCTATCTAAAACTAAGCTTGCTGCCTTTCTCTCTAAACTCGTTCATCATTCTAACGTCATTATTTTTGTCTGTGGCATTGTTATTTGCTGGGTCTCTCGATGGAAAACTTTAAAATTATCTTTCATCTTTTTGTCTTGTTCAGTTTTTATGTAGTTATCAGGCAGCACTGTGCCAGGCATTGTGCTAAGAAGTTATCTTTGACTCTTATCTACCTCAGTTTCCTTCAGTCAGTCAACACATTTTTATTCAGAGCCTACTATGTGCCAGGCTTTGTGCTAAGTAGTGGAGACATAAAGAAAATCAAAAGAGTCTCTGTTCTCCAGGAGTGCAGAGTCTAAAGCAGGGCTGTCCAAAATGTGGTCTGCCTACAAGCATAGAAATTTACATAAATGCTTTAGTAAATGAAGCTGAGCTACCGCAGAGCTCTCACTAAAATGGCAAATCAAAATATATTGTCTGTTCTTTCAATAAAAACCTAAGGTTGGACAGCCCTGGTCTAAAGGACAATGTGTACAAACAAGTAATATACAGGATAAATTGGAGAGAGTCTGAGGGGGAAGGCTCTAACATTAGAGAGGATTGAGAAAGTCTTCTTGCAGAAGATAGGATTTTAGTTGAGTCTTGAAAGATGCTAGGGAATGCAAGAGGTGGAGATGAGGAGGGAGAAAATTCCAGGCATGGAGGACAGCCAGAGAAAATGCATGGAGTTAGGAGATGGAATTTCTGGTAATTTACCAAGCCTAGTCTATTCTGCCTCCACCACATCTCTTTGTCTGTCTTCTCTCTTCCCTCTATCACCACCTTAACTCAAAAATATCAAAGAACTCCTTACTGCTTAGCAATTTTTGAAATAAAATGTTGTTGGATATCTTTTATTTTTGCATCACTTACATTTCCCAGTATATACTTTCCTATTTGTCTTTTCAGAGAGCCACAACTTATAACAGAGCTCAAAAAAAGGAGCAAAAAAATCAGTTCAGCAGAATTTAAAAAAATATCTGGCCTCGTATGCTGTGTTCAACACTTTATAGTCCTCCACCTTTGCAAAGAAGCAGGGGAAAGAGGCTTTTCATTTTTCTTCTTTAGGGCCAACCTTTTCATTGTAATTTTGCAGCATTCAGTTTTGATTGTTTTATCCCATTCACATTCCTCCAACATCTCTGTAGCTTCTGCTAGATATTCTGCCCCTCTTTGGCTTCAGAGACAGAATGCTCTTCTGGTTCTCTACCTACTTTTCTATTTACTTTAGGCATATTATTTTCCTCCTATTACTTCATTTTGTGTTAGTTTATAAGTTTTTTCATATCTCTATCTGTATCATTTCTTATACCACCATAACATTCCATTAAATTCATCTATCATAATATTTTTAGCCATTCCTCAATCAATAGACTTCCATTTTCCCCCCAGTTTTTTTATTACTTTAAAAATGCCACTATAAATATTTTGGTGTATATTGAACCTTTCTTTCTATTTTAGATTTCTTAGGGGTACTCAAAGTACCCACAAGGGACAAACTGGTCCAGGTCAGAAATGGAGCAAGTCAGAGCTGCTTGACTGATCATTAGTTTGATAGGGACCATGAGTAGCCCATGTACTTCCAGCCTAGTCAAGACAGGGAGACAGTCTTAATTTTTTTAAAAAAATCATGTTCAACCTTTTAAGCTATGATGAATTTTTATACTAAGAACTCTTTTGAAAATTCATATAGAGTGTTGGATTATCCAGAGGGCAACTCCAGGTTTTCCTAAGGGCTTATGGGGCAACCTTCATTTCTCCAGCTCAGGAGATAAAGGTTAAAAAAGTATTGATGGCGTGTGACCCCTTGGATTCTGCCCAGTGCTCCAGCATCATGGGACTCTGCTTGGCCTTCTTGTAAGAGCAAATGTATTAACTGTTCATCTAATCCTGGTTGCATATAATATAAAGCAGGCAAGTATTTCATAAAGTTCCATGTAGCCATCTGATATTTTTATAGTTGGAGAAATCTAGATCCATAAGAATTTAGCCATGTGACACACTAGAAACCAAAAATCTAAGTCTGAGTCTTTGTTCAGAATCTCTAAACCAAGTAAGAACACATTGGGAAAACCTAAACTACTGCGTTGTGTGCAGAGTAAGAAAAAGAGCAAAGAGATTTGGACCAGGTGAGCGACAGGTGCTTGACTAATACCATCTAAGGAATTCTCAGTCTCCAAAAAAATAGCTTTCCCTCAACACTATGCACCAACCTCATATACACCACTTTTTTCTTTTTCTTTTTAATGGAAATAAGGTGATACGGAGTTAGCATGAAAGAAAGAAAAGAAGGCAGGTTGTTACTCATTTTTCATGAACAGTACGAGTAATTAAAATAACCAAAAGATTGAATTAAATATCACTTTCAGAATTAGCTGGAAGTAATTTAGGGCTTGTCTTTTGGAAGTATAGATGAGACCCTGTTGCTATGGGAAAACATAGGAAAAAAGTAAGAAATGCTTTTGAAAGCTGTCCTTTATTTTTTCCATGTCTCTGGCCTTCACCCAAGAATATCTCTTCCCACTTGTGGATAGCCGTGAAAGTTATAACCATATCCCAGTACCATCTTTGTATCATGTTTGACACAGTAGGGTGATATAGGTGTACATTAAGCCCTCGTAGAACTCAAGGTTTTGCTCTATCACCAATCTTTTAATCATACAGACTTTGAATAGTAGTGGGACTGGGATGTTTCATGTTAGGGTATAATGCCTGGTTTCCTTTGTATATTAAAATAGCTATGTGGAGAGAGAGCAGTCATTTCTCCAGACTAATAGGTCGTATGTATTTTTGATAACTGTTAAATAGCAGCTTTCCTTAGGTACCGTAATTAAATGTCAGTATTTTTAATGGCAAAAAGAAAAGCAGTAGCTGAGAAGGCAGCATGACAGTGGATTGAGAGCTACCCTTGGAACTAGAAACACCTGGGTTCACATCCATAACTTTGACACACATTCGCTATGGCTCCTGGACAAGTTGCTTAAGCTGTCAGTGTTCTGGGCAACTCTTAAGACTCTAATTTGCAGTACGCCATCTTGGAGTGGGGGGGGGGAGGAAATGGGGAGAAAATTTGTAATTCAAACGCCTGTGAAAATCAATGCTGAAAACCAAACATGTCAAAAATAAATTAAAATAAAATACAAAAAAAAAAAGACTCTAATTTGCAGAGAAGGTGCTGAATTGCTTTGATAGAGGAAGTTTCGTCATCTGGGAGTTCCCTATATACCAATGAAATCACAGGTCTAGGCTTTATCCCTTTAGATGAAAAAAAAACAACAAATTAGATAATATTGAAAATCTAGAAGATTTTGCATGTTCCTAGCTCGTGTTTAATTCTTGTTATATATTTCCCCCTTTTCCTTATAGGTAGAAGAAGAAATACAGACCCTATCTCAAGTGCTAGCAGCCAAGGAGAAGCATCTAGCTGAGATCAAGAGGAAACTTGGAATCAGTTCACTACAGGAACTAAGGCAGAACATTGCCAGAGGCTGGCAAGATGTGACAGCCACATCTGCGTAGGTTTCTAACACCCTTCACTCCTTGGGACTGTGTTTTCTTCATTCTGATTCAGTTTTTGAGATAAGAAGGGTACATATAATGCCCCACCTCTCCGCACTGCATTTTTCAACTCTGCCTATTTATTCCTGTGTGTAGCCACAGAATCGGTTTTCCGAATCTGCTCCTCTTGCTCATTAGCCTTAGATAACAGAAAGAAAAGCAGTCCCAGGTACATCCAAATTCTGCCTAGTGCAGAGACAAATGAGTACTTATGCCTGGTCCTGTCTTTTCTGATGAAGTGAGAAGTAATTTTAAGTATTTTTCATGTATCATCTGGTATGGCAAAATCATTAGTAAAAATTATTAGTATCACCAGTATGATAAAATAGATTTTTTTTTGAAATTGCATTGCCATAATTCCTACATTTTAACTAATTTTACTGTTCCCCCTAAACTGATAATTAGAAGTGATTCTGTTTATTTACTTTAAGCCTTTTGATTATGATATAGTGAGTAAAAGTAGTAGAGAATGCCATTCATAAAGATTTGGAAACCATGACGTCTTTGACATAGTTTCACATTTGTAGTCATGGAGAGATAGACTATACACCAGAATTCTCTCTTGAGAGCCATGTGTCTAATAAACGTTTGTTCTCATGACTTAAAATGAATTCTATAGTAGCCTTGAAAATAGTTTCCAGGGATCATTCAGACCCTCAGATTTCATTTAGATTTCAAAACTTGGTTTCATCTGCCCAGTTCTTTCTACTGGTTCCTATCTTACTAGGTGAAGAGAAAATAAGCATTTGCCTACAGCAAACCCTGAGGTATTTGATTCGATTCTCTTTTTGGTGTGGTTTATGTGGAGAAAGGAAAAGAAGACCAAGAAGTGTGTGTGTGTGTATGTATATACTTATACGTATATGTGTATATACGTATATATAAAACATTTTCATTTTGGCCTTTTGCCTAAGGTTCAAGTTAGGTTGGCTATGTGGTCTTCGTTGGCTTGGGGCCATTGGTCCATCTAGGGTATCTTAGAAGGTCTGGATGTGACAAGTTAGTGGACCAAACTTTTATTTTTTCCCTTAGCTTACGATGTGGTATGTGGAATGTTGTTAGCAAAGTGGTTTTTTTTTTGTGTGTTTATGTGTGTGTGTGTGTGAGAGAGACTTCAAAAGTCTAGTTTATTGATGCTCTTGAACTTCAGATATCCCCACACTTGAAATGAGTTATTTGAAAAGATTGATTTCCTACTGTTTGTGTGGTTTAACTTGCCTTTGTTTTGCTCTGTTCTTATAATTAAATATAGATACAAGAAGACTTCAGAAACTTTGTCTCAGGCTGGACAGAAGGCCTCAGCTGCTTTTTCTTCTGTTGGGTCTGTCATCACCAAAAAGCTCGAAGATGTAAAGTATGTCCCCACTTTCCATAGTTTATCAATAGTCCCTTCTAGTGTTATCTTAAGGCTTCACTATTGTGATTGTAAACGTTCTCTAAGACTTTTGGGAAGGACCTGAAAATTCTAGGTGATGACGGCAGTATCCTACTTTTTAAATCTTGCTGGTATGAAGGAGCAGCACCTTGGAAGCCTGAACCCGAGTGGGCAACCAAAATACTTTGAGGCATGATGTTCTTACCCTTTTAATAGTAATCTCATTTTCACAGTCTACCAAATTATAGTTGTGAATTTCATGTTTCACTTCTAAGTAGGTTAAATACAGAGTAAGTATTTCATTCAGAGTAACATTTTTGTGATCATGAGGAAATTTCAACATTGAATGGATTTGCAAGACTATACTGAAGCGCACGGTTAGTGGTGGCTTGACTTAAGTCCGTCCTTGTTCATACCATGGCATATTTTTAGCTTGTCCTGAGTCGTTTGTCTGTACTAACTTATGAGCTGTAACTTGCCTACGTGCTTAGAGTCTAATCTTGCTAACTGAGCCGTTGTCATTTAATTTGCACTCGTATTTTAGATAAATCCATGGACTTCGCCTTGCTACGTTGATGAAAGTGTGTCGGCTTTTTCTTTTTGGTTGCATTTTTTTCTCATGTAGATCAGAATAGCGCTAAAAGTGGTGGATAGCTTGGTATTAGTCTATTATGTTTCTGTCCGCATGCAAGATTTTAGTGTCTTCAGAGTGCATGCGTCTCCATGTTTTCCATTTTCAGGAACAGTAGTTTTGCAATTGGAATTGTCTTGGCTGAATAATTTTGGGTGCATATGTGTCTGTATTGTACTTTTGTTTCACTCTGAAAGGACTAAAATTCATTGATTTTGATTATGATATAAGTCCAGATATAACCAAAATTAAACATAGCTTTATAGTAGTCAACTATGTGCCTTTAAGCCTTCTTCCCTCTCCCTTTCCCTTTCTTTCTCCCCTGTTTATCTCTGTCTCTGTCTCCCCCCACCCCCGTCCCGTTAAGACCATGTGACACTTTTTACTGTAGTCCATTTAACCTTTTTAGATTTATCAGAACTTCCTTTCTTTTTTAATGCTTACTCTGGCTTCCTGCAGATTGCAGGCCTTTTCACATTCCTTTAGGTAAGAAGAGCTTGAAAAATTTCTGAGGTTCAGCAGTTGCATAAGACAAATGTGATAAATTTAGATTATCCTGATGTATAGGAAATTCAACATCTTATTTGCTGTCTCTACCATTTCTTTGAGTTGTGAAATTCTTCTTCTGTAGTGTATTGCTAATTTTAGGGGAGGGTTTCTTGGTAAAGCCTGGCCAGCAGTGATATTGAGATGGACTCAACACTGTACGATGGTACACCATTACTTAAGAAAGGGGAAATGATTTGGCAAAGAATTCCCTTTTCTCCCTATACAAAAGAAAGATGATTTTCCTGACATATAGAACCCTTCCCCTCCAACATCTTTCACTTCTGTTATGCACAATGTTTTCTTTTGGCATTTTTGGAAACATATTGGGATTTTCTTTGAATGGGCCTCCCCTTGTTATAGTTAGCTATAGTAGGTTTCAACACTGCCTCTTAATATAATCTCATCTTAAATTTGTTATTTTGTATTGTCTAAAATGTCTGAATAATTCCTATAAATATTATTTTAAAATAATTTTATATCTTGTGTTGAATAGTTACCTACCAAAAGTATGGATGTAAAATTTTCTTATAGTTTGAAGAAGTGAAAACTAACCATTTTCAAAGGATATCAGCAAATGATTATACCTTTCTTAGTTAAAATACCAAATGTGTTTTGTATAATGAAAAAATGAGCCATAAAAATTAAAATACATTCAGTAACTAGTTGTATCAAATGAGAATAATCAGGGGGAAAAACCATGCTAAATATCTCGTTAAAGGTAAATGTCCTCTTTTTCTCCTAATGCAAACCAATCTTTTAATTAGTTAATTGTCTATGAAAGAAGAGCAAAAGTAAGTCTTGTTCTGTAGGTGAAGTGGAGCCAGAGAGATTCCAGAAGCAGTGTTCATATGTAACCCAGTGAACATTTAGCAAAACAAACTAGCTTAATTATAATAATGTACAGATCCTAAATATTGAACTTTTTAAATTAGAAAGCAAACTAGTTTGTGTCTTTTTTAAAGGATTATATCTCTGGAGTATCGGTTTTGAATATCATACTTGATGATATTCACCCAGATTCACAGTGATAGATATCTATTAAGGCAGTCTTAATTGAAGTGAGCTGCATAACTGTGGAAATGATTGATTAGAAACTCAATCAGTACTCATATGCTGTTTGCTGCCTAAGAGTTATTAGGAAACAAGCTTTTTAAAAATTAATATACACCACTGTTCCAGTCTTACCTGTTTAAAATCATAAATATATGTTGGTGTAGCTTAGTATTTTTTCTAAGAAGATGGCAGTGAATCTAGAATCTTATTTATTCATTAGAATCAAAATTGAAAAAAAAACTCATTTCTGCCATTAAAAAAGTCATTGTATTAATTACACTGCAAGTTGAACTTTCTAACCTTTATCATATAAAGAAACAAATAGCACCTGAGAGATACTTTTTTAATAAAACATCAATGTTCTGCTATTCTAATTTTTATGCAGAAATAGTTTATGAGTTCATTATGGCTTTGTACTACTTAAAAAAAGTAAGAAACACTTTAATTTCCTCTGCTCTTTTTTTTTTTTTTACTCAAAGAAAAACTTGTTCCTCATAAACTTTTTGCTGTTTTTATCTAGCTTAGGTTTACTGTGACATGGAATGGACATACTTGATACTCTATAGCTTAGTAGGCTTGAGAACTCTTCTTTTCTTCCCTTGGCTTGGGGTTTTCCTCTCCCCCTTTACGCAAGATGGTGATGCTCTAGTCAGAAGTAGGGAAAGTAAGGCGGATTTGGGGGAGGAGGAAAGATAACTCCTTCTGTTCTAGAGTCTACACCTCAAGCCCATGAAGACTTCACCTGGTGGAATGGGCAGATAAGAGTAATTTGTTCCAGTGGCCATGAAGGCGGCTGAAGCAGGTGCTGCGGAATGCTTAGAGCTTGGTCAGACATCAGAGACACCAAGGTCTCTGCACCCTAGGCCATCACTAGTCATCTTGACTTTAGTCTCGCTATTGGGCTTTCGTGACTCTGGAAGAGAGAGTAAGACTGATGATTTTGTGCAACTTTGCCTCGCTGCCCCTCTTCCTCAGCCTGGTACAGGTGGCAGATCTGGTGAAAGAAAAGATAAGTCCCAGAGGCTGTTCTTCTCTCCCCCACTGACTTTCCAGCCCCATTGTCTCCTTCTTCCTTCTAGTTAGTTCTGATTTTGGGTCTCCCCAATACCTGACCTATCTGTTCACTTAGAACTTTGGCTTTCACACATGAACTTGCTTCTGTAATGAAATGTGTCTAGGAGCAGGTAGCAAGTTTATTTGGTGAAAGCAGAAAGCAGGTAGGCCAAAGAGGGTATATGGTGGGGGTCTGAAGTAAGGATGTTGACAGCCTTGAAAATGTAGTTGGTTGCTTCAGGAGCAAGAGGATGATTTTCCCACTGAGAAAGTTAAGGGGTTCTTTCTAGAAAGGGGAATTGTTTGAAGCCATTCAACACCACCCAGACTAGCTCTTCATAGTTGATACAACTATTGCTGTCTTCATGCCCTGCCACCATCACTTCCACCCCTACCTGTCATCTTCTCACCTAGGGTGATAAAGGTATGTCATATTTCAGCCCCTATGACAATGCCGTTCCCTTCCTTATCAGCATGGTCTTTCTATGTGCCCTGGTCCTTATTCTTTGCTATGATCTGCAGCGATGGCAGAAATTGTTCAAAGTCCAGCACCTTCAGACTCATATCATCACTCTTGGGATTCCCTAAGACCTTGAGCAGCTCAGCATTAGCAGGGTTCTGGTCTGGGGCCGGCATCATATTC
This sequence comes from Phalanger gymnotis, assembly GCA_028646595.1. NCBI lineage: Eukaryota > Metazoa > Chordata > Mammalia > Diprotodontia > Phalangeridae > Phalanger > Phalanger gymnotis. Next base: position 250,819,487 of record CM053622.1, on the reverse strand, counting down.
CCACATTGGCTGTATGAGATCTTTATATTCCTTGTTTGGTCAAACAGCTGGAAGGCCTCCTTGAGCTCTGCTGGCTGATCCTCCGTGAAGTCACACATCTTGGTTGTGCACCTCAGTGCACTGCTGCTGCTGTTGCTGTATGTCTATGGGTATTTTTTTTTCCCTGAAATCTGTTCTGGTCCTTTTATATACCTGAACTCCTTTAGCACCTCTGTGCAATTTTACCTGTAAACTACAGTTGAAAAAAGAGAGTGGTACAAGGGCTAAACCCTCAGCATTGAGGAAAGAGCCTGAACCTGTGGCAGTGGAAGGGGAGTTGGTTGGTTGCTAATGGAAAGAAAGGTCAGGGAGTAACTAAGGAGCCAACTTGGGATCTAGAAATGACTTGAGGGGAGGGGAAGCTGTGGCCTCGAGGCCACACGTGGCCCTCCAGGTCCTCAAGTGTGGCCCTTTGACTGAACCCAAACTTCACAGAACAAATCCTTTTATTAAGGGCTGTACTTGAGGACCTAGAGGGCCACATGTGGCTCCGAGGCTGGAGGTTCCCCACTCCTGGCAGAAGAGCATTCTTCTGCTCTTTACTGTTAACCCTTGAAGTAGCTGTCTTTGTCCTTCGTCTTAACTCCTTATCTTTTCCTTTCAACCCATTTCTTTACTCCTGAGAGGCATCTATTTTTCCAACCCACCTCTTAGCTGTTTGGAGTTGGGGGTGGGAATAGGGAAGGGGAAGAAAATAGGAAGGGAAGTCCTTCCTCTTGTTAGGGATAGAGGAAAGTGTTTACTCGTGGGTTAGAACTCTGAATGAGGTACAGAATATTGAGCCTTAGACTAGGAGTCAGCCTAGGGTTCCAAAAACAAGTTTCAAACAATTAATACATATAAACTTTTGTAGTGCAGCCTATTTGTAAATTGTAAACTTATCCCTGTGTGATCTATATGACTTAAAAAACTCTAACGTAGAAATCTTATTAATTCTAGATTGACATAGCTCCAGATCATAACTGATGGCCTTTTTGGTCAATTCAGGACTTAGCCACTCCTTTACTGCCCACAGTCATAACCGGTGTACCTGACTATACATTTTAGCTTTAGCATAAAGAAACAGTAGAAACTGATATAGATACAAAATAGAAGATATAAAAGCAAAGCTAAGGTTTATGATTCTTTTCTAATCCCCCTTCTCTAGGAAGTACATATGCATTGGACCATCTTTTCCCTGTGCCATACTGTTATTTTATCCTATCCCAAAGAACTCTCTGACTGCAGACCCCAGCCACAATGGAGCAGGCTGGGAGGGTAACCCTTCTTTACCTGGCAAGCATTCTAAGGCCTGAAATAACAAAGAAGTTACTCTTTCCTTTAAGAGATGTGGCCCTGGCTGATGGCCCAAGTTACAGCCTCTTCAGCAAGTCCCTTTGGAAGAAGTAGGGCCTGTGTTTTCTCTCAGGATCATTCTTCAGCCTGAGCCTGTTCTTGTCCAGACCTAACCTCTCAAACTCCCTCTGGCCAATTTAACTCCATTGTCACCACTACGGAAATGTTTACTTTGATATTTTGCCCGGTTTGGTAAAAACAAGAATTTCAGCACTTAATTTTGGAACGTGGATTTATGAAAATCAGTTAAGTACAAAATCAGTTGTCCTAGTGACTAGAATTTGAAAACGTTTCAATCATATTTCTTCTATCTTAACTTAAATGTTAATTTTAGATATTAAATTGGGAATTAAGGACTAAATGTCAAGAGCATATACGTTACAAAATAGCTATCACTAAGTCAAAACTTAAAGGACAGTAAGTTAATTTTGTCCAATCTGTCTTGTTTTAGAATGAGTTTGGATATATTCTGTTACTTTAACATATACATATTTATACTTTTCAAGATATGCTAATATTTTTTCAGGAAATATTTATTGAACATTGAGTAAGGCACTGTGAGTGATAAAGAGACATACAAGATTTGGTCTCTGCATTTAGCCCGTGTAAGAAACTAAGGGGGCTTTAAGACTCATGTTTATATTAATAAATTAATGTTTATATTAATAAAGCAAGAACAAAATACAAGTATGAGAACAAGAAATGTTTGGTGAGGCTTGGGGGACCAGACTGCCCTTGATAGTAATTTCTTCTTGTCAGTGTTGTGCTAAGTGGTGGAACTTCTATACTCCGTAGTGTATTTCTTGATGAGTATGATTTGGGGCAGCAAATAAAACATGAAATAGTTTCTGAAGTATTTTATACTTATATCAATAATACCCATTTTCCTTCATCCCTGCCTGTGGGTATCTGGAAAGCTAGCTTTATGCATACCAAAAACTCCCACCTAAATTGTTACACGCACCATGCACTTGTCCTGGACACCTCCCCCACCCTAGAATGACAGCTTCTACACATTCCAGTTTACTATTAAGGTACCCGAGTACTTAGGTAGAGTAGGAGTGGGGGTAGGGGGAGGTGGAAAGAGGCGTTAAGCTTAGCAGAATTAAAAAATAAATGGACTGGTTCGAGACCTGTAAATTCAATTAATAATGACAGTCCCATTTGTTTTTAGATATAATTTGATATATATAATTTGGTCCACTTTTGCCTTATTAACTGAAGCTAACATGCAGCAAGGTAGTTGAATATCCTAATATTATGCCTCAGACTTAAAGTATATAAGCTGTCTGAAAAACATATTCCTAGAATCTTAAATTCTAAGGAATTACTGACCTTAAGAAAGCAAAATACTCAATTACCTGACCTGCTACTTATCTGCACTGCAAAACCAAATGACAAAGGTTTTGCTAAGATAATGACAGTAAATCACCTTGGGTTTTGAAAAAGATACCTGTAGAGTAAGATTCCCATTGGGCATCATGTTGTTGCAGTGGGTTGCTGGAGTGACTTAGATCAACATGATGCATCTTGCGTAGCTCCCCAGTTCCATAAAGCATGTCATGATAAGACCATTGGGAATCCTGTTTTCTAGGCAAGGGCTACTTGTCATGCTGTTCCATTGGAATTCTAACCAAAGAAAAGAAAATGTCAGGTTTTCTTTTAAGTACAGGCTGGACCACTCCTCAGGATTGGCCAACGCAAGCCAGGCCGGCCTGTTTAGCTCTGCAGTACATTCAAAAAGAGTGGTCACTGTGAAGCCAGCACTCCAAATTACTAGGGATATAAGGACGCACACTTATTCTCTGGAAGATCTGCCAACGGGGCAGGGCTGGATCAGTATATCAGGTCATGGAATTATTTCTCTTAAATGGCTATTGCCCAGAAAACCTATGCATTCACTCTCTTTTATATATGGGCTGAACAAACCGAATACTTTGTGGTTTCAAGGGCACGCCCCCTGACAGCTGGTACGGGTAGTCTAGCAGCCGCAACATCACATAAGTGTGGGCTATGTGGCTGCATTATTTGGACAAAGGAAAACTTTCCATTTAATGATTGTGTAGATAGGAAGCTAATATGGTGGGAGAAAGGAAAACTGTATTATAGAGAAGATGGCGGAAGCTTCTAAAGCTATCGTGTTTGGTATTCCATGCCGTGTGGACAACAAAGGTGAAGAGAGTAGCGAAGTCTCTGCTCCAGTATGAATTACTAGCAATAGTGACATGATTGTAGTTTTTACCGAGGCAGTGTTTCTAGCTCTGCCTAACAGCCTGCTCTTTGTGAGCATATAATTAGAATCCCCAACTTCTGCAGATTGGAGCCAAATTAGACCAGAAGATGTTAACTGCTTCTTTCAAATGAGGTGTGAACCATGGGAAGAGCAGGCGTGTTGTGACATCACTTTTAATATAGAGAAGAGGGGTTCTAACTTTTACCTAGATGCTCAGGCTACAAAGGAAGAGTCCACGGAGCAGCTCTCCGTGTCCTTTGCTGTTCACCCTGCCTGCATCTCCTGTGTGCTCAGCAGATGGGGATCCTACTGATGATGGCACTAGCCATCCTGATAGGTACACCCATCCTGGGCTTCTGCCTGCTTTGCTGGTACCAGAACTCAGGGATGAGGCAGTACTAGCATTCCTATCCAATGACCAATGGGAACAAAAGAGAACTCAAATGTCAGCTCAACCACTGCGTCACCAAGGGTGCTCCCATGGGCACTAGTGCTGTGGCTGCCACCACTGCTCAATTTGGACTTCATGATGCTGATACAGTTAGAGGAACCTGAAAGCTATGCAACGCAGCTCTTGAATGCATCCAAGACTGCATCCATGATTTCTAGTCCGCCTGGCACAGTGAGAGCTGGTTGACTGTGGATCCCTAAAATGTGTACATGAAAGCCAGGACTTCGACCTGCCTGAACCCCAACCTAACTCAGAGCCAACATCCCTTACAGATGCTGTAATAGAGCAATTTAATCAGGAAATTCAGGACTCTCAGAAGCAGATGTTCCATGCTAAGCCAGACTTTCACCTCTGACTCCTTTCCCACTAAGAAACCTCACACTGATTCTTCTAGCATAGGTTCCCAAAGTAGGCGATATTGCCCCCCCCCCGGGGGGGGAGTGCTGGAACAATCCAAGGGGACAGTAGTAGCCTTGGATGCAATTGGGAGAGCATTGAATAAAAGTAGAGGGGCAGTGGAAGCATAAGGAAAGAAGATAAAATTTTGAAAAACCATTCATACATTTCATCTGTTGTGTAACAGAGTTAAAGTTGTAGTGATTACATTACTTTCCAAATAAACACACAAAATGCAAGTTGTAACTGATCAGTGGTCAAGTTTACTGACAGGTCTTAACAAGCAAGTGTTGGCAGGTGAGCTTGTCGTGCATTGTCAGGAATATGTGTGTGTAATGACTTGTTTACAAGACAATACTGTATGGTTACGTGACACAATACTGCATCATCAAAATTTCAGTGCAGGGGAAAAACCCACAAACGTACAATAAATTATTAAGTTTAAGATGCTTCATTTAAAAAAAAAATTTCCAGGGGCGGGGGGCGCTGAGTAATTTTTTTTTTTTTTTGAAAAGGGGCTGATAGGCCAAATAAGTGTGGGAACTTCTGACTAAAGAGTCCACTAAATCCAAAGAAATAGAGTCAGCCATTTTATGGCCTCTTAGGTTAGCATGGGTCCAGAAAGCCTCAGCGGGAGAGCAGGGGGCTCGTTGGGGCATAGCACTGGTGAATGGCTGCAGGAGAGTCTCCAGTGGGGCAACTCATTTGTCAGGGTGAACACTACTAACTTGTGTTGCTTGGAGCTGTCTCTGCAGAAGACCTTGAATATATATATTGACTGGGCCAGAAAACCCTGTCCAGACCCCTGGCTCTTTGTTGATGGCAATAAGTTCAGATGTCACGTCTTGCCTCATGATTGGCATATCTGACAATGTATGCTAAAGCTTTTTGCCTGAAAGGCATTCATGTGGCCATTAATAACATAGTAATCAAGGAAGTCATTATCAGTCCAACTTGACAGTGGCCACTTTGTGGTATTTGATGAGGAGCATGATAGGTATAGTATCCCTAAGTGCTTAGGCTGTCACTCAACAACTCCAACTCCCCTGCCATGGGTGGTCACCTACTTACCCCATACTCTTAATATGGTGATACTGATAGAAATGGAGAGTTGCGTCTTCATGCTGCCTTTCGTTGTCTGGACAGTCAAAACTTGTACGGACCACACTTTGACCATTGGTTGAAGGACACAACAGCTAATTCTGGAGAGGGGGGAAGGTATCACATCCAAGGAAACTGCTCAGTCAAAAGTGGGCATTTTAAGGAGCATTGTCAGCAAGGAGTATCTACTAACATTCTGAATCCCTGTGAGGATCAGTCTGCCAACCCTGTTTTTAAAGCACTAGTGACTTATAGTGAATTTCTCAGTAAGACTCAGGTTTCTGCCAGCAACCCCAAAGTGCCTTATCTTGGGAATCAACCAGACTCTATTGCTCCTTTGATCTTGTTCCATGTGACTGAGCCAACGCTTCTTGGGGTTGGTTCTAGTCATGGTTGGTTCACTCCTAGTCATAGTGAATTTCATATTTTGTTAGATGATGATGGAAATCACATTAATTCTTTGACTAGAGGGGGAAGGAGGGGAAATATGGTTCTGATTTGAAAGGTTATTCATATTACTTTTAAAATGCTCTGTCTTAAAATTGAATATAGATTTGTGGTTGGTTTTAAGGTCTAGGAAAGTGAATTAGGTTTTAAAAATTTTTATTTTTCATTTATATATTTATTTACTACTGTTTTATGCAACCTGCTTCAGAGAATTTAGGAAAAAAAGGGCATCTGCCCTAGAAGTAGACTACAGGCTAGTGTGAACAAAAGCTCCTTGAGAAAAGAAAGTGATTCATTCTTTGTATATATATATCCCCAGGGCTTATTACAGAGCCTGGCACATAGGTGCCCAATAAAGGCTTATTTGATTGATTACTCAGTGAACTTGGACTTTTTGTCCAATGTGGCTTATAGGAATTATTTTATCCTTATTTGTGGCCTTTAACTATCAGTGATGGATTTTTTTAGTTAAAAAGCTTCCCTAAGGCTTTATACTCTCCCTTACTTATATTCCATTAATACCATGAGGGCTGTAAAGTTTGCAAAGCTCTAGCCTTTGTATGTGGTTGGTCCTGATACAAGTCTACTTTATTTAAATGTAAAAGATTCTCCCACTCCCACGCATGTGGTAACTTGAGGTATGGTTTTTAAGTGTAAACAAAGTCCATTTATGCGTGGTGATCCCTTTTGGAGGTGCTTATCAGCTCTTCTACATCTCAGGGTGATCTTTAACAGTTTTCTGAGCCTACAAGAGGCTGAAAGAGGAACGTTTCCCTTTAATGAGCAGAAGAAGCATGGAGCTACAGAAACAGAAGATGGAAGAAGCCACTTAGGGCTAAGAGAGTAAAAACATCAGAGAGAGAGAAGAAATGGCTACAGAGAATAGGGATGAGATTAGGGGAAAATAAAGGTTGCTTGGTCTGATCAGGCAAGATGAGTGTCAGGACAGAAGCTATTTTATTGAAACTCCCTGCCCCCCTCCCCCCCAGCTAGAGACTCCATATCCCTGTATATCCTTTCCCTACTTGAGTTCCATCCTGGGAGACTAAAGCCTTTTCTCCTAGGCATGAGAGGGAGAGAGGTAAAAGAGATTTGTCTATATGTATAGGGTACCATATGAAAAGTAGCACACGGATGAAGCTGGCATTTTCACTTTAATCAAGGTAATACAATAAACAAGGGACTAGGGACTAAACTTGAGATCCCTTTAGTAGCTGCTATATGGAAAAGAGAATGGATTGAAGTGAGAAGAACCCTGAGACCAGGTAGGAGGTTATGCCCGTAGTTCAGGTGCGAAGCAATGAGCGCCTGAACAAGAGTAGCAGTCATGATTAGGGAGAAGGGGATATATGTGAGAAATATTTTGGAAAGAGAAATGACAAGGTCTGGCAGTTGATTGAACATATGAGTGAAAGAGGGATGAATCAAAGATGATACCAAGGTTCTATCAATGTGTGTAACTAGAAGGTTGGCATTATCCTTGTAATAGGGAATAGAGAAGTTTGAAAGAGGTACCACACACAAGTGTCTGCAGAAATATTCAAATTTACATCAGACTCCAAATTTAGCATTTTATCTACTATGCTACATTGCCCCCTTTTTTTTAAAATGGTAGTTTCCCTGCACTCAGCTTTCTATTCACGAAGACACGATGTGATTCACTGTGAAGCAAAGCGGTATGCTAGATAGAGCATCTCTCTCGAATCAAGTCCTGCCTCAGACGTAGTCTGGCGGTGACCCTGGACAAGTTTAACATCTTAATGTCACACTGCACTAGACTCCACTCTGGTTATCTCACAATGATACTTAGCAGCTGTGTAAAGGGCGCCTTCCTGAATTGGTAGAGGAAATTTCCTTGCCTACAAGTTCCCTGTGCCAACGAAATCTCAAGTTTGGTCCCTGGTCCCTCATTTATTGTATTACCTCGATAAGAGTGAAAACGCCAACTTGATCCTTGTGCTTCTTTTCATATGGTACCTGACACAAACAGTAGGCATTGAATAAATGCTTGCTGAGTGAATGACAGGGAAAATCACTTCCCCTGCCTCAGTCTCAGTTAATTCATCTAGAAATGTGGCATAAGAGCACCTGCTCACCCAGGTGGTGAGGATCAAATGAGAGAACATATGTAGAGCTATTTGTAAACCTCAAAGTGCTACATAATTGTTTTTATTATTGAAGTTATGATTAGTAGTATCCATAACTGTGTTAAGATTTAATATCTAGAAGAAAATGTACATCCATAGAATTTAGGACCAATTTTTAATCAATAATCAAAATACTATAGTAGTGTGTTTGCAAAATCAGTATGTGCTTAGGGATTTTATGAACCTAGAGATGGGGCTATCTTAAAAGGTGATCACGATACATAAGAGTTGAGGGTGTAGTCTTATCTATGAATGCCTTCCAATGATAAGGGACTTAGGCCATCTGCCTTTAGTGAGAGGTTGGCCATTATAAAGAAGGATGTTGAGCTTGAAATGAATGGCCTTGAAGCCAGAATAGAAAGACCACTTACAAGAAAATTGACATAACTCCCTAAGACTGATGCAGTTTAAATATATAGAGTGAAATTACAAAAGCAGGGTTTATAGCCAGCTGATTAATTTTTTTAAAAATATGAAAACCAAATTGCTTATTTTGATCTTACTCTATTAAATTCTTTCATAACTGAGAGTAGAATAGGAGTTATATTAAGAATGATGGTTAAGCTTTACTTTTTTAAAAAAATTAAATGTTTTCAGTTAACAAGGATTTATTTTCTCTTCTACTCCTTCCTAGTACCTCCCCCCACCAAAAAAAAAAAGAAAATCAAAATCTTTGTAACAAAATATACATAGTGAAATAAAACAGAGTTTTACCAAATATTGGCAATGATCAAAAAAGCATCTCAAATATTTAGTTCATTACTTCTCTGTCAAGAGGCAGGAATCATTCTTTATCATTTCTTCTATAAATTGATCAGAGTCGTTAAAGCTTTCAAAATTGGTCATTTTTACAGCGTATAAGTTGTCTACTCACTTTACTCTGCATCATTTCATCGAGGTCTTCTTGGGTTTCTCTGAGAACTGTTCCTTTCATTACAGTACAGGATGCTTAAACTTTAAACAAAGTTGTCAAATAAGCAACCATTGTGAAATATTCTATCTTATTAAGTAGGTCGTTGCCACCTCATGTGCAGGGGTTGCAGTTGCCTCAGTTTTTTGACTTGTTTTTCATTTTCTGTATATCACAGATCATTGGACTTTTAAGTTGGGAGATTTGTGTAAATCTCTTAGACTCTTAGCCTCAGTTTACTCATCTGTAGAGTAGGGACAACAGCATTCGCCCTGCTTACTTACTTTGTGGCATTGTTTTGATGATCAAATGAGAGGATATATGACCACGTGAATATACTTGGAACACCGTAAAGTGCTGTAAAAAAATATATTCGCTTCAAACCAACTTAATTGAAAGAAAAAATATGTTATTGGAAGCTTTCTTTTGTCTGTCTTTAAAAAAAGTAAATAATTCTTACATTGAGCTTTATTTTACTAAAGCTATAAGGCTCCTAGTAAACAAAGTTTCTTTTGATTTTAGAAATGTCTAATGGTTTGGTAACTAACAAAATTTCTATCTCTTTTTAATGCTGGCCCTTAGTATTCGCTCCATTCAACATTCAATTAGCATGCCTGCTATGAGGTAAAGTATATTATTGTGAAAACAAGTGATTGCAATGAGTAAATGACTCTTGGATATACAATTAGTCCTAAATGAATAGGATTCTTGAACTTGTCCTTTTTGAAGCAGAGCAGAAGTGGTTTACTTTAAAAGTAGATGATGACAGAGCAGATTAGTACTACTGAGAATCAAAGAAATCAGCATAACTTGAATGGCCAGTTCAAGGTTTAAAACAAGAAAATACTGACATTCTTGGTTATTGATCCATGTGAGATTGGCAAAGTGTGAAAGGAGTTTGTTTCACCTCCTAAATTTTTTCTCTTAACAGTTTTTCTTTTTCAATTATATCCTAGAACTTTTATCTTCACAGCCCTTTTTGAAATCTGGAGAGAAGCTTCTTCATTGTTTCCTTAGTTACCTTGTAGACTGAAGCTGTGTGTTGCTTTTGCTTCGGTAAAAACCTCTCTCAGAGGAGCTGTGAAGAGTGCCAAATGGTTGTTTCTCACGCCCAAGAGTCATGTAAAAATGCAGTGAATGCCATTCCAAAGTAAAGCTGAGGTTTACAAAAGCAGTGTTTGTAGCCAGCTGATAAGCCCTGATTTATTTTCATGAATATGAAAGCCAAATTATATTCTCCTGTTTTGATTTGAACTTCTGACATTCCATTATAACTGAGGGCAGAATAGGAGTGTTATCAAATTTTCAGCTCCCCGAGGAAAACCTATTCAGAAATACAAATGTGTTTTCAAGCAACTAAAATAAGGTAATAATAAGCATATTCTGTCCCTTCAGTTCCTAGGGCAGGGTCTGTCAGTCACTTTGGCCTCCTCTGGCTCGAATACTCTGCTAACCTTTCACACCCTTTGCTTTGGCTGACAAGCCAACCTAAACCGTGCTGTTTTACTTTCCTCTAATCCTAAGTGAGACACTTGGAGCCATATACTGTGTCATAATCCTTCTCTCAGCACCAGCTCAGTTACTCCATGTGTGATTACTCTAATTTGTTATATCAAGAGAACTGGAAGGTTTTAGCAGTGAGGAAATGAGTGCGTTCACTCTCAAGTGTTCCACCTACTACAGTGAAAAATGGGAAGAGGCTTTCTTTTTTCCCCTTTAAGCTCTCAGCAGCAGGCAGGCCATGCAGAGGCATATGTGCATAATGTAAAAAATTACTGAATTCAGTCATGTGAAAATAGTCCTGAAATAATTTGAGTAGCACCTGATGTGCCAGCAGATGTTTCATGCAGATAGATGGAAGGGCCTGTCGAAAGGCATCTTATTTTTCAGGCACACTTTGAGTGTGCAAACTGATGGACAAACAAATGAGCAGTTATCTCCTTAGGAACAGGGCTAGCCAGAGTTACTGTCCCTTCTTTTGGTGTCTTTTCTCTACCTTTACAGCTGTCCCATGCCTCTTAAGGACTTTCTCATTATGGTACCTCACTAGGACATTATTACTCTGACACAGAACCATGGGTTAATGCTCCTAGGCTTTATTGGGCTCTGTAGTTAAGTAAAAATGATGTCTTAACCCAAAGAGGTGATTCTAATAATTAGCAAGACTGAATGATGAAGGAGGGCAAGGAAATGACATTTTAGAGTAGATATCTCTCTAATGACACTACATAAATGTTTATCTTTGCTTCCATTGTGTATAGTTGACTCTACTCACAATCAACACTGAAAATAAAAATGGAAAAGAAGGGACTTGATTTTAATGATACATGTGTTGTATGTATGTGAGGGGATTTGAGGGAATGAGGGAAAACAGGGCACAGGATGCTTTTTGCTTTCATGTTAGGTAAATTCCTTTATGATCTAGAACTTCTTTGAAATGATTTCAAACTTATAATATGTGTCTAATATATTTGATTATTCTGCTGCTCAGGAAGAGCTATCGAATTTTGCCTTGTAGTTAAAACTGTCTTATTTGGACTAGGGGAAATAAGGTTTACAAGTTAAGAATGCTGTTTCAAAAATTGCTATTTCTAAATTTTATGTAAATTTATTTTTCATGTCAGAGATTTAATATGAACCTTTCTTTCTTTCCTTTAGAAACTCACCTACTTTCAAATCATTTGAAGAAAAAGTTGAAAACTTAAAGGTAAAAATTATGATAGTCTAGGGCTTTGTGGTATTTTTGGGTGCCTTGATTTTTCCTCCTTGTGTAAATTATTCCTTTCAGTGTTTCTGGAGCATACACTATTGCATTGCACTTTATCAGATGCTGATTCTGGAGAAAGAATGCTTTAAAAGTATGAGCTGCTCTTTGTCTTATATTTACTGATTTATTTGTTGGTCCAAATTATTTATTGCTCTTAAAGATTATGTTCAAAGTGATGTTTACAATATGAAGCGTTAGGCATGTATGATAGTACTTTTTAAAGTTTTCTGTGGAAACACAGTGTTCTCTCAGATGCCACTTGGGATACATGGAAGACTATTTGAGGATGTCCATGTTTATAATTTCTCCTTTCTATGCCCCACACTAGTGGAGTTTTTTGGGTTTTTTTTTTTTTTAGGTTATGGCCTCCTAACATCTGAAAAAGCCTGCTATAAAAAAAAATTCTGATTTGAGAAGGCAGAACAAAGTCATTCAAACATTACGGGATGCCAAGGGTTATGATTCAGACTTTCAAGATTATTAGGACAACTAGAGCTATCAACATAAAATATGTTGTAAATGCTATTCTTCAAACACTTTGGAAAAATCCTTAGATTGTTTGATTTTTGTCAGTGAAGATGCAGAATTCACTTTCTGGTCACTTATTCTGTACCACCACCAGCCCCCCTTTTAGGGAGGCACTTGTAACTTCCACATATTCTTCCTACATTATAAAGTCTGCTCTCAAAAAGTGATTCATTATCTTATTAACCACCAAATTACTGTGTTAAATAATTTTTTCAAATTCTGGTGAAGAGGTACCTAAAAAGAAATCTTTAAAACTTAGCTGCATGCTTAGGATTGAGGTTGGGTCCCAATTTGCCAATAAACTAATATTTCTATCTAAATGAATAACTCCATCAGTAGACAATATTTTTCTACTCACATAAATTTGGCCATTCTTCTTATAATTGATTTTTTAAATTATTATTTTTATTTGTAACCAGACCTGTGGTTTCATTAGTATATGGCATTCCCAGTGAAGTATATCTTTTACTCCCTGCAAATTGTTATCTTCTCTGCAATTTTTATATAGTCTTAGAGTAACTTAAATAATATTACCGCATTTCCCTATGTATAATATACACCTTAATTTTGGGGCCCGAAATTTGGAAAAAAAAATGTATTACATAAAGTTATTGAACTCAAGTTTTATTCATCTGCTCATAGCTTTCAGGCATCTTTTGGGCAAGTCTGGTGCATGTACGCATGCTTAGTCCATTCCATTTCATGAACCTGAAGCACCAATTGTGCTCTCCTTTGAAATCAGTAACTTCTTTTTCATCAGCAATTCTTCTTGCCTCATGCTGAACCATCTTTATGGACACAGAAATTCCAATTACCCTTTGCTCTTTTATCCATATCTTCAGTTCCCTCTCTAAATCAGGCCATTTTGCTGACTTGCCTCTCATGGCCTTATTCTGCCTTGGCGTTTTCAGTAGGGTTTCTTCTTCCCATAGCCAGTCTTGGATTGTTTTCTCAGTTGGAGGAAGACCAAACTTATGTTTAGCAGCACGATTTCCATTCACTTTTGCAAACTTGATCACCTTTAACTTGAATTCAGCACTGTATGAAAATCTTTTCTGAACCATTTCTGGGCAGAACGTGGCAAAATGTAACCTAATATACTGGTAACAGGTGCAAAGCAATGAGCGCAAAGACAACAAGCACGAAAAAGCAGGAAATGAAAGTAAAAACTCTACAACCACTGTATAAGATGCACCTAGTTTTTGGACCCCAAATTTTTTGAAAAAGGGTGTGTCTTATACATGGGGAAATACGGTATTTTTGGAGGATTAAAAACTTTTTATTGTTATGGTTATAATTCTATTATGTCTGCATTTGGTTAGTTGCAACGAGAAGGATTAAGAACAAGTCTTTGGGACTCTTAGTTTCTTTGTATTTCAATGTGCACAGACCACACATCCCCAACTCTGCCACTGTTTTAAAAATGTTGGTTATGAGGGGACAAAGTATATGAGAATATTTATATTTAATTTTTTTCTTTCCTTTTTTCTACTCTTTTTAAAGTCTAAAGTTGGGGGAAATAAGGCTGCTGGAGGTGACTTTGGCGAAGTCTTGAATTCCACTGCTAATGCCAGTGCCACAGAATCCCTGACAGAACAGACACAGGAGACCCAGTGAGACTGTTGCCTTTGGTTCTGCTACCCACTGCCAGATGCTGCAAGCAAGACCTAAGCACATTGATAGAATGGCCTTGGCTATGAGTTTCCACCAAATGTGTTTTTGTTTAGCTTTATGTATTCATTCAAAAAATAGTTTGTGGGGTTAACTTTTTTTCAAATTAAAATGTAGTGAATGGATTTAACCTGTTGTTGGTTTTTTCCCCAACTCCAATCTTCCCTTTCCAGGGAAGCACTATTCAAGATCAAACTGCATTTTAGGATATTTAGTTGAGATCAGCATTATGAAAAATGGGTATTTTCTGGAAAAACTCAATTGAATGATCTGAGAAGCTATAATGGTATAATTTCTTTCCAAGCTTATGATTCCCATGGTACACTGATTAATATTTCTTCTAGAAGGCTTATTTTTCCTTTGTATTTGTATTTATTTTGTTGCCAAGCTTGAATGCCATCCTTCTTACTCTTTCGAGTAATTCCTAATTATTAGATGCTTTGATGTACTTTTTTTTTTTCCGTTTCTGGTAAGGACTGCCAGTTATTAAAAAAACTCCAAATAAACTTACTTTAATTACTGTATGTGATGGAATTTCCCTAGAGATTGTATGCAATTATGTTGAATCATATAAATCAGTCACATAGTCATGTAATACTTGATTGTGTAATTTGTACACAATAAGGTTATAAATTTGTAGATGACCTGTGTGTAGTATCCACATTTCTGGATTCCTTGTATAGAGTTATTATCCTTAGTGAAAGAGTGGTAATTTTTTTATTGGTAATTATACCACTTCCCCAAATGTCTATTTCACACTAGATTAAAAAAATAATGGGAGGGTAATTGGCATATGGCAGTTGGTATATTTCAGATTTGTGTTCATTTGATCCAGAATGTTGTTTTAACATCTTTTTGAATTCATAACACTAAATATATTTGAATGTCAAACCCAAAAACTTGTGAATGTTAGGTATATGTGGTTACAAAATGTTAGTTAGAATTAGAGAAACTTTACTGACTTCATTTCTTTCCTTCATTTAGCACCATTTAAAATAAAATGTAAAGCACACAAAGATGCACAACAATTGCAGCATGGATTTTTTTATACCTGTTACTTTGTGATGGTTCTTTTGAGGATGTAATGGATTAACACAACTCAACACCTCCACATCAATGATTTTCAGTACTAGAGTCTTCAATTGATTTCATTAACTATTGCTTCTAACTTTGAAAAGCATTGGGATTGAGTATCTTGAGGCCTCTGGATTATCCTTAAAGAGGCTAATAATGTTAATTCTTATAACCACTTCTTAATCATTTCCAGTCTCTTGTGTTCTGTAAGTTTATGGCATACAGTGTTGGTGTTGTTTGTTATCTAGTTTGTAATTGTTTTTGTTGTTGATGGAAAATATTCATTTGGAGGCATGACTTGATTTATTAAGGGTAAATTCTCATATTGAAACCAAATTTCAAAACTTCCACAAGTGTTGTTTTAAATAATATGCTGCATCCTAATAGCTAGAGCTTTGTTAGCACTTTAGATATAATTGATAAAATTCTCTATTACATGTGAAATGCTTAATAAATTCTATCTCAGCAGTGTAGGTTGTAGTGTTTATTATGACACCTATGGTTTGGCTATAGCTTGTTGGATTGTATCATATATATGATGCCTTTTCTAAATAGGAATTTCTCTTAAGGGAACCTTTTTAGTGCTTTGAAGCATTAGGCAGGCATCTTCTTTTAAAATACCCTTTCTCTAGAGCAAGAGTTTTTCACATTTTTTATGTGTATCATGGACTTCTTTCGCAGTCTGGTGAAGCCTATGAATTCCTTCTGGGAATGTTTTTAAATGCATAAAATAGAGGATTGCAATGGAAACCCAACATATTCAAATAGTTACAAAATATTTTTAAAATGTAAATTCCCAGATCCAAGGTGTCCTAGATTTCTTAGATCGTTGTTTTTTGGGTTTTTGCAGATTGTCAATGCTGATGTCACTAAGGTTGGATCTGAGGAATTTCAACCAGCTTTTTTGTGTATGGAGGTTTTGAGGCTTCCTTGCTTAACTATGGTGACTTCTTAGCACTATTCCCTATTATCTTGTCTTTCTGAACTTATTTTTTTTACATTATTCCCTTTTGCCATGTTGTTTTCTGGTCATTAGTGCCTTATAACACCTCTTAACTCTATGGGGAAAATATAATAAAAGTGGAAGGGTACAGTTATTTATTAAGCACCGACTGTGTGTCAAGCACTGTGCTAAGTGGTTTACAAACATTATCTCCTTGGATCCTCACACCAACCCTGTGAGATAAGTGCTGTTATTATCCTCCTTCATTTTACAGATGAAGAAACCAAGGCATTCACAGGTTAAGTGACTTGCCCAGGGTCCCATAGCTAGTAAGTATCAGAAACTGGTTTTGATCTTAGGTCTGCCTGACTCCAAGCCCTATCTACTGTGCCACCTAGCTGACTCTAATAAAAGATCTTGCCTTTTGGAGTATCTGAAATTCTACTGATCTTTTTGTAAACTGCAAATAATGAATCACCCAGTAGCAAACTTCGTTATGAAGTGCTCAGAATGTAGCTAGGTTGATCATCAGGTAATATGATCATTCCTACAAATCACTGAGACCTCAAAGCAGGATTTCCTTTTGTTTAATTGGCTGAACTATCTACCTTATTAACAACAATAACCACAACAGAATTCAGTAGCAGTAACAGTCTGGGGCGAGGTGTAGTTAGATAGGGATGTTCCCTAGTTTATAGGCAGGACCATAGGAATTTGGAGGTACAGGGCAACTTAAGAGTTGGATCAGAAAGACCATTTGATATTTCTTCTACAAATCAGAAAACTGAAACCCAGTGGGAAGTGACTTGCTTAAGGTTATATATAGTTAATTAGTTGTAAAAGTATCACATAAAACCTGGGTCTTCAGATGTCAAGTTCTGTATTCTTGTTACTGTCCCAAGGTGGTACCCCAGTCTTTTTGTCCCTCATTCTGGACAGGAGTGCCTACCCTTGCTTCTACTTAGAGGTAGGTGCCTCCCCATAAGGATTTTTGAAATTATTTAGCTTGACAAGAGGATCTGACCTGCACTAGCCTTCCTAAACTGGGGAAGAAGGAAATATTTTTTTTACTTCCCCAAGGAGGAAATATCTGTTGCAGAGGTGAGGAAGCTAGGATGAAAAAAAGTTGTATACACTATTCCTTATTCTAGAAGAGTATTCCTGGTGGCAAAGAATTGGAAATCAAGGGGATGCCCATCAGTTGGGGAATGGTTAAACAAATTGTGGTATATGAATGTAATGAAATACTGTTGTGCTATAAGAAATGAAGAGCAGACAGACTTCATTGTAACCTGGAAATGACGTATATAAACTGATGCTGAGTGAGGGAAGCAGAACCAGGAGATCAGTATACACAATTACAGACACACAGTATCTGTAAGGACTAACTTTGATAGACTTGACTCCTCTCATCAATGCAAGGTTCAAAGACAGCTCCAAAAGAATCATGATGGAAAAAGCTATGCATATCCAGAAAAAGAATTATGGAATCTGAATGCAAATTGAGGCTATGTGAAGGTAATAGGTAGAACCTACACTGGATTTACATGCCGTCTTGAGGGTGAGAGGGGAGAAGAGGGAGGGAGAGGAAATTTGGAACCCCAAAACATGTGGAACAGTGTTGTAAATCATAAGGAAAAAATAAATTAAAAAAAATTTTTTAAAGAGTATTCAGACAAGACCCCTCTAATCCTCAAAAGTGTCATATGGATGGGGAGACTTTATTTTGCTTTAAGTAATTACACATCGAGCAAATTTTTAGCATTCATTTTTACAAGATTTTGAGTTCCAAATTTTTCTCCCTCCCCTCTTGTCTTCTGAAAATGGAAGACAATTTGATATAGATTATACATGTGCTATCATGTAAAACATATTTGTCATAGTTGTGGAAGAAGAATCACGTAAAAAGAAAAACCGCAAGAAAGAATAAAGTGAAAAAAATACACTGCAGTCTGCATTCAGAGGATATCAGTTCTTTATCTGGATGTAAATAGCATTTTCCTTTGTGAGTCCTTTGTACTTAGATCATTGGGTTGCTGAAAAGACTGAATCTTTCATAGTTGCTCATCCCATGATGTCGCTGATACCGCGTATAATGTTTTCCTGGTTCTGCTCATTTCATTTTGCATCAGTTCATACAAGTCTTTCCAGGTTTTTATGAAATCTGCTTGTTCATCATTTCTTATTGCACAAACAGTATTTCATTACATTTGTATACCACAGCTTGTTCAGTCATTCCCCAAATGGTGCGCATCCCCTCAATTTCCAATATTTTGCCGCCATGAATAGGGCTGCTATAAATATTTTTGCACACATAGGTCCTTTTCCCTTTTTTGTGATCACTTTGGGATATAGACCCAGTAGTAGTATTGCTGGATGAAAGGATATGCACAGTTTGGTTGCCCTTTGGGTGGAGTTCCAAATTGTTTTCCAGAATGGTTGGATCAGTTCACAACTCCACTAACAATGCATCAATGTCCTAATTTTCCCACATCCTCTCCAACATTTATCCTTTTCCTTTTTTATCATATTAGCCAATCTGATCAGCGTGAAGTGGCACCTCAGAGTTGTTTTAATTTGCATTTCTCTAATCAAAAGTGATTTAGAGCACTTCTTTATGTGCCTATAGATAGCTTTGATTTCTTCATCTAAAAGCTGCCTGTTTGTATCCTTTGACCATTTATCAATTGGGGAATGTCTTGTGTTCTCATAAATTTGACTCATTTCTCTATATACAAGGTGTTCCTAAAGTCTGGACACATAGGCAAAAATGTATGTTTTCAAGAAATGAATGAAATTTTCAACATTTTATTTAATTGCAATATTAACAAATAATATTTTCAATATGATTTCCTTCATTTGTGATGGCAAAGGTTGCAAGATTTACGTGAACTCGATGCAATAACTCTACGTTGCCGTCAATTGGCTATGTGTCCAGACTTTAGGAACACCCTGTATTTGAGAAATGAGGCCTTTATCAGAGACACTTGCTGTAAAGATTGTTTCCCAGATTTCTGCTTTCATTTCTAATCTTGGTTGCATTGGTTTTGTTTATACAAAAAATTTTCAATTTAATATGATCAAAATTATCTATTTTACATTTCATAATGCTCTCTATCTCTTGTTTGTTGATGAGTTCTTCCCCTCCCCATAGATCTGACAAGTAGGGATGGGGAGACTTTTAAAAAACTTTAAAGTATTTGATGTATAGATATGACTCTAACTCATTGAAAATAGCTTTTGGCACTAGAGATTTAATAATGAGATGAAATGAGCTGAAAGTAATAGAAATTGAGGTGAACACTGTAGAAATAGTTTAGTAATAGCATCCAGAATAGAAATTAAACTCTTCATCATTTCATATTAATTGTCTTTAGTGTCAAAAGATAGGGGGTACCTCTAAAGAAAGAATTCAGATACAAGTCTAGAAATAGTTTAGGGGTGATCCTGAAAATATCCCCTAAAAGGGAGTTTACTAATTGTAAGTTTCTGAGTAGAAAAAGGACTGGATCTGCAAGATGACAACCAACAAATTAATATATAAAGATTACCTGTCATAAGTTTGATATGCAGTTCACTGTAATGTTCAATCCTAGCAACTTGAGGAAACTTTAGATATGTACAAAATCTTATTTAATTGGGTATCCACTGTAGTTATCTTCTTATAGTACTTGAAAAAAAATTTGTAAAAATGTAGCCCTGTAAGGATAGCCTTTCAATGTTTAAGCATGAGTACAAGTGTAGAATGTGTAACTTTTCCACAAACCTTTGGTTTTTAGTTTTTTTAATATGGAGGCTACTTTTTAGAGATATCGCCAATTTTAGAACTAATGTTCTCAGTTGCTGTACTGTCTTAGTGAATGTACAAATCCACCACCTATTCCTTGGATATCAAAAAGTGTTTATTAAGCGCTTTTCTGTATAATTATCAGAATAGGTCAGAATCATATACTTCCCAAACTCCAAAGCCTTAAAAACATTAGTTCCCTATTTATACTGAAGAAACAGTAGATTTTTGTTCAATCCTTTTGTCTGTTAGCTACTAATTACATTACTTTTAAACATTTTTTTGATGTCATGATTTTTAAAGCATTGTCACTTCATATGCATTTGCAAATCTTTCTGCATGGTAATGCAGAGAATCTTGGTTTTGGAGTCTGAAGAAACTTGTGTTAGAATTCCACCTCTGATACTGTCTTGTGTAACACTGGCAAGTCACTAACCTCCATAAACCCTAGTGTCTCTAACATAAGGATAAAAGGAGGGGCTCTATTGGAATGCTCAAAGAATCTGCAGTATTTGGATCCATGCTATTTAACATTTTCATCAATGATTTGGATAAAAGAATAAACAATATTCCTATCAAATCTTTGGATGACATAAATGGCTTGGGATAGCTTTGTTTTCAGTTGTTTCACTTGTGTCTGACTTCATTACCCCATTTGGTGTTTTCTTGGTAGAGATACTGGATATGTCATTTCCTTCACTAGCTCATTTTACAGATGAGAAAACTGAGGCAAACAGGGTTAAGTGACTTGTCCAGGTTCACAAGACTACTGAGTATCTGAGGCCAGATTTGAATTCAGGAAAATGAATCTTCCTGACTCCAAGCCCAGCACTCTATGCACTGTGCCACCTCACAGCCCCAGGAGAGATACCTAATCTACTATATAACATGATGTAAACAGATATCAGCAAGTTAGATTTGGCCAAATTAAGATGAAATTTAATAGGAATATATGTAATGATATCTACTTGGATTAAAGAAAAATCAGCTGTAGAAGTTTAAAATTGGGCCAATATGGTTGAACAGCTTTTTCTAGAAAACTTGGGGATTTAATTCCTCAATGTCTTCAACTCCCATGATTTTCACTTCTTCAGCCAAACACATGAACAGTCACATCCTTGATCTCACTGTCTACCACCCAACCAGTGTTCCACTTTAAAGATCAAGAGTTCTAAAATTCCTTTGTCTGACCATATTTGTCAGTTAGACCCTTGGCTCTGGGGCAGTGGACTTTGGTTCAAATTCTTCCTCTAAATGCTTACTACCTGTGTATCCTCAGACGGGTAGACCTTTGGACCTATTACAGATCTATTAAATGAGGAGCTAACACAAGATAGCCTCTGAGGTCTTTTCTTAGGTTTGTTACTGTCCTCTACTCTTGAGTTTGTCCCCTTGTCCCATCTTTGCTCACTGTTTTGCTTAACCTTAGATCACTCACACTGACTGACTCCCATTAACATGCTGCTGAATGGTGCTAGAAAAAGGCACATAGCAAA
>CM053622.1:250787322-250798062 GCA_028646595.1 Phalanger gymnotis | reverse complement strand
ACAGACCTTGTCTGATTCAAATCCCAATACGTAGTTACCAGAGTTCAACAAAGTCTCAGCATCTGGGTTTACAAGCTGGAGGGCTCCTTAGCTACAGCTGCCCGGAGTCTCAACATCAACACCATCTCGAGAGCCCTTAAACAAATTACAGACAGACCCAATACAATTCATAGTTACCAACATCTAGGTTCAGCCCCGGGAGCTCAGAACAAGGGCTGGCCCAGAGTCATGCACGCCACCACTGCTGTGGCAAAGAGCTCCAAGGAAGAAGAGGCCAACCCCTGGTTTTTATATCTTTGTCAGCGTCAGGGGTGAGTCACACATGCGATTCACCGTGACCTAAAGTCGTCACAAAGAGGCAACTTAAACCCACGTGGTCTAAGAGTCTCTGCTGTCCCAGAAATGTAAACTAGGCCCTCCCTGGAGATAACCCCACCTCAGTCATCAATCCACACCCACATAGGTTCCACACCTAATAGGGGTTTGGGCCTGGGGCTTAGCATTACTCAAAGCAAACAAAAGCCAAACTCTTCAAGGGCACTTGTTGAACTAAGTGCTAAGGAGCCCATTTTGCTTAACAATACAATAATATAAATATACTATATATATGCTATATATATACTATAAATTTATGCTACCTATCCTCAATTGGGCTGTCAATGTAATAAGGCAATCCTTTTACTGATTCTTTAAAATTTCCTTAACTTTTAATTTCTTTAATTTTTTAATATTCTCCTTAAATTTTGAGTTCCAGATTCTCTCCTCCCTCCCTCCCTCTCCCACTTCTCCACCCACTGAGAGGGTAAACAGTACATGTGAAATCATGGAAATCATATTTCTACTTTAGCCATAATGCAAAAAAAAAAAGCAAAAACTAAAATGAGAAAATTCTATTTCAATCTATTTCACTGAAAAGTCAGAGTTCTTTGGTTCTTTCTCTGGGGGCATATAACATTTTTTCATCATGAGTACTTTGGAACTGTCTTGGATCATTGTATTGATCAGAGTAGTCAAGTCTTTTACCATTGATCATCATTACAATATTGCAGTTAACTATGCACAACAAAATCTTGGTTCTTCTCATGTCACTTCGCATCAGTTCATATATGTCATTTTTTTTTCCTGAAACCACCCTCCTCATCATTTCTTATAGCACAATAGTACTCCATTACACTCATATGCCACAACTTCTTCAGCCATTCCCCAATGGATGAGCATTCCCTCAAATTCCAAATCTTTGTCACCCCAAAAGGTGACAAATATCATTCACTTAGTTCGGGGGAGTAAATATTTTTGTACAATTTAGCTCTTTTTCCATTTTCTTATCTTTTGGGGGCTACAAACCTAGTAGTGGTATTGCTGGATCAAAAGGTATGCAGTTTTATGCCTTTGGATGAACTTCCAGATTGTTCTCTGGAATGGTTGGGCCAGTACATTACTCTACCAACAGTTCATTAATGCACCTATTTTCCCTCATCCCCTCCAGCATTTGTCATTTCTGATAGGTGTGAGGTGGTATGTCATTTTTTTTTTTAATTTGCCTTTCTCTAATCAATAACGCTTTAGGGCATTTTTTTTTTTCATATGACTATAGATTCGATTTCCTCTGAAAAATATCTGTTCATATCTTTTGGCCGTTTATCAATTCGGGAATGGCTCTTATTTTTATGACTTTGACTGGGTTTCCTATATATTTGAGAAATGAGGCCTTTGTCACCGAAAATTTTTTTATACTCATATTCATTTTTTATATTGTCTATGGTGCCTTTTAGCAAAGGGTAGTTTACCTGATCATCTCTTTCAATTAGGTCTATTTTTGCTTTTGCTTTGTCCGAGATCATGACTGTCCCTCCTGCCCCCTTCACTTCAGCGGAAGCATAATAAACTCTCCTCTTACTCCTTCATTTCAACTCTGTCCATGTCCTTCTGTTTCAAGAGTGTCTCTTGTATACAACATATTGTTGGATTCAGATTCCCAATCTATTCTGCTATCTGCTTTCATTCTATGGGTTAGCTCATTCCATTTACATTCACTTATGATCGGTAACTATGCATTTCCCTCCATCCCATTTTCCCAATATAGTCTTACTCTTTTTATCCTGTCCCTCCTCAAAGGTTTGTTCTGCTTCTGACCACTGCCTCCCCCAATCCATCCTCCCCTTTATTTCCCCCCTCCCATAGGTCTTGTTCCCTGACCCTCCTTTAATTTCCCTATGGGGTAAGACGATTTCTATACTCAAATGAGTGTGTTTGAACCAAATCTGATGAGACTAAAGTTCAAATACAACTCACCACCGTCCTCTCATTTCCCTCTCCTGTGCATTCCTTTCTCACGCTTTAATTTTTTTTTTTTTTTGAGATCATCACAACATAATGCGCTCCCCGGCGCTGACAGAGGCAGAAAGAAATACACAGAGACAGAGAGAATGTGAAGAGACCGGACGTGACGTTTACACTTCGCCCACTTCCGTGACCTCTCTAGCTCGCACCCTCCAGCCGGCTCGGTGGTGTGGGGCGGGCACCACCCCTTCTGTCAAGAACCTTTACCAAGAGCCCAGAAGTACGTCACAGTTCAGAGGTCACTGAGAACTGTCATGGCAGCGCTGTGGTGGAGCCGGGTGGTGGCCGCCCCCGGCCGTTTCTCGCGACTTCATCTTTCAGCCCGTCGCTGTTACAATGTCGGTGCCAGCACGGAGAGTGAGAGCGGGAGCCCTTCCCCAAAGGAGCCGGAAAAACGGTTGGGCGGCTTTGCTAGCGCTTTGGAACGCCACACGAAGTTGCAGCAGGAGGCGGAGCCCCAGCAGGTGAGCGGCAGCCGTCTGGCCAATCCCTAGAGCGGGCCCTCGGTGACGCATGCGAGGTGCGCGCGGGGCGGAGCCTTGGGTAGGGGGCGGAACGGAGAAATCCTGGAGGCGGAGTTGAGGTTTTCTGAATCCCACGTGCTAGTGTTTGTAGACACTATGTTAGTATGGAGACATCCGTTTAAGGGGAGCCCCAAAGCCAGCAAACAGACGAAAACTTCTGTAGGTGGCACAGTGAATAGAGTGCAGTCAGGGGAGATCCAAGTTAGAATCCTGTCTCACATACTTGCCCGCTGTCTTACTCATGGCAAGTCACTTAACCTCTCCCCCACTTTCGGTTTTCTCAACTGTTAAAGGGGAAAATAATAGCATCTCCTTCGTAAGATTATTGTGGGCATCAGAAATCCGCGCAGCGCTTTGCAAACCTTAAAGCGCTATATAACTGCAAGCTCTTCTTACCGTACTCTTCCCTTCCTCCACAAATCCCAGACTAAAATACAATACGGGCCGCATTCAGGCTCCTTCACATCTTGAAAGTGGTTTTACAATACAGAGCCTTATAGCAGAATGAAAGAAAATAGGGATTCCTGCGATTTTAATCGCAGTGAGACATAGTGGCCAGAATGCTGGCCATGAAGCCAGGAAAACTGAGCATAATCTTGCTAGATGAAGGATTCTTGGGCAAGTCTTTTAATCCTTTTTAGCCTCAGTTTCCCTCATCTGTAAAATGCAAATTATAATGCCAGGAGTGCTTGAGAGGATCAAATGAGATTTGTAAAGTGCTTGGCAAACTAATTTATCTTTGTAAAAGTTGAGGAGCCTAGATCTTGAGAGATTAATCTTTGAGGACTCAGGATTTTTCCTAGTTCTAAATTTAAGACTTGTTCAGTTTTCACTTTTCTAGTACCTTATAATTGACAGGAGAGAGAGTGATTGTTTTTAGATGACTTTGCAGACTAAACACACACATTGGATTTGCTGCTTTCTATGGACAGTTCTTTGGAAGACTGTTTTACTAAATGTAGAGAAGGCCAAATGTGACTATATGCTATCCAGTTGTACCATATGGGGGAGGGGGCAGGAGGAGAGGGTTATGGATTAATTGGGAGAACACTGAATCGGGAGCTTTGGTGTCCATGGTTTTTGTTTGGCTCTGTCACTAACTGGCTTTGTGAACCTAGGAAAATAATTTTCCCTGTTCAGGACCTTAATTTCCTCATCTACAAATTG
Organism: Phalanger gymnotis; assembly: GCA_028646595.1. Lineage (NCBI taxonomy): Eukaryota > Metazoa > Chordata > Mammalia > Diprotodontia > Phalangeridae > Phalanger > Phalanger gymnotis. The sequence continues at coordinate 250,794,031 of CM053622.1, read as the reverse complement.
AGAGTTTAGAGTAGATGATTCTCTGTTTTCCTTCCAGCTTTACATTTGTGTTTCGGAAATGGCTATGCTCCTGTACTCCAGGCCTCCCATCTAAGGTGGAAGAAAGGTGGACTAAGGTTCCAGTGTATGACTTTTCTTCCTTTGCTCTCTCCTTGTTTGCTTAAATTTCAGATAAGAATGAAGACCTTCTTTTGAAATTAAGAATCAATAGCTGAGTTACCATAAAATACAATTAGCATCCCTTAGTTAATGGACTCTTCTCATATGCCTCATTGTGGAGTGACTATGACCCTAGGTTTTCATTGGAATATCATAAAATCACAGATTGTGAGGTGGAGAGGATCACTGAAGTTACAGGGTGTAATTCCCTCATTTTACAGAAGAAGCAGCTGAGGCTTAATGAGCTCACACCAGAAGTAGGTATCAGAGGATTTGAACCATAGTGTTCCTGACTCTGTCCAGCACAATATCCATTATTCTATTCTAGAAAATTGATAACTGTAGGTTGGTTCAGTGAGAGCCTGTTGTCTTGAAAACCAATCTGACTTAACCAGTAGAGTCTCAGAGACAAAAAAAGGTTGGCTACCAGTGATGAATTTTAGGGGGGTATACTAGCTCATTATCGTGGGAGCATCTTAGTGTTCAGGCTTCCTTTTGCCATTTATGATCCACCCTGGATCCATCTGTTATATAGCCAGCATCCATCGAAGTGTGCTTCAATTCTTCTGAGTTTTCTATTCGTTTTAGCAGCTTCTTGACACCATGCCAGATGAGTGTAAAAATGGGGCAGGATTCTTTTCAAAAAGATTCTTGGCTTGGCAGGAAAGCTTTGCCTTTGCAAGCACCTGCACTTAGCAGAAGGTCTGGCACATGGTAGGCACTTCATAAATGTTTATTGATTGGTTGACTGTAAGAGTTAAGGAAGATAGTTGCCTTCTTCACCCTGTGCATTGGAAAGAACAAGTTGATTTCCAAATAACATTTCCCATAGAGTCATTGTACTCCCTAGTCAGCACACAAGGCAGTGTGATATAATGAATAGAGACCTGGATTCAAGACCCATCACTGACTCATGCTGATTCTGTGATCCTGGGCCAGCCACTTAATCTCTCTGTGTTCTAAGTTGCTCTGTAAGATTATTATAAGTTGCAAAGAAGGTACTGACCTGCACTGGTAGAGTGAAGCTCCTCCCCAGGGAGTGCCCTAAGTCAGCGAAGTCACAGGTCCAGTACCTGTTGCTCTCCAGGCTGACTCATGGATGTTGTCTGCTAAAGTAAAACTTCTATAGAAGTTTTAATTTTTGCAGCAGTGTTCACACTAGTGAAATAACAAAGCTCTGAAGTTTTGATGTTGAAAGGTTGATTTTTCTCAATTTTCAGTTTTGTAAATTTTAATTTTCAGTTTCTGATCTCACTCAGCCAGGGAAGTAGTTGAGTAGTTTTACTACATTTCAAAGCAGATATAATTCTCTTAATTAAAATCTTGGGTTTTTTAAAATCAAACTTCAGAATTCCTGAAAAAAGATGATGTGTCTTTGGAGTGATTTGTAGAAAGTTCTTTCCACAGAATATCTTCAAGTTACAGTAGTGATGATGCTTACTTCATCACTGCAGAAGACCCTTGCTTTCTTGATGGCGTATGCCACCCAACAGATTGCAGTCCCTCCATGCTTTCATCAGCTGCCGTGCCTACCAAAATGTATTACTTCATGGCCACACTTGAGGCGAGGAGTCTAGATTCACAGCGAGATAGATCTCTCACAGCAGACACACTGTGTTAGTCATATTCTGTGCACTGGAAGCCTTTTCAACTTGTAGACATCTGCTACAGCTTCTGCTTTTCTAGCACCCAGAGAGAGCCCAAGTAAGAAGTTTGTGGGGGAACAGTAATGATTTTTGACATTTCTAGGTGACATCTCTGAACCCTTCCAGCTCTAAATCTGTGGTTTATATGGCACTGGATAGTTTATAAAGTATCACATTTGCATTAATTATTGTATTTGATTGCTTAACCAATAACTGGTCTTTGAAAAAGTAGGATGGAGAAGAAAAGTATTATAGGACTAGAGACAGACAAATATGGCTTGATTTTCTTATTTTTTTATTTTTAAACATGTAAGTTCTTTAAAAAAATTATGACTTTTGTTTTTATAGTACAGTCATTCCCCTTTTTTTCCCCTACCAAAAATAAAAAATATTGAACTCTCTCTTATTTTCCTCTTGTCTACATAGTTTATTGTTACAAGGGGAGCTCTGGAGGACAAAGGAGTCACAAGGAGGTAACCTCTGCTCCGCTATAATGTGGTCAGAGACCCCAGAACGCTTACCTTGTTTCATGGGCAATCCCACCCACCCCTCATGCCAACTCTTAAGCAACCCTGATCTGGCCCCTACTCTGTTCCATAAAAACTCATGATTATTAGAGTTGTTATAGCCAAGTGGCTCCAGCTCCCTTCTTGCTCCTGCTTGTAGCTTCAGCCTTGTTCCCTGTACTTTACTGGCACTCATCACCTCCTACTTCTTCTCTATCCTCTGGACATCCCCATTGCAATCTTACGGCCTTTGCTGACCCCAAACACCCAAAAAGCTGTCACTCATATACCCATTCCTTTTCGGGATATAAGGATTGAATCAGCATTTGCAACTCCAAATCCAGGGAGTCCCCCAGATACCCTCACATACATCCTTAGATAGAAAAGAATCTGAGCTGGGATGCCACTTCTTCCATTCCTGGATCAAGGAATAGCATGTATTCTCCAAGTCTTCCTCCAAAATGGAGGCAATCCAGGAGTGAGAATTCAGAGGTCTAGGTTGCTAAGAGATATTAGAATCTTTTTTCCAGGGTCTGAGGGGACAGCTCATAGTTTAGAGGTCAAGTTTAGGGTGGCACCAAAAGGTCAAAGTCATCTTCCTGCAGAATCTGCCCTACTTCTCTCTTATTCTCTCTCTAGCCCATCACCTTTATATACAACCCTGAGTAAGAACTGGGGGTTTAGGGAGTAGGGAGGTGAGAACCAGGCCCTAGGTTCTCAAGGTTAGGGACACAATGCTGTCGCACCAGCTCTGAGTGACCAGACAAATCTTCCTGACTAAAGGTGTCCATGTTCATCTCAGGGATAGAGGAAGTGAGGCCATTCAGGCTGTGGACAGCTCAGTCCATCCAGCCCTTAGCATGGGGATCAGTGTTGATGAAAACAAAGCCTTCTACTCTGTCTGGGTATTAAAGCATATCAAGACAGGATAAAGGGTCCAGCTCCAATTCCCACTCCAGTTATGGTGGAAAAGTATAAGTATTGCAGGATACAAAGGATCATATCTACAAACTAGATGGATACTGGTTCCCCAAAGAAAATACAGGTGCCCCTTCCTTCATGCCAAAGGCATCCACATGAACCCAGACAAAGTTCTTAAAAATTTCCTATGTGTCTTTGAACTGAAACAGTGGCTGGAAGTGAATCCTATCTTATGGTAGGTGAAGATCACTGGATGCTTGGGTTTGGGAATGCCAGAGACAGTGAGAGTGATCCAGCCATAGTGAGTCTCCACAGAATGAGTCTTGACAGCCTCAGGAGTCTGTCCTGGTAACTGTGGCTTCTTCTTAGTTATCTGCCCTTCCTATAACTGCTATGGTGGCTAGATTCTTATTGGTTGGATACAGAGGGGTTAAGGGTGAGTGTTCTCATTCTTCTCAGAGCAGGGGTCTCTCTCTTGCTTCCATTCTCGCAGCCTTAAGTTTATGACAGCTCTGCTGTCACTTCCCTCAAAGAATAATAGTTAAGTTAAACAGTAAAAACAGGAGGACCATAGCCTGTCAGTATATAAGTATGTAGCATCCTAGTTCTTTCCCTCCTTAGAGAAAGAAAGTATGTTTCATCATTTGTAACCAGTATTACTCATTACCTTTAATCTAAGTTCGGCTACCTCTTAGTGTTTTCTTTATAGTTGGTGTGTGTTATGCTCCTTTTTTTTCACTCTGTATCTGTTCTTATAAAACTTAACATTTTCTCCAAATTTCTTATTTTTCATACATAGTGAGCACTTAATAAATACTGTTTTATTCATTCATTTATTATGACACAACAGTGCTCACTTATATGCACTTATATACACCCACTTATATACACTACAATTTGTTCATTCATTCCCAATTTGGTGGGCACCTACTTTTATTCCATTGTTGTGGGTGTGTGTGTGTGTGTGTGTGTGTGTGTGTGTGTGTGTGTGTGTGTGTGTGTAGGAGCTTCCTCTATATATAGGTCTGTGACTTCCTTGGGAGACATGTCCAGTAGTAGGATATTGTGGCAAATGGCATTATGAATAGTTCAGTAACTCTTTTCTTCACAATAAAAAACTTTTTCAGAATGTTAGGATCAATTCAGAGTGCAACCAGTGGTACATTATTGTGTACCATAGCCCTTCCAACACCAGCTTTTCCCATTTTTTTTTTATCATTTTTGTCATTTTGTTGTGTGTGAGACAGTACTATAGAATTGTTTTAATTTGCATTTTTCATATTGATTTGAAACATTTTTTTTTCTAAATAGTTGCTGATGGGAAGTCTCTCCTGGTCCTCCTAGCTGTTAGTGGTGTCTCTCACCTCTTCTTCCAGTTATTATATATACAAACATATGCATATATGTATATAAATGTACATATATATGTTTATATACATATATGTACACACACATATGTATATATATGTATGTATAACTCTAGGAGAAATGCCAGGAGCAGGAGGTCTCTAGACAATGTTCATCAATCTATCGAAGGCCTTTTATACTGTCAGTCATGAAGGCTTGTGGGAAATTATGTAAAATTTGGTTGCCTATAGGAGTTTGTCAATATTATACATCAGTTTCATGATGGCATCCTTACCTGGGTTCTGGATAATGGACAGTGCTGTCCTCTTTCCCAGTCACCAATGGAATGAAGCAAAGCTGTGTCCTTGCTCCCATGCTTTTTAGCATAATGTGTTCTGCAGTGTTGTCAGACGCCTTCAATAAAGATGAACACAGCATGAAGGTCAGCTGCTGTGCTGATGATATATTACTTAACTTGAAAAGGCTACAAGCCAAGACTAAAGTAGAGGGAGAGTTGGTGCATGATTTTTGTTTCATAGATGGTTGTACATTCTGTGCAGGCTGTGAAATTCAACAAAGTATGGATCGATTCTCTGCTGCTTGTGCTAATTTTAGCCTGACAGTTAACAACAAGAAAACAGAAGTTCTCCACCAGGCAGTGCCATGCCATCCACACATGGAACCGTCAGTTATAGCAAGTGGAGAAATATTGATGCTGTGTATAAGTTCACTTACCTTGGCAGTATACTTTCCTGGGATGTACATATAGTTAAGGAGGTTGATGCATTTATTGCCAGAGCTAGCTCAGTGTTTTCGAGACTCTGAAGGAAAGTGTGGGAGAAAAGAGGTATTAGACTGCCTACCAAACTGAAGGTCTACAGAGCCATTGTACTGGCCTCATTGTTGTACAGCTGTGAAATCTGGACAGTATATCAGTGCCATGCCAGGAAAGTGAATTGCTTCTATTTGAATTGTCTTAGGAAGATTCTGAAGATCACCTGACAGGATAAGGCAATGGGTACTGAAAAACTGTCTCAAGCTGAACTGTCAAGCATTCGAACTCTACTGTAGAGAGTGCAACTCTGATGGTCTGGGCATGTGCTAAAAGTATGTTTGCCTAAAAGACTTTTATGGAGAATTCACATAAGGTAAGCATTTACGTGGACATCAGAAGAAGTGATATGAAGACACTCTGAAGGTTTTTCTGAAGAACTTTGGAATTGATCATGAGACATAGGAGGCACTGGCACAGGACCATCCAGCTTGGCGCGCTTGCATCAAAGAAGACACTGTGCTCAGTGAGTGAAACAGAATTGTAGTAGCTCAAAAGAAACACGCGATGTGCAAATTTAGAGAATCCACCCCAAATGTTCTCTGTGCCTTCTGAGCTCGTATTAGTCTGGTCAGCCAGTCAGACACACTATGCCTTGACTCCAGCATAGTGATGTTATTTTGGTTCTCTTCAAGAATGAAGGATAACAACTACATATAAATATATAAATATATATATATATGTATATATGTATATATATGTATAGATATATAGACACACACACACATACACACATGCACAGTTTTTATTTTGTCCCTTGCAAAAACACCAGCTTCTGTGGTATTCCGTAGTATCTCCGATCACCTTTCTGATCCCCTGACTGCTAGTGACTTTCTTCTGAAATTAACCTGAATTTACTTTGTCACTATTTTGTCGTTACCGAAGTGTGCATGTTTCCCTAATAGAAAGTAAGCTGTTTGTGGGCTTAAGACTCTGATTGTTGTCTTTGTACCTTCAGTGCCTCCCATAAAGTAGGCCTTAAATTCTTTTTTGATTGATTGTTAGTCAGTTGCTTGCTTAGTAGATGCTTATTGGATTGGATTGTAGTTTTTTCTTTGAAAGCTGCTTTTTCATCTTTGACTTCATGTCTACTAGGGAACTACCGTTAGTCATATGTTTGTGTCAGTTCCTTATATATCTGAGACATTAGGCTTTTATCTTCCCAATTTTTCCTCTACTTCTCTAACTTGCCTTTCTAAATCCTTTTTGAGTTCTTCCATGGCCTGAGACCAGTTCATGTCCCTCTTGGAGGTTTTTGTTGTAGTCTCTCTGACTTTAACTTCTTCTGACTGTATGTT
>CM053622.1:250753804-250786822 GCA_028646595.1 Phalanger gymnotis | reverse complement strand
GCCCCCCGACATTAGGCTTTTATATGAAATAGTTAATGCAAAGTTTTTTTTTCCCCATTAAAGTTTGTCTTTTTAGTCTGGTTGTATTGATTTGTTTGTACAAGAGCTTTCAAATTTTGTTAACATGAAGTTTTGTATCTTGTCCTTTGTGATCACCTCTATCCCTTGTTTGGTTATAAAATCTCTCCCTAACCATAATTCTGAATAGTACCTCCTTTTTTCCTAGTTGTGTGACCCTGGGAAGGTCACAACCCTTGTCTGCCTCAGTTATCTATGGACATAGGAGGCACTTTAATTGATTGATTGCATTGAGTATAAAAGGCAATTAATCAACATTTGTTTAATTTAATTTAATAAGTAAAAATTATAATAGTAATAATACCTAACATTTTCAAGTCCTTGGAAGTTTGTGAAACACTTTCAGACATTATCTCAGTTGGAAGATTCGAAATGTCTTCCTACCAATTTTTGTCTTTTACCCTGATGACAAAGAATGTCGAAAGGAAACAAATTCAGTTTGAGCACCCTATACCTTTTACCAAATGAATTAAGAGTTATTGACTAAAGAGTAGGATTGATCTAATTCTCTTTATTACTTCCTACATTTGGTAGGAATTACTCTTAAATGAATGATTTTCTGATAAATTGTCATCCTTAACTAGTTAGGAAAGAAAAGGCACCCTGTAGAACTTGTATACCCAACAACTAGGAGTGGTTTCAGGATGGGTGGAGATGGGAAAGAAAATTCCTCAGGTTTGTGTCTTGAGATGGGCCTCCACCAGATATCTGGGTCTTGAGATGGGTCTCCACCAGATATCTGGGTAATATAGAGGCCTGGGTGACACAGATCAGCTAGTGAAAGAAGGGTTGTAGCAGTTCTCCAGATGGCTAGTGGGGGATTGTACTGTCATGGACTAGGTGGCAGCCCCAAAGGTGGTTCTCCACAAGTTGTCATTTAGCATTTATTAAGCACCCAGGCATTGTGCTAAGTTCTGGGGACTCAGAGAAAGGCAGAAAACACTCCCTGCTCTCATGGAACTCACAGTCTCATGGAGAAACAACACACAAACAATCATGAACAAATGAGATGTATACATGATAATTGGGAGATAGTCTTGAAGAAAAGGCACTAAGACTGAAGAGGACTGGGAAAGACTTCCTGCAGAATATAGGACCATGGCGGAGACCTGAAGGAGGCCAGTAGGCCGAGATGAGGTGGGTATTGTATGCTGATGGTACGTGGCAATGCCTAGCTGCCTCATGCGGCTCACAGTACCACAAATAGGATGACAGCAGCGATGAGGAATCATCAGGTTTCCATTTTTATTAAGAAAATATCCCATCTCTCAGTAACTTTTCTGTGTTCTAGTTCCCAGGGCTTCCTGGGCAGTGATTGGCTTGGTGGAATACAGAAACCTTTTATCTGCATGGTCCCAGAAACTAGAATGCTATAAAAAAACCACCTCCTTTGGGTTTAAATGAGCATTATTATAATTTTAGAAATGTGGAGAGCTCTTCCCAGCAGTTTAGGGTATGTCATAATGGTGAAATTATAGTCCATTTTATGGATAAGATGAGGAAATTGAACAATCAAAATATCCTAAGGAGTTTTCTTTATTTTCTTTTTTCCTTTGGTAAGAGAAGTGATTTTGAGGCAGGTTCCTTGTTGGAGGACAAAAGAACCTTTACTCTAAAGGGTGTACAACTTTCTCTTGTGATTCTGTTTATGAAGGCTGACCTAATTGGAGCAGAGAAAAAGAGATTTTCACAAGAATCCTAACAGTTGGAAAAATGCGGCAACTCTTACTAGTATAGCTAATGTAGGTGTGCATATTTGTGTATATTTCTCTAGCAAGCATTACCAGTTCATTTATATTAATGGAAGAAAGTTAGTCATTGTAGTGACAGAAATCTTAAAAAGCAAATTTATCCTTACCTCATAGAAAGGAGTATAGGGATACAAAAAGCAGATCTTATGGAATATTTTTCCATACTCATAACTTTATTGATCATTTATCTTAAGCAGTAGAAATAGGCAGTGTTATGTTAATATATAAGGAAAAGGCTAAATTCTTTGTTGAATGAAATGTGCTGTGGCCAGTAACTTCATATCACCAGGAGGTGGAGATAGTTGAGTGAAGAAATAGATGTGTTCTTTAATAATTTCTTCTTTCTTCCAGTAGAGGGTGCCATGTCTCTTTTTTAGTATATTAAAAATGGGTTATTTGGAGAGTAATTGTGGAGCTATACCACAGAGTATTTCAGTATTACACAAACCAAGAATATTTCATAAACTGTTTTGATTTTGCTTTGCATAGGTTCAGGTTTATGTCTAGAATACTGTCTCTCAAATCCACAATCTTAAGAAGGTTATTTATATAGATAAGTATTCTTTGCTAACATGTTAAAACTTGGACTTTTATTATAAATCATTATACCTTCACTTTTAAATCAAATGTTTCAGTATTGGAGGAAAACCCTTTACATTTAAATGAATTAAATTCACATAGCTACAAAATTTACCACAATTTTGTTAAACCTCTTTGTTTTTCTCAGAAATGTTGACTTTCCTTAGTCCTTACTATGATATTCTTCATATCAAATAGGGTTAAGTTGACTTGCCCAGGGTCACACAGCTCCATATTACATTAATAAATGTTGCCACTAACATGATATTAAAAATGAATGCCATGGGACATCCGTTTTTAATCCATGTTACTAATTGAGTTCAACATTAATTATTGAATTAACTGTAGAGATATAATGTGAATTAACCTTAATGCTGTTTTAAAATATGTGTTTAGTTGCACACCAAATAATAACATTCCTAGTATAGGACTAAAGGAAATAACCAGTTAACTTCAAAATAGAGTAGATTGCAGTAGATGAAATTCTGAGGAAAGTAGGTATCTATTATCATCTCTAATATCCTTATGAAATAATACCTTAACACATATCATAGGAGGAAAAGGCCATGTTTTGTAAAATATTTTTGTTTTGTGGGTGGTCATAAATTCTGACCTTATATCCAATAATACTCCCCAAATCAGCATTTAGTTTCCAGTATTAGTGGTAAGTCTTTTCATTTTATATTGGCATCTTCTTCCCGCTTTGTAACAACTTTAGTTCTTTTTAAAGGAGCATGAGATTTTCTTTATTCATATTTTTACTATTACGATACACAAAACATACAGCAGTCTTATGTTTGCATTGAATAACATGAGAAAAGAAAAAAAGGCTAATCAAATTTGAAAATCTTCTGTCTATTGAGGTCACCTAACTTAGAATAAAATGAAGACTTTTTGGTTTGATGTGAATTTTGCGATCCCCTTCCATATCCCTTTTTAAAAATTTACTAGGGTCTTATATTTTGATTTTTAATAAATTTAAATCATATGGAATTTAACTATACTTTAAACAGCTCCCTAAAACTCAAATATTCCAATGGCTATTTGATATTGTGGACATTTTAGGGGTGCTCAGGACCCCAAAATATCCACATGCCAGGTCCTGCCTGAATGAATTCTACCCAAGTCTTCCTTCAAGCCAAAGTAAAACAAAGTTTACTAAAGATTCACTACATTGGGTAGACTCTTAAGGAGCCTGAGCATTTGTATTGCTAATGCCAGCGGGTCAGATTGAATCTGAGCACCTTCAAAGAGGCCAGATGGATTTTATATACAGAAAGACTGTGGGAAGGATCTAGGAGTGGTTCTGGGGTGCTAGGAGGAGGGAATTAGGGAAGGTCTTGAGGAGGAGTCTAAGGAGGATCTTGATGGGACTGGGGTGACTAGAGGTCAGACTCCAGGAACTGTGAGAATGGGATTTTGGTAGGATCCAGGGTGGGAAGTAGCTAGAGGCAATAGGGAGGTAACCGAGATTTGGGCCTAGAGAAGGTAAGGCTTATGGCCTCAGGTGAATGCCAGATAAAGTGAGAAGATTCCAGGAGAGTTCAAGGTGGTTCCCAGGGCCTATACTCCATCACTATCACTGATGTTGGGTATTCATTCCCTCAGGTAACAAAGATCTCCATGCATTCATCAGCCCCCATCTAGTCTGACTCTAATGTCCTTCTATAAGTTCTTTGCCAAAGAGGGATGGGGCAGGGTCATTGATGCATCATTCTAGGAGCCTTTCTTGGTTTTACTTGCCTGATATCTGGAAGACACTATTAGAGCATTGGGGAATATCCATAAGTTTATACTTTGTTCTCACCATATGTACAGCTCATCTTTTATTTCATTCATGTTAAGTTGTTTAAAAAAATGTATGCGGAACTAGTGGTAGATATTAATTGAAAGAAAAGGTTGTGAATTATATCAAACTCCAGAGAAATAAATAAAAATATATTTGAAGACTAAATAAAATAGGACTTAAAATGTGAGGAATTGGAATGCAATAGTAAAAAAGGGGTGGAGGAAGGGATATGTTGACATTTATAAACATTAGCATCTTTTGTTGTTTCAGTTTTTTCTGACTCGTCGTGACCCCATTTGGGGTTTTATTTGCAAAGATACTGCCTTTTACTTCTCCAACTCATTTTATAGTTGAGGAAACCGAGGCAAATAGGGCTAAGTGGCTTGCCCAGGGTCACACAGCTAGTGTCTAAGGCCAGATTTGAACTCAGGAAAATGAGTCTTCCTGACTCTGGGTCTAGTACTCTAGCTGCTGCACCGCCTAGCTGCCATTAGCATTTTTAAAGCTTCTGCCTTATGCCAGACTCTATGCTAAGCACTTTACAAATATCTCATTTGAAAAAAAAATTACACTTTTTCAATATCTTAATTCAGTATAGGACAGAGGTCTATTTATTAACTATATGAACTTGTTCATTATTTTGAAGCTTCGTTTCATAATTTTGCTTATACTAGTGTGTCTTTACAAGTTACGGATTTAATATTCCTTTTTTTTGTCCTTATAATCAAATTTGTATTATGGTTATTTGTGTACACATATCACTTGTCTTCACTTGTAAGCTTCTTCAAGGCAGGGGCTATGTTATTTATATTTACATTTCTCACAGTGCCTAACACAAAGAAAGCATTGCACATAATAGGTGCGTGCTACATGTTTGAATGGATGAATGTGTTTTTGTATCCCCACATGAATGAGTTTTCTTCAGGAATGCTGTTGTATATTGATTCCCAGAGAATGACTCATATCTTGTCAGAATATTATGTCGACCTACATATTAAAATTCAGTTCAACAAGCATTTATGCGATCTTGTACTAGCCATTCTTCAGTGAGAGCTGCATACTCTCCCTGTGTTTCACTATCCCCATGTGGCCAATCTGTTGTCAGATCTTCTTGTTTCTACCTTTAGAGCATCTCTCGTGTATATATATTCTCTTCTGCGCTCTCACAGCCTCCACCCTATCCCAGGCCCTCATTGCTTTGTACTTGGAGTGTTGCAATAGCCCTCTAATTAATTGGTTTCTTTGCCTTGGGTCTCTCCACTACTGCTACTCAGCTATGAAAGTTATTTTCCAAAAGCATGTTACACCTCTCCCTCTCCCTCCCTACCCCCAATAAACTCCAACGGCTCACAGTCACCTCCATGATCAACTATAGAGTTCTCTTTAGGGCATTTGAAGTGATTCAGAGCTTGGCCCCTTCCTACATTCCCAGTCTTCTCATACCTCACTTCTCCTTATATAAAGCACTAGCCTTGACTGTAGTGTGCTATTTTTCACACATTTCACTCATTCTTGTGACTCCATACCTTCTGCCTTCCCTATCTTAACTTCTCTGGCCTCCTTCCAAACTCTTTTCTGTGTGAGGCCTTTCCTGTTCTCTCTGCCACTTTATTCTAGTGCCTTCCCTTCCCATAATACCTTACATCTAATACTTAGATAGTTATTTATATGTTGTCTCCTTCACTTGAATGTAATCTCCTTGAGGGTTGGGAGAGTTTTTGCTTTTGTTTCTATCCTCAGAGCTTAGTACAGGGCTTTGCACATAGTAAGCACTTAAATGCTTGTTAACTGACTAGAAGAACAAGTAGACCTGGAGGATGGCTGTTTTCTGTTATATGGCAGAAAGTACTTTTTGATACTGAGGGCAGAACTAAACACTGGAATCTATAGAAATAACCTTATACCTATAAAAAGAGAAAACATGCTTTTCTGTCTAGGATGTCATAGGTAAAGGTGGAATTCATTAAGTAACTAAAGTCAAAGGGATGGAATACATGACTTCTTTTTTTGTACCGTCAGTATATTCTGCTTTCCCATTTTCAGTATGTGCTTATTGCGAGAAAACAGAACTAGCACTCTGCAGATATGATGGTATACTTAAAGAATCCTAGAGAATCAATTTAAAAGATAGTTGAAATAGCTGGATATAAAATAAACCCCAAAATAAAATAAATCATCAGTATTTCTGTATAGTACCAACAGAGTCCAGCAGGAAGCAATAGAAAGAAAAATTCTATCGTATTATATATGGGAAGGTTTTGAGTATGACATGAATTTTGAGCTTGCTTCTGTGCAATTTCTCTTGCAAGAAACAGTGAGAGAACTTGGAAACCTGTACCACTTCATAATAACTCAAAACCTGCAACCCTTTCTAAACCCGCTTCTGCAAGCAGACTTAAGGTCTTTGTCAAAGTACATAGCTGTATTTATTTTATATCTTCTGGTGTAGTAGGAGCTCTGAGCGGAGAAGGGCTGGTCAGAACCACTGAAACACGTCCAACATCTCTCGCTTCCACCGTGGCTTCATAGGCGGCTCCAAGTCACAGCCTCTCCAGCTTACTCACACAGCCTGGGGCAAAAGCCTGGGCTGGGCCACTATTTATTGTAGTATTTATGTATATCTTAACCATATGACATATATAAAATTGTGCTAATAGTTTTTATTAGGTCCCTAATCTTTTTTTAAATGTGTCACTGACTTCAGTTTCTGAGCATTATTCTTCTAACCCTATTTCCCCATAAGTTCTGTGGTTTTAATTGAGCAATTTTGCATGGCATGGTGCTTTTTGTGAACTTGTATGTCATGCCTGTATTTCCATTCTTTTGAAATCTTCCCTTATTTGAATTATCTTGAAAATTAAATTTGTGTTGCTTTCAACACAGATTTCTTCTATTTTTATCTGGTCAGGTATAACATACCTTTCTAATTTAATGTTTTTAAGTGCCACTGCGATTTCTCCAAATAGTATGAGATGGTGGAGTCCAAGAGTGGTGGTTCCCTTCTCGGTTGCTGAAGAGAGAATAGGGTCCCGTCAAAATACTAGCAGATCTCTTTCATTTCAGGTCTTTTTGTTGCCTTCTTCAAGTGTCACCCACAGATGTTCTTGAGATCATCTAATCTGGCTAGTTCTCCCGTCAAGCTTTCAGTGGCTCATTTTGCTCCAGTTGCCTTCCAGTATTTTGTGAGGTGGAACTACTCATATTCTGTCATTTTCATCCTTGGTATTTTACAAATGACCTTGGATAAATCGCTATTATTAATCTTGTTTACTGTGTGTCTTTGACAAGGAGATAGAGATAGTGAGATTGACAAGGAGACAGAGCTATGTTGAATTTGTCTCTGGACTCTGGTTTCCTCATTGTGACAGATGTTTTGTTCCATTTAAACTATTCTAAAAACAGTGACAGGTAAGTATCTTTACTTTTGGTCACTTCCTAATTTTAACAGCTGAAGTAGGCTAGTTTGCAACTGTTGTAGATTTATGCCATGTCTTCTCATGTTTATGCTTTTGTCTAAATTGGTAAGCATATATCTCCCTATTTTAGCCTTTGTTTTAATGACAGCCAAATTTAGCTGATTTGAACCCAGCACCACACTGGCAGCCATCCATTTTCTGTCCATTGAGAGGCAGCAGAATAGAATAAAAAGAACACTCCATTTGGAGTCAGAGGAACTGGTTAAGTTTCAGCTCTGGTACCTATTCCTTGTGTGATTTTGTGTGTTATCCTGGTGTACCAGCCAAGGCCCTGGAAGTAGCTTGCTTACATGAGAGACTTACAAATCTGGAGATGTTTATTGAAAGGTTTATAAAATCAGGTAGAAAGTAAGCTCTTAAATGAAAGACCCCATCAGCAGTGAACTTTATGCCTCAGCTTCCTTCACTCTAGTATGCTAGGAGCACCACTGTTATCAAATGTCAGGCATTTTACTTTTGCTGATCTAGCCCAAAGCTCTATGCAAAAGAGATGTTTTTATACACCATGAAGGGCTGATTGGAAAAATATTAACAGTGTTCTCCTTCTTCTGGGATAGTCTTGGACAAGATAGATACCTTAGGAGTCAAGGGGATAGGAGACTAGCCTAGGAGAAGAATAGGAGGATAGGAGAAATTTTAGTTTCTTACTTAGTCTTCTTATATTTTATGCCTTTTTGTGCTCTCTGCAATCTGGTGCCTCCTTGCTATTCTTGCAACACAGGCCATCTCCAGACCTTGAACATTTTCACTGCAGTCTCTCATTCCTATAATTTTCTCCTCATCTCCATCTCCTGGCTTCCTTCACATCCCAGCTAAAATCCTACTTCCCATAAGAAGCCTTTGCCAATTTCCCTTTGTAGTATAGTTTGAGATTTGATACTATTAGGACCCCTTCCTTCCCATTTTTTTCATTAATTCCTTTGATATTCTTGACCTTTAGTTCCTCCAGATGAATTTGCTATTACTTTTTCTAGCTCTTTAAAGTAATCCTTTGGTCGTTTGATTGGTATGGGAATGAGTAAGTACATTAATTTAGGTAGTATCATTTTTATTCTATTGACCCTGCTTACTCATCAACAATATTTCTCTAATTTTCAAAAAAATATTTATTATTTTTAGTTTTCAGCATTCACTTTTATAAGATTTTGAGTTTTAAATTTTCTCTCCCTCCTTCGCCCTCCCCAAGACAGCATGCAATCTGATATAGGCCATACATGTACAATTGTATTAAATATATTTCCACATTAGTCATGTTGTAAAGAAGAATTAGAACCAAAGGGAAAAACCACAAGAAAGAAACCCCCTCTCTCCCCCCCAAAAATGGAAAAATAGTATATGCTTTGATCTGCATTCAGTCTCTATAGTTCTTTCTCCGATGTAAATAGCATTTTCCATCATGAGTCTTTTGGAATCGTCTTAGATCCTTACATTGCTGAGAAGAGCTAAGTCTATCAAAGTTGCTCATCACACAGTGTTGCTGTTACCGTGTACAATATTTTCGTGGTTCTGCTCATTTCACTCAGCATCAGTTCATGCAAGTCTTTCCAGGTTTTTCCGAAATCTGCCTGCTTATCATTTCTTATGGAACAATAGTATTCCATTATGTTTATATGCTACAACTTGTTTATCCATTCCTCAATTGATGGGCATCCCCTCAATTTCCAATTCTTGGCCACCACAAAAAGAGCTGCTATTAATATTTTTGTACATGTTTTTCCTTTCCCCATTTTTTTGATCTCTTTGGGATATAGACTTAGAAGTGGTATTTCTGGGTCAAAGAGTATACACATTTTTATAGCCCTTTGGTGCATAGTTCCAAATTGCTCTCCAAAATGGTTGGATCAACTCACAACTCCACCAACAATACCTTAGTTTTCCAATCCAATTATTTAAGTCTATATTTGTATAAAGATGTTTTGTAATTGTGTTCATATAGCTCCTTTGTGTGTCTTGCAGGTAGGCTCCTAAGTATTTAGATATTTTAAATGCAATTTCTCTTTTTATTTCTTCTTGCTGGATATTATTTGGCAATGTTCACAATGTTGATGATTTATATGGGTTTATTTTATATCTTGCATTTTTGCTGAAGTTGTTCATTGTTTCAGTTAATTTTTTTAGTTGATCCCAGGGTTTTCTAAGTAATCCATCATATTATCTGCAAAGAATGATACTTTTATTTCTTCTTTGCCTATCCTTATTCCTTCAATATCTTTTATTTTGGAGGTGGGGAGGGCAGGGCAATTGGGGTTAAGTGACTTGCCCAAGGTCACACAGCTAGTAAGTGTGTCTAATGTCTGAGGCCTGAATTGAACTTAGGTCCTCTTGACTCCAGGGTCAGTGCTCTACTCACTGAGCCACCTAGCTGCCCCTCATTATCTTTTTCTTGTCTTATTACTATAGCTAGTTAGCATTTATATCCTTGCTTTACCCCTGGTCTTACTGAGAAGGCCTCTAGTTTATCGCCCTTATCGATAATGCTGGCTCTTGATTTTAGATAAATATTACTTATCACCTTAAAGAAAGCTCCGTTTATTCCTGTGCTTTCTAGGGTTTAACAGGAATACATATTGTATCTTGTCAAAAGCTTTCTCTGCTTCTATTGATACAATCATATGACTTTTAATGTAGTTAATTATGTTTATAGTTTTCCTAATGTTGAACCAGGCCTATATTCCTGGTATAGCTCCAGACTGGTCATAGCGTATGATCTTTGTGATATGTTGCTGTAGTCCATTAAAAATGGTTGTATGACCTGAATGTTAACATTAATACTGTAAAACATTAGCAGAAAAGCAGATCAAAATGAATAAAACTAATAAATCTAGGATAAGAAGGTAAATGGTCAACTGGGGAAAAAAATCTTTTGATATCTCTGATAAGGATTCGATCTCTAAAATATGTAGATAAGTAACAGAAATATGTAAGATCAAAAGCCATTTCCCAGTAGATAAGTTCTCAAAAGCAGAATTGCAAGCTATTAGCAATCACATCAAAGATATATGTAGATATATAGATATAGATATATACACATGTATGTGTATATATATACACATATTTACATATGTATACATATATGTACGTGTGTGTGTGTATGAATTCATTAGTGATAAGAGCAATGCAAATTAAAACAACCCGGTTTTACCTTACACATAGTAAATTGAGAATAATGGGGAAAAAATGTCTGGTCACTGTTGAAGGGATTGTGGAAAGATAAGAACATTAAGGCATTGTTGGTAGAGCTATGAATTGGGACAACTGTTCTGGAAAACAGTTGGGAATGATGTAAAACAAGTGACTAAAATATCCATACTTTTTTTTTTTTTGGAGTGGGGGAAGGCAGGTCAGTTGGGGTTGTGACTTTCCCAAGGTCACACAGCTAGTAAGTGTGTCAAGTGTCTGAGGCCTGATTTGAACTCAGGTCCTCCTGACTCTAGGGTCAGTGCTCTACTTACTGCGCCACCAAGCTGCCCCATAACATCCGTACTTTTTAACCCAGGGATTCCACTGCTAGTCATATAGCCCAGAAAGGCCCATAAATAGCAAAATATTTATACAGCAGTACTTTTTTTTGTAATTAAAAAGAATTGGAAACTAAGTAGACATCCATTAATTGGTGAATAATTAAATTATGGCATATGAATGTAATAAAATATAACTGTTGTAAAAAACAATGAATATGTTGAATACCAAGAAGAGCAACATACATGGTATATGAACTGATGAAAAATGAAATAAGCAGAACCAGGAAGATAGTATACATGACTGATAATGATGTAAATAGAATAGTAACCAAATGATTAAGAGAATATTGTGGGCTCTTTTTTCCCCCATGATTTTTGAAAGGGCATAGGTTTATCTGTATTATGTAGTCATTTTATTCTATTCTTAATGGTGATAACATGCAGGATTTATGTTTGTACTGTTTTGAGTAAACCTTTTATGAGACTTTACCAAATTATAAGATTTAGTCATCCTAGGTCCCCATTAGACTATGAGGGTTCTAGAGGGTAGGGACTGTCTTTTCCTTTCTTTGTATCTCCAGTGCTTGATGTAGTTCCTTGCACCTAGTAGGTGCTTAATAAATGTTTAGCAGCTCACTGCTTATACATAGTAGACAGTTAATGATTGAATTATGAGATTGCTTGAATGAAACTAAGAAGCAGATCTTTATCAAGTGACAGATCAGAAGATATTTGTTTTCTATATTCTCCTCTACCACTTTCTATTCCCCTTCCTGTTTTACCACCTTGGATTTTTGTGACAGGAAATACTTGCTAGAAATTGGATATGCTTTCTAGCCTGGGTGAAGTGACGTCACTGTACACTAACTGGTCTAACACTTGAATTTTTCTACTTAAGAAGAAATCCTTTGCTCCTTCATTTCTTTATGTTTGTATCAAATACACTCAATTAAACTAAGTTCTTTCAGAATCAATGACTAGAAAGAACTCTTTCTGAATACTAAGGGGAAAAGAAGCCAAACTCTCCTCATTTACCTGTCAGATCACTTCTAAAAATAATGAATGTGGCAACTCCCACAGTCCCTGTTTACAGCAGGGAGTCGTATTTACGAAGTGTCTAATACAACACTGATCGTTCTTCTCATGCTGGTACAGATTGCAGAGAAGGTTGGCATACTGTCAGTAGTTGGTGATTGTTATATCATGTGATTTACTGTCTTAGACTGTTTATGGAAAATGTTGACACCAAGTTTGTCAGTAATACCACCACAGTTAATATTTTGGTGAAGCAGCTGGTTGGCTACCTTGGAACTGAGAACTTCCATTTAGTGTGAATGTATGTCAGGATCTAAGAGTGCCATTTTATTATTTGGCGTCAGAAGTTCTAAATTTTCTAAGAAGTCAAAATAGTTGTGTGTGGTGTGTGGGTGTGCGCGTGCGTGTGTGAAAGAGTTATTAAAAAAAGACTAAACTGGAATAGAATGCTACATGCAGATGAGTCCTCAAAGGTTAACACATTTTATTTAATGAGAATACTGAGGCCTAGATAGGTCAAACAACTTACCCAAGTTCATGTGACTTAGAACTTGGTAGATCTAAGGCTAGAACAAATTTGTCCTAGTTTATCTGAACTGGGTCTTTTCTGCAGCATGGCAATCCTACTTTTCCTCTCCAGTTGATTCCCTATCTCACTTACCACAGCAAATGTTCTGAATCTTCACAAGGCTCTCATGATACCACTGCCCTTTCCCTCTTAGCTAAGTGCTTGCTTCAAAAAATATTTAGGCCATTCACTAAGAGTTCCTTCTTCTCTCCTCCTCTTCATCTTATCTGCCTCTAACGACTTTTCCCACACCATCCTCCTTCATTACTTCACAGTTGGGGTAAAATGAGCCTATAAGATAGTGATGAAATAATGGTCTTTCATGATGAGGTGACTCTTCTGCCCTCCAGTGCTAGCCCTTCTATATGTACCCATGAGCTCATCCTCTCTCCTCTTCTCCAACAGATTACCCCCTCCATGTCCCCAGCCTAATCTTCAGTCTCTATATATTGGTCACTTCACATGCCCAAATAGGCATGATTAGGTAGCTAGGTGGCAAAGTGAATAGAAAGGTGGGCCTGGAGTCAGGAAGACTGGAATTCAGCTTTAGCCCCAGATACTTACTAGCTAAGTGACTGTGGGCAGGTCATTTGACCTCTGTTTGGTTCAGTTTCTTCAGCTGTAGAATGAGGATAATAACAGCATCCTTCTTACAGAGTTGTTATGAGGATCAAATGAGATATTTGATTTTTTTTGTGTGTGTGTATGTGTTTTTTGGAGGGGGAAGGCAAGGCAGTTGAGGTTAAGTGACTTGCCCAAGGTCACACAGCAGTAAGCATCAAGTGTCTGAGGCCAGATTTGAACTCAGGTCCTCCTGACTCCAGGGGCTGGTGCTGTATTCACTGAGCCACCTAGCTCTCCCAAGATATTTGTAAAGCTCTTAACACAGTACCTGCCATATGGTAGGCCTTTCCCTTCCCTTTTGCCTCAAATCTCCTCCAGAGATAACTCTAGTGCCTTCATTATGCTATGTCTCTTCTTCCCAAAGCTGTCCACACTTAGTGCATGCACTTTTCTTCTCATTTTCTTCGTAACTCTCTGTTGTCTGGGTTCTGACTTCATCATTCAACTAAAATGTCACTCTTCAAAATTACTGGTAATCTCTTTTCCAAATCTAATTGCTTTTTCTCAATCCTCATCCTTCTTGATCTCTCTGAAGCACTTGGCACAGCTACCTACTTCCTTCTGGATACTCTCCTGAGTTTTCGTGGCTCTGCTCTCTCTTCCTTCTCCTCCTATCTGTCTTACACTTCAGTCTTCTTTGTACAATCTTCATCCATGCCATGCCCACTAGGTGTGGATGTCTCCTGAGAGTTTGTTTTAGGCCTTCCTTCTCTTTTTTTCTCTATACTCTCACTTGGTGATCTCATTGGCTCCCAGGAGTTCAACTCTCATCTCTATGAAGATAATCTCCAGATTGATACATCCAGCCCCCGTCTCAGTACCACATCATCTATTGCCTATTGGATATTTCACTGGCACCTCAAACTCCACATATCCAAAACAGAAATCATTATTTCTCCTCCCTTCAAATTGCCCACTCTTCCAGATTTCCCAGTTACTGTTGTCAATACCATCATCCTTCCAGTCACCTAGATTTTCAACCTTGACTCCTCTTTCTCAACTCACATAGCCAGTTAGTTGTTTAACATTGTAATTTGTTTCTTCACAATATCTCTTGCGTATGTCCCTGTGGTGGACTGTGGTCAGCTTTATCCTAAACACATTATCAGTGGAGGGAGGATTAATCCCTGGGGAATTTTTAGACTTTGGTATGGATAGAATTTTAAGAAAAGGAATCAAAGTTATCCATAGCATATAAAAAAATTCTCTAAGTCACTGTTGATTAGAAAAAGATAAAACTATTTTGTGGTACCACCTCATACCTATTAGAAATGACAAGTGCTGGAGGCAATGAGGGAAAATAGGTTCATTAATGAATTGTTGGTGGAGTAGTGAACTGGTCCAACCATTCCAAAGAACAGTTAGAACCATTATGCCCAAAGGGCTATGAAACTGTGTATGCCCTTTGATCTAGCAATACCCCTGTCAATCTGTACCCTCAAAGAGATCAAAGGAAAAGGTAAAGGAATATGTACAAAAATATTTATAATAGCTCTTTTTGTCGTGGCAAGGAATTAGAAATTGAGGGTATACTTATCAATGTGGGAATGGCTGAACAAGTTATGGCATACGATTGTGGAGTATTAATGTCCTATAAGAAGTGATGAGGGAGGTGTTTCAGAAAAAAACATGTCAAGACCTATACGAGCTGACGCAAAAGGAGATCATTGTGCACAGTAACAGCAATGTTCTAAGGATGATCAACTGTGAAAGACTTGGCTGCTCTGATCAATATAGTGACCCAAGACAGTTCCAAAGGACTTAGGATGAAAAAAATGCTATCTTCCTCTAGAGAGCTCTGATGAACTCTGAATACAAATTGAAGTATAAAATTTTTTCACTTTATTTTTCTTTCTCTCTTCCTTCGTTTCTTTTGCTTTTTTTTAAGGCAATATGGCTAATATGGAAATGTTTTGGGTGATTTTACATATATAATTAATATATTGTTTACCTTTTCAGTGGATGGAGGAAGGGAGGGAGAGAAAGGATCTGGAACTCAATTTAAAAAGAATACTAAAAATAAATAATCCATTCTTAAATAATTTAAAAGAAATGACAAAAGAGATGGTTTCTGAAAAATATAGGAAGACCTACATGAATTGATACAGAGTGAAGTGAGCAGGACCAGGAGAACATTGTACATAGTAACAGAAATATTGTAACAATGATCACTATGAAAGACCTAGCTATGATCGATGCAGTGATCCAAGACAGTTCCTAAGGGCTCATGATGAAAAAGTCTATCCACATCCAAAGAAAGAACTGATGAACTCTGAGTACAAATAAAAATATTAATTTTTTCATTTTATTTTTCTTGCTTTTTTTGCAACAGGGCTAATACAGAAATGTTTTGTGTGATTTCACATGTAAAATTGATATCATATTGCTTGCTTTCTCAATGGGCAGAGAAGGGGGCTGGAGGGAAAGAAAGAATTTGAAACTCAAAATTAAAAAAAAAGAATGCTAAAAATAAATGACAAATTGAAAAAAAATAATTTCAAGGAGGAAATCGAAGGCTCTAGGAGCTGAGGGATGCTGATAGACAACAGCCCTTGTGACATAGATAGGTAATGCATAAAGATTTCTTTTTTTTTAAGTATTTAACAGAAGGCCCTTCATTGATGACATCTCTGTGACCCTATTTTTAAAAAGCCTTTACCGAGACAGTTTCCCATCCCAGACTGGGTGGATTTTCCACTCTGTGCTGATCCTGTTTGCTACCACACAAATATAGTCTCCATGGATTAAAATAAACAAACAAACAAACCCAGAGAGGTCTTGGCATTCAGTTCAACAGAGCAAGAAATAGAACTATCAGTATGCGTCCTTAACCCTATGTTTGACACTGTATTCTTGAAAGCTAAGAAAATTTATTCTTTTATAACCTTTCTGCTTGTGCAGGGTCAGTAATTTACATCATCACCATGATGATATAAGAAGAATATAGAGAAAATGAAGAACTGAAGAAGGGATTTCTTCTTATGTCAGAAATATTCAAGTGTTATACCAGCCCATGTATAATGATGTTATTTCACCCAGGCTAGAAAGCATATCTGATTTCTAGCAAGTATTTCCTGTCACAAAAATCCAAGGTGGTAAAACAGGAAGGGAAATAGAAGGTAGTAGAGGAGAATATAGAAAACAAATATCTTCTGATCTGTCACTTGATGAAGATCTGCTTCTTAGTTTCATTCAAGCAGTCTCATAATTCAATCATGTGACCATCATGCATGTGATGAGCTAGCCTTCACATAGAACCCTCCTGGTGCCAGATACTGTGCTAGGAGCTTTACGAACATTATCTCATTTGATCCTTACCACAGCCCTAGAAAGTCGGTTCTGTTATCATTCCTATTTTTATGTTTGAGAAAACCGAGGCAAACAGGGGTTAAGCAATTTGCCCAAGGTCATACAATCAGTAAGTATCTGAGCCTAATTTGAACTCAGGTCTTTCTGACTCCAGGCCTGTGCTGTATTCACAGCCACCTAGCTGCCCCAATTTTAGTTATTAACTATTGGCTTTTACACTTAGGTTAAAATAAAAGTATTTAAGTTTGGGATTGAAGGAGGCGTGGCCAAGCAACAGTTTATATAAAAAAGATCTGTGAGTTTTAGTGGACTGTAAGCTCAAAATGAGTCAAGATGACAATTAAGCAGAAAAAAGTAATACGATCCTTGGCTTCATTAATAGAAGCTTGGTGTGCAGAATAAAAGAGCTAACGTTCCCAATGTACTCTGCTCTTGGCAGACCTTTGGAATGTTTTGATCACTGCTGCGTGTCTCATGTTTGAGTGCTGTCACTGAACAGAGGTGTGTCCAAAGGTGGATGGGTAACTGACTGACTTTTTCTTTGTGCTGCACTTGGTGGTGACCAGGTATTCTTATCTGGGCTCAAGGTGAAGTCAATCCAAGTTGTACATACCTCCCTCCTTCTTCTTTTTCATTTCTCCCCTTGCTGCATTCTCCTTTCCCATCTCCCTGGCCTGCTGGCTGTACCCCATGCATAACATTTCCTTTCCCACTTCTGTGCCTTTGCAAGAGCGCTTCTCAGTGTTTGGAACACACTCTGTCCCCATCTCCATCTTATATCATCCCCAGCTTGAGCCTCAGCACAGGTGCCACCCACTCTCTACATGAGGCCTTTCCTGATTATTCTAATTATTGGCACATCTCCCTCTTGAAATCACTTTGAACTTGTTTCTACTTTGTATTTGATTATTTGTGTACGTGTTGTATCTCTCTAGTAGAATATAAGCATTTTCAGGAGAAAATCTTCATTTTTATCTTTGTATGCCCAGTGCCTAGGGTAGTTTGTTTCATGTAGTTGGTGTTTAATAAATGTTTATTGAAATTTAAACCATTGATTAATTTTGGCTCTTTGCCTAGTTAATAGCTTAGAATATGACTGTTTAGTTGCTTTAATTTTTTCAAGTATAAACAATATTCGTTTGTACTTTAATAGTCAACATGTCAGATGTATTTTTTTTTTTGCATTCCTAATATATCATGCAAGAAAATAAAACTCATTTCTCCATGAACTTAGAGCACCATAACTTTGGTTGATTTTTAGACACAATCTAAGCCGGAAGCTTTGAGCACAAAGTATAAATTTTCCCTTTTAAAAATCAGACTTTAAGGTATTTTCTTTGATTTGCCTGCCACAAAATATAGAAATATTTATAAAATTGACTTTCCTGGTTTATATTATGTATTCTGACATATTTAATCAAGTTATTACACTAATCTCTTTGAATTGTGTTCATACATGTGTAGAGAGAGGTATAAACATATGTATGTGTGTATCTTCATATATATATATATATATGTACATTATATATATAATTTTTTTTCTTTCCTTATATAGGACTCTCCAAAGAATGTGAAATCGTTTGCATCTCTGCTGAGACATTCTCCTCTAATTCAGATGGGACCTGCCAAAGATAAAATCGTCTTTGGACAAATCTTCCATGTTGTGGAAAATGACCTTTACATAGATTTTGGTGGCAAGTTTCATTGTGTCTGCAAAAGACCAGAATTGGATGGAGAGTAAGTACTAACGTGATTAAGTATGACTAAGTAATGGTATTTTTAAAAAATGTTTTACTGATGCTTTTTATCTTGTGTTTTTTTTTTTTTGGAGGGGGGAAGGCAGGGCAATCAGGGTTAAGTGACTTGCCCAAGGTCACACAACTAGTAAATATGTCACGTGGCTGAGGCCGGATTTGAACTCAGGTCCTCCTGACTCCAGGGCCAGTGCCCTACTCACTGTGCCACCGAGCTGCCCCATTACTGATGCTTTTTAGAATGATTTTTAGTCCTTCCCAATATTCCACTCCAGTGGAGCCTTTTCTTCTAACAAAAAAGTCTAGTTAAACAAAACCAACCAACACACTGGTCATAGTTGACACGATACGCTCTTTTCTCTCCTTTAATTTTTACCTGTTTCCTGGGAGGAAGCATCATCAATTCTGCGCAATCGAGATTAGCTAGTGCCTCCTGCTGAGATTGGGTATGTGGTATTGTTGTTTTCCTTCACGTTGTTTTCATACATATTCTGCTTATTTTCTGCTTCCTTCATTCAGCATCAGTTCAGTTCTCTTCATTTCAGCACATTTGTTAAGGGCCTAGTATGTCCATGGCATTGTAAATGCAAAGACAGAAGTCCAGGGTCTTTGCCCTCAAAGAGTTTATATTTTCATTCTTGCAAGTCATTCCAAGTTGCTCTGAATTCTTCATAATCCTTATTCTTTCTGAGGTGATGATATTCCATTGCATTCATATGCTATAGTTTGTTTATCCCACTTAGGCTTTCTGAGGCTCAGTTTTCTCATACGTCAAATGGAGATAATGATATCTCTGGTTCCTGCCTAGGATTGTTTTTAAAAATCTGTTGAGATAATGTATATAAAGTATTTTATAATCCTTAAAGTAGTATTTTAATATCGAATGTTAAGATGACTGTAATTTTGTAGTCATTTCGTATCTTTCCCTATTTGAGTGGCTTCAAAATCAATCCCCAAATGATTCCAAATTGTGTCCTCCTGAAAATGGAATTGTTCTCTCTGCCTAGATCAGGTCAGGCATTCTTCCCTATTTCATCTTAACTGCCATTTTAGTTTCATCATATGGCATATTGGGTACTATATTTTAGTATTAAAAGGACTATTATTTTTATAAAACAGGAGAAAAAACACTTTTTTTTCCTCTTCACTGTTTTTTGCTACTTTGTGAAGCCAGTACTGATCACATAATCTGGGCTCTTAATTGAGTAGGAAGAATAGGTTGTACTGATTTTCTTCTGGGAAATTGCAAGCTACTTCCAGTCATTCTCAACTACATACCACTACAAAAGCCCAACTTTAATGTCGATGGTCTGTTGCCGCAGACTTTTAACTCTGCCGTCTCAGAAAAATTAAACGAACAGCCCCAAAGGCAACGAAAAAATATTACTTAACATCAATAGACTGCAAGGGCACTATCAAATATATTTGAGGAGTGGATCAGAAATTGAAATAGATGGGCAGTCTGGTACATTGGGAGGCCAGAGATATTAAAAGAATATGAGCATAGTCTTCAGCATGTAGAGTAGACTCTGTTGGAGAGAGGGGAAGATACGATGACAGATGGCTTAGAAGGTAGATGTAGAAACAGTGGGTAAAGTTAGCAGAGGCAAGTTTGGTGTTGATATATAATTGAACAATTAGTCAAGAAGCATTTATTAAACATCTACTCTGTGCCAAATAGTGTGCTGAGCAAAGGAGATAGAAAGGCAAAAGACAATCTCTGTGCTTGAGGAGTTCCCAGTGTAATGAGAGAAACAACATGAAAACAGCTCTGTAAAAACAAGCTCTGCACATCATGTTCGGTCATATGGAATCATAATTTGTGATGGCATTAATCAGAGTTCCAAAACCTTTTAATGTTGTTGTCATTTATAAATTGTCCTAGTTCTTACCTCCCTCTGCATCAGTTCATGCTTCTGAAACCATCTATTTCATCGTTTCTTCTGGCACAATAATTATGCACATATACCGCAGTCTAGTCATTCCCCAATAGGTGGGCACCCACTTTGTTTCCAGTTTTTGCTACTATGAAAATATATACCTAGTGCATGACACCTAGGACATATGCTTAGTGGTTGTATGTGGTGCCATTTTGGATGATGCTTTTACATACCAAGGAAATCCCTTTGCCCTGTGATAGATAGAAAGAAATGATTCTGGCCAATCCGAAAAGAATTCCTGAGCAGGCCCTAGAGGAGCTCTCCTATCCTCACAAAGGGAAAGAAATGTTTCCAGCCTGATAGAATGTATCTAACTTTATTTCTCTATTCTCCTCATATTTTAAAAGCTTATATTTCTAATTTTAGTCTTCCATGAACTCATGTACCATTTATAACAAAGGAACTATTTACCTCCTGTAATATAATGCTATATTTTTCCACAACTATCTGAAGCACTGTGACAATTTAAATGTTCCAAGAGACATAGTTTCTGGGTAATTCAATCATTTGTTAATAAGGCCAGTGCTTATTAATAACAGATGGTCATTTTGCAGTCTCTCTCTTAGATCAAATACCCCTTATAGTGGTGAGTTCATAGTTTATCTGATCTTCAAAGAATAGGTGTTCCTGAGAAGTGGCAATCAACTCTGATTGGCTAACAGTTGATGAGAAAATGAATATTACAATGAGGGTTTTGGGGTACGTGACATGGATCAATGAAAATTGGATTGAAGAGACATTGATTTCCATATCACCTGTCTGACAGAAGGGAGAATCAACACTTCTGCAGACTTGTCTGAGCAAACACAGTGAACAGGAATGTACCCATTTTAGCCCAAACTTAAAACTTCTTTTACTGTCTGATTAGGTCTTGACCTGGGTCAATTCCTGCCTAAGATTTCCCACACTGGTTGATTTCTGGAGGAGGAAGTAGAAAAGGGGAAAAACCTTGGTCCTAATACAATAATTAGTTATTTATCAGTAATCATTTCTCACAGCCCTTTCTCTGTCATGAAGTCTTACCTGTTTGCACCATGTACATAGTAACCTCTTCTAATTACTAGAGTCCATAATTGACCACTGGGTTTTACATAACATTTTTTATTATGTCTTTTTAATAATTTGTCGTGTATTACTAATTATAGTTAACTGTGGATATGTCCCTCTTACTATTCTGTCAGCTCCATGAGGGCAGAGATGTCAAGCTTTATCTCCTAAGGTGTAGCATAGAAGTCTCTACATAATACGAGCACATACTTAACAAATGTATATTGAATTGAATTGGTGTTGTTAGGCATAATATGACTTACTTTAACAATAATTTAACTTTTTCCTTGTTTACCATTCCTTTTCCCAGATTTATGATTTTAGTCATCATTATGAACAAAAATTATTATATTGTGTTGTAATACAATCATGGATTCAAGGGTTATCACAATAGGTAGAGAGGGTTTCATCATATGTTCCATTTTAAGTAGAACCAAATGGTAATGACTTTTTACTTATACTTCTGTTTCATCTTTTTTTAAACTTTTTTCTCTTTCTCATTTGTCCTTCCTGAACATAGTCACTATCTGCTAAAGCCTGTCCCTTCTTTTTCCTTTTCTAATCTGCTCTAGAAATTAGAGAACCATTTGTGTCAAAAAAAATAGAATTGTGTCTAAAATAATAGTAAGTAGTAGTCCCTGAACGGAAGCCTGTTCATAGGTAGTGTGGAACATTTGAAGGTGTGCTGTTTTTAGTCATTGACCTGGGGCGTGAATCTCCTGACTGTGCCACTTACTCAGCTGAGTGACCTTCAGCTGCTCATTTAGCTTCTGTAGGTTTTAGTTTCCGCACTCGTATAGTGAGGATGTTGGACTAGATGTTCTCTGAGGTCCCTTCTAGCTCTACATAGAAAAACCTATGAGTAAAGAAGATGGGCTTCCAAATGTGAGGCACTGGAACAAGTGATAAACTTGAGAGTAAAAGGACTTGAGTCAAATCCTGACTCTCTATTCCCTGTGGCAAGCTACTTGATATCTCTGGGCTCTGTCAGCTGTACAATGAGGGAGTTGACCTAATTGACTAACAAGGTCCCTTGAAACTGTCAATCTACATGCAGTCCATTTTTGTAGACTTTGTAAAATGTTTTTCTCTCCTCAAACACCCTCGTACCCCTTTTTTGGGCTTGTTTTTTGATACATCTGTTGGAGGTATCTCTTGTCATAATATAACTGACTTCCAGATAAGTTATATGTTACTGAGGTTGACTGTGCTTTGTTGACAGTTTATTAGTTGTTACTATCAATGTGTTGTTGTTTCTTTTTTGGAGGGAGGAAGGCAGGGCAATTGGGGTTAAGTGATTTGCCCAAGGTCACACAGCCTGTAAATGTGTCAAGTGTCTGAGGCCAGTTTTGAACTCAGATCCTCCTGACTCCAGGTCCAGTATTCTACTCACTGTGCCACCTAGCTGGCCCTATTAATATTGTTAATAAAAATTAATAGTTTCAGTGTTTTGAATGTGTTGATTTCTTCAGAATATTGTCTTAAATTATATAAACAGTTTAGATGTAAGCCTTTGATTTATTGAAAGTTATTTTAGAATAAACCAGCACAGTAATATAGGTGCTTACATACTGTTTGGGCAGTTATATTGATATAATAACTAGTATTTTTTGCTGATGATGTATTAAAAATCAAAATACCTCATTGTGTCACTTTTTGTTTCTCCTATTCTAACATGAGCAGCCCTGATTAATGATGGTCTGATCATCAACACTGTTCACTTACAGAAAACATTGTTTTAACTAGAAAATAAAAAACTTATAATTAAACCATTTCTTATTCCTCTTAGTTTAGGTTTTTTAAAAAAACACCAATGGGTTGCTTTTAATATTCAGTGCTACAAACAATTCAAAAAAATTTTTTTTAATTTTCAGTAGTTAATTTTTAATATAAATTTTTTTGTTTTTATTTTGTGTAGATGCAAAAATATAAGTAAAAAGACATACAATTTAAAAACTAATGTTCATTTATTGATATTTTAGTAAGAATTTTGCTTTCAAACATTATTTATATACTGATATCTTCACAACAGACATGATTGACAGCTCTTAAGTACTATGAGTATCAAAACAAGCATGATTGGCAGCTCTAAAGCAGTTAACACGTGCAATGAATATCATCTGTACATTTGTTTGACACTGAGGTGGAATAAACAAGCTAATTTCCCAGTCTTTGTTTCTAATTCAGGCTGTGCTATATAGGGTCAAATGAAAAGTGGAACATATATTGAATGTTTAAAGAAACTAAAATTTTCAAAATAATTGAGAAAGAAGGGAACATCAGGTATTTCAGTTAAGTACTTCATTTTCCTTCAATACACAGCTTATTTTTTAAAAAACAGATTTACTTTTAAATGGAACCTTTAAAACAGTGATATATATGTATATAGATATAAATATATACATACATGTTTATATAGCTATATACATATATACATGTATACATATATAGCTATATAGTAGAGTGAACCTGTAATTGTATAGATATTTATATATAGATATATTATGTGTCTATGTATATATTTATATTTTCATATATGTATATTCAATGGCACATATTTTTTTAAAAAATTTAGACAGAAAGCTTTTATTGTAATAAATCTGTAAATGAAGTGAGATAATTTTTTAAAAAATTATATCACAAAAGATTTTAATTCATAGGTATCAAATAATTTAAATATTATACTAGAATATAATATATTTTCTACCAGAAAATGGTATAGAAATTTTCCATTGACTGATTTTTATTTAATTTTACATTGTTTTCCATGTTATAGTCGTAATAAAGCCAATAAATTCCACAGCCAAACAAAATTTATGGTTTGCTTATGGTTTGTCATTTTATGTTCTACCTTCCAAAGACTTTGAAGGTCAAAAGTGAATCTTGAAACTACCATAGTAGCTGTTTGTTAAAAAAAATGGTAGCATTTAACTGGTCACAGGAAAGCTTTGAAATTGATTCCTTGTGAAGATGAACAGGCAGATTCAGAATTCTGCATGTTCTCTTGTTTCAGGCTGTAGATTTTAAGATATTTGCAAATTTAAAACTGTTAAAAGAAGAGGAAAGTATTTTAATGAGTAGAGATTTGTACAGATTTTATTGCCCACTAGGTAAAATCTAGAACATGGCTAGAATTCTAAAAATCTTTTAATTATCTAATGTTTTGCTTCTCCAGAAGACTTCTTGTTTACCTATTGTTTTTTGGTCTTGTTTTTAATTTTTTGATGCTTGCTTTGTGTCATTTAATTGTTACTTTGGTGAGTATGTATTGCATACCTGTTGTGTGTGCCACTCTCTTGGGACTGAAAAAAAGATCCAAAGAGAATGAAAAACACCTTTTGGGTATTAAAATCTTGTTAGGGATTTGAGAAGACAACAGATCAGGGGCTTTAAAGACTATTCAGTACCAAGATTTTTTCTAGGAATAAGAGTGGAGGACCTGCAACCTGGAGGCCACATGTGGCCCTCTAGGCCCTTGGGTATGGCTGGGTCCAAGTTTTACAGAACAAATCCTTTTATTGAGAAGATTTGTTCTGTGAAGTTTGGATTTAGTCAAAGGGCTGCACTTGAGGACCTAGAGGGCCACATGATTCCCCACCCTATTCTAGGAATTCGTGCAGTGGGGAGGGAGTGTTAACCTTAGGAAGGGACAGGAGAATTGTCTCAAAGCATCTGAGAGTCTGTCATGTGGAAGTGGGCTTAGGCATTTTCTGCTTGGCTCAGGACACACACAACCAGGAACAGGGGATGGAAGTTATGGAACAGTAGATTTAGGCTTGAGATAAGTAAAAATTTCCTAAACATCAGAGCTACTCAGCAGTGGATCTGCGTCTTGAGGTCCCCTTTTCCGGAGGTATTCAAAGGAACGCTTAATGACCTGTTTGGATTGTTGCGGAAGGGATTTTTATACAGACATGGTTTGGACTAAATGTATTACAAATCTGTGATTCTGTGATTTAGTCTCATGAGAATATAAGCTAATTGTGAGTAGAGGTTGTTTTATCCTTTCTTCTTGTATTCCCCAGCACCTGGTACAATGCCAGCTTCATGGTAGGTGTTTAATAAATATTTGTGAATTAATTTTAAAAATCTAGTTAAAGAGATAAAACAAGGAGTCATATCCACAGATACAACTGTTAAGTAACAATAAATGTCAGCATCTCAGAGTTGAAAGGAGTGGTCAGCTGTTCAATTTGATTAGTATCTGAACAAGAATAGTTTGATTGAAGACCTCCAAGGATGGGGGAGCCTTTTACCTTCAAGAGCAGTTCGTTCTACTTTTGGATAGCTCTGACTGTTAGGACATGGCTCTTAACATAGGTCAGAAGTCTGCCTTACTCGAACTTCCTGGTTCTATCCCATAGGGCCAAATAGAATAAGTTTAGTCTGTCTTTTGCATGAAAAAAAAAAAGTTCAAATACTTGAGAATTAAGTTATTCCCAGTTCTTCAAACCAATCCTCTTATGCTAGGTATCCCCTTGCAGCCTTTCCCAGTCCTGGTTGCCTTCCTCTGGGTTCTTTTCCTTATATGTGACTTTCCATCTTCTCTCTGCCTCTGGGCCTTAGCACAGGCTATTCTCCTGGCTGAAATGTGCCTCTTCCTTACCCTTGCTTCTTAAAGCCCTCAGTTCCTAAAGCTTAACTCAAGTGTCGCCTCTTACATGAGTTTTTTCCTATTTCCCTAACTGGTGGTGACACCCCACTCCCTAATTACTTAATATATTTTTTGTTTTCAAGAAGAAGCACATGATACAGTTCAGAGGTATTAAACTCAAGGTCTATAAAACTCCTGAGTGCAGCACCACCAAATTAAAATGTAATTGGGAAACTTTTAACAAAATAAATAAAAATACAGTGCAATATAGATGATATTAAATTGTGATTTTCTTAGTCAATATGTTTCTTATCAGGAATCTGTTTTTATATGAGTTTCACAATACTGGCTTAGAAGATAGAAAGTTGCCTTGAAATTAGGACACCTGGGTTCATGTCTAGTCTTTTACATACAAGCTCTGTGACCCTGAGCATGTCATTTAACCTCCTAATGTCTTGGTGAATTCTCTAAGCCTATAAGCTGCAGATGTACATTGGTAGAGAGGGTTTCATCATAAGTAGTTCCCTCCATGAATGAAATCACCGATTCAAACACTGATAACGTTTTATATTTACTTACATATGCCGGTGTTATTTCCCCAAGTAGAATGTTCTTTGAAGGCAGGAACTGTTGCATTTTTGCCTTTAGTGTCCTCTGCACCTAGCATATTTCCTGTATCAAGCAGGTGATTAATAAATGTTTGCTGATTGTCTAGTAGTAAATACAGTATTCCCAGTGGGGTCCAACCAGAGTAGAGCACAGTGGGCAGACCACACCTTATTCCCAGTAGCTTTGTCTTTCTTAATGCAGTCGAATATTACATTGACTTATTTACTGAAACTAAACTTATAATCTGTTAAAACTCTGAGATATTTTCACACAAACTGCCCTTTAAATGTTTGTCTCCCATCTTTTACTTGTGGAATAGACTTTTTTTTTTTAGCCCAAGCATAAGACTCTTTTTATCCCCGTTAAATTTACTCTTATTAGATTCCCTCCCCCGCCCCCCAGGATTCTGGTCTCTTGAGATCTTTTTAGATCTATCTTTGTAATTATGTGGGTTATCTATAATAAAAGTTACCATTTTTGTATTTAGAGCAGTTAAAGGAATTGAGGATGTTTAACTTGAAGAAGAAAAAAGGGAGACATGGTAGTTGTCTTCAAGTATTTGAGACTATGTCATGTGGAAGAGCCATTAGATTTGTTCTGCCTTGTCTCAGGAAGCAGAACTAATCAGTCCGTGTAGCATTTATTAGTGTTTTCCTCTGCCTAGGTACTGGGCTAAGTGCTGGGGATATAAAAAAGTGGTCTGTGCCTTCAAGAAGCTTGCTTTCTAATGGTTGAGATAACACATAAATAACTAGACGTTCGCAAGATATATTCAGAGTAGATGGGAGGTGAGCTCAGAAGATAGGCACTATCAGTTGGGGTACAATAGGACAGGCCTCTTGGAGAAGGTGGCATTTGAGCTGGGTCTTGAAGAATACAAGGAAGAATAAGAAGGGGGCAGCATTCTGGGTGTGAGGGACAGCCTGCCTCTGCAGCCACAGAGACTTTAGATGGAGACATGCCCTGTGAAAAACAGTTAAGTCAGCCAGTGGAGCCTGATTGTAGAGGGCAAGGAGGGAAATAAATTATAAGAATGGAAAGATAGAAAGGAGGAAGGTTGTGAAAGGCTTTAAATGTCAGAGGTATTGAAGTTATCTATCTAGTCTGTCCTTTCTTATCGTTTGTTTGACCTTCTAGGAAAACTGTTAGCTTAGGCTATGGGATCTTAATCTTTTT
This sequence comes from Phalanger gymnotis, assembly GCA_028646595.1. Lineage (NCBI taxonomy): Eukaryota > Metazoa > Chordata > Mammalia > Diprotodontia > Phalangeridae > Phalanger > Phalanger gymnotis. The sequence goes on along the minus strand of CM053622.1, from coordinate 250,759,032 downwards.
TGTGTCATGGACTCCTTTGGTAGCCTTGTGAAGCTTGTGAACTCTTTCTCAGAATAATTTTTTTTTTAAATAATTGAAGGAAATGTGAAATTTCAATTAGAGATTAGTGAAAATAAAAATTAATTTTTTTCTTCCATCCAAGGTCACAATCTTTCTATAGATGTGCATTTTAAACCACCCTAACTTAAGGTGTTTTGTTATCAGGTGCCATAGGGTGGAGCTGTACAGGGAAGGAGACTTCTGTGTGTCCCTTAATATAAAATTCTTGGCTCTCTTTTTGGGTGACAAGTACTAATTTCTAACTGGCCTGATGTCTTAGTATGTAGAACTAAAACCAGCTAATTTAAATACTGTTGTAATTTGAAAGGTTTAACTTAAGTTGAGACTGCTTTGTTCCTAGCCAACTACAAAATCAAGAAAGCTTTTCTATTTATACTATATTTCATTTCTTAAAAAGTTTTAATTCAGAACCCCATTTTGGACTTAACATAGACTACTTCACAGTGTTCTTTTTTAAAATGTAAATTAGATATTAGATGAGTATAATTAAATACTTAATTAGAACTGATTGAGTATATTATACTGTTCGTGTGGGTTTTGTGCTGTTGCCTGTGTCATTTTTGAATTTATTAAGCAAATGGATCTTTCCTTGATGAATTTTCCTTGAAAGCATTTTCCTTCTTATGCAGTATGTTTTTTAAAAGGAGGATTATGAACTGTTTGTAATCATATGTTATGGAAACAGATGCATTTGATTCAGGGTGGAATGAATAATTTGAAAGTACTTGGCCTTGAAGATGTATTGATGTAGATTAATGTGCTGTATGAGACTCAGCACTTTTGTTTAAGTTAAACTTGCCTTAACACCCTTATTTATATATTCTATATTCTATTTTGGGCTAAAAAGATAAATATCAAAATATTTTGAAAGTTACAAGTAAGACAAAAAGATAAACTCTTTTAAAAAAATCTCTAAACATAGTCCATAAACAGAAGTCTTTCCCTCCAATCCCATTCATAATTGTGTTTTTATTACAAGGTAGGTGGATTTTGGGGGTAGGAAGGGACTAGAATAATCCCTAGGTGCATAGTTTGATTTGAAACTTTCTAAGTCTGGAAACTTTCTAAGAATAGCAGTCATTTTTGCAATGTGGTTTCCAAATTCTTTGCTTAATATGAATCTGAAAAAGTTTTGTCTCATCCATCACATTTGCCATATGAAGTGTTTCAAAGAAAAAACAAAATATACTCTGTATTTTCTGGTCCTTTGATTTGATGTACCTTATGTACCTTCATAATACATTTTTATTAATTATTTTATTTTATTATTTTGATATTTTATTAATACCTTTTTTTAGTAGGCAGAATAAAGATTTTAGGTTTGTTAGATGTTATGAAACTTATTTCCTGATTTAAAGCAATTATTTTTTTACTCTACTTTTTGTTTCTCCGTAAGCAACTCATTTAACCTCACATATCTCAAAAATCCTCACGTACCATCTCAGGGATATTAGGGAACTCTCCAAACCTCATTTTTAGTCAGCAATAATACTACTTGTATTATAAGTACAATTAGTAACTAATGATGAAGATATATAAACATTTTTGGTGAGATAATTTAAAAATTCTTATCACAATGCTTTGTACCTGTGAATTCTTTAATAAACGATTGGATTGAACGACTGAGATTCAAGATTACTCTAGATTATAAAATGAGAACGATCTCCAGCTTGTTGGTTAGAACCCTTATGGTGAATTTATGGGAGGACCTGGATAAGAGTCTCACAGTATGGATGCATAGACAAGAATGATTTTTCAATCTACAACCTTAGAGAAGTATCCAAATCAACAAGATCCTGTATCCATTTGAATCTTTGAGAGATTCCAGAACCCTCCAGCTCAGTCAGTAAGTATATATTAAGTATCAGCTCTGTCATATGAGGGCACTATTTTAGGCCTGGGGATACAAAGATAAAAATGAAATTGTCCCTGCCCTCCATAAGCTTACATTCTATCAAAGGAGATAACATGGACACTTAGAAGTATATCCAAACCATTCAAAACTAAATGCAAGCTGTTTAGATGAGAGAGAGATCAGAAAGGCTTATGATGGAAGTGGATCATGTGCCAAGCTAGAGATTCCAGAAAAGTTAAGAGACAGTGGAGGACAAGCTTATACAAAGGCATGAAGAGAAGATTTGGAGCATCAGGCACAAGAAACAGCTAGAAGGCCAGTTTGACCAAACCAAAGAATGCATGAATAGGAGTAAGATATGATAAGCCTAAAAATTTAAGGTTAGATGAAAGTATTCTCTTTTTCTTCAAAATTTCTTGAAGCACTTTGCCAGGCAGGATCCCTTCTGTGCCTCCACCACCTTGCATTACAATTTATTAGTATGTGTTGCATGCTCTCTTCTTCTGGTGGGTGTGATAAAAGAACAGAGTGCCTCTTGGGTAGACATGAAGGATATTTGTATTAGGCTCAGTGAGGAAAATAGCAGCCAACTTAGCTTTAAGGGGAAAAAAAGTTAAACCAAACACAAGAATTGGCCAAATCTTTTTAAAAATCCAAGATTAGGGGCAGCTAGGTAGCACATCAAGTAGAGCACCGGCCCTGGAATCAGTAGGACCTGAGTTCAAATCCGGCCTCAGACACTTGACACATTTACTAGCTGTATGATCTTGGGTAAGTCATTTAACCCCTTGCCCTGCCTTCCCCTCTCCAAAAAAAAAAAATCCAAGATTAAAGTTCAAGTCATCCTGCAGTTACAATTTCATGTTGACAACATTTTAGTTGAAACAACATATTAGTCACTTTGAAAATCTCTTTTATTGTGGTTTTCTCCCTGGAGTGTTTTATTTTTAAAAGTAAGATTGTTCACAAAATAATGACATCACTTTTACAGGCCTAGTTTTGAAGGAACAGATCATGTTTCCTTCTCTGTCTTCAAAATAAAAAAGCAACAGCAACAAAGCAGTAATGACACCCTTTTTTGTATTAATGATTAAGATATGTTGGTTTCACACCATTTTTGATAACATTTTCTCATTTTCTTTAATGGAAAAAAAGTATAATGCATGAAGTAACTAGCTTTCATTGCTTTCCATTCCGGTTATTGTATTTAACTCATACTAAATGAGCTTTGTTCTAAACTCACTTCTTAATGGATAGCTATCTATTGCTTTTGTTTTCTGAGGGAGAAGATTGATGCAGTTTTTGAATACTGCCTTTTTGCAGGTTTTATTTTAGGAACATGAGGGATAGGAAGAAGCAATTTCATATATTCCAGGTGTCATTTCGTTTCCTAAAAAGACATAAAGCAAACAGTACTTAACTGTGTTCTAACTTTTTCAAATTTAAGAAAAAGCATGTTCATTTTAGTATTAAATATATTGAAAATGAAACTCTAAAAGATCTGTTAATATAATTGTACGTAAATACCTTATTTTTCCAAAATTTCCCAAATCTTTTAGCATGTTTTTATCTGACAGAGTGGAAATTTACGCCATCTTCTGGAATCTCTTCTCTTTTTATTCCACTTATCTTTTATCTGAAGCAATTGGGAAAGAACAGTATTAATAATCCACAATTAACTAAAAGCTGCATTTTAGTGAGCAGCTTTCAGTTTTCATTCTGTGAAATTATTTAATAGAGCAGCTAAACAAGTAGCAGAATTAGCCAATTCACAGGCTGCTAGTCTGTCAACCTGGTAATATTCAGCCATGATCAACAAGTTTGTTAAATATACCTTCCTTTGTGAACATTTCTTTTCTCAATCCTGTGTTTTGTTTATTTAATTGGTTGTATTCTCATTATAATCTTTGATCTATAAGAATCAAACAGTATACCACGGAGGGGCAGAGCCAAGATGGCAGCGTGAAAACAGGGACTCACTTGGGCTCTCCCCCAAATCGCTCCAAAGCCCTGTAAAAAGTGACTCTAAACAATTTGTAGAGCTACAGAACCCACAAAATGACAGAGTGAAACAAGTCTCCAGCCCAAGATGGCTTGGATGGTCGCTGGGAAGGATCTCACACCGTGCTGGGAACAGAGTGCAGCCCAGTGTGGGCTGTGCTGGAAGAGACTAGGCCAGAGTAGACCGGGTGGAGGAGGCCTCAGGGCCCTGAATCACTGAGCTGTGGCAATTTCCAGTCTTCTCAACCCACAAACTCCAAAGGCAACTTAGCAGGTCAGTGGGAAAACTGTTGGACCTGGTGAGAGAAGTGTGGAGTCTGGCCCCAGCCCCAGAGTGGCAGAGGTGGCTGCAGCTGCCGCAGCTGCATCTAGAGAGCTCCAGGCCCACAGACAGTGGGAGGAATCAAGCAGCTGATCAGAGTGGGATCGCAGGGATGTCTTTGCTGGCACTGAGGCAGCATTCTGTTGCTTTGCCCTGCTTGGATCTGGGTCACAATCCTAGTTGGCAGTCCTTGGGGGAGGAGGAGCACTGGTATGGCAGAGCTTGTTGGAGAGGGAGTCCTCCTGGTAGTTACATGGCAGAAAGGAGTGCTTGCACTCACTGACCAGAGCACAGGCCAAGAGAGGAGTATCATACTACCTCAGAATAGAAGTAGCTCTGAAAACAGCAGCGCAGAACCCCTGAAGCTTGGGACAAAGCACTCTCCACTCTGAAAGCAGTCATACCCTGACACAGAGCTCAAAAGTCAAGTAATTGGCTAGGAAAATGAGCAGGAAGTGTAAAAGAACTCAGACTATAGAATCATTCTTTGCTCACAAAGAAGATCAAAACATACAGCCAGAACAAGTCAATAAAGTCAAGGGTGCTACATCAAAAGCCTCCAAGAAAAATATGAATTGGTCTTGGGCCATGGAAGAGCTCAAAAAGGATTTGGAAAATCAACTAAGAGAAGTAGAGGAAAAATTGAGAAGAGAAATGAGAGTGATGCAAGAAAATCATGAAAAACAAGTCAACGGCTTGTTAAAGGAGACCCCAAAAATACTAAAGAAAATAACACCTTAAAAATAAACTAACCCAAAGGGCAAAAGAGCTCCAAAAAGCCAATGAGGAGAAGAATGCCTTAAAAGGCAGAAATAGCTAAATGGAAAAAGAGGTCCAAAAGACCACTGAAGAAAATACTGCCTTAAAAATTAGAATGGAGCAAGTGGAAGCTAGTGACTTTATGAGAAATCAAGAAATTGTAAAACAGAATCAAAAGAATGAAAAAAATGGAAGACAGTGTGAAATATCTCATTGGAAAAACCACTGACC
>CM053622.1:250722823-250747939 GCA_028646595.1 Phalanger gymnotis | reverse complement strand
GATATCTTCTAGGACCATTTCTGCATTGTATATTTTTCCTCAAAAAAAAAAAAAAGAAATATTATTGCACCTAATATAGTACACCTACATGTAATCCTCATTCTAAATATTCAACAGCTTATATCCCAGACAAATCAGAGCTCTTTTTAGAAGCTAGTCTGTTGGTGGGAAAATGGCTTTGGCAATGAACACCAGTCTCCAGGGGTCTGGCTTAGTGGAACCACTAGCTACAGATAACATCTTGTACATGACCATGAAATCTGACCAGTGTTACCACGTTTCGTCCATAGTGTCTCCCTAGTCCCAGTCTAATAGCACAGCTAAACAGTTTTTACACTTCAAAACAGAGACTGTTTTTTTTTACACAGTACTTAGATACCACAGAGGGCCATGCCCATAAATTTTGCGTAGATTTATCTGTTTATCACAAAACCAAAAAAAAAATGTTCAAAATGTACTGCCCATTCTGAAGATTCAGTAAGCTTTGACAATATTGCAAAATCGAAACCAATAAAACTTGGAAATTCAGTCTGAATTTGATGGAATATTGTGCAGCTAGAATACACAGTACATAGAAATGTGTCTTGTTAATTATAAAGGTTACTGCTCACCTAAGAATTATACTTTAAAATCATCTGATTCCTAAGTGAATCAATGACCACTAATGAAATGAGAATATCTTGGTTCACTGAGAAATTCTCAAAGTAATCACTTAAAAGAATATAAATCAAATGGTAAGAGTAGTCCTTAAACTATATCCTATCTCTATGAGATAGCAATGATGAGCAACAATTTAACTGGAAATGACTCAGTAAAAAACCTACTTTAGCTAACATAGCTGTCCTATTAATGAAACAATTTTTGCCATCTGAACCTGGTGCTAATTTTATGAAACATTTGAATGTACTCCCTTACCATGAATACCTAGCCTGGGAGAGTGTGGAAGGAAACCAACTAAGTTTCTAGGAAATTCAATCTTTTTCCTCTTCCCTCCTTCAAGCCCAATGAAGTTGTTTATCCCTTACCAGATAGAAATGGTCACCACTGTAACAAGATGAGTAATGCTAGTCCCAGCTAGTGGCAGCATGAAGCCTCAAACCTAGGTTTTCTGGTACCACCAACACTCTTATCACTGAACACCTCCACAGGGTATAGGGGAATATTTGTGTTGGGATTTTGGCATCAAGATGCCACACATACCAACTGCCCAGGGCTCTGGGCCCAGTCTCCATGTGGCACAACAGCTGTCAATGAACCTTGTTCTCATCAGCAGAGTCCAATCCACCACCTGGCTACAGTACTGCCTGCTGCTCCCACCACCATGGGGTCTATAAAAGTTCCTTACTTCTCTATGGAAGTAAGACACAGCCCAGAATCACCAGTGTAATGCAGTAGTTAGCTCTCTTCCAAAGAAGTGGATTACTACCTTGCAAATAAAATCCAATCCAATAAAATCCAGATAAGATGATTGAATATAAAGCATCATTTTTAATTTTACATATTTATATTATATGAAATGTATAAATGCAGGTCAGGGACTTAAAAAAACAAAAAAAAATTATTTGAGTTTTGGAAATAACATCACATCACCAAAAGAGGAACAAAAATCTCAATATATCATCCCTTCAAAAACCCCTATCTTTTTCTCTAGCTTTAACATAAGTTTATATCTTTGCTAGAGATAATTTTTGGTAGTGGTAAAATTAATTAAACATTCTTTAGAAGCCATGGAGCTGAAGTCAGAGCACTGACTAAACAGAGCAGCTGTCTGTGCAGGCAAAGTGGGTTCTTGTCTTAATCCTGTTCTGACCTCAGAGCTGAGCCTGAGAACCTGTCAGAAAGGTGCTCTCACAGTACAAGACATCAGGCAGCAGCTGCCTATGCTCAGTATGCTGAAGCCGCCTTTTCTCTTTTACAAAATATAGTGGCACTCTAGATAAATATTGCATAAAACACATACCCATGTGCCCCATGCCCTTATCCTGCACTGTGCAAAGGTCAGTGAGCAACTGAATTTCAGCAAGCTAGAGTGTCTATTAAAAACAACTGCCAGAATCAATACGTAATTTAGAGTTGAATTTTTCTTCGAAATGACAATACATACAGGTAATAGGATAACTGTACTGCATTTTACATTGGAACAAGAAAAGAATTTATTTTAAATTTTCTGAAACAATTATATTAGTCATCCTTTCAACTAATTAAAATAAAATGGCTGCTCTCATAGACACCAATGCAGAGAGTGACTAAGGAAAGGATAACATTTATAAGAAAATGGGGAAAATAAAAAAAAAGTCATTTCAAATAAATCAAAGAAGAACAGCTATGACGGAAACGCTCATCATTTAGTCTCATGACATGTAAACCTAATTAAAGCAAAAAATACTAAAACTATACCACTCTTTAGAAAACTTGACAGTTACATTCAGAAACGCCTCTGTGAACTGGAATGCTGAATTCGACAAATCACAACGCCAATTTGCTTACTTTCAATACTATCATGCAAGTCAAGGCAGCAAGCATTTATTAAGCACTGACTATGTGCCAGGTGCTGTGTTAAGCACTGGGGATATAAACACAAACAAAAAGAAAGACATTCCCTGACCTTGAGGTATTTGTTTTCTAAATGGGGGAAGACACATAAAAGGAAGCAGAAAGAAGGCCAAGAGGTACCCAGTAGGACATGGTGGCTAAATCTGGAGAGTGAAGCATGAATGGTTTGGACCCTCCCTTAAAAAGAAAGTTCTGGGAGGAATTCACTGATGATAGGAGGAGGCAAGAGGGAAAAGGCAATTTAAGCATGTGACAAAGTCCAGGGAGTCAAGGACAGCTGATCTGGGCCCTTCCTCAAAATGGAGCTTGTGGGAAGAAGTTAACAATGAGAGAAGGGGGACTAGGACCAAAAGGTTCAAGTTTGACTATTAAACAACATTCATTAGGATTCTTATTTGGCACTGGGGTTTTATTGGAGTTTCAGTTTCCTCAACTGTAGAATGTGGATAATAACACCACCTACCTCAAAGGGTTGTTGTGAGGTTCAAATGAAATAGTATTTGGAAAGTGCTTAGCACAGTGCCTGGCACATAAGTGCTATATAAATGTTTATTCCCTCCCCCCTTCTCTATATGTTAGGGGAGAAAACATGTAAATAAATAAGTACATGCAGGATACATAGAGTGGATGGAAGGAAGGAAGGAAGGAAGGAAGGAAGGAAGGAAAGAAGAAAACAGGATGGATGGACCTTGTTACTGTTTGTCCTTTGTTTTCAAAAAAGACCAATGACATCACAGGGAAATGTCTCCACTTGTACATGAATTGGGTTTAAATGAGGCAGAGTTGCACAAAGTCATCAGCCTCACTCTCTTTCCCAGAGTCATCAAAGTCAGTGGCAAGACAAAAGTCAAGACTACTGGAGACGGCCCAGGATGCAGTGGATGACCTTGGTGTCTTCAATGTCTGACCAAGCTCTAAGCATTCCACAGTGCTAGCTTCAGCTGCCATCACATGCCCATTCTCCTCCTTTACATACTTGGGGTAGATACCCCCTAATTCACTGATGGGTTTGAGGCCCATCAGTTACCCTCAACCTGGGGCCACTGTATGTACTACAGCTTCTTGAAGTTCCAGGTGAAAGTTAGGTAACAGTTAGGTAGACAGCAAAGGTAGATGGGCAGCCCTAAAAGAGTTCAACAAGCCCTCACACCAGAGATGCTAGTCCTCCTTGGACAACCCAAACACCCCATTAAACAGCTAAGCAGAGAAGCAGATAGAGTATTGTAAGGTTAATGGGGAATAAGATGTTCCCTGACCATCAATAGGCCTCATGTGGAGCCCATTAAAAGAAGCTTGCTTGTAGGCAGGCGAAACACACCTTTTGCTAATTTCTAATTAGGCACTGAGTCAGGAGGGTTGTGATGCCTTCTGGCTCCGAGCCTATTAGCTGGAAGAGTATATATCCTGAGAGGTGAGCTTTTGCTTTGGGGGCTTGCTTGGAAGAAGGACCTTGTGATTCCTTGGTCGGAACTCTGAGTGGTCGTATGTTCAGTTCCCTGACTGCTCAGAGGTAAAGGCTCTCTCGATCCAGTGAGGAATGTAAAGCATATATAGTAGTATTGTTTTAATTCAGGCAGTAGAGCCCTGTCTGTATTTTATTTCTCTGCTCTGTATTTTCGCTGTATTTTATGTAATTTAAGAAGACTGTTGACCCCCAAAACAGCTGTCTTTCCTAGTAAAGCAGATAAAAGAACCCGCATTAGCAGCCATCTTGGATATGCCAGTGTGACTGCCGTTACAAGTACTCGGCTGGGAGTCAGGAGGACTTGAGTTCAAATTTGGCTTCAGACACTTAGCAGCTATATAACCCTAGATAAGTCACTTAACTCTATTTGCCTCAGTTTCCTCATCTATAAAAATGAGCTGGAGACAGAAATGGCAAACCATTCTAGTATCTTTGCCAAGAAAACCTCCCAAAAAGAAGTCATAAAGAGTCAGGCACAAGTGAAAATAACTAAAACAGTAATAAGAACAAGTTCTTGGGTTTGTCTTGGCAGCTAAACTCCCAAGATTGAGCACCTACTCTGACAGTCGCTGTGCTAAGCATTTTGCAAATATATTGTTTAATCCTGAGAAAAGCTCTAGGAGGTAGGTACCACATTCTATTATTAGCTCCACTTTACAGTTAAGAAAATGAGGCAGACAGAGGTTAATTGCCCAGGGTCATACAGCTAAGTAAGAATTTGAACTCAAGTTTTTCTGACTTCAGGGCCAGTGCCTTGTCCACTGTGCTACTGAGCAGTGCAGTGTCCTGTCTGATGTCCCCTGGGAAGATCTCTGTAAAGCACATGTCCAAGGCTACTGATAGCTGGGACTGGACTCTCTTGTAAAGTCCATTGTCCAGTGTGTAGAAACCGTCTTTCTTCACCGTGAGCTGGGGGCTATCTTCTACTTGGTACATCTATCTGCATAATGTTGTTGCTGTTGAGTTGTTTTTCAGTAGTCTAACTCTTCATGACCCCATTTGAGGTTTTCTTGGCAAAGATATCAGAGTGGTTTGCCATTTCCTTCTCCAGCTCATTTTATAGGTGAAGAAACTGAGGCAAACAGGGTTAAGTGACTTGCCCAGGGTCACATAGCTAGGAAGTATCTGAGGCCACATTTGAACTCAGGAATATGAGTCTTCCTGAATACTGACCAGGTGCTTTATCCATTGTGTCATTTTGGGAAGGTACAAATATTGCTCCATAGACTTGTTCATCTGTCAATAGTACCTGGACCATTCAAGCTCTATTAAAAGGAGCCAAAAAATATTTTACTGAGTCAGAAAAAATAATGACGAAATTCATTTGGAAGAACAAAAGGTCAAGAATATCAAAGATGCTAATTAAAATATGTGAAGGAAGGAGGTTTAGCAGTACCAGGTCTTAAATTATAAGGCAGTAATGATCAAAACTATCTGGTACGGGCTGTGAAATAACAGAAAGGTAGATCAGTGAAACAGAGTAGACAAATAGGAGGAAATTACCATAGTAACCTTGGGTTTGACAAATGTAAAGACTTAAGTTTTGGGGATAAGAATTCATTATTTGGGGCAGCTAGGTGGCCTAGTGAGTAGAGCACTGGCCCTGGAGTCAGGAGGACCTGAGTTCAAATTCAGCCTCAGACACTTGACACACTTACTAGCTGTGTGACTTTGGGCAAGTCACTTAACCCCAATTGCCCTGCCTTCCCCCCTCCAAAAAAAAATTATTTGATAAAAATTGTTGGGAAAGCTAGAAAGCAGTCTGGCAGAAATTGGACATGGACCAATATCTTATGCTATTTACCACGATACGGTCAAAATGGATATGTTACCTAGATATAAAGGGAGATATTACAAGAAAATCTTAAGAACATGGAATATATTTCTTATCAGATGGTGAACAATTAATTGGATAGGTGAACAATTTATGAATAAACAAGAGATAGAGAGCATCACGAGATATAAAATGGATACTTTCAATTACATTAAATTTAAAAGGTTTTGTACAAATAAAACCAATGTAGCCAAGATCAGAAGGAAAGCAGAAAATTGGGGGAAAAACTTTTATAGACAGCTTATCAGATAAAGATCTCATATCTCAAATATATAAAGAATTATGTCAAATCTATAAGAATGAGTCATTCCTCGATTGATAAATGGTCAAAGGACATGAACAGGCAGTTTTCCAATGAACAAATCAAAACAATTTACAGTCATGAAAAAATGCTCTACATCATTACTGATTACAGAAATGCAAATTAAAACAACCTTGAGATATTTTGCACCTATCAGATTGCCTACAATGATAGAAGGAGAAAGTGACAAATGTTGGAGGGGATATGGAAAAATTGGGACACTAATTTGCTGTTGGAGAAACTGTGAACTAATCTAACCATTTTGGAGAGTGATCTGGAATTATGTCCAAAGAGTTATTAAGTTGCCTATACCCTTTTACCCAACAATACCACTATTAGGTCTGTTTTCCAAGATGATTACAGAAATAAGGAAAAGAACCTATATGTGCTAAAATATTTAGAACAGCTCTTTCTGTGGTGGCAAAGGACTGGAAATTGTAGGGATGCCTGTCAATTGGGGAATGGCTGAATAAGTTGTGCTTTATGATTGTGAATACTACTGTGCTATAAGAAATGATGAGCTGAGGGCAGCTAGGTGGCACAGTGAGTAGAGCACCTGCCCTGGAGTCAGGAGGACCTGAGTTCAAATCCTGCCTCAGACACACACTTACTAGCTGTGTGACCTTGGGCAAGTCACTTAACCCCAATTGCCTTGCCTTCCCTCCAAAAAAAAAAAAAAAGAAATGATGAGCTCGATGATTTTAGAAAAACATTGGTTTACTTGAATGAAATAATGAAGAACAAAATGAGCAGAACCAAGAGAATGTTAAATACAGCAATAGCAATATTGTTTTAAGAACAACTTTGAGTGAATAAGTCACTTTGACTATTATAAATATCCAAATTAACTGAAGGAAAATGCTATCTGCATCCAGAGAATAGAAGTATGTATAGAACGATTTTTAAATATATATGTGTATTTGCACCTAATGGTAGATATGTATGGGGGTGGGGAGAGAAAAAAAAGGAAGAAAAAAACCCAAAAGTTATGTGATAACTTTATTATATATTTAAAAGGAATAGCAAACTGTATATATTTGCAGCTTCATGTGCAATAATTTTTTTCTATTCTACTACGTTACAGAAATGCTTGTTTTATTTCTTAAGTTCAGAATAAAAAAAAAAGACAAACCAAGAGTCATGACTCATAAGGTCATAATTCATTCAATTGCTTGCCCATACTGCTGGTAGAGCTCCAAACTGGTCTATCTATTCTGGAAAGGAGTCTGGAATTTTTCAAAGAAATAAGACTAAAAAACTTGTGCCCTTTGATATAAAGGTTCTACCGTTAAGCCTACACAACTCAAAGAAATCAACGACAAAAAAGAATTGCCCTATATATACAATAAAATCTTTATAGAAACAAAGAGCTGGAAAGAAAGTAGATGTCCATCATATAGGGAACGGTTAAACAAATTGTGGTATATGAATGTAATGGAGTATTGCTTGGCTGCAAAGAATGATAAATATGATGAATACAGAGGAGCATAGGAAGATTTACATGAACACTGGTGCAAAATGAAGTAAGCAAAACAAGGAAAGCAGTATGTATGACTACAGCCATGCAGATGGGGAAAAAAAGCCAACAGAACAAGTAAAGCTTAATAGAAATACAGCAAAAGCACTGGTATGAGAATCCTATGGTTATGGTTGGTTCTTGTCCTTCATTCTTGAAGAGGACCAAAATGATATCACTATGTGGGAGTCAAGGTACAGTGTGTCTGACTATAGCTGATCAGAACAATATGCACTCCGGGAGGGTCATATATATAACCTGGGTTCAAATCCTACCTTTGACATTTACTTACTCTGTGTAAAGGAAGTCACTAAATATCCTTGGGCCTCAACTTCCTTATCTGTAAAAGAGGAATTGGATCAGTCAGCCTAGCAGGTCTCTTTCCGGTTCTAGAGCTATGATCCTGTTAATGTTGTTAAGTTATAATGACTGAGCTCAGCCCCAAAGAAGAGATAGCGGAAAGTATCACCTTCTCTCCTTCGTAGACTTTGGATACTACAGATAAGGTCTGATTTTTTTCTATACATTGGTTAGTTTTGCTGAACTGTTTTTCACTCTTTTTTGTTCTCTGTAATAAGGGATGGATTTCTGAGAGGGAGTGAGAAAGAATACATTGGGAAATATAGGTGATGCAAAACCAAAATATAGCATAATGGTACCTTACAAAAAAGAGCAATAAAGATTTATTTTAAAAAATAAATGAAATATGCTTCCCCAGAACTGAGTAGTTCAGATGTGATCTCACAAAGCAGGATACAGCAGGACCACCACCCTATTATTCCTTGAAATTATATCTTTCTTAATGCAGTCCAAGATCACATTAATTTTTTTGTTTGGTCATGCTTTGCACTATTGGCCCTGAAAACATGAGCCTAGGAGACATGAAGCATGCACTCTTCCAAACCATCCCGCCATCACTCAGCAATTCAGTCTCGCAGAAGAAAAAGCACTGGATTTGGAGTCAGAATCCAAGTTCAGATCCTGGGTCTTCCATCGGCCACCTGTGTAACCATGTCAGGACAAGTCAGTTCACGCCACCTCCCCACCATCCTCCCCTCCTGTCTCTATTTCTTCATCTGTAAAACAGAAGAGTTGGACCAGATGACTCAGAAGGCTCCTTCCAGTTCTGAATCTATGATCTTATGAACCTTTCCCTCTTAGACAGATGCTGTATCCAGACAGATCGCCACATCCAGATTCTAATAGAAATTCTCTCCACACACATCCCCTCCTCATTTCCATCCTCAAGGATTTTAATATCTAGCTCGCAGTTTGTACTCCAATTCCCAAATTAGACTTGGAGACTTCTTTATACATTCTGATGCCCCTTTAAATACCTTAGCCTCCTACTATATCAAAGACATCAGCTTATACAACCTCCATCTTCACTATAATCAGCCAAACTCAAGCTATCACAAAATGCTCTACCTCCAATCATTTGAACTATCAATCATTTGTTAGGTGACTACAGTGTGCCAGGCGCTGGGAATAAAAATCAAGGAACCTGCCTTCCATAGGTGGAAATAAATTCTGCACATAGAATTACATAAAAAACCAAGTCAAGGGGAGGAATTACTACCGGCTAGAGGAGTCAAGAATGGCTGCATGTAGAAGGTGTGGCTTGAGCTGACTTTTGAAGGAAAACAGAGATCCCAAGGGGGAGAGATGGGGGTGGTGGTGATGGTGGTGAAGTACAGATTAGGTCTGAGGGACAACCAGTCACGTGTTAGACAATAAGGCCAGCTTGACTGGAACATGTGCATGGAGGGTAGTAATGTATATAATAAAGCTGGAAATGTTGGTTGGGATCAAATTGTGAAAAGCTTTAAATGTCACATACAGAAAGTAAGTTATATTTGATCCCAGACGTAAAAGAGAGCAACAGGAATTTATTAATTGGGGGTGGTGACTTGGTAACAGTGCTTTAGGAAAATTAGATTTGCCTGCTGACCTAGAAATCTCAAGTAATCAGCATTAAATGCTTATTCCCTTTGCTTGGGAGACTCAACTTTGTTCAGGGCTTATTTGATCTTATTTTCCTGTTATATCTCACTCAGCCCAACTTTCCTGTTACTGAGCATATTTGGATTTCCAGTAGGAGTACCTTTAAAGTGACACAGATCTACTGGGGAAAATTTCAGATGCCCTTTGGAAAAGGGACCCAGAGGAAATCTGCCTGGATTTCAAGGGAGACTGACTACGTATGGTATAGTATTCCTTGGAGAAATTTTGGTGGGCCTGTCGATCTCTGGTTCTAAATGCTTTGAGAAGGGCTCTGTAAAGTCTAGGATTGTTTCAATGAGTTGGGAAATTGATTTTCTCATCTTTTTACTTTTTCTTTACTCACTGTGGGTTGGGGAAAGCCATCTTAAGCACCATGACATGCCCTAATTGAGTAAAAAGCATTGTTAATTATTGTCTGTTTACTGAATCTGTGTAACTTTGTATTTGGAGAAAATTGTGATTCCCCCCCCAACAAGTGGGACTGTATTAGATAGCGCCATAGTAATTGTTTTGAGACATTTTCCAGAATGAAACTGGGGAAGCAAATAAAAGGCCAATGACCTAGTCAAATCTGCATTTTAATAAGTCCAATTTGTCAGCTGAGTGGAGGATGGACTGGGGTTTGGAAACACTTGAGGTAAAAGTCAGAAGGCTATTGGAAAGGTCCAAGCATAAGGTGATAAGGATCTCCAGAACCTAGAGAGAACCATGTTAAGAAAATCTAGGGAGAAGAAAGGATCAAACAGAAGAGTGTCAAAGGCATTAGATCTGGTGATTAAGAGATCATTAGTAACTCTGAAGAGAGTAGTTTCAATTAAATGATGAGGTCTGAAGCTAGACTGCAAAGAGTTTAGAAGAGAGAGGAAAGCAAGTGGAGGCACCCAGTGTAAACAGCCTCCACTGGCTGGGTTCTCTTCCCTTTTTAGAAAATGGAAACATTAGCCCTTCTCCTTTTGTAGGATCTCTCCCATTTTCAATTTCTTTAAATTATGAAAGACAGTATCTCTGCAATCGCAGCTGTCAGTTTTTAGGTCCAGGGAACAGACTTCACTTGGACCAAGTGACTTGAATCCATCAAATCCAACAAGGTTATCTCTTTACTACCATCAATAATTTATCTACTCTCTCATTATTTTATCAATTAGCCATGTTTGTTCTATCCTTTCCAGTACAAAGGGCACTATCTATGGCAAAGAAAAGAGAAGCCAAAAGAAAAAAAAAAGGACTAGCTTTGTATCTTTTCTGTGGTTTGTGATCATCTTCCCATTCATCCTGAGCAGCAGTCCTGGACCTTTGGGGATCCTCTACTTTTCCAAATGATGACTTAAAAACCCTTCCTTTTGGTGAACTTAGCTTTCCTGACCGACATCTGCTCATATTAAGCTTTGTTGTTCATTACCCTTTTCATATAGTATGTGTACTGGTGGTCTGTCCAGCCTCTTGTCTGCTGCTCCATCTCAGAGACATAAACCACGCTAAGCCCTGTGTAATCTCTTCAGACTGGCTTTAAATTCTCAACTCTGGAAAGAGGTTGAGGCCACATTTTAGTCTCACCTGGCATTACCTATTGCAATCATTCTCTTTCTGAAAAGCAGTAGTGAATGACACATACTGAGGCCTTTCTCCCCCTCACTTTCATATTAAATTTTTAGTTAAATAAACCTGAAACTGAACTGAGGAAGAGGCTGTCCATGCTTTCACTCAAATCACTAATAAAAATGATAAAACCCACAGGGCCAAGCAGGGATTCCTGAAGCACTCTATCAAAATCCTCTCCCAAGGCAATACTGAACCTTTCGACTACTCTTTCAATCTGGCCATTTGGGCAGTTCCACATACATGTAATTCTACACTTATTTAGCTCTTATTTTGACATCTGAGACAAATCATAGGAGGAAACAGTTGTCATTTGCTCTTTCTACTCTGGCAATACAGGATCACAGATTTAGATCTGGAAATATTTTAGAAATGTTGACTTGCCCAAGGTAACACAGGTAATAATTGGCAGGGCCAGCATTTGAACACAAGTATTCTGAATCAAAGACCATCACTTAAAAGACTGAAAACTTCATTTGAAAGTCTGTATCACTTCTTCTCAGAAGCAGCTTTAAGATTAGCAAAGCACTTTGCTCACACTATTTTGTTTGATTCTCCTAAGAGGTAGGTGCTACTATTATCACAACTTTGCCAATGAGAAAACAGAGACTACAAGAGGTTGTGACTTGCCTAGGGTCGCTCGGCCACTAAACATGTGGGGCACGATGTGAACTCGGGTCTCCTGTCTCCTAGTCACTCTAGCTATTGTTTCACTTAGTTGCCACTAATAACTTCAACAGGGATATTTGTTAAAATATATAATGGCACGATAAAGTCCTAATAACAATAACAATGATAACAGCTAATATTTGCAGAGTGCTTACTATGTGCCAGGCACTGTGCTAATGATCTCATTGGATTGTCACAACCAACCTGGGAAGGAGGTGCCATTTTACAGTAGGGGAAGCTGAGGCAAATAGAGGGTAAATGACTTGCCATGGGTCAACCAGCTGGTAAGAGCCTCAGGACATCTTTGATTCAGGCCTTCCTGATTTCAGACTCTGCACTCTGCCATCTACCTACCCCAGGTAGGAAATGATAAAATATCTCATACATACACATAATATACAGATAGAAAAACAGGTAGATATAAATTTTTACTTAGGTTGAGAGTTGTCCTTGCTTCTCCACCCCTTGTATCTCAGCTGAATGGAATAAGCCCAGGACTCTCTAGCCCCTACCCTCAAGGGAAAAAAAAAAATCTCTGTGCTTGCTTGGATGTTGTAGTTAAGGAGATGTTTTCATTGTTTCTTTGATAAAATAAGCCTAATTCAATATTCAATGAATTTATCACTCTCTATTCAACAAAAATTTGGGAAAAATGAAAAGTAATCAGGTAGAAATTATGTATAGACCAATTTATCATACTAAGATGGATACTCCAAATGGATAAAAAACATAGGCATAAAAGGTGACATTTAAAGCAATTTGGAAGAGTGAGAATGAAATTACCTTTCAGATATATGAAAAAAAGAAAAATTCAGGACCAAATAAGTGGTAGAGAAGATCACAGAAGATAAAATAGACAATTTTGTTTATATAAAATTAAAATGTTGGCACAGACAAACTAATGCAACTAAAATCATCAAGGAAATAACCTGGAAAAAAATCTGTTAAAACCTTTTCTGATAAAAGTCTTATATCCAAAATATACAAGGAACTAATTCAAATTTATTGAATAAGAGCCATTTCCCAAAAGACAAATGGTGAAAGGATATGAACAGGTAGTTTTCAAAGGAAGAAATCCAAGTTATCAATATGATGAGGGCACAATCTCCAGGAACCCCCTTGGAGTACAGTCTCTGGGAGCCCCCTTGAACTCTCCTTGAGTCTTCCAACTGGATCTGGCCTTCCCCTGAGGCCATGGGCCTAGCATTATCCTTGGGCCCAAGTCTCAGCCTAGCCTAGCCTTCTATTGTCCAGCTGTTTCCCACCCTTAATCCTAATCAAAATATCTATACCCTAGCTCTGTTACCCTAGGCCTCAATTGTCTGTCACCTCCGCGTAGCCTTCAGCTATTTCCCACCCTGGAGTCTGACCTCATCTCAGTCCCATCAAGCTCCTCCTTAGACTCCTCCTCAAGTCCCTCCCTAAACCCCTCCTCTAGTCACCCCAGACCACCCCTCAATCCCTCCCACAATCTTTGTGTATAAAATCTCCATCTTGCCTCCATGAAGGCGCTCAGATTCAATCTCGTACAGTAGATTGAGTCACAAAGGGTGGGATTTCTTCAGACAACCCATTATGGCAAACCTTAATAAACTTTGTCTTTTCCCTTGGCTGAGAAGGCTTAAGTAGAATTCTTTTGGCAAGACCCGGTGTGTCGGTACTTTGGGGTGTCTAGCACCCCTCAACCCCAAATCTCTTCAAATAATTACATGAAAAAATGTTCCAAATTACTAATATTCAGAAAAAAAATGCAAAACAAAGCATCTCTGAGATTCTTCCTCATATCCATCAGACTGGCAGATATAACAAAAGAAGACAATAACAAATGTTGGGAGGGACTAAAGGAAAACGGGGCACACTAACACATTACAGGTGGAGCTGTGAATTAGTATAGCATTTCTGGAAAGCAATGGATAACTACATACGTCCCCAAAACTGCTCCACTCTCAGGTTACTGCTTCCCATGTAGATGAGAGTACTATCTATGTACTCGTGGATAAAATACATGCAAATTGGAAGTTCCCAAAGCCCAAACCGATAACTATCCCATCTTGTTTGGGGATCAAAAGCCGGGCAATTACATGCCAAAAAGGAATATGTTACTTTTGTATTGGCATCTCCTGCACTGAGCACACTCTTCAGCACATAATAAAAACTTAATAACTGCTTTTTTACTTATTCAATCCCTTATTCACATTATTTCCTACATTAAGCAGCAATTGCCCTCTAAGTGAGCAATTTTGTGATAAGCTACCATACCCAAGGAAGAAAAAAAGAAAGAGGTTTCAAATACAGATCTTACATAAGATAATAGAGTGGTTCATAGATCAAAACTGGAAAGGACTTCAGTGGCTATCTGGTCCAGCAGTGATTGATTCAAAAGGTAGCTGGGAGTGCTATAGACAGCTCATCCTACTAATCCCTGTTCAGAATGTTGAAAATTCATTTTCTATAGAAAGTGGCTATTAATTTAAAAAGAAAACTATTTCACTTGTGCTAAGATAAACATTATCACAATGGCAGAAAGAGTGAAAAATTTCCCAGTAGTTTAAGAATACAATGCAAAATTGTGGAATTGCAAAAAATGTGTAATTGGGAAAACAAAGTATTCTAAGGAGATTTCTCTCCTTTCTAACTAGCTTTTCCACTGGGGAGATGAATGGTATTGAGGCTTGCATCACAAGGAAGAACAAAGGAGTCTTTGCACAGGAGAGTTTCTAACTTTCTCAAGGAGTTTACACATTGCAATATGTAAATTGAAATTAAACTGCAATTAAGTTTTTAAAATTCCCCATTTCACACCCACAAACAAACCCTGCTTCTCTTAGAGCTGACATACACTACATACAGTCATTTTATACTTGCATTTTTCCCAAGGGGACTTAACAGAACAAATGAAGTAAAAAAATGCAACTGATCAGAAAACATTTTTTCCATGAAAGTATTAATACTAAAAATATTAAATTAAGGCAGCATTGTAATAAAAGGGCTTAACAAGGATCCATAAGATATTACCTCTAGTTCTTATTCATTAAGGAAGGTTCAACCTCTCTAGGTCTTAATTTTTTTCTTCTATAAGGTTTTATTAGTCAAGGGTTTTTAACCTGGAGTCTATGAACTTATTTTTTAAAACATATTTTGATAATTGTATTTCAATGTAATTAGTTTCCTTTGTAATCTTATGTATTTTATCTTATGCATTTAACTACATTATTCTGAGAAGGGGTCCACAGGGTCCACTATGATCTATAATATGGTGCCTTCTCACTTTAAGATTTTAGGATGTGATTTTTAAAAATCCACAGATCGTCTTTGGGGTTATAAATCCAAACATATACTTACAGAATGCTAGGTGGTGCAGTGGATGGGCCTGGAGTCAGGAAGTTCAGTCATTTCAGTAGTGTCCAACTCTTCCTGACCCCATTTGGGTTTTCTTGGCAAAGACACTGGAATAGTTTGCCATTTCCTTCCCCAGCTCATTTTACAGATGAAGAAATGGAGACAAAAAAGGTTAAGTGACTTGCCTAGGGTGACACACCTATTAAGTGTCTGAGGCCATAGATCTTCCTAATTTCTAGGCAGCTGGGTGGCAAAGTGGATAGAAGGTGGGGTCTGAAGTCAAGAAGACTCATCTTCTTGAGTTAAAATCCAGCCTCTGACACTTTCTAGCTGTGTGACACTGGGCAAGTCACTTAAATCCTGTTTGCCTCAGTTTCCTCATCTGTAAAATAAGCTGGAGAAGAAAACTCCAAAAGGGCCACAAAGTGTCAGACACAATCGCAAAATGACCGAACAAAAACAACACATACTAATACTAACAGCACAGGAAGTAGCAAGGCAGCTCTTCTCTGGGGAAGAGACAGAAGGCAGACAGGTCAAACCATCATTATTACTTTGGGACCATCTTCCTCAAACCCAAATAGGAACAACCTGACCCTGAACTTAAGAAGTTTGGTGGTGGCAGTGCCCTCCACACTATCTGCCTCCAACTAGCACCTGCAGCCATTAGTGAGGGGATAGATTACTGTGGAGATGGGGTTTATCTTCCTCACCATCAGTAGCAATAACTATTAAATAAATGCCATCATCTGGAGGCAGGTAAACACAAGATTCCAGGAATAGCAGCACTTCTCAGACACCTGCTTCTAGCCCAACTCTCATAGCCATCATCCGTGGAAGTGACTCTTGGGGAGAAGGGGTCCACTATCCCCTCCAAATTCTAACCAACCTGCTTAGCTAAAGATACAAAGCACTTGGAGGGAGAAATAAGAGGCAAGCAGGTCAACTACTACTACCTACCACCTTGACCACCACCTCCCCTCAGACCCTGATGGTGATAGGCCAAGGCCCTGAACCCAACTGCCTTAAAAATAGCACCTCTGCCAGCCCAGGACCCATAGTCATTAACCAGGGAAGACCTCCTGTGAAGAAAGCAGCCTGACAACTGCCTCTGCCGGTAGTAGCCATAGCTACTAAAGAACCAGGGTAAAAAAAAGCTCTTGCCATCACAGTCCTTGGCATTGACTGTCACATGGTTCCACATCAGAAACTGATAGGATTTTTAACAATGGAAATGACATTAAAGAAAGATATTATCATCCATTTTGCCACTGCACTCTATGGACCATGGGACCTTTCCATCTGATTTGTAGCTGAAACTTTCCATGTGTGTCCTGTCATGCTGTCTCCTCCACTAGAACACAAGCTCCTGGAGAACAGAGACTATCTGATTTTTCTATTTGTATCTTTAGTGCTTAGCCCAATGCTTTGAACATAAAAGTACTTACCAATGCTTTTTTCATTCTGTCAGTCGTACTAAAGAAATCTACATATAGAAGGCTCTGTTTGGCATTTAATGCTCTTTACAAGCTGGATCCCTTCCTACCTTTCCAGTTTTCTCATATTTTACTTCCTTCCTTTGTACTCTACAAATTAAGGACCCTGGCCTTGGTGTTCCTCACACCGGACACTCCATCTCCTGACTTCATGCCTTTTCACTGGCTATCTCCCATGCTGGGATGTTTTCACTCCTTGACTCGGCCTCCTGGCTCGAATTCTATTTTCCAGCTCATGCACATAGTTATCTGCAAGTTGTTTCCAGCATTAGAATGTGAGCTTCCTGAGCACAAGGACTAATACACATATGTATATGTGCACATGTATGTGCATAGTCAAGTATATATGAAGTATATACTAGTATATACATACACACATATGTATATATTTAAAATGGGCTCTTCTTCAAGGGACTCTGAGCAGTGAATTTCTTAAGAATACATGATCTATATATTAAGTATGAAAGTAAGTTTGCTACAAATTTTTATTAACATATTACCTTGTAAAACTTGAATTATTAGAATATCAAATCCATGTGGTATATATTTAATAAATGTTTGCTGAGTTGAATTAAATCATTCTCCATGGATCAAGTAAACACAATCAACCAAAGAAAAGCTTTATTTTTTCAGATTTAAACACTTCCTTACATTGGTTTTTAAAGCTGTTTTTAAAACCATTAACTCAAAGCAATTTTTTCATTTTGAAAGACCACAGTCTTATGTGATGATGATAATGAAAAATTGGAATATTTTGCTTTCTGGAAAAATCATAGAGAATAAATAGCATTGGATTCAAAATTCAACACAGTCAAAATTGGCCCAGCACGATTAATTCCAAAATCTTAAATCCCCACAACATCCTGTTTTATTGTGAATACTGCTTTCTGCACAGTACAGTCTAAGAAAGCCGACTGAGATTTGCTCAGTATATTTAAACTAGCCCCTCTTTGAATGGAGTGTGGCTATGTGCAGTGAATCACTGCAGAAGCCGAGTTTGATGACAGGTACCTTTTTTCCTTTTTGCAGCACAAATACAATAGCAAGGCTGGATGGGAAAATGCCTGGCTGCTTTGTCTCTTGTCTGGACAGCATCTCACTTTCCCACAACAGGTAGGCACAAGCACAGAACGCTGCTGAATACTCAAGACTTTGCCAAGAGGCTGAAACCCACTGGTTTCTGCTGCTGTCTCAGGCGGCCCATTTTCTACTATCGTTGGCTTTTTGCCAAGGTCTAATTAAGCCACTGAGAATGTCAGATTGTTAACCCTCTCTCTACCTGCAATCATTTATAAAACACTATGATGTTCTTTTCCTGATTAGAGATATGCACCAGTCAGTACCAATATATAAAGGAACTTTGAATAGGATGAGTGATGAGAGTGGGTGAGTACACACATTACAATACTTACTTAGTATAGAGAGAAAAGCTGAGTCATTTCAAGAAATAACTCCCCAAACTACATGTGCGGGTTGGGTTTATTAGTTGAACTATGAAGGGCTATTTTTGGAGAGGAAGGACACAAATAACTCTATATTTAATCAAGTTTAATCTTAGGGAAATAATTTTCCATTAATAAAAAGAGAAAAAGCCTTTTGGTCACAATGTCTGTTGTGAATCCTTTTTACCCTAGGAACAAAACATTACTAAGCTTTTGAAATTCCCAGAGCCATTTCTGTTCATTAAAAAGAGAAAGCACCCTTTTAAGATTTGAATGCTTTATCTTTTACAAAATGAAAAGATCAAACATAAAACCTTATTTGTAGGCATAGCAATAGTGTCTCTGGGTCTCGTGCTATGATCAACAGCAATGAGGATGAATGAGGGGAAGCAGTGACAATAGTCAGAATGGGTGAAAGGAAGCTCTCTGCTGAGGCTAGCTTGTACTGATTGCAATCTTTAGACCCATGGCCCATAACTCTGTTTAACTACTACATCCTGAATAAAAAGTTAATTCTGCTCTAATGAGGTAAGCAAGAGGAGTTGCACTAAAGGAAGAACACAGAGTACCTAATTGAGCCCATTCAACCTGGATATCAGAAAGGATCTCCATTTTAAGATGTTAAGAATATCTAACTTAGGTGCATGAAAAATGCAGGAAATCAATTAGATTCATTATTTTCTCTTTATGAAAAGAGACTCTCTCATTCACCCTAACATGCAATTATATAATAATTCTTATTTCACATTAATTGGAAACAGACACCTGATAGAGACGTTCTGTTTTACTCCCACCCCTTGTTAATAGTGATATGATTTAAAGTAGGTAAAAACAAGCCATCAGCAGTACCAACTCAGTATGACACAATACTTTTATAATCTCATTTCATTTCCATGTCTTACTATTCCATCCTCAATGGATTCAAATTACATGGCATTAAAAAGTGATTCTATTTTATAGGCAGGCAACTTAATTTTTTAAATGCCTTCCCAAATAACTACCAGGGGTACAGAGAATGGAAGCATTTCTCTCTGATAGAGGTGGTACATTTCACACCTACATAACACCCTAACTATCCCAGAACAAAAGAGTATCTTAATTAGTTGCTGGCAAAGAGCCCCATCCTTCCCAAATCAGGGTTCTTATAAGACAGCATATGGCCCATTATTTCCTACAAATCTGGAAAGTCTTTAGAATTGTTAATAACTGTCCAAACAATTTAGTATAATAAAGAAATAACAGTGGAAAGTAAAATCAATTTTTATTTGCAAAAATGAAAATTTTAAAGCTTACACATTTAAGGGGTAAGAAGGTAAATCCCATGTATTCTGCAATCCTTAACATTCTTCTTGTAATAATTAAAATAGTGTAAGAGTCTAAAAAAGTTAATATTAACAATTTAATTCATAGAAATAGTGATTTAAAATATCCTTAGTATTTGCCAAGTAATTGTGATATTATGTAATCAGTGAGATGTGTTAGAAAGTCACAAGAATGATAGTTTTTAAGCAAGTCTCACTTCTCTTCTCCATATACTATTCCAAATAGAAAACATTAACTCTAAATAAAGGGAGATCTAACAAGGATTTTAAAGTGGTTTTAAAAAGCTATTTTTTTTATTAGTTCACTCACATTTCCAAAGACCTGACATGTTATAAGTACATATTTTGTATTTATTTTCAGTTGCATATGCATTCACTCTTGTCAAGTATTCACTAGATTTGAAGGTACAGGATGAGATAGGCATATTACAATTCTACAGAATGGCCTAGAATAACAGATTTCAAACTTGTTCATTTTTTTGATAATACTACTACAAATCATTATCATCTACAAAAGTTCCATAGAAACTCACTCTTGTCACAGGCCATACTCAAGAGGCAAGCAGAACTAGGATCTAAGCTGAAAATGTTAGGATGTTCCTTGAAAGAGGAAATGTTATGGATGGATGCTTCAGGCAGTGACCTCTTAGGTACACTCCAATTCTAAAAGTGAAAGAGAATGAAGCAGCCATGCTAATTTGGAAGCAGAAGCTACCTACAAGCCACTGTGCACTCGGATAGCTCTCTAGGAGGAGTAGGGTGTCTCTACTACCTCCTCACAACTCCTTTAAGAACTCGTGGAAATTAGTGACATCTAGTTTGAGATATGCCATTTAAGAGGGAAAAAAAATTTAACTGTAATATAAACAAGCACAGTACAAAAGGTACTGGATTTGGAGTCAGGGAACCAGAGTTTAACCCTGGTACTGTCACCTACTACCTGTGGACATTGGTAACAGAACCTAAACTCTCTGGGCCTCTATTTCTTTATTTGAAAAAATGAAGGGGTTGAACTATATGGTGTTCAGGGTCCCAAATCTATGATTCTGATTATTTACTTCAGAAACCTCACTAACATTCTTAAATATATTATGTTAAAGAGGCCAAGAACTCCTAAAACTTTTTCTTCTCCTTGGTTCCCCATTTCTGCCACTGAGATATTTCATATTGCCAACAAAAACCACTTTGGTGACTAACTTCTAAGTAGAGAAAAGGGGGCAGGTTAATATAAATTTCCATTCAATTAACTACTTACGAAAGACACTAAAAGATCCTTAAGAAGTCAAAAGGTGCCATCAGTTTTGATAACTGGATTTTCACAGTATTTTTCAGGGAAAATTTTCTTCTAAACATTTTTTCCCTCACTAATTTATAGATGCATGATAAACAAACAGAGGCAAAAGGAGGAGGGACATAGAAAATATGCTAAAAACTAGCTTACCTATAACTACTTCTTAGAATTCTACAGTGAACTAGAAAGGACCACCCTTGATAATGTCATTTATAGACAGAAACATCTTTTTGTCCCAACATACATTCCACTCAATCAGGAGAATATGTATTTCTTGCTAATAATGTCTTATGCTCCAAGATGCTGCCAACAAAACATAACCAATATAACCAATAAGGACACAGGCAAGTAAAATTAAACTCAAAGATGCAGATTTTGAAAATGATTTTATAATTTAGAACACTTTAATGCTGAGGTAGAGAATATAAAATGTTCTTATACAATTAAATAAGTGAATATGAAAAAATAATATCTAAATGAAAATGCACCAATGAACTCTGCAACGTAAGAGAGAAGTATGCAAACAGCTGTGGCCAAAACTAATTTTTTTGCTTATATGGATAAAGTATGATCTTGTCGACCTGCCAATCTTCCTAATTCATTTTCATTTTCAGTTAATAATCATTAAAGTCCAGCATACAAGAACCTAGACCCAAAAGGGAAAAACACATACTTTTTTTCCACGGGGCGGTAACCACATGTCAATAGGTGCAGCTGTGACTACATAATTACCTGTTTGCATTAACGTAGACCACAGTTTAGATTTAATAGGTCAAATGACAATACAGCAAAATGCATTTAGCCTATGATTACCCCTTTTCAAACATTCTCTCACTCGCAACTTCGACCCTGGGAACATTGCAGGCACAGACTTAGGTCAATAAGAAACATTGGCCAGCACAATAGGCCTTGCCTCAAACAGCGCTGTTGACAGACACCAGCACAAAGGAAGTGAATAGAGTCCCCCTCAGTTCTCACACAGAGCGAAGAATGACTCAGTGTACTGCTGCTTTGGGGCTCTGTTTGTACAGTGTATACAGCTTTTGTCCTCAGCCACTGTTCTCAGCTCAATGGGGCTAAAGAGCCTAGGAAGTGAAGGCGGAAGAATGGCTCCACACTCTCTCCTGCAGCCAGAAGCAAATCTATGTGCACAGGGCAGGTCAAATGAGAACTAAAAAGTCACTAGAAAAACCTCTGTCTCATCTTCTAGCTTTAAAGTAGACACAGTACAGTTATTTCTTCGTTAAAATTCAAACAAGACAAAACTGCAGCAGGGTCATTCAGTACAGTGACAGCTTGATATTAAATGAACAGGACCTCCCTCTGCTCAGGGTTTTAAAACTAGCTCTTTTCCTCTCCTTCCGCTGCCCCCATTTCCTTGCAACCACTGACTGATTGAGGTGTCTGCCCTTCCGTATCTAGCATGCTGGAAGCATCAGCAACTTTACAGGACATGTCCTAAAGTGAGAGAGTATGGAGGGGCACACGAATAGGGCAGGCAGAGGCCCCTCATCTAAGAGAGCAGAGCTCAAGAACAGAAGAGGACAAAAAGAGGGGATGTTTCCTAAGTGGAAAAGCTTGGAAGGTTTTTTGGGCGGAAAGAGGAAGGGAATAAGCATTTATATAGCACCTACTATGTACCAGACATTGTGTTAAACACTTTTTAATTATTAACTCATTTGATCCTCATCTGGAAGGTAGGTGCTGATATCATTCCCATTTGACATTTGAGGGAACTGAGATTGACCTGCCCAGGGTCACACAACAAGAAAACGCCTGAGGCTACATTTGAACTCAAGTCTTCCGGATTCAAGTCTAGCACTTTATCCATTTGGCAAGGGGCAGCTTCCAATTTCCTCACTTAAAAAAAAACAAACTTCTTTATTCTGTGTTTATACTATGGTAGTTTCCATCACCCAAGTACAGGTACAGACTCTGCCATGCAGACACTAAACCACAAAGAGAAATGATTGCCACAGAGGTACTAGGGGAACAATCTGAGTTCAAATCCTGCCCAACACACTTAACCATTTGTGTGACCATGTACAAATCACTTAACCTCTCTGAGCCTCGGTTATCTCATCTGGAAAATGGAGTCAACAGTATTACAGTATAAACTTTAACTTGGTTGTTGGAGGCCTCAGGTGAGATAATGTCTTCAAAGTATTTTCAAACTTTAAAGTGATATGTGTGTATACATATACACACGTACTGTTGCTGTTATCACTATTATCCCTAAGGAGAGTATAACACAGTAAGCCTATAAGACAGCAAGTCCCAACATTCAAACTCCATTGCTTTCTGTAAATAGAGTGCTAATTGAAACTCTCCTCCCCTAACATGTATAGACATTTTTTTGACAATGCTATCTGGATTATTATTGAGAGTTCACAACTGTACTGATCCCCATTGTTAACTAAGTGTCCAAAGAGGTCAATGGCAATAACGAGAGAGAATCGAGATGGCAACTCTCCCTAATATGAAGATAAAATACCATCCCTCACTCCCTCCAATTTAAAAAAAATCCCCTGTTACATGAAAATGAAGCAGCATTGTCTAGAGAGCCGTCCTTGGAGTAATGTTAGACCTAGGTTCAAAGCCTGTCTCCAACATATACTTGCTATATG
Source organism: Phalanger gymnotis (assembly GCA_028646595.1). NCBI lineage: Eukaryota > Metazoa > Chordata > Mammalia > Diprotodontia > Phalangeridae > Phalanger > Phalanger gymnotis. The sequence goes on along the minus strand of CM053622.1, from coordinate 250,724,484 downwards.
ACCATGGAGAAGTCACTTAACCCATCCTCCCCTCCTCCTCCAGCACTCCCAGGATGGGATGCTGATCTGGTTTCATGAAAGATGTCCACACAGCTTTCTACATCGATGCAATCACAGCTCCAGGTAACAACAAAATCAAGCCAAGGATTATCTCAGACTCCACCAGAATACTCTCTTCGCTTAAGCGTTAGGCTGTCTAACCTCTTCATTTTGGGGGTGAAGAAATTGAAAGCATGAAAGAGTAAGTGGTTTCCCAACATAACACAAGTAATAAGTATCAAAAGTGGGACCTGAACCCAGGTTTCCAGATTCCAAAATAGTTAAGTATAATCACTGTGTGTTTGTTATAGCTATACAATGAATGAAACCCTTTCACAGGATTTTCATTTAAAAGTTTGTACTACATAGATCTAATATAGATGACATTTACCTCAAAATAGAGCAAAAGCCATTATTCACAGAGATTATACTTTCTGATGTAGATATCTATTACAACAATAAATAGTACCATGCTTAAACCTAGGAGAGGAAAACTCAATCTATTAGTTCAAATTCTGTCAGAGTAAAAACTGTATTACCTATAATACTCTCATAAATCGGTTTAGGATATAAATTAAAACTTTTATTACTCTTAAAAATATGTGGCAATTACTAGCAGTTCTGCTTAAACCTAACTTTAATCTTCATTTCTGTATCAACTGTAAATTTACTTTATCCCAGAGCAGTCCCTAATTTTGAATGATACAAGGCTTCGGCAAAAGTGAATGGCTCCTACTTCACCACATGCCATAAAATCATAGTCTGAATGAAATCTGATAAGGCAAACAGGTAATAAATGAAAAAGCCTATGTCCTGAAGGTGAATTATTTAATCTATGAGTGCAAATTAAAATATAAAAAGAATTATATTATTAATATAACTATCATGATTCTTGCCCAATTTCATTGTGTAATAGCTATGGACATCAACGCCTAAACTGAAATACAATTAACAATTTTACTTGCCCAGAAATTTTTTTTCTTTCAGGCCTGATTCAGTTTCTTTTTTTTGGGACCTAGGCTTATAAGCCTAAGAAAATAGTCACAGGCAATCTTTACAATATCAGGAAGCAATTAAAAAAAACAACAAAACTAAGGTTATATAAATTAACAAAGGTTCATGGCCTAAAAACATGCAAAAACCCAAGAAAATGTGATAAATGCCATATTTCACTTCTTTCGTGTTTTAGACATTTGCATGGAAATGGCATTTTGTTATGAATCATGCATCTCTCAGGTTCTATTTGTGCTTCTAAAAACCATGTCCCAACCCATGCTACAGAAGCGGGCTCAGATTTCTTTTTTCTTTTTTTTTTTTTTAATTTATTTTTAATATGTTTGGTTTTCAGCATTGATTTTCACAAGCGTTTGAATTACAAATTTTCTCCCCATTTCCTCCCCCCGCCCCACTCCAAGATGGCATACACTCTGGTTGCCCTGTTCCCCAGTCTGCCCTCCCCTCTATTACCCCATTCCGCTCCCATCCCCCTTACCCTTCCTTTCTTGTAGGGCAAGATAAATCTCTATGCCCCATTGCCTGTGCATCTTATTTTCTAGCTGCATGAAAAAAAAAAAAACTTTTTTACTTTAGAACATCTATTTTTTTAAAACCTTGAGTTCCAA
>CM053622.1:250708673-250722323 GCA_028646595.1 Phalanger gymnotis | reverse complement strand
ACAACATGAGTATTGTGGAAGGGTTTTACATAATGATATGCATGTGGCCTATGTTGAATTGCTTGACTTCTTAGGGAGGGTGGGTTGGGAGGGAAGAGGGTTGAAAATTTGGAACTCAAATTTTAAAAACAGATGTTCAAAAAAAAAAGTTTCTGTATACAACTAGGAAATAAGATATACAGGCAATGTGGGCACCACATTAAACCCAGAGCAGCCCCTAAAGGTTTTTGGTCTCATCCTTCAAGGATGCTCAAGGAATGAATGCGAGTGTTCCATCAGCTCTTTGTCTTATCTCTGTTATCACGCTAATGATCCTGGTTCAACGGTAAAGTATCGACTTTAATTTTAAGTCCTCCTTTAATGTTTCGTCATGGCATAGAGGTCATCTAGGCCTCTTGACAGCTACTGTCACGAGCAATAGCTATGGCAAGCTCTATTAAGAGGGAAAGGCTTTTAGCAAGAGCTCAGTACGTCTGCTATTCAAGAATCAACCTATGTGAATTTTGAGAAATTCATCACCAGCGAATGAAGATCATCTAGTAGGAGGTTGAGGGGTTTGTCGTCTGTGTTGGTGAAGTAATACCCCTATTAAAGGAACTATGGATTCTGGGGATGTCACAGTAAGTATATATTATGTATATACATGTACACACACACATACATACATACATCAGGATTCATAGGTTCACAGAACTAGTGGAGACCACGGAGGTTACCTGCTGACGTCACAGAACTGCAGGAAGAGACCTTTTATTTTGGAGGGGGGAAGCCGGGGCAATGGGGGGTAAGTGACTTGCCCAAGGTCACACAGCTAGTAAGCGTGTCAAATGTCTGAGGCAGGAGGCTCCTCCTGGCTCCAGGGCCGGTGCTGTACTCACTTCGCCACCTAGCTGCTCCCAGGAACAGACCTTTAAAGATTATTTACTTTTTTCCTTAAAGTGACAAGCCATCCTCTGAATACATTAGAACATGAAGTGACCCTCAGATGGAATGAGAGAACAGGAAATGATAAACTATTTTAGGTTTATAAAAAGATTGTCTCAATTTCTTTTCTCTTCATTTGACCTTTGACTGAACTACTGCCAAGTTAAGTCTTATAGAGAGGTCTCAGTGAGAACTGTCTACAAAAGTATGGGGAAAAAAGGCATAATTTGGGAATTCTAGGCAAATGAAGAAAGCATTTACTGGGTAGTATGGTAACTAAAAAATTAATTTAACACCTAAAATAATTTAGTTCTCAGAATATAACCAAATAGAACTTTTTTCCATATAAATTACTTAGGCAATGCTTCTGTCTCTTCCCCAACCCTCAATCTTAACCAAATAAGTTCCCTAATCTGTTTTTCCCCTTCTGATTAGACATATGACAACATTTTTAAAGTTTGCATCATCATCTATGGATATCTTCCTTGATTAGTTTCTTTGGAAATATTCAAACATCATAGCATATATATTATGGCAAATACACAGATAAGTATTGTAACACATTCAACAGAGGAAAAGAGAATAAACATTTATGTAGTGCCTACTATGCACCAAATACTAAATGCTTTTTACAGATAATTACCTCATTTAATCCTCATAATGCTATCTATGATAATTCCCATTTTATGGTTGAGGAAACTGAAACAGAATGACTTGCCCAGGGTTGGTAACAGTTAATAAATGTCTGTGGCTGAACTGAACTTGGATCTTTTAACTCCAGGCTCCAAACTCTATCCAATGCACTACCATCAACCTCTTCCCTCTAACTGAAATTTCTTATCCCACCATTTCTGCTTATCCTATTCCCTTACTCCCACTCCTTGAGAATATGAATTGTTTCACTCTTTGTATTTCTGTCCGCAGTACTTAAGACAGTACCTGGAATGTAGTAGGTGCTGAATCAATGCTTACTGATTAATTGATTCAACCTCATATCACTCTTTCAATGTTTTCCTATTCTCCTAGTCCATCTGCCCTTTTTTGCTTCTTTTCCTCTCTATTCAGGTGAACATTATGATCAGTTGTTTCAATGATAAATATATGAACCCTGACAATCTTTAATCCTGGGTAATGCCCACAATCTGCTTTCTATGTTTTGGGCTGTCAACTAAGCATTGCTAGAGAAAGTCACGAAATCAGTCTTGGGACTCAGTTTGTCAGCCAATAAGCATTTATTAAGCTCCTATTAAGTGTCAAGAAAAAGGCAGTCCCTGATCTGAAGAAGCTTTGTCTAATGGGAGGAGAAAACAAGAAAATAATTATGAAATGAACAAGATACACAAAGAATACACTGGAGATAATCAACAAAGGGAAGTCTCTACCATAAAAAGGGGATTGAGAAAGGCTTCCTGTAGAAAGTAGGATTTTAGCTAGGAAACCTGGAGGCAGAGATGAAGAGAGAGAGCATTACAAGAATGGGGAACAACCAGTGAAAAGGCCTGAGGTCAGAGATAGAGTATCTTGTGCATGAAACAGCCAGGAAGTCAGCATCACTGGATCTCGGGATGGAAAGAGGTAATTAAGGTAGAAGAAGACTGGAAAGGTTGTGGCAGGGGAAGGAGGGAAGGTTGTTTATGAAGGGCTTTGAAGGCAAAACATGAGAATTTATATTCTGTCTTGGAGGTGAGAGGTAGCCAGTGGGCTTTACTGAATGGGAGATAAAGGGGTCAGAACTGTGTTTTAAGAAGATCATTTCGGTAATACAGTGGAGGATGAGCTGGAGCAGGAAGAGACTTGTGGCAGACAGATCAATTAGCAGGCTACTGTAGTGATCCAGACATGACGTGAGGATGCCCTGCATGAAGCTGGTGGCAATATCACTGGAGAAAAGGGGGGCATATTCAAAAAACGTTGCAAAGGTAAAATCAATAGAATTAGCAACAGATTGGCAATGGAAGTTGAGAAAGTGAGGAATTGATAATGATGCCTAGGTTCTAAGCCTGTAGACTAGGAGGAGGGTAGTGGTACCCTTGACAGTAATAGGGAAATTAGGAAGAATAGAGGGTTTGGGGGGAAGGAAAAAGAGTTAAGTTTCGGACATACTGAGTGTAAGGTGACTATGAGACACCCATTTTGGGATGTCCAATAGGAAACTCGAGTTCTGAGACTAGAGGGAATTAGAGCTGGATAAGGAGATTTGAAAATCACTAGCATAGAGATGATAACTGAACCCATGGAAGCTGATGAGATCACCAAGTAGAAAAGTTTAGAGGGAGAGGAGAAGTGGTAGTAATATAGAGCCCTTTGGGACACCCATGATTAGCCGATATGATGTGGGTGAAGATCTAGTAAAAGACACTAAAAAATGGTCAGAGGGAGGTAGGAAGAGAACCAGATTAGAGTAGTATCATAAAAACCTAGAGAAAAAAGAGTACTGAGAAGGAAAGAATGATTTACAGTGTCAAAAACTACTGAGAAGTCAGGAAGGATGAGGATGGAGAAAAGTACATTAGTTTTGGTAATTGAGAGATCATATTGGAGAGAGCAGTTTTGGTTGAATGATGAAGTTGGAAGTCAGAGTCTAGAGTTAAGAAGAAAGCGAGAGATTAATAAGAGGAGACACTGGTAACAGAAAAGCAGGAGAGATACAAGATGGATGACAGGTAGTAGGGGGTGGATAGATCAAGTGAGTTTCTTGAAAATGGGATATACGTGGGCATGTCTATAGACAGAAGGGAAGCAACCAGCAGACAGGGTGAGATGCAAGACGCGTGAGAGTGAGGATGTTAGAGGAGGTTAACCTCTGGAGAAGATGGGATGGAATGGAATCACTTGTACATATAATGTGACACCTCTTCATGTGAAACTGGGGAAAAAGTGAAGTAGTAGAACATAGAAAAGCTCCCAGTGAATGGTCTTGATTTTTTTAGTGAAACATGAAGCAAGATTCACAGCTGAGAAGAAGAGGGGAAGGCAAGTTATGGGACACTTGAAGAATAACCCTGTGGTAAGTGGGATAGTGAGTCAATTAGGGAAGTGCAAAAAGATTGCCTTGCTGTAGAAGGGCCCAGTTGGGATTCCATAACATAAATTTGTACTGGATCCAGTCAACATGGTTTTGTGATTTTCTCTAGCTTCTTTTGGTAGCATGTGAGTAGGAGTGAAGGCAGTGGATGGTAGGAGTAATGTAGAACGAAGGTCTGGCAGAGAAAGATCTTTAATAGGAGATGGAGATAGGAGAGAAGAGGAGAGTGTATAATTGAACTGGTTCGTTTATCAAGAGATGGAGACAGAGAAGGGAAAAGAGCGTAGTTTCCTCCTGGCCTGGAAAAGAATGAAGGGGTCAAGGGATTGGAGTTCACTGTGAGGATGATGATAGGGCTTGGTACTGCAAGGCAGAAGAAGAGGTGGAATGACACCAGATTGTAATAAGTTAAAGGAATTTCAGAGTTCATTAAAAAGAAAGTGGTGCATTTGTGGGTGATGGCAAGATCAGGGGTATGATGATCTCTGTGTATGGCTGATGTAGGGTGGAGGAGCAGGTAATGGTAAATAACCTATTTGAGGAATGTAGAAGAAAGGGTGTTTGAGGAAGTTTCATATTGTAATGGCAAGCAAAGTGAGACTTTTAGCTATCTTTGGTTTTGGAGTGCTTCTCAGCAGTAAGGCAATCAAGTGCCTTTGACTGAGTCTTGTCTTTGTTTGTAGGAAGGCCCACATCCTTTTGCTAGTTAGGTCATGAGGGCTGTGAAACCTTTGAGAGGTGTGAAGTGCTCTGATCCTGAAGAAGTATATATATACTCTGAGGTTAGCATTTTGTTTGGGGGCTCACTCATTGGAAGAATGTTGGTGTGGAGACTCTAGGTGGCCATTAAGGAGCCCCCCAGCTTTAAAAACCCAGATGTTGGTACTTCTCTCTCTCTCTCTCTCTCTCTCTCTCTCTCTCTCTCTCTCTCTCTCTCTAACTGTGTATGTATTGCTATGGTCACACAGATAGAAGCCTGTCTGTTGATTTGTGTTATTTTGCTCTGCTTGTAATTTCTGTTTGTGTTTTCTCTGAAGTTCACGGTGCTGACTTTTTCCCCTGAATTAAATGAATGATATAAACCCCTTAAAGTTGCTTTCCTTAGAAAAGCAGACCAAAGAACCTGTGCTAGCAGTCTTCCTGTGTGCTGGTGTTATTGGCCTTATACCTCCACAGCAGCTGCCAGCAGCATTGTTGTTACAAGTATGTATATTGAAGTCCCCTAGCAGGAAAGTTGGAGTTGGGAAATAGAGAAAGACTGTGACCCAGGCATTAAACTCACTGAGGAAGGAGTTATCCTGGAGGTCTACAGACAAATAGCTGTCAGAGTTTTGATTGTGGGGTAGATACAGATTAAGTGAACACCAAAGGAGGAGAGATTACTGAGTGATGTTGAGAGAGTCTGAACTTGGAATTGGCAATGGAGAACAAGGAATATTCTAACTCCCTCACCTTGATCTGTGAGAGGGGGGAAGGGAGGAGAGCACACAACCAGTACTGGAAAGGGTGGCCAGGGAGGTTGTGTCGTTAAGAGGGAGCCAAAAGATGAAAGGAGTGAGAAAGAAAAAATATTTATGATAAAAGTAAATATGTTATCTGTGGAGTAAGTGTTGAGAGAGCACAGTGGAAAGGGTGGGTAGCTTTAGAGTATAACTTTGGAACTTTGGGGGTTGAGTTGAAGGGGCAAAAAATAAAGGAGTGGGCAGTGAGGAATAGAGAATGAGCTTGAATAATGACATCTAGGAGTTCAGAATCACTGGGATGGAGAGAATATGACTGAGTGGGAGTTTGTTAATCATTCATAAATGAGTTCAGGCGGGTTATCAACATTACTGGGCAGAGGGCCTCAGAGTGCAGTCCTCTTAAGATGTTAGGCAGGACAGGGAACCAGTTGGGGGAGCTGGCAGAATAGCTTCTCTGCTCCTTTCCTTGCAGGTAAGGCAGGCCAGAAGTTAGCAGAGGGAGGAAGCAGGATGGAATGCCGTCTCTGCTGTTTGCAAGCAAGAAGAAGTCAGCCTAGGATACTGTCACATGATAGAATGGCAGCTCTCTCTGATCCCCTGCAGGCAAGAGTCCTGCCCAGGAGACCAGCATGCTCTCTATCTCCCTGCATGCTGCAAGAGGCCAGCCTAGGAGACTGACATGATAGAATGGCATCTCTCCTCCCCTAAGAACAAAACATCTCCATTTCCTTTAATATGTTTCCTTCTCCATCCTGTTCATCCTTCAGTTTGTCCTTTAAAACCTGTGTAGATCATTCTCATAAGGATTTTTTTGGAGGGAAGCAGTAGTCCCAACTCTTCACCCATTTATTTCCTATTATGGATTTCTGGGTACCTCCTCAACTAAGTTTCTTCTTTCAATGCCATGCTTGAAGTCCTTCATTTTATTTAGTTTTACAATTTTATTTGGGCTGTACAGATGGATAAACCAAGGCTCAGAGAGATGGCATGATCTGCCCATACAGTCTATTTAATGCCTTTTAGGAATGCTTTGGGGAAAGGGGTGTATTCTCAGGGAGTTAGGCAGCTCGGGGAGAGAAGACCAGTGGTGGACACTGATGCAATGATTTCTCTCCCTTCCCTGCAGGCCAAGACAGGAGAGTGTTAGGGAGAGCAGAATGGAATAGTGCCTCTGTCCCTTGTAGCCAGGTAGGGACCAGCCTAGGAGATGACTCATTTCATTTATTTGCATTATATTTAAAAGCATTCCCCATAACAACTATCACAAATATTTTACTTTCTCCTTAATTCGTTACTACTTAAACCCCTTCAACACAGTATGTGAAAATACAAAAATTTATTATCTTCATCCCCTCCTTGCCAAGCCTAACTCTTCGATCCTAACCTCTCCTGCCTCCTCTTAGGCCTTGCTCCATCAATCATTCCTCCCCATCTCCACTTCTCTTTAATCTCAGAACACTTTTATACTCTGTCTACAAATGTCTTGCCTATCCTAAAAAGTTTGTTCAACCCTCTTATCTCCTCAAACCACTGTCCCTCAAACTATTTCCTTCCTTTCATGATGAAACTTTTTGAAACAATAACCTATACTCACTGCTTTATCACCTATTCTCTCTATCTAATTTGGCTTCTTTCTTCAATATTTGACAGAAACTTTTCTCAGTAATTGCTGAAATCCTAACCATCTTTCAAGGCATAGCAGAAATCCCACCTACTCAACTGAAGATTTCCCAGATTCTTCTCAGCCAGAAGTGATCACTAACTCTTGCAAACCTCTAAAGTACTCATCACAGTCTACTTTGTGTTGTAGTTATTTGTGTATGTTTAAAAAAAAAAACCTTCTGGTAGGCCATAGGCTCTGTGTGGACAGGAACAAAACCTTCTTATTCATCTTTAGAGCCTTTACCAATTAGCACAGCAGGTGCTCTACTGAAGTGTGTTGAATGGATGGAATAAGAGACAGCGTGGTCTAGTAAAAGGACACTGACCTAGAGTTATAATACCTGAATGCGAGTCTAGGTTCTGTCATTTATTAGCTGTGTGGTTTAGGACAAGTCACTTACCCTTGCCTAGCTTCATTTTCCTCGTCTCCTAAATGCCTATAATGGTATGTGACCTACCAGACATCTCACAAACTTATTCTAGGAAGACATAGTGGAAAAGAGCACCACATGTGGAACTGGAAGATCTGGCTTTGAATCCCAGCTTTGATGCTTTACTACCCTGTGTGATCCTCGGCAAGTCACCGAACCTCACTTTATATAAGGTTCCTCATCTGTAAAATGAATGGATTGGACAACATGCTCTCTAAAGGGATTTTTAGTTTTTATTCTATAATCCTAAGTTCAAATGATATAATTATGCAAAATACTATAAAGCAGCATACAATAAAATATTATTCTGAGTGTTATTATTTTAGAGATTAGTGTAATATCACCAATTATTATAGTACTAAAACAATAAGGCTTCTCTATGATTAGTCACAGACTTGCTTTATTTAGGTCAGGAATTGAAACTGGATGCTAACGACAACAATTGTTTTATATACATCATAACAGTACTTATCAAAAGTGCTAGCGTTTTTACTGAAACACCAAACAGCAATACGAGAAACTCCTCTGGATTCCCCAGGGGTATTTGAGGTCCCAGAAGAGTAATGAATGAAGAGTTTAGGCAAACATTACCCCAGAAGGTTACAAGTATGGTTCCAGCTGTGACTGAAAGAAACAAAGCCTTCTCGGTAGTCTAAGAACCTATTCAAGGAGGCAGGCAGTGAATGGGAAAGAAAGGCTTAAGAACTCTGGGAGTATTCAGGGTGCTGTAGGCCAGCAGGATGAAGAAAATAAACAGAACTGAACATGATAAAAAAAAATTACTCTTTTTGTTTGGGGGATAGCAAGGGGTTCTAAATCTGTCTTCTTTATAGTTTACACCCTTTGGTTTAAGCTTTCCAGTGGTGGGGAGACCAGGCTCCCCCTACGCCTATCTATGAATATATAAAATGCAATGTAAATGCTTCCTATACAGCTGCGAAAGTACTACATTTTTTTCTTCTTACCTTTGAATCAAAAACACTATTTGGAGGCTAATTGAAAGGCCAAGAAAACAACATTGGGCAACTAATATTAAACAGATATTAATGCTAAAGTTAATATTTAATTTATTTTCTCATGATGTAAATATATCATATATATGTATGTTATATTTACATGTACAAGAAAGGCTAATTTTAGACAGAAAACTGTATTCGACTAAACAAGCAATTATTAAGCACTTACTGTGTGCAAGTCACTATATACATAGTAGGTGACAGAGCATAAACTCTGCCTTACAATTGACTAGTAAGAGTTAGAGCAATGCAGTGCTATGGTCCTGTATGCTTGTTTGTCTTTGTGCACTCTCCCACCTCCTGCTTTCCTTCTGTGACTTCTTACACCGTCTTTCAACTCTGCATGATACCATACTTAGCCCTGCAACTGAAGTCTCTCATCTTAGAACACAGAAATGACAATTAAGTTCATGAGTTAAATGTTATTTTCTCCTCTGTTGGTTATAGAGGAAAACATAAAGATGCACAAAGGTAAAGCTCTTTCCTTAAGGCCACAAAGGAGACTCTTTTTTTTTTTCCCCCCCAAAGAAGATCTCTGGGTTTTGGGCTTCCCTTACAAAGCTTTTATCAGTTGACCATTTCTTCTTTCAAAAGCTCTATGCTTAGCTGACTAGAAATTGTAAGAATTTATGACTTTGATATATTTCTACAATGTCTCTTCTTTGAAGAAATAAAACTAAACCATCTTGTTGGCATCTAGATCTTTTTTAAAAAAACTAGTCTTCATTAAGCCAGCAATGACTTTAATTCAACTATAGCAAATATGAATAAAACAAACCCCCAAAGCTTTATGTAATGCTGTTTCTACCTATTTTAATTAGAAAAAAATCTGATAGCATTCTTCAGAAATTCTACATTCCATATTAAAAACATGTACCAGGGCTGTCTTGAAAGGCAAAGAGGATGTCTCAAAAGGACACACTCAAAATGAAAATAGCCTGTTCTTTCTGCTGTTTGCTGTGCTTCTTTCCTTTTAACTTCAAGTGCTTTCCTTTGACTGATCTTTATGAACTCTAAAGCTAAATGGATTCAGTCCCAGCCTTTACCATGACAGCTCTCTTCCACTGTGCACTTTCTCATACCATCCGCGGTAGCCAACGAGCCTGCCTGTCTGAGCTGTATAGGAAAAGGGCAATTAAATCTGGTTTTGCATTTCTGTGTTAAGGGCATGGTTTAAAGGCTTTCCTTTGGAGAGGTTTTTGACATTCTTTCCACATTCTTTAACATCTGCCAGGGCATTCTAGTGATGGTTCTCATAGACTTAAAATAGAGAGAATCTCTCCGACTAGGTCTTTGATATAAATATATTAAATAATACAAAGCCGACTAAACACAAGGCAGGGATTGAACCACAGTATCCACAGAGAATGCTGTGAGAAATTCTGACTTTGCTAAGCAAATTAGCTGTCTTGCTGCAATCATGTGCCTTGAGGTTTTCAAAATAGTTCTTTTGAAACCATTAACCTTCAATGTTTTCGTCCCAATGCCTTAATATAGTAGCGTTAAAGATTTTGTATGGTTTTCTCACCGTTTCCTATTTTAAATTTGAAGACTTCGCATTTGCCAATCTTTCTTTTATTTTTAAAATAAAAGAACAAAAATAAAAGGCCATTCATCAGGTCTAATTAACAATACGAATGCTTTTTGTAATTATTCTTACTGCTGCTCAATAATCATGTAAATCTACATATACAAACAGTAGTCACACATATTTATTTTTTATTAAATGAATTACCTGGGGGTTGCTCTATTTCCTCTTCTTTAAAATGAGTGTTGGACTCTGATCTCTCTAGAATGATTATACTATATTCTCTATTCTATTAAATATATACATGAATGTATAAATATAGAGCTTTCCCCAAATACTGGCAAAAAGAAAATCTCTTCATGAAAGGTTGAGTTTATTTAATTACAAATACATCAGTTTCCAATATAAATGTTCATTTAACCATCCTCAGTCCTACACAATCACAATGTATTGAATATAATACAACGTAACTTTATTTTCTCTTTTAATCTTAAAATCTTAGGAACGTAGAATTAGAGACAGAAAGTACCTTGGAGTTCATTTGGTTCAACCCTTCATTTTACAAATGAAGAAAACTGAGGCCGCTAGAGGGTGAGTGACTCATCTATGGTCAGAGTTAGTAAATGGTAGAGCCAGAATTTGAACTGAGTTTGAAACCACATGACCTCAAACAAGACACTTCAACTTCTTGGGCCTCAGAACTTTTTATTGTAAAATGAAGAGGTCAGACTAAATGATCTTTAAGTCTCCCTCTAAATCTTATGATCCCTGAGTTCAATCAATCAACAAACATTTCTTAATCACCTCCTCTGTACCAGATACTTAGCTAGACAATGGAGACACAAAAGCAAAAAGGAAACAGTTCCTGTCCTTGAGCTTTTTTATAGAGGCAGACAATTAAGCTTATTATATATATGTATATATACACATATGTATATATTATATGCATACACACATATAAACTGTGTGTACCTACCTTCTCTCTTATACACACACACACAGAGTAATTCTGTGGGGAAGGCTGGTGCATCAGGAAAGAAAGGCCTCATGCAGAAGAAGGTGGTACTTGAGTTGACTTTTGAAGAAAACAAAGGATTATGAGAGGCAGAGACAAGGAAAGAAGGCATCCCAAGCATGTTAACAGGCAATCCAAAGGCTTGGAGAAAGAAGACTGAGTGTTTCATGTGCGGAATATCAAGAACATCAGCTTAATGAAGTGATATTGTGCAGCAGGGAAGCGACATATAATAAGGCCAGAAAGATGTCAGGGCCAGATTGTAAAATGCTTTAAATGTCAAACAGAGGAGATTACAGAGGAACCTAGAGGCAACAGGGAACCACTGTGGTTGATCTATTAGGGTGGTGACACGGTCAGAGTGCACTTTTGGGAAATCCCTCTGGCAGCTGTGTGGAGGATGTATTTGGCAAGGAAGAGATGAGAGAGAAGGACAAAATAAGAGGCAACTGCAACAGTCTAGATGAGAGGTGATAACGACCAGGATGAAAGTGGTGGCCAAGAAGACAGATATGACAAGATGTGGAAATTGATTGGTATGGCAGAGCGGGAGAGTGAAGTCAAGGAAATGGCTCATGTTAGGAACCTGAGTGACTGGAAGAATGATGGGACTCTCAATAGAAAAAGTAAAATTCAGAAGGATAAAGACAGGATGAAGTCATAGGATCATAGATACAGAGCTGGGAAGAACCTTAGATAGTGTCTGGAGTTAGACCAATCTTCTCATATTATATGTGAAGAAATTGAGATCAAGAGACTTGCAATGTCACACAGACAGTAAGTAAACTGCAGAGGAGGGCTTGAACCCATCTCTTCCCACCTCAAATTCAGTGTTCTTTCCAGTGTGCATCTTCACCTAAGTAAGAAGAGAGTAGACACAACCAGGCATTTGAGGTAAGTTGATTATTATAATTAAGAATTGAAATTCATAATAAGTTTCCCAGTAAGCTAAGGCAAGAAGGGAAACACATCATGTTAAATAGCTTTAATCTCTGACATAAGGCATATACATGTATATATGTATATGCTGATTTTACTTTTGCATTATCTCCTAAAAACAATCCCTTTTCTCTGACACAGAAACACTACTGCAGGCCTGGTGGGTCTGCCTACCTCGAGTCTCTCTCCATTTGAGTCTATTCACCATTTCTCCATCAAAGTGCTTTTCCTAAAATGTAGGTCTGATCATATCAGCCCTACCCCTCATCTTTACCCATCCCCCCAACTCAATACACTTCAGTGACTCTCAATTGCCTCCAGGAGTGAATACAAAATGATCTGCTTGGCATTCGAAGCCATTCATAACCTAGCCTCTTTATTGCTTTCCAATCTTCATACATGTTACTCCCCAACATGTACTCTTTGATCCACTGACACTGGATTCCTGGCTGTGTCATGAACAAGACACTCCATCTCTTGGCTCCAGGTGTTTGCTCTGGCTGTCTCCTATGCCTGGAATGCTCTCCTTCCTCTGCTCCAACTACTGACCTCCCTGGATTCCTTTCAATTCCAATTAAAAGGACAGGAAGCTTTCTCTAGCCCCTCTTAATTTCAGTGACTTCCCTCTAGTAATTACTTCCTATTTATCTTGTTGAGAGAGTTTGCTTTGTATATATCTGTTTGTATGTTGTCTCCTCCATTAATTAGACTGTGAGCTCCTTGAGGACAGGGACTGTCTTTTGCCTCTTTTTTCATCTCCAGAACTTAGGACACTGCCTTGTACAAAGCAGGTACTTAATCAATGTTTATTGAATGGAACTGAATTGGGAGAAGAAAAGACTTCCCCTCCTCAAATCTAATCAAAAAGACCTCAAACTGAATAGGAACTTTTCAGATGTAAAATCAAAGACAGAATTAAAAGAGTTAAGTGAAAAAAAAATTGCATTAAATGTCACCTATAATAGTCTGTTATCCAAAATTCAGAGGTTTAAACGTAACACCAAGAACAATACTGCAATTGATAAATGCTCAAAGATATAAACAAGAATTTTCATAAGATGATTTAAAAACTATATAAATGACCAAAGGAAAACATTCTCCAAATCATTAAACATGAAATACAAATTAAAATAACTCTTAGGTTTCACCTCACACTGTGCAAATTGTTAAATATCACAAAAATTGGGAAGAGTCAGTGTTGGAGGGGCTGTGGGAAGCATGCTGATATGCTACTGGTAGAGCTGGGTCTACCTGTTCTGAATTGTGATGTGAAGTTATGAAAGAAGTGCAAATAAATTGCCCATATCCTTTGACCCATAGTGATCTCAAAGTGGACAGATGCCCCAAAGAAGTCAATAATGACAGCAAAGATTAAAAATATCCAAAATATTTATAATTGCATTCTCCATGGTTACAAAGAAATGGAAATAAAGCAGACTGCAGATAAGGTTTCTATATTGGATGTGTTTGCTTAATTATTTTTCTCTGTCACAAAGGAAGGTTTAACAGGAAGTAGATAGGAAATGACTGTGACAGAGACAAAAAAAGCATCAATAAAATGTAATTTTTAAAAAACTGAAAAGGAAAAGAGCTTATGTATATCTACCAAACTTCTACCAAAATTATAAAACATTAATAGGATGGCTA
>CM053622.1:250672214-250708573 GCA_028646595.1 Phalanger gymnotis | reverse complement strand
TCTGGGCCAGCTGTTCTAATGAGTTCCCTGGCTGTACACCCAGATGTTGATAATTAAGAATTGTATTTGATCTGTAATTCAGGATACCGGCTTTTTCCCCTGAACTAGGTGGATGTTATTTGTATGCTGGATTAAAGTAAGATTGTTAACCTCTTAACGTTGCTTTCCTTAGTAAAGCAGATGAAAAGAACCTGGGCTTGCAGCGTTCTGTGAGCTGGTTGTTGTTGGTTTACACTCTCACAGCAGCTGCTAGCCAGATTGTTGATATGCATGGAGAGCCGGACGTAACTGAAACAACTGAAAAACAATAAGAAAGTGAGCATGTAGAAAATGAAGTAATGATCACAAAAACCTATTATGGCTTTTAAAAAAAAGTGAGGGTAGACTGACCTGTTTCCTTTTTGACAGCCTTATTGCATTAGTAGAAGAGGAATGCTGTATGTATATTTACTTTGATTTTAGAAAAATGTTTGATAAAATCTCTCATGCTATTCTTGTGAACAAGATGACTAGAAGGTTTTAGTAAAATCAGGTGAGTTAGAATTTGCTGAATGACTGAATCCATAGAAAAGCCAGGAAGATCAAGGTTCAAATACTGCTTCTGATACGTATTAGCTGTACGACCCAAGGTGAGTTGCTTAACTTCTCTGAGCCTGATCTAAATATGTATCCTCATCAAAAGAAAGAAAGAAAATGAGGGGGTTAGACTCAATTACCTCTAAGTTCTTTCCTGTTCTAGTTCTATCATCTTGTGAAAAGTCATTAATTATTCCATGTCAATTAAGAAGAGCACTTATAAGGACTTGTCCGAGGAACCTTTTGTTGGCCCCATGCTGCTTAATATCTTTTAACAATGACAGGCTTATAAAATTTACAGATGATACAAAACTACCCATTTAACTAATGAACTTGTTTTCTGCTGGATATATGATTACTTTGATTTAATTTGAAATCATGAAGAGAAATTCACAGAACCCTGTTAAAAATTTTTTTTGGTTTATCAGAATTTATATGAAAATACACATTTCATACAATCAAAGCACCATAGATATACAGCTTAGAGAGATGTCGAGTTCAAAATAAATATGCATGGAAACAATTTCTTCATATTTCTATGAAGAGATAATAGAAAATACAACTAGCTTAATTATTTCAAAGTTTTAGTTGATAATAGGTCTTAAAAAATATTCACAACCCCACAGCAGTTATTTACACAAACAGGAAAATTGTATTTACTGTTATCAAAGACATTGGTATTAAAGATAAAATTCAATTTAGAGACAGCTAGGAGGTGCTCAATGGACCGAAGGCTAGCCTAGAGTCAGGAAGACTGAGTTGAAATGTGGCCTTAGACACTTACTAGCTGTGTGACTCTGGGCAAGTCACTTAACCTCTGTCAATCGATAAGCATTTCTTAAGTGCCTACTTTATTAAGTGGAGTTATACAAGAAGATATGTGCCACATACTATGCTAAGTGATGGGGATACAAAAAAGGCAAACGACAGTCCCTGTACTCAAGAAACTCACAGTCTAATGGGAGAGACAAGAAGCAAACAAATATATACAAATAGGCTATATACAACAGAAATAGAAATTAAATTTAAATTAAGAGAAGGCAGGCTCTAGAATTAAGCAGAGTTGGGAATGACTTCCTGTAGAAGATAAGATTTTGGTTGAGACTTTCAAGAAGGCAAGGAAAATAGGAGGTGAAGATAAGGAGGGAGGGTATTCCAGGAATGGAAGACAGCCAGAGCAAGTACCCAGAGCTGAGAGATACAGTCTCTGAGGAAAAACAGAGAGGCCAGTGTTGCTAGATCCAAGAGGATGTGGAAGGTAGAAGGTGAACAAAGTCTGGAAAGGTGGAGGTGGTGCTAGATTATGAGGGGCTTTGAATGTCAAATAGAGGATTCTGTATTTGATCCTAGAGGTAATATGGAGCCACTGGAGTTAACTGAAGTGGTGTCCGGATGACATAGTCAAACCTGATCTTTTTTGTTGCCTGAATGAAGGATGGGCTGGAATAGGTGGTGACTTAAGATGAGTAGACCTTAAGATAGGTGGACCTATCTTAAGTGTATTTCAATAGTCCAAGCATAAGGTAACAAGGACCTGCAGAAGGGTGGCAATATCAGAGAAGACAATAAGGCATATTTGAGACATGTTGCAAAGAGTATATCAATAGGTGTTGGCAACAGATTAGATGGGGACGGGGGTTCAGGGAGAGAGGATGGTGGGGAGAAATAGTGAGGAATTCAGGATGACATCTAGTTTGTGAGTATGAGGAACCAGGAGAGGATGGTGGTGCCCTCAACAGTAGAAAGTTGGGAGGAGGGAAGGGTTTAAGGGAAAACATAATGATTTCAGTTTTGATCCTAATGAGTTTAAGATGTCTACCAGACATACAGTTTGACATGTCTGAAAAGCAGTTGGAGATGTGAGACTGGGGATGTCAGCAGAGGAGGCAGGCAGATTTGAGAATCATCAGCATAGACATGGTAATTAAATCCATGAGAGCTGATGAGATTACCAAGGGAAGTAGAACAGAAAAGCACCAAGGACAGAACCCTGTGGGACTCTGCATGGTTAAAAGGTGTGACCTGAATGAGGAACCTGCAAATGAGACCAAAAAGGAACAGTCAGATAGGCAGGAGCAGATCTAGGGGAGAGTAGTGTCCTGAAAAATCTATAGAGAAGAGAGTGATCCTCAGTGCCAAGGGCTACAAAGAGGTCAAAAAGAATGAGGACTGAGAAGAGGCCACTGGATTAGGCAATTAGGAGAACATTAGTATCTTTGAGTAGCTTCACTGGAATGATGAAGTACCAAGTTGGTGAGTAAGGGGTTAAGAACAGTGAGTGGACAGAAAGTAGAGGGTCCTATTATAAATGGCCTTCTAAAGGAGTGGAGCCACAAAGAACATAGGTATGTTCATAGGCAGAAGGGAACAAACCAGCAAATAGGAGGAAACTGAAGATATATGAGAAAGTGAGGATGGAAGAGGGGGCAACCTGATGGAGACAGGATGGAATGGGATTGCTTGTGTAGGGACAGAGGTTTGCCTAGATAAGAAGTAGGACCACCTCTGTGTGAGACAAGTGAAGGAGGGGAGAGTGGCAAAAAAAAAAATCTGATATGAGATGAGAAAGAAGAAGCTCACACAGCAAATGAACTTAAATTTTTTTTTGTTTTGTTTTGTTTTTTTTTGGCAAAAAGATGAGGCAAGGTTCTTAACTGGGAGGGTGGTAAGATGGAGAACCATGGGAGGTTTAAGAAGAGATGAAAAACTTTTGGAAGAGTGGCTATGAAGAATAGGATGGCGAGCTAGTAATGGAAGTATAGAAGGACTGCCTAGCAGCAATGAGGGTTCAGGTGAAGTAGTGTACCATTTGTAGTTGACCCAGTCAAAACAGTTGTGTGATTTTCTCCACCTCCATTCAGCAAAACGTGTGTAGGAATGATGGCGGCAAATGGTGGCAGTGATCCAAAGCTGAGGCTTAGGAGGGAGCAATCAGTGATCAGTTATCATATCACATAAAACACATTAATACATTCAAGAAGCAAAAACTTTCTGATCTCCAAAGATTTTACATCATGTGCTGGGGATACAAATACAATGGAATAAAACAATCCCTGCTTGCAAAGAGCTTATGTTTTAAGTCAGGGGTGGAGAAAGACAGCAAGTACGTAAATATATAGATGACATAAATATCGAGTGAATATATTTGTATCTATAGTAGTTAAATATAAGGTACTTGGGGAAAGAGGCCACTAGCATCTGGGGGGAGGAGTCAAGAAGGGCTTCACCCCAAAGATGTTGCCTGAATTCCATCTTAAAAGAAAGTGACTCTATGAAATGGAGATTAAAAAGGGAGTGCATTCTAAGAATGTGGAATGGCCATGGCAAAAACACAAAGATGGGAAATGACATTGTAGTCAGAAAAGTTTGCTGATACCCCGATCCATGCTAAGGAACATCCTGGGGAAGAAATACAAAGAAAGGAATGTTTTAATAACTTGAAAATGTACTATGATTTTTGGGATACCCTCTGTATATATGTGTGTGTGTGTATACACACACACACACAAGCAAATACATGTATTTTCAATCATGACATAAAGGAGCTACAGGCTGATGCCAAATGTGGTTTCAGGTAACACTTTCCATTCAGACTAGGAAGATTCAATTCAACAAAGGTACTATGAGGAAATAGACAAGATAGGCACTACTTACAGACAAGAGGATCATAAAAGTTACTAAGACAGCTATATAAAAATGGGGCAAAAAAAAGCTGAATCCTGAAGGATGAGTAGGAATTCAAAGATGGGCAGGGAAAGTATTCAAGGGAAGGGCATTCAAGATGGAACAGACAATGTGAGCAAAAGAACAGAAGCAAGAAAACAATGAAAGTATCCAGAAAGGGGCAAGTAATCTGGTTTGGCTGAAATATGGGTTATAAGAGGGAGAATGAGAATGGTAGGAGATACTTTTTTTGGAATATTAGGAAGAGAGGTTAGAGTCAAATTGTAGAGGGCTTTGAATGTGATGCTTAGAAATTTGGATTTGTTATATAAAGCAACAGAGAACTCCTGAAGACAATAATATAAAAAGTCATAAGCGCTACTGAAGTTCAACTACAACAAGAAATGCAGTTAGATGAATATTATTTTGTAAAGTCAGGGATCTATGGAATGATAATAGATAAAAAAATTATAGTGAGTATACATCAGGGCAGTCAAACACACAAAGATTTTTCATTAATAATAAAAGAGGAGGGGCAGCTAGGTGGCACAGTGAGTACAGCACTGGCCCTGGAGTCAGGAGGACCTGAGTTCAAATCCAGCCTCAGAAACTTGACACACTGTGTGACCTTGGCCAAGTCACTTAACCCCAATTGCCTTGCCTTGGCTTCCCCCCTGAAAAAAAATAATAATAATAAAAGAGGAGAAATGATTGAATTTAACTTACTAAGACACAACATGATCCACTGATATAGACAGAGAAGTAGAAAAACAAAGTAAAAAAACAGCACATGCTTAGAGAAATAAGCTATGGGGTTCTGGAACCAAAGTTTCTAGATTAAAACATTTTTAAAATCTCTAAACTAATACAAAAGCATCCAGGTGAAGGAAGTATCTAAAAGAATAATAAAGAATTTAAATAACAGAATCTCAAAAAATTAGTTGAACAAGTCATAAATGAACTCTCAAAGCAAACAACAAAACCCCCTGGGACTATATGGATTTACAAGTTAACGTTCAAAGACAATTCCAATATTGCATAATCTGTTCACAAAAATAGAAGTATGGATCATAACAAATTCCTTCTATCATACAAATATAGTCTTGATAACTAAATCAGAGAAAGTAAAAGCAGAGAAAAGCAATCATAGTCAACTATCTCTAATAAACATTGATACAAACAAAATTTAAATAAAATATTAGCAAAGAGGTTACAGTAACATATCCAAAGACTGTACGGCAGGGCCCGGTTGGATTTATACCAGGAATAAAAAGTTGGTTCAATATTAGAAAAGCCCATAAATACGATACATCACATCAATACCAAGAACAACAAAAATTATGATTACATCAATAGATGCAGAAAAATCTGTTGACAAAACCAACTATTGTTAAAAACACTAGAAAACAAGCCAAAATGGACCTTTTAGAATCTATCTAAAACCAAGAGCCAGCATAATACATAGTGGGGATAAACTAGAGGTCTTAACAATGAGATCAAGGGTAAAAAAAAAAAGGATGTCTGTTTTTACAAATACTACTTCAAATAGTATCAAAAATGCAAGCTACAGGAAGAAACTGAGGAAATAAACATAGGCAAAAAGGAAAGAAAACTATTTCTTTTAGTATATGACTGTTTACTTAGAAAACCCTAGAGAATCAACTAAAAAAACTTAAAAATTAAAAACTTCAGCAAAGAAGCAAAATTCCTCTTAAAATTAAATTTAAAAGTGGGAAGGAAAAGAGCCCAGCAGTACTATATCTCAAACAATATTATAAAGCAGCAATCATCAAAATGGTTTGGTACTGGTAAAAATAAATAAAGAGGTCCCTCTGTGGAACAAATTGCGTACACAACACGTAGAACCAAACTAACCTACTAGGTTCATGTTCAATAAACCCAAAGACCCCATCTACTGGGTAAAAACTCACTATCTGAAGAAAAGAAAAATTGGAATGAAGTTTAGCAGAAACTAGGTTTAGACCAACACTTTACATCATATGCCAAATGGATATGACTTCTACAAAAAGCTCCAATCAGATGACTTTGATATAAAAGGTCATACGCAAGCTAGAGCAATAAGTTACTTTTGGATCTATATGTAAGGAAAGAGTTTGTGACCTAACAATGGCTAGAAAGGATCATGGAAGATAAAATAAGACAATTTTAACTACATATAAATAAACATACAAACAAAACCAATACAGCTAAAATAAAACAGAAACAGTTAACTGGGGGAAAAATCTTTGCAGCTCATTCCCCTATAGATAAAAGTTTCTCAAAGGATAATGAACAAATAGTTCTCAAAAGAAAAACTGCAAAGAATTTACAATCACATGAAAAAAAAATGTTCTAAATCACTAATAGTAAGAGAAATGCAAGTCAAAACAACTCTGAGATTTCACCTCACATCCTGAAAATTGACAAAACAAAAATGGCAACGGTCAATGTTGGAAGGGATGTGGAAAGCTTGGCACACTAATACATTGTAGGTGGAGTTATGAAATGTTACAATCACTTTGGAAAGCAGTTTGAATTATGCAAATAAAGTGACTAAATGTCCATATGCTTTGAAACAGCCCACTATGGCTTTGTACCTGACGGAAGCCATTGATAAGAAAAAAGTACCCATATATTCCAAAATATTTGTACCAGCACTTTTTGTGATTGTGTAAAATCAGTCACTAATGCAGAGTCATTCTGAAGGGACCCCATGTTTTAAACTTTGCTTGACTCTGGCTACTGTAGCCAGCCTGCAAGGGAGGGCCCAGGGGAGGACAGGATGATCCTGGAGGAAAGGGTCCTAATGGTATCTCCTTAGTGCTAATCTCATCTCCTAATAATGAGTATGTGGCAACAGCTGCCACACATGCTCACTAACCCATCTCCTCATTTGAAATGTGGGCCAATCAAAATACTCAAGGAGGAGCTGAAGTGTCACTACTCTCACCTCCTCAACACTGCATGATCCAATCAAAATACTTTCCCCCTTACATGGAAGAAGTTTATTCCTGTCTACAAAAGCTGGTCACCCCTGGAGAGGAGTTGGCCCTGTTGGCTGCTATTTTAATAGATTCTTTTTTAACTTTCTCTTCCAAGTTTTGATTCTTTAATCAGGGCAAAGGCCCAAATGTACAATTTTCTTCTTAATAGATATTTAAGAATTAGAAACAAAATACGTGCTTTTTTGAGGAATGGCTAAACAACTGAGGAATGGCTAAACAAATTGTGCTGAAAGAAATATGTATGCTGAATACAAAGAAGCACAGAAAAGATCTACACGAATTGATGCAAAGTAAACAGAGATGAAAAAAATATACATAGCAACTATAAAAATGTAGATGGAAAGACCTACACACCAAAAAATCAAAAGTAAATGTAAAAAAATTATAAAAATCAAGTGGGATTCAAATGAAAAGATATGAAAAGGCATTCCTAAGGTACGTCTTCATAGAAATGCTACACATTGCACATGTTTTCATACTTGTCAATGCACTGATCAGTTATGCCGACTTTTTTCCTCTCTATGAACAAACAAACAAGCAAATAAATAAATAAACATCATACTGGACAGCTCTTGGGGACTGGGAGAAGGAAGGATAACAGCAATAAAAAAATTACCAAAAAATCTTAGCAGGAACTTTCTCTGACAAACGTCTCATTTCTTTTTTTTTTTAATTTAATTAAATTTTTTTATTTAATTAATTTTTTTAGTTACATTTTAAAGCTCTGAACTGTCTCCCTCCCTACCCCTCCATCCTGCACTAGAGAAGGTCATCATTTGAAGCAGATTTATAAATATATGTAAAACCATACCATGCACACTTCTATTTATCAGTTCCTTCTCTGGAAGGGAATAGCATCTTCCTTCACAGGTCCTTTATAGTTGATTTGAGTATTTATAGTACTTAGAATAACTTGGTTGTTCACAATTATTCTTCAAACAATATTGCTGTTACTGTATGCAACATTCTTTTGGTTCTCCTCACCTGACTTTTCATTATTTCATGCAAGTCTTTCCATGGTTTCTAAAATCTACCAGCTCATCGTTTCTTATAGCACAGTAGCATTCCATCACAATCATATACCAATTGATGGGCATCCCTGCAATTTCCAGTCTTTGCCATCACAAAGAAGGCTGCTATAAGTATTTTAGAACATACAGGGTTTTTTTTTCCCCTTTTTCCCTGATTACCTTGGAAAACAGACATAATAGTGGCATTGCTGGGTCAAAGATATGCAGTTTTATAACTCTTTGGACATAATTCCAGTGGTTGGATCAGTTCCACCAACGGTATGCTAATGTCCCAATTTTTCCACATCCCCTCCAACATTTGTCATTTCCCCCCCTCTATCATTTTAGTCAATCTGACAGGTATGAGATATCTCAGCAGTGTTTTAATTTTCATTTCTCTAACCAAAAATTATTTAGAGCATTTTTATATGATTTCTTCATTGAAAAACTGCCTGCTCATATCCTATGACCATTTATTAATTGGAGAATGACTCATATTCTTATAATTTTGACAAAGTTCTCTATATATTTGAGATATAAGATCTCTATTGGCAAAACTGTCTATAAAAATTCTACCACGAGCCCCATTTTCTGTTTTCCTTCTAATTTTGGCTACATTGGTTTTATTTCTACAAAATCTTTTAATTTAATGTAATTAAAATTATCTGTTTTATATCTCACAATGCTCTCTAGCTCTTGTTTATTCATAAATTCTTCTCCTTTCCTGTAAGGTTAAGCAGGGCGGAACTTTTTTTTTTTTTTACTGTTTTCTCTTTTGAAGCAATTATGTAATCAAGTGCCTTTAATGAGTCTGGCCTTTCTTACTTTGATTAAATCAGGAGTCTTTGATGACCTCCTTACTTCAAGGAAAAGCCTAGTTTACATGGGTTTGGGTCTCATGTTTGTGACGCCAGAAGTTTTTAGGTCACGTAGGTTTGAGCTACATGTTTTGATGCCCTATGACCCTGAACAGGGTATATAAACCCAGAGGTTGGCGTTTTGCCTTTCGGGCTCTTACTCACTGGAGGACTGTTGGTGTGGAGACTCTGGGTAGCCGTTGGAGCACTCCCACCGCGGCTTTGAAAAAACCCGTAGGCTGGTGCTTCTCTTTTTGGTAACAATGTATGTGACGTCCTGATCAGACAAAGACTGTTTGCATTTGCTCTGAAGTTCAGGGTTCTGGCTTTTCCCCCTTAACTAAGTGAATGATATATGTATGTTTGATTAAAATGAGACTTTTAACCCCTTAAAGTTTCTTTCCTTAGAAAAGCTGATCAAAGAACCTGTGCTGGCAGCTCTTGTTGCTGGTCTTGTTGGGTATTACACCTCAGCAGCAGCTGGAGGCCACGTTGTTGTTACATATCCATAAGTCTCACAGAGAATATGTTCCATGTTCTTCTAGTTTTCTTATGATAGCTCCCTTTATATCTAGGTCAGGTATCCATTTTGACCTTTTTCTTGGTAAATGATGTAAGATATTGATTGATACTCAATTTCTGCCAGACTGCTTTCCACTTTTCCCAACAATTTTTACTAAATAGTGTATTCTTATCCCGAAAGCTTAAATTTTTACTTTTGTCAAGCACAAGCTTATTATTATTAGACATACAGTACTGTATGTCTATTCTGTTCCACCCATTTACCTTTCTATTCCTTAGCCAGTACCAGACAGTTTTGATAATTACAGTCTTATAATATAGTTTAAGATCTGGTATTGCTAAACCTCCTTGTTTTACATTTTTTGGTCATGAATTCCTTTGAAATTCTTGACCTTTTGTTTTTCCAAATGAATTTTTATTATTTTTCTAGCTCAATATACTAATTTTTTTGTACTTTAATTAGGATGGCATTGAATAAATACATTAGTTTAGAGAGACTTGTAATTTTTATTATATTGGCTCTGCCCACCCATGAACAATTACTATTTCTCCAATTACTTAAATCTGACTTTATTTATATAAAAAGTATTTTATAATTATATTCATGTAGTTTCTGGGTTTGTCTTGGCAGATATATATACTCCCAGTTACTTTATATAGTCTACAGTTATTTTAAATGGAGTATCTCTCACAATTTCTTCTTGCAGGGTTTGGTTAGTGACATGTAGAAATGCTTTTATGTGGGTTTAATTTATATCCTGCTACTTTGCTGAAATCATTATTTTCACCTAACTTTTTAGTTGACTCTCTAGGATTTTCCAAATATATCATCATATCGTCTGCGAAGAGAGGCAATTTTATTACCACGTTGCCCAATTCTGATTCCTTCAATTTCTTTTTATTCTTATTGTTATTACTACTAGGTTTTCTAATATTATTAATACTGAATAATATTGGTGATTATGGGCATCTTTGTTTCACTACAGGGCTCATTTTTAACTAAAGAGCTGACTCAAATTTATAAGAATAAGAACCATTTTCCAATGGATAAATTTTCAAAGGATATGAACAAGTAGTTTTCAAAGGAAGAAATCCAAACTCTCACTAATCAGATAAAAAAAGTGCTCCAAATCATTAACAATTAGAGAAATACATATTAAAACAGCTCTGAGGTTCCACTACATATACATTAGATTGGCAAAGTTGACAAAAAAGGTTAATGAAAAATGCTGAAGAGGCTATGGGAAAGCTGACACACTAGTGTTCTGTTGGTAAAAATGTGAATGAATTTAGCCCCTTTAGGACTATGCCAAAAAAGTAACTAAACTCTTTGACCCACTGAAATCACTACCAGTCCTATACCCCAAAGAGGTCAAAGAAAGAAGAAACCATATGTACAAAATATTCCCAGTAGTTCTTTTTATTATAGCAAATAACTGAAAATCAACGAGGTATCCAACATTTTAGGAACAGCTAAAACAAATCATTCTCTATAAATGTGATGGAATATTACTGCCCCTTAAGAAAGGATTAAAGAAATGACAATTTCAAAGATACTGGGGAATATTTGTATTAATTAATTCAGAGTGAAGTGAGCAGAACCAGGAAAACAATTTCTGCAATAACTATAATATTGTAAAAGAAAAATAACTTAGAAAAACTTAACTCTCATGAATGTAATGATCATCTATGATTCCAGAAGAATGATGATAAAGAACGCTATCCACATCCTGACAAGGTGATGTAGAATAAGGTGTCTATTTTTACAAAAACAACATGGGAATTTGTTTTGCTTGACTATACATACTGTTACAAAGGTGGTTTTTTTTCTTTTTTAATGTGAGGGGCTAATAGGAAAGAGAAATAATATTTTCTTGTTAACTGAAAAATAAAGTTGCTTAGGGCAATGACAGTTTAAGTGACTTGACCAAACTCTCTAGTATTTATCTGAGGCAGGACCCAAACCTTGGTGTTCCTGATTTTAAAGACTGGCTCTCTATCCTCTATGTAATGCTAGCTCTCAAAATATATTATATACTGTATATATAACTACATACTAATTCATTTTTGTGCCTTTACGCATCAGAGAAAAATCATATCTGGCTCAAAAACTACATTCTTCAAAACTCCCTTCCTGAAAAAACTCCTGTCCTTAGCGTGAAGTGATATCTCCTTCTGTTGAACTCCAATGGCAATTATTCATAGTTAATTTGGCAAATAATCATATATTACCTCTAAGACACTTTCTCTACAGTTGTCTTGAAGGGTTATTTAAATTTTTTGTTGTGTACATTTTCATAAGCTTATAGATCCTTTCTAGAACTAGATTGTACTCATACTTTGTATTTCTCCCTCCCCTCCTCGTGCCTTGCACATAGTAGAAACACAAAAAATATTTGAATATTTTCAGCTTTAATTTCAGGAGGTAGGGTAGCATAGATGAGTGGAAATAATGCTAAACTTTGAATTAGGATACTTGGATATTTGTCAAGGCCTTTACGCTAAAATGCTATGTGCCTTTGGACAAATCATTTAGCCTCTAAATGTCTCAGTTTTCATGTATGTAAAATGAAGGGGTTGAACTAGATTATTTCTAAGGTCCTTTCTAGTATGCTATTTTATGATTTTATAAAAAGTGGGAGAGGCAGTATGGAATAGTGGATACTCTCAACCAGTAGTGGGGCTGATCTTAAACCTGGAATTTTGGAAAATACCCATTTAAATCTTGCTTCAGAAATACATTAGCTGCGTGACTTTGGCCAATACTTAACCTCTCAGCGTGCCAGGCAATTCTCTAAGACCATATATTACATATGAGCGGCCAATTCGCATCAGAAGAAAAGAGGGTTTTCAAATGGGGAGTTTCCATAAACTCATAAAATTACAGACCCATTCCACTCTACTCTCTAGGACCATGAAAAAGAAAAACATAAAATGACTTGAATTCAATTCCCATCACTGCAGAAGTTCAGACCTAACAAAGTAAAAGGTTTGAAAGGGAAAGGGCATTCTTAGGGTTATATCCTAAACAAATATCCTTTTTACCCTTCCCCCAATAAGGTTTTCTCTCTGCTCTGACATAACTTAGTGAGCTAACAGTTCATTAAGTATTAACTTCTCACTAAAAAAAAAAAATGTGGGAAGGGAGACCAGAAACATTTCCAGTCAACTAAGAATTCAACTATAAGGTCCCTTACTCACAGTTGTGTTTTTATCTCGGGAAGGGAAGCACAGCTCATTGTTTGATTTCAAGTGATCATGGTACTGGAAATTCAAGGGACTCTGAAGTACAGTATTAGCGCACAAGTAAAAGCAACCTTTGTTTCTAATATGTACCATGTTGTCAAGTTATTAAACTAAAAATATGGCTCAGTGTCCATATGCAAATTAGTTTTAAAAAAGGACATGCGATGCTCAAAATTAAGACAAACTGAGAGTGACAAAAAGAAGGAAATATAGTATTGTTCTGTCATTTCACATATCCTTCTATTTGGTAATAAAATCTTGCTCTTTGAGTAGGCTGCTGAGAGAGAAACAACTCAACTCTGCAGAATCTCAATTTAAATGGTATTTTCCATAACAACTTTGACAGAGATCACTTTAAACAGTGGCAAAAGTGTTACAGTTCTCACTTTATATCCCCAAACTCTTTTGTAAAACCCTATTAAATAAATTGGACTGTTCAAACTCGAGCTTGTAGGACCCATTCTGATGCCCACATACAGGAAAGGCTCCATGACCACATAACTCTGCCAACTATACCTTGTCAAGAGAGCTTGCCAAGAAGAGTGTGTTATTAGCCAGGCTTGGTTGAAACAATCCACTCCCCACAAAGCTACTTTAATGTACTGTCTCTATTGAAAATCACAGTAATCCAACAATACATTACGATACTTTCCCATCACTGCAGCAATTCCCACCACAGGCAACACTTTGTCTACAACAAAGAAGCCTCACATTCTATGTCTGCAAAAACCCCAATCCTGACTAGTACTGTAGAGATGCCAAGAGGAACATCTGTGTGCTTGAAACTACACAAAACTGGTTCCCCCCCCCCTTTTTTTTTAAACAATAGGCCGAGTGATTGCTTAGTAAGGAAATGGTCTTTCATTCCCTTCCTCTTCCTTTTTATTTATTTTGTTTTTAAAACACTACAGTCAAACAACCACATCTGCTACCCACTATTGCTTTCAAGTTCAAATCTTAAAAAATAGAATTAAGTTTATTCTGTGTTTTAACTTGCATTTACACTGAGGTGACCAATAGTGGAATGCTGATTTTAGTCATCAAGATCTCTACAGGTGTTAGTAAAAAGTAGTTACCAACTATTTAGAGGCCTTTAGCGCTTCCTTTTTACAGTGACAGTAATAAAATCCAAAACACAGAATCAGAAAAACACTAAAAATGGGCTATATGCTCCTGAGAATAATAAATCTGTAAGACATTTTTTTTTGGTAGAGAGCTAACAAAATAACATTTCTGTGAAACACATTTCTGTTAATATGATAAAAATGCTTTCAAATCTAGGTTTATATTTTAACAATATTTAGGCTCAAGAAGCACAGAATTTTGTACATAGACACAATGAATATATCAGCTGGAAAAAGAAATTACATCTTTCCTTTGTATTGTGTAACACTGTCTCCCAGACAAGGTCATAAGATTTTATTAACATTTATTGTCAAAAGTAGGAAAATATTAATATAGGATCCAAAGGACAACAAGCCCATTTAATCTCAAATTACTGACACATTCACATGCAAACATTAAAACCAATTATCTTTCACAAAATAATAATAGTTTAAAAAAGAGAGATGGTCAAGTTCTTAAAAAAATACACGGAAATAACATTTACTACAATATTAATAATAGCAGTAATAACTCACTGTTACAGTACCTTAAGGTAAATTGTTACTATGCTATTCTATAAGAAACTTTTTGTTCCTAGCGGAAAAAAACACAAGTGACATTTATTTATCCTTGAAAATTTTGCAAAGCACTTTTAACATATATGATTACCTCATTGGATTCTCACAATAATCCTTGAGGTAAACACTGTAGATATTATTTCATTTTACAGATAAAGAAACAGAGGCACATAATTACTGTTGGAGCTGAGAATGGAACATAAGACTTGAGTCTAACACCAGTGTGCTTTGCATTATAACATATAATATAGTAATAATACCACATTACCTCTTCTGATACAGTATAGAAGGAGATGACATTACTGTATTAGGAGAGATGGAAGTTATAACTCAGTGTGCTGAAAAACACTCTTGAAAATTATATCCAGGCAGTCCTAACTTAACAATACATTTAGGGAGACAGGGGGATTTCCCTGTGAACTCTAAATTTGGATACCATAGGAAATAACTACCTTAGAAAAATAGCCTTTCCTTTAAATTATGATATAAATAAATGGCTTTTTGCAGGCAGATGTACAGTTATTAAACTACTAGAATTTAGAAAAATCTAGAATTCTATATAGCAGAGGACCCTGGGCCTTCAAACGTCCCTGACTCCTCTTAAAAAACAATTATGTATCAATAAATTGATTGCAAAAAACTTCTTGAAACTGTTTATACTCTGAGCCTATGCA
This sequence comes from Phalanger gymnotis, assembly GCA_028646595.1. Classification (NCBI taxonomy): domain Eukaryota; kingdom Metazoa; phylum Chordata; class Mammalia; order Diprotodontia; family Phalangeridae; genus Phalanger; species Phalanger gymnotis. Next base: position 250,693,338 of record CM053622.1, on the reverse strand, counting down.
ACTACCTCTAAATTCATTGAAAATTAATGTTTTCCAATGTGGTTTAAGGATTTTGCTACTTCAGGATAATGAATGATAATAAAATGAAATTTTATTCTTTCCTATTGACGCTCTTCAAGATTTTAATAAACTAATCATTCTTCAGTCCTCCCTCATTTTGATTCATCTATTTATTCAACGAACATTTAAGTGACTACTACATGCAAAGAATTGTTTGGCAAGAGGTATGCAAAAACAAAAATGAAACAGTCCTTGCCTTCAAGGAGCTTACATTCTTTGCAGGGATGGGGAGGGAAGAACATGTATATAGAATAAGTCAATATAAAATATATCCAACATAAATACAATGAAATATGTACAACATAAATATGAAGTAGTTTCTGAGGGTGGGAAGCTTTAGGAGGGTACAAACTAAATGTTCAGGTAAAGTTCATATGGAATATGAAAAGCCACTTGAGCTAAAACTTGAAATAAAGTCCAAAAGGCAGAGGTAAGGAGGAAGTGTGTTTAAAGTATGGATTTCCCCCACGCCAGAAGGGGTGTGTGTGTGTGTGTGTGTGTGTGTGTGTGTGTGTGTGTGTGTGTGTGTGTTGATTTTGTATGATAAAGAAGAACAAATTCTTAACATCTTGCTTGGAAATCAGTATTGCAGAATACAAAGATAAGGTCTGACTTCTTTTCCCAACTGCTATGTTGATTCTATTTATGCGTGCTGCTTCTAATTCCTATGCAGCCTGAGCTCTCCAAATAAGACAGTAAGAGGGCACTTAGCTGTGCTTCAAAAATTCAAGTCAGCTGGCTCAGATGAACTACATTCTAGAATCCTAAAAGAACTGGCCGAAGTGACTGATAAGCACTGTCAATGCTATATGGAAAATCATGGAAAATAGGAGTGGTACTGCAGAATAGAAGGGAAAATGCCCCCCAAAAGGAAGGAAACAGAGTCCACAAACTATAGTCTAGTGAGTTTGACTTTTATTCCTGGGAAAATTTTAGAACAAGTCATTAAAGAAAGGTTTGGCAAACATCTAGTTAGGGAAGTAGTGATTAAAAAGAGCCAGCATGGCTTCATCATGAACTGGTCAAGCCAGACTAACTTCATGTACTACTTGACAAACTAAGAGATAAGGGGAATTTTGTGGATAGAGTTTTGCTTAGATTTTAGAAAAACTTTTGATAAAGATTCTCAAACTACTCTTGTAGAAAGGATGTAGAGGTGAAGATTAGAAGATAACACAATCAGATAGAATTATAACTAGTTGGATGGCTGGACTCTCAAAGAGCAATTGTACATTATGACAGGTTGATACTGGAGTACCCCTAGAAATGTGTGCTTTGTTCTTGTTGTTTAGTTATTTTTAAAATCAATGATGGGGATAAAGGTAGCATTGGCATAAACATTAAATTTGAGTGGGATGTGGAATGGGAGTGATATCTAGCACAAAGAATGACAGAATCAGCATCCAAAGGGTTCCTGACAGGCTAGTATACCAAGTTGGACCAAATAAGAAAAATTAAAATGAAGACAAATAGAAAGTTCTGCAACTGAATACAAATGATCAACTTTATAAGACAGGTGAAACATGCTTAGAAAGCAATTGCTCTGAAAAAAATAATGGGAATTTAGTGGATTATAAGCTCATTCACCAGTATGATGAAGCAGTCAAAAAAGCTAGTGAAAGCGGTTGTACTGAGGGGCAGGTTCCAGGAAAAGCAGAGGTGATAGTCCTTCAGCACTCTGACTTTGTCAGACCTTATCTAGAGCACTGTATTCGGTTCTGGGAACCACAATTTGATGAGCTAGATAATGTCTAGAGAGGGGCAACCAGGATGGTAAAGGGCTTTGAGTCCATGCCAGGTGAATAGCAGCTGAAGGAAATGGGTACATTTAGTCTGGGGCTGGAGGATGGGAGAAATGACAGCTCTCTTCAAGTATTTTTAGGGCTCTTATGAAGAGGGAAGTGGGGATTAGATTTATTCTGTTTGATCCTGGAAGGAAAAGCCAGGAATAATGGGTAGAAGCTGCAGACAGGGAAATCTAGGTTTGATATTAAGAAAAATTTCCCAACAATTAGGTGTCCAAAAGTGGGATAACTTGCCTAAAGAGATGACTGGTTTTCCTTACTTGAAGGTCTTTTAGTAGAAGCTGGATTGCCATTTGTTATAAGGGGAATTCTGTGGACTACTGAATTAGTTACTGAATGTTACTGAAGTCTTGTCTCACCTTCAAATTCTGTAATTTTGTGGAAGACATTTCTTAGCACAACATAATCTGTGCACAGGCAAAAAGGCAGGAGATAGACTTCTGAGTTCTAGGAACAGCAAGGAATTCAGTCAGGTTGGATGGAAGAGCAGGACTTCTTTTTCTAAAAATTATTATATATTTATTCTTAACATTATTTTCTTTTTAAATTTTAAGTTCCCAGTTCTTTTCCTCCTTCCTAACCCCTCCTACGCCCACTGAGAAGGTAAGCAATACGATATCAAATATATGAGATCACAGAAAACATTTCCACATTAGCCATATTTTTTTTAAAAAAGAAAGAGAAATAAAGAGAGAGAATTATACTTCAATTTGCACTCAGAGTTCATCAATTCTCTGTCTAGAAGTGGTTAGCATTTCTTCATCATGAGTCCTTAGGAACTGTCTTGAATCACTGTATTGACCTAAGACTTGTAGCCAAGTGTTTAATAGCTAATCATCATTTCAACATTGCTCTTAGTGTGTACAATGAACTCCTGGTTCTTCTCATTTCACGTTGTATCAGTTCATATAGGTCTTGCCGTGTTTTTCTGAAAATATCCCCCTCATCATTTCCCATAGCACAATAAAATTTCATCACAATCATATGCCACAACTTGTTCAGTCATTCCCCAATTGACGAGTTATCTCCTCCATTTCCAATTCTTTGCCACCACAAAAAGAGCCGATACAAACATTTTTGTACATATAGGTCCTTTTCTGTTCCTTTGATCTCTTTGGGACACAGACCTAGTAGTGGTATTTGCGGGTTAAAGGGTACATGCAGTTTTATGGCCCTTTGGGTCTAGTTCTAAATTGTTCTTCAGAATGGCTGAACCAGTTCACCACTCCACCCAGCAGTTCATTGGTGTACCTATTTTTCACTCATCCCCTCTAGCATCTAACATTTCTGATGGGTGTGAGGTAGCACCTCAGAGTTGTTTCATTTGATTTCTTCTTTTGACAACTGCCAGTTTATATCTTTTGACCTTTTATCAACTGGGGAAATTGCTCTAATTTTTATAAATTTGATTCAGTTCTATACTCAGTATATAATTGAGAAATGAAGTCTCTTGCTGTAAACATTTTCGATATAACATTTTTTTTCATAGTTTTTGTTTCTCTAGCACCTCATACAATATGTGGTATGTAGTAGGTGCTTTTAATAAATGCTCTTTGATAATACTGATTTATCTACTGAAAATTAAGAATGCTATATCACGTATAAAGACAATGAGGTTGTGGGGTAGAGTACTGGACTTGAAGTCAGGAAGACCAAGGTTCAAATTCTCACTCTGAAGCTTCCTAGATGTATGTCTTTGGGAAAGTATGGATTATTTATTAAGTCACAGAAAGATGCAATTTGTATTGGTGGAGAATTACAATGGGCTCTTACCTATGTTTACATTCAATGTATTATACATTGTAAAGGATAATGATACTGTTTCTAATTATAAAGATAAGGCATATATGTACAAAACAACTGGAATATATAATCACCTGAACAATACATAAAAACTGTCAGTTGTATACTTTTTCCTCCTGTCTTCGATTGTCTCAAGGATTTTCTGGATAGCATCTAAGCTGTTTTGGAATGATGGTGACATCTGATGTCTTTTATAGGGAACTGTGTAAACCATTATTTCAACCCTACCATCTATTTTCTTTCCCCATTTGGGGATTAGAGACACTTCATCCTGCTTGCAAAGTTGACTGGTATGTACTAAATGGATTTTGTATTTGTTTTCTTACTTATCTCAAAGTCTTTGGATCACCCTTTCTCTTACTTTGCACACAATTTCTCTCATGCAACAACTACAAATTCTCTGATTTTTTTTCCTTATAAAAGGAAATTTTGCAGTGCAAGGACACTTAAGACAACTAGGTTATAGGTCTAATTCTGCCACAACTAGATGTCTAGACTGGGATAAATCACTTAAATCTTTCAATTTTTATCTGTAAGATGAGGATATTGTATAAAAGATCTGAAGGTCACTTCTAGCTCCCAAATTGATTTCTCTTTTCTGTTATTTATTTTATTATGGTTATTTTTAAAAGTCTCTTTTTCCCCTTTGCCCCTTTAATACTCTTACAACCACTGTCTTTATCTTCTCATTCATATATTCTTCCCAATTTCAAGTTACATGATGGTAACAACTGTAGATTTTTGCTCCCTGTGGCAGATTAAATATATAGAACATGAAATTAAACATATATATAGTATGTACACACACACACACACATATTCAGTCTTAGAATGTTAGAGACCATACAAGAAGGTTATAGTCCTAAGGCTTGAAGTAAACACTATTCACGCACACAAATAGTTTTTGTGGCCTGTATCATAATCTCCTCAATCCACTAACCTTAATTTCACTGTGATGTCTATAAAAGGGATCTTTAAATACTATTGCTAAGTTATTTGCTATTTAAAAAAAAAACACCTCTTTGGGCACTGATTTATTCATCCTATCATTTCCTTACAATATATTTTCCCCAAAATTAAGATTGTACACCCTCCAAAATGTTATTTGACAAATACTAACACGAGAGTAAAGGGTAATATGTCTGCTCTGAAAGATATTAAATTTATTCTTGGCTCTTCATTATGGGAGAGCTTCCCTGGAAGGCAAGATAAAAATGGAATTGAGAATTAAATAAATTATCATCTAATTTTTAAAATTGCAAGCATCACTTCCAGTGTAAATACTTATTTTCATTTCTTAAAATTAGTGAATAGACAGCACTATCAGAAATCTTAGTATTCTTCTAGAAGCATATTTTTTAAATAAAATTCAGAACAAAAAAGTGGTTTTAGACCAGATGCTGTTGTTGTTGTTGTTTATTCATTTCAGTCCTGGCTGACGCTTTGTAACCCCATTTGGGGTTTTCTCTGCAAAAATACTGGAGTGGTTTGCCATTTCCTTCTCCAGTTCATTTTACAGATGAGGAAACTGAGTCAAACAGGGTTAAACCACATTACTAGTAATTGTCTGAGGCCAGATTTGAATTCAGGTTTTACTGACTCCATGCCAGGCGATGTACCACCTAAGCTGCTCAAAAAGATATGTTCCTTGGAAATACTCACCACTGTACTAACAAATCAGACAAATCGTTGAATAGGGTTGCTATTCCCCATTGCCTGATCACAGCCACTACGAACCTCTCCATTTCTGTCTATTTGATACTCAGAATTTTTGATTCTTCAGAACCAGTGGTATTCCATGTTTTGCAGCCAATAAAAAATGCTAGAATACTGGCATTAAAAATGTTTCTGGGGAATATTAGGGGTCATTAAAAGAATCTTCTACTTAATTTTTGGCCTATCTTCTCAATTTATGCTTCCTGGGCCATCTCCAATCATCCCAATGAATATTAGGCCACTGGACCCAGATGGCTCTGGAGGAGAAAGTGAGGCTGGTTACCTTGCGCAGCCCTCACTCACTCAAATCAAAGTCAAGTGCAAGTCATGTCATCATTTCCCTTAATGTCATGGTCCTCTTTGAGAATGAAGGACAAACACAACAATTTTCTCAATTTACACTCTCTGACTGGGATACATATATGCTATCGAAGAAGCTCTAGAGGTTGTTCATTTAACTCTATGTCATAATCTGATCAATCAATACACATTCATTACCCACTTGGTTTTTCCTGTGGGGATGAACAAGATAAACTTTTTCTGAGTGATTATGAATCTCTTCCAAGAAGTTCAAATATGTTCTGGGGCTTGATCCAACCAACAAGATATCATCCTGTTTCCACAATCTGGCTAGCAGCTTCTGTGGGGGTGCAAGATCCACCCACAGCCAGCACCCAGAAAGCTGCCAGCACGCTGCAAAAACACAGGTTCTTTTGATCTGCCTTAATAAGGAAAGCAAGGTTAAGGGGTTGGCAAGCTTACTTTAATTCAGCACACAAATATCATTCACTTAGTTCAGGGAAAAAAGCCAGCACCCTGAACTTCAGAGCAAGTTACAAGCAAATTACAAACATCAACAGACAGATCCAATACAGATTCATAGTTACCAACATCTAGGTTCAGCCCGGGAGCTCAGAACAAGGGCTGGCCTAGAGTCAAGCACCACCACTGCTGCGGCAAAGAGCTCTAAGGAAGAAGAGGCCAACTGCTGCTTTTATATCTTTGTCAGCGTCAGGGGTGAGTCACACATGTGACTCACCCACTTGACCTAAAATGGTCACAAAGAGGCGGACTTAAACCCACGTGGTCTAAAAGCCTCTGCTGTCTCAGACATGTAAACTAGGCCCTCCCTGGAGTTAGCCCCACCTTGGGCCCCACCTTAGTTGCCAATCCACACCCACATAGGTTTTACACCTAATAGGGGTTTGGGCCTGGGGCTTAGCACTTAGTAAGACTCAATGAAATACACTGAATTTCTCCAAAAAAACAAAAGTCAAACTCTTCAAGGGCACTTGTTGAACTAAGTGCTAAGGAGCCCATTTTGCTTACCAACACACATCCTGAATCCAAGAATCTGGAGGGCCTTATCATCTACAGGGAATCTTTCTTCAACGTGGACTTTGTGTTTCATCTCCTTCAATACTTTTCACTTTGGCAAGTATAACCACCTTGTTCTACACCTCCCAAGTTATGCCTCAATTTATCTGGCACATTGTCAAGTTCCAAGAGTAAATTTTCCTGGTAACTGAAGTTAATTCCTTCAAATGCTAAGACTTTTATTTTAACCATTTAAAGCCAGAAATATTTATTAAAATTTAATTATACAATTCGTTGACTTTTTAAGGCACACCTTTGAATATAACTCAGTCTTCTCTTGGTGAAACATGGTAATTATAATGAAAATATATAATTGAACCATGTGATATAGTTTTTTATATAATTTAATTTTTTTAAGTTTTCTTCAATGTCAGACTGTTAATTGTTACTTCAGCATAATACTAGGTACTAGGCCTGGAATTCAGAAAACCTGAGTTCAAAATTTGGCTCAAGACACTTAGTGGCTATGTTACCCTGGGCAAGTCACTTGATCTGTTTGCCTCATTTTCCTCGGCTGTAAAATGAGGATAATAACAGCACCTAGTTCCCAGTGTTGTTTTGAGGATCAAATGAAATATTTGTAAAGTACTTAGGACAGTGTCTGGCGCACGGTAGGGGCTTATTCCCTTTCCTTCCCCTTCCCTATTATTATAACTCTTCTTATCAGACCCCATCTTCACCTCCTTATCTCTAGCTTCATATTGTTTCTAAGGAAAACAGATAATCAGTTTTTTAAAATGTTACACTAGAGTTGGTAAAATTTTGAGTGAGGAGTAAAAGGCATTTACTAACTTGACGTTGATTCTAACCCCTGGTTGACTTCTTGATTCTAGATCACTGAAGTTGGCACGAGGTGACTTTGAGCTATCTTTAGGGGGTGCTTACTGTACATAAAATTTGGTTCTTTGGACTAAGCTTCATTAACAGGTTTTCCTAAAAATAATATGCATAATACTATACAAACACTCAGCTAAGTATGTCAGGAAAGTCAAGGAAATAGTAGCATTTGGCAAGAAAATAGAAGGAAAAAGAAAAGCAACTCCCAAGTTTTCCCCTGTAAATTTTATTTTTGAGATAAGTTTACTATTGACATCCTTATTGCTGCCACGACCATAAGTTTTGCTGGATATGGCAAAGATATATTACATCTGGAAAGTTCAAGAAGAAATGATAACAAATGCCCAGCCTTGGTTTCACAGCAAAAATTACCATCCATAGCAGTATCTTTCTTTTCTCAACACGTCTGAAGGTGGCTAGCAGTTTTCCCACAGTATCAAGTTGCCAACTCCACACACACACACCCACACACCCACACACCCACACACCCACACACACACACACACACACACACCCCCCCAGGTGACAATTCACTTAGATTTAAACTACTTTTTCAAAGCAAACTTCTCCAAACAATGCATCATCTACATTTAAAATGGTGGGTGAAATTCTACCACTCCACTTAATAAAATGGGACAAGGAGGTTTATTGTACTAAACAAAAGAATCAGAGAAAAGATTTGATCATACAAGCAAATCTACAGTACTCTTGGGGATAAAGAATTGTTTAGAGTTTTCTCATGCAAGAAAAAGAAAATACCTTGGAATCTGAAGACAAACAATTTGTGTTCTAATTCTGGCTTTGATACTTAGGAGCAAAATGACCCTGGCCAAGTCATTTACTTTCTTGGAGCCCTTTTCCTCAACTGAAAAGTAATAGGGTTAAACCAGATGACCTCTAAGCCCCCTTCCAGCCCTGGATTCTAAATATATAATCATAAAATACACAAATCTACTTTATTATTTTTATGACCTCTGGAATAGAAACAGATCATATATACATGAACAGAATATTTCTTTCTTTTAAAAGGAAAAAAAAAATGAATTATCAAGTCCAGGACTTAGGAAAAGAGGAATCAGTCAAAAAACTAAAATACAAAAGCTCTAAGAACAAAATCAAACATGTTTAAGTAGAAAAGCTAAAACAAAACAACAAAAAAACAAGTCCAACATGAAAAAGGTTTTATATTTAAGAAAATATAAGAAACTTAACAATTACAATCTTTAGAACTTGCTCAAACAACCTGGAAATGAGTTGCTCCAACCTATTCCTGAAGAGAAATCACTTGTACCACATCCCTGACAAGTGGTCACCCACATGCCATTTTAAGACTTCTAGGGATGGTAAGCCCTCTACTTCATGAGATCTGATGGACAGATCATGAAATTACCACAGTACTAAGTTCTGGAACAAAGTAGGTATGTCTTAAAAGAAATCTAACAGAAATCTAAATCTAAATGTAAGAAATCTAAAAATCTAAATTGTGCTTCTTATATTTTCTAGTTGTGCTTGACTTGTGGGTAAGTCACTGTCAAGTCCTGAAACAAATCTAAAATCTCTTGGTCTGAATTATCCTCATCTGTAAAATGGGGATTCATTAAATAAGCATTTTTTAAGAACTAACTATTTCTAAGGCAAGGTGCCAGGTACTGGGGAATGAAATAACAAAATGAAAAATAATAGTGCCTCTTAAACTTCATCAGATCAGTGAGTGATCTCCAGACTTTTTTGACTAAGCATCCCATCAAAAATTTTTTTTGGAGTATGCACTCACAACGTGTGTTTATTTATTGATACCCATGTACTACTGTACTAAAGTATTAGTTATATAATACACTGTAAAGTTTATAACTCGGAAAAAGATTTTTTTAAAAAAAGAACTAAGGTAGAGAGAACAATGAGGAGGCTGTTGCAATTATGTAGGTGATGAGGGCCTGAACTAGGATGATAATGTGAAAAATGATTTTTCTTAGTAATCACTATCTTGGAGACCCAGAGCTTCCCTCCAGCCCCCTCCCCCTTCCAAATTCAGTCTCTCCTTTAGAAGGATGTTACTAATAATGAGAATACATTGAATCTCCTTAATCCTGGTCAAACCCCAACCTAAGCCTGAATTGATTTAATCAAAGGTATGGAAACTTTCTTGTGTTCTGAGGCTTGGGTGGAGACAGATTCTTCAGCCTAGATAGCTCAAGTCTGAGAGTGGTCTGGTATGGTTGCGGGGGTGGTCTGACAGAACTGGTATTTTTCCTCTGTCCAGAGGTAAAATGATGGTGGGGTGATATCAGTACCTGTTGAAAAAGTATATAAACTAGGCACCCCAACCCCCAAATCAAGCCAGTTCTGGACTGAACCCCTGGGCGAGGGGCAATTCTGGACTATAACTCCCATGCAATGCATGTCGCCAGTTTGTGAGAGAAATTAAAAACATGGACACAACCCAATTTCTTTTGTCTTTCTTAGATCAAACTCTATGAAAGGCTGACTCATATAAGTATATGAGTAGATAGAAAGGGACAGATTATATGAAGAAAGAAATGACAACTGCTTGGATATGTCAAGTGACTGAAAATGGCTACAGCAGGGGCTGATTTGGGAGGAAGAGTGAGAGTATACTGGAGAGATGGTGGCACTTGTGTGGCTGCTTCTGGCAATGTCTGCTTCTCAGGTTTTAATTGCCCTGAGAGGCCTCAGAGTACTAGCAGTAATTACCAATGAGATTTAGATCAATCAATCAAACCATCAAAAAACATTTCTTAAGCACTTACTTTTTGCCAGGCATTGTGCCAAATGCTGGAGATACAAATGAAGGCAAAAACCAGCCCCTGCCCTTAAAGCGCTCACATTCTAATGAGCAGATGGCATGTAAATAACCAGGTCCATACACAATACATACAAAGTAGATGGGAGGTAATTTCAGACAGAAGATATTTTAAGCTGGAGCAGGTGGCACACTGAAAAGGCCACCTATACAAGGTGGGATGTGACCTGAGACTAGGAGGAAGCTAGAGAAATTAAGAGGGCTCTTGACTGGATCTACGGTTACAGAAAGTCATATCTTATGCAAAAGGAACAGCACGATGAAAGGGGGAAGAAGCACTGTACATTAAGAAGATATATCAAATGGGAAGAAATCTGCTAATCAAAGTGAAGCAGCATGGTGATGCTGTGTCCCCATTAAATGCGTGAGCTCCTTGAAGGCAGGGACTCTTTATCTTTCTTTGTTTCCTAGTACTTAACACTGCTTGGCAAACAATAAGTTCTTAATGAATGAATATATTTTTAAAAATGTATTAAATATATTGATGTAAAAATATATTAAGCCTGACTATGTGTCAAGCAATATACTAAGTGCTGGATACAAATAGAGGTTGGCATGATAGTCCCTGTCCTCAAGGAGCTTACATTCTAAAGGGTAAGACAATAAACACATAAAGGGGAGAGATAGGAGCGAAGGGAAAGAGATTTCTATGGAAACGTGTTCTTTCTGGAAATGGCCAGTATGAGACAGGGAACTCTGGTTCCCTACCAGAGCCCAGGATCTCAGGAGGCAGAGTCCATGTGGCTCTAGTAGAAGTGGGCTGGGAAAGATGGTTTAAGTACTTTTTTGATGGATTAAATGAGGAAGAAAGAGAGTGAACTGGACATTCCACTTCCTGCCTACATGCATATACAAAAGGCAACTCCCTTTGCTGGGAAAGTCCCTCCTCTACTCTGACTCTCAGAATCTTTCATCTTCTTTCTAGGCTCCATTGATTTCTACTATGTACAAACAAGATACATACAGAATATATTGGGCATATTCTTAGAGGTAAGGCACTAAGATTATAGAAGAATGGGAAAGTCATTTAAAATAAAAAGTGAGGCTTTAGCTGAGAATTGAAGGAGAGGAAAAAAAGTTGAAGTTTTAGCCTCAAAAGGGAAAAAAGCTTTAGGACTATAGCTAGCAGAGACAGAGGAATAAAGTGAAGGATTTTTGAGGATGGACACTACATCAGTACGTTTACAGGCAAGAGAGAAGAATCTAAGAGACAGAGCAATTGAAGATTAGTGAGGGAACAGTGATAATAGAGGGGACAATCTGCTACAGAAGATGGGATAGAATGGGATCACTTGTGCATGTAGAGGGAATTGTCTTGGATATAAGAAGGGCCACTTCGTGTGAAATGGGTAAAGGAGAAGATAGAGAAGACAATAGTGGAGATGTATGAGTGATGTGAAATGAAGAACAGGGGAGAAGAGAAAGCTCTCTGTGAATGGTCTCCATTTTTTCAGTGAAATCTGAGTCAAGATTTTCAGCTGAGAAGATAGAAGGAGTTGTGGAAGGTTTGAGGAAGGATGAAAAGGTTTGGAAAAGCTCTTGTGATGAGTGGGCTAGTGAGTCATTTAGGAAGGTTTGAAAGGATTGCCTTTCTGCACTGAGGACCCAGCTGAGATTTTGTAATATAAACTTGCAGTGGATCCAGTCAGCATGATTTTGTGATTTTTTTTTTCTAGCTCTGTTCAGTAACATGTGAGTAGGAATGAAGGCAGTGGATGGTAAGAGTAAGCCAAGGCTGAGCTTTGGCAGGAAAGGATCTTTGATAAGATAAAGCGGACTCAAGAGAGGACAGCGTAGAGCTGAAATGGTTCACCGAGGGGTTAATATGGGGAAAGGAAGAGAGTGTAATCAGTGTAGGGGTGATAGCTTGGGAAAGAGCTGTGAGGTAAAGGGATTGGAGGGAGTGGTGAGGATGAAGAACAGGTCTTGGAGTGACAAGGCAGAGGTAAAGATTGAATGAAGGTAGAGCGCGATTTTTAAAAAATTCAGAACACGGATGTTCTAAATGGAATACTTGTGGGTATGGCCATCTCTGTGTGCAAATGAGGTGGAAGTAGAGTAGTAGGTCATGGGAAATAAGTATGTTGAGGAATTGGGAAGCTGAGGTAATTTTGGGAGGAGGAATACGAATACTGAAGTTCCCTAGTATGAAAGCAGAATTTGGAGAGGAGGGAAAGACTATGAGCCAAGCACTCAACTCACTGAGGAAAGAGGAGAGTGGCCTGGACATTAGTAGGCAATAGCTCTCAGAATCTTGATCAGGCGATGCATATGGACTGAATGAACCTCAAATGAGGTTCAGGTTAGTGAGTGATGATGGTAGAGGGAAGAGGAGCTAGGGGGCAATGTGGAGCAAGGAGGCACACGACTCGACCACAACCAGTATTCACTGGAGGTAATGAATGAAAATGCAGCTGATAATGGAAAGAGTAGCCAAGGAAGCTGTGCCATCAGTGAGTGTGAGAAGATGGAGGATGTGAGAAAGGAAAAGGTTTAAGATGAAATCTAGCCTGTTAGGTATAGAACAGGCATTCCAGAGTGTATAGTGGAAAGGTTGAATAGCTTTAGAGTAGGAAAGGCAGAAGAGAGGTTGAGGGAGATGGGAATAAGAGAATAATGATCAGAAAGGAGTGGAGAACTTGCTTTGAATAATGGCAAGGTTCAGAATCACTGGGATAAGGCTGGTATGATAGGTGGAAGAATGTTAATCCTTGAGGAATGAGTTCAGGTAAGTTATCACTGTCCACAGGGCTTCAGCCTTGGGCAGAGTGGTTCTAGAGCATTACGCAGCTGTCTGTGACTAGAAAGCAGGGTGTGGAGGGTGCATGGGAAAGGACAAAGCAAAGCCCAGTGAAGCTGTAGGTAGTTGGAGAAGGTACCGGGAGTGGGGATGATATAACACAAATCATAATACAGTGTAACAACACCTTGTAGCAAATGCCCCTCAACGATAGGGAAATAGTTAAACAAGAACTAAATGAATGTGACAGAATATTATTATGCCTTAAATACAAAGAAATGTATATTTATATGTTTTTATGAAAAGTGAAGTAAGCAAAACCAGGAAAACCATATACACAATGACTATAATACTGTAAAGGAAGAGAACAAAAACAAACAACAAAATGCTGTATAATTATGATGACCACACTTGGCCCCAAAGAAGAAATGAGAATACATACCCTACTCCTTTCTTTGCTGACTCGGGGGACTGTGGGTATTTATGGGCATGGAAACTACAGTCAGATCTGGTTGACATATTGGTCAGTTTTGATTGACTTTTTGATGAACTCTATTTTTGATTTATTACAGGAGAAGGGAGGGGAGGGAAAGGAGAAGGGGTACTTTTAGAAAAGAAGACAAAGACAAAAAGATATCCACAAACATTTAAGGAAAAGGATATGTGGCAAAATAAGAAGTTTCATATGGACAAGACCTTCCACATGTCATCTACTGCTAGTTCCTGCTTCAGAATGGAACCGTCACCTATCAAGGACTAAACAAACTAAGCTGCAACTTATTCTTTTGCCATAAATACTGAAATAAAAACTCAAATGTCAAATGGGCTTGGGTGTTTTACTCTGATTAAACTACATTCAGTAATTCATTTCAACAAGCGTTGATTATCTACTATGTGCAAAGTACTAGGCACTGGGGATACAAAAAAATCAAACCAAACCAAAACACTCTCCCTGCCCTCAAGTGAGCTTAGATTCCACTTGGATATATTTTTTTGTTACTTTGAGCAATCCATATAGACAAGTGGTCAAAGGATATGAATAAACAGTTTTCAAAAAGAGATTACAAAGTATTCACTACCACATGAAAGAATGCTTCAAATTATTTATAAGAAAATTGCGAAGCAAAACAACCCTGAGGGTTCACTTCATATTCTGCAAATTGGAGAAAATGTCAAAAAATGTCAGTACTCAATATTGGAGGTACTGTGGAATGATAGGCATACTGATACATTGTTGGTGGAGCTGTGAAATGGTGTAACCATTTTAGAAAGCAATTATGCAAATAAAGTGACTAAAATGTCACTCTGAACTAAAGACTGCATTACTGGCTTATACTTCAATCAATAGGAATAAAGTCTCAATATACACCAAAATATTTAACACTTCCTGTGAAAGTGAAGAATTAGAAAAGAAAAGATGTCCATTGACTGGGAATGATTAAAGAAGTTGTGATATATGCAAATAATGGAATATTACATACTTGTACTTCTGATTCTCTGGACTTCAGCCCTTCCTTGCAGTCTTACCCTGGAATCTCCCTCAGCACCTGGAGCCTCCTTACCCTGCAACATCCAACCACTGATGTGGCTCTCTCAACCTGGAATATTTCTCGACCATGTTGACTCCCTTATCTCATTAGTGAGTTTCTCCTGATGCCTTCATTTTGTAAAGAGACCCAGGCTGGCCAATTTTTATTGCCATAGTGACTATGCTTCTGATTCAAACTTCAACAATATGCCCCTACCCATGTGTCTTTATTCTCTCCAACCCTGACATCCCTGACCCCTGATTTTTGGCCCCCTTTTGTGTATCATCTTCTTTTATTAGAATGTAAGTTCTTTGAAGGCAGGCCTTTCTTTTCGCTTATATTTGAATATCCTTAGTGTTTAGCACAGTGCTTGGAATATAGTAAGTGCTTAGTAAATGCTCATTGCCTTGCCTAAAAATTAGAAAGGAAATGGGCAAGTAGGAAAAAAATCTTTGCAAAAGTTTTTCTGAAAAAGGTCTCATGTCCAAGATATATAAGGAACTAATGCAAATTTCTAAGACTGAGCCATTTCCTAATACATCATCAAAGAATATGAATAGGTACTTTTCATGGACAAAAACCAAGCAATCAACAATTACATGAAAAAATGCTCTAAATCTCTAATAATTAGGGAAATGCAAATTAAAGCAACTTTAAGGTTGTACTTCATACATATTAAACTGGCAAAGATAACAAGAGGAAAATGACAAATGTTGGTGGGACTATGGGAAACTTGTACACTTTTGTGGAGCTCTGAATTGGTCCACCCATTCTGGAAAGCAATTTGGAACTTTGCCCAGAAATACTCCACTGAACTCATCCAGCTACATTACTATTAGGTCTATACCCCAAAGAAATCAAAGGTAGAAGAAAAGGCTCTATATGCACAAAAATATTTATAGCAGTTCTTTCTGTGGTGGCCAAAAACTTGAAACTAAAGGCCTGTCCTACTGAAGAACGGATAAATTGTGGTACATGAACATAATGGAATATTATTGTGTCATAAGAAATGATTAAATGGATAATTTCAAAGGAAATTTGGAAGACTTCTGTGAACTGAGGCAGAGTGAAGTGAGTAGAACTAGGAGAACAATTTATACAATAATATTATAGAGGAAAACATCATTGAAACATTTTAGAACTCTCATCAATGCAATATCCGATCATGAGTCCAAAAGAATAAAGGTGAAACATGCCACTCATTTCTTCATAGAGAGGTAATAAACTTAAAATGTAGTAAGGTTGGGCACAGCTAATAAAGAAATTTGTTTTGCCAGACTATATAGCTGTTTGTTGAGAAATGCTTTTCATTAAAAAAAAAAATTTGCTCAATTTAGGGATGGTGGTAAAAGCTAGTGGGAGGGCAGAGTAACAAAAAAATATATTTGTTATTTCAGAAAAAAATAATAAACTATTTTTAAAAACTTTGGGAATGGTCTCAAACCAATCTAGTCCTCCAAAAGTGTGTGACAGTAACTTGACATTTTGAATCCATACATTTAGCTATAAATGGATGTTGGATTTGAACTACTTTTCTTACTTAAGAAAAGTACTAAAACAATGGTCACATTCTTATGTAATTTGAAAGTACTGACAATACTGATACATTTAAATGAATCTTAATTCTACTTAGAGGTATAATATAACATTACTATGGGATAACATGGAACACGTAACAAATCCAATGGGCAGTAATGTTCTTAACTATGAATACTTAAACGAAGAGAGGAAAAAAGGCTATTAGTATATTCTATTAAATCAATAAAAAGCAGTTTAGTATCTTGGAAAGAGTACTAGAAGTCAGGAAAATTCAAAGTTCAAATGTCATCTCTGATAATTGTTATGATTGTAACAAATGACAATCTCTTTGAGCCTTTCCTTATCTGTAAAATGGAGATGATAATACCTAAGGCACCACCTCATACAGGGCAATAGTTAGAGATGATATAGGTAAAGTATGTGGCAAACTTTAAAGTATTAAATAAAGTGTTAAATATTAGCTATCATTAGAATGAACTACTTATATTTAACTTCTGTTAATTATTTATACTTCTGAAAATAACCAAAATCATTGTTCCCAATCTGAATAGTCTTCATCTAATGAATAAAAAAACCAAAATTTTTCCCTCCTTCATTTTTTTTTTCTTCTTCTTCTGTCAGATGTTCTGTTAGATAAAGGCAGGAAAGCAGCTGCCTTCACAAACCATGCCAGCCTTACACTAATATATAAAGGCAGCTGCTTGACTGTCTTTACAAGTGAAAGAAGAGCACTGGAGGCCTAGGCCAATATCCAGTAATGGCACTGGTTGTGAAAGCAGCTGCGTTGCCTGCTCGTACACAGATGTTTAGAGTATTTAAGTGGTAACATCTACTAGAAAAAAGTACAACCTATACTGGCCATTAAATACAAAATTTTGAACCATCACAGAGACAGGCATTATGTAAAATTCTTTATAACACAGAATGTTAGTTTAATTCTACTGTTGGCTTTTAATTACTCAGAGGTGGGTGTGCTGAAGCAAAATGTTACCATTATACATGCTCTATTTTATGTGCTATGGGTAACATTAAAGAGGCCAGGATCTTTAAATTCATGACCAAAAATTTGGAAGTCAAAAACTGCAATTTATCTTCTGTGTGATTTACACAACTTTTCTAGACTCATTTCACAACCATAAACAAGATGCAATTGATTTTACACAAGTAAAGAAAGCTGGCAATAATCTGACGGGAGCTGAGATTTGCAGAGAAGATGTATCTATCTCTTCAAATGGTCTCCTCTGCTCAGACTCAACAGAGATCAAAATTTTATGGAGGAAGTATGTAGACTGGACAAAAGTCAATATATTTAATATTTTTCTTTTAAGTACCTGTTGTTTTTATGCCAAAAAACTTTGTTCTGGTAAAAAATCTATTTCATCACTAATGTGCCTAGGAAAACTTAATCCTTTAACCTCTAGGAATTCCTACATCTGGGCCTGGCCCAAGTGCCGCTTTACTCTCCTTCTGTCTTCTTGCAAGGAGCCATATGACCTTCTCCACCATAAATCAACTCTGTCACTGCTCCTGGAGAGGACATCTACTAATGAGAGGACATCTACTAATGGAGAGTCAATCTACTAATCTACTGCCCTATGGCCTCATTCACATCCCTATAAGTTTCCAAACTGAAATACCCATCCCTGAGCACTAGTCTCTTTTATGTTATTTCTCTCTATCAGAATGCAAGATCATGGAGGACAATTGTGGGCTGTTTTTGCTATTTATATCCACAGCGCTTAGTATAGTACTTAGCATATAGTGAATGCTCATTAGATGCTTTTTCATTCATTCAAATTTTCCTCACAGTTTAAGTATGACCCTAATCTACCATTCTTGCTAAGGACACAGAAGTGGAGTCATCTTCATAAGCTCATATGACTTTAGTAGACAGGGTAGCTAGGTTGATGCAGTGGCTAGAGTGCTGGGCCTGGAGTCAGGAAGACCTGAACTCAAATCTGACCTCAGATACTTACTAGCTGTATGAACCTGGGCAAATGTCTTGACCCTATTTGCCTCAGTTTCCTCACCTTAAAAATGAGCTGGAGAAGGAGAAGGAAACAGCAACCACTCCAGTGTCTTTGCTAAGAAAATCCCAAATAGAGTCACGAAGAGTTGAACATGACTGAAAAATGATGAAACAGTAACAACATATATAAAACTAAGTTTTAAGGGGGCCAGTGTAATTTTTAGGAAATTCTAGTGCTTTACTTACCCTGAGACAAATTTAAAGAACCTTTGTAGGCACCTTATAATTTGTTTTCATATTCTCTCTCTCTCTCTCTGCTATGACAGGAAATTTTGAGTGGTTAATTCTTAAACCTTTGTCTATTTCTTCTTTTTAAAAACAGCATATAATAAATCTATCTCTAAGAAGCCTGATCTTCATAATACTACATCATAATTATTTTGCAAATTCTGATTCTGTTACAAATGAAATCCCTGTATAGTGTGCCTGGCATAGACCCTCACAGAATAATCCCTCCCATGGGATATGGGCTATCCATTCTCACTCTTGGCTCACCAACTCACCTTAAGCTGTTTTCACACTCACAGTTCTGGGTTTCCAGGTAATAATTATCAACAACAACCAGCACAACAATAATAACTATACTTATATAGTGTTTTAAGGTTTGCAAAGCTCTTTATAAATATTATCCCATTTTACCCTCACAACAAATGAGGATATTGTTATCCCCATTTAAGAGACAGGGGAACTGAGGCAGACAAAGATTAAATGACTTGCCCAGAGTCACATGGCTGGTAAGTGTCTAAGGCCAGATTTGAATTCAGGTGTTCCTCACTCCGGGTCCACTGCACCATTCAGAACTCAAGACCTTTTAGTGCTGTAGGGATAACCTTTTGTGGAGGGGACATACCCCTGCTCTAAGTAGCCTACAAGTTTGTGTCCCATCTAACATGAAACTAGTCACAATGATACTGCAACTCTTATTTATATATTTTTATTTATTTCATTAAATACTTCCTAGTAACATTGAAAAAAAATCTTTTAACATTTATTTTAAAAAATTTTAAGTTCCAAATTTTCTCCCCCCTCCCATCCTTCTCCTATAGCCTTTGAAAGACAAGCAATATATCATGATTATGTGAAATCATGCAAAACGTATTTCCATTTTTGCTACACTGCAGAAGAAAACATAATAAAAAAAACCCAAGAAAAATGAAGAAAGTGAAAAAAGTATGCTTCAATTTGCACTCACTGTTCATCAGTTCTCTCTCTGGAGATAGATAGCATTTTTCATCATTAGTCCTTTGTCTCTGATCATTGTCTTGATCAGAAGAGCTAAGTCTTTCACAGTTGATCATTCTTCCAATATTACTGTTATTATGTATGATGTTCTCCTGGTTCTGCTCACTTTGCTTTTATCAATTCATGTAAGACTTTTCAAATTTTTCTGAAACTATTCCATTTGTTATTTCATATAGCACAATAGTATTTCATCATAATCATATACCACAGCTTCTTCAGCCATTCCCTAACTGATGGGAATCTCCTCAACTTCTGATTCTTTGCCATCATAAAAAGAGCTGCTAGAAATATCTTTGTGCACACAGGTATTTCCCCTTTTCTTGATGTCTTTGGGAGACAAACTGAGTACCAGTATCTCCAAGGGTATGCACAGTTTTATAGCCCTTTGGGCATTGTTCCGAACCGTTCTTTAGAATGACAGGACCAGTTTACAACTCTACCAATAGTCCACTGGTGTCCCTATTTTTCCACATCCCCTCCAACATTTGTCATTTTCCTTTTCTGTTATGTTAGCCAATCTGATGGGTATAGAGTGGCTACCATTAACTCTTAAACATAATTATGTTTATTTAATGATAAAGCAAAATTCAGATTGATCAATAAATCAGTTTCTCAAGACAGATAAAGGAAATGCAGCAATAATCAAGACACACAAGTCTGTGTCACACATTTCTATCAATACATGCAGGGAAGAACAAGCATATCTTTGCAAAACCTAGCAGGAAATAACATTATTGAGGATAACCCATGTATTCAAGGCAATTCACAAGTCTGGACTTCAGGCTTTGATATTCCATTAGAAAGATTTGTACATCAAACTATTTCTCTGCTAACTACTCCTTTCCTGGTTCTCAGCTTATTCCTGCTAAACAAATATACTCCCGTTCTACAATGAAACTGGTAAAGCTTTTAAATTCATAATCACCCTTAAATAGGTGCTGAGAAAGTGTTGCTATAGCAATGACAAGTAGCTCCATTTAGCCAGAGAATTGCAAAGATCCTCAGGTTGGTGTTTTGAGAAAGGAAGATCAGCCCAACTGAGTGTGGATTCCATGGGATACTGGTTCCTACAAGCAGCTCCAAGCATCTTCCAAAAAGCAAAGCAAATGCAGCGCCAATCTTTTCATTTCTCTTTCTTGTAGCAAACCAGAGATGGAAGAACAGCTCGACCAGCTCTCTGGAAAGGTCTCAGCTCTCTCAAGCTAGAGATGGTAGGGGAGAGCAATTAGCACAATTGAGTTCTCTGGCAACAAGCTCCCTTAGGGCCTTCTCCACCCAGTCAGTAACTCTCAGCTTAGCATCTGAGGCCTTTAGGCCAGCTAAGTCTCCTGTCCCATTCTTAACTGCTTCCTGCTGCCTCTTCTAGCTCAGGGAGTCTTCATCTTTTTCTATGTTATGGGCTTCTTTGGCAGTCTGGTAAAGCCTAGGGAACCCTTCTTAGAATAATATTTTTAAATGTACAAAATAATATATATACTGTTAAAAAAGAAACCAAGTAACAGGAAAATGATAAATGCTGGAGAGGATGTGGGAAAACTGGAACATTGTTACATTGCTGGTGGAGTTGTGAACTGATCCAGCCATTTTGGAGAGCAATTTGGAACTATGCCCAAAGGGCTATAGAAA
>CM053622.1:250645538-250671714 GCA_028646595.1 Phalanger gymnotis | reverse complement strand
TATATTGTATAATATGCTACAAGGTTCTGCTTAGAACCAAATTTCTGCCACTCTGCTTTCGGTTTTTCCAACAGTTGTTTTTAAACCAAATAAGGAGGTTTTTTCCCCTAGGTAATTATATTTTCCATGTTATTAAACACTGGGTTATTGTGTTCTATTGTTTCTGCTTCTCCCTAGCCTAGTCTGTTCCATTAATCTATCTCTTTTTTTAACCAATAGTAGATGGTTTTGACGACTGTTTTATAAAATAGCTTGAGATCTGGAAATGCTATTCCCCCTTTGTCCCTAATTTTTTTCAATAATTTCCTTTGATATTCTAGATCTTTTATTTTTCCAAGTGAATTTTGTTATTATTTTAACAAGTCCTAGAAAGTATTCTCATAGTAATTTGAATGGGATAGCATTAAAAGTGTACAATATTTTTTGATAGTATTATTGTTTTTATATTGGCATGTCCTAGCCATGGGTACTGAATATTCCAATATAAGTTGCTCTTTAATTCTTTAAGAAGCACATTGTAGTTGAATCTATATAAGTTTTTTTGTGTGTTTCAGTACATCAAACCACAGATACTTTATGCACTTGGTAGTTATTTGGAATGGGGTTTCCCTTTCTATGATTACCTTTTGGGCTTTATTATTTATTTTATAGAAATGCTATTGATTTGGGGGGTATTTGTTTTGTAGTCTGCAACTTTACTGAAGCTACTGCTTCAATGAATAGTTGTGTTGATTCCCCTAGGATTTTCCAAGTAAAATAAGGGATAGTTTCATTTCCTTTTTTACCTTTTTTTCTTTTAAATGATTTCTCTTGTATTATTGCTATTGCTAGCATTTCTAGAACTATAACAAATAATAGTAAGGGAAATAGGCATCCTTGATTCACTTCCATATTTATGAAGGAATGTTGTAGTGCATCCCCATTGCACATGATACTTGCTTTTGCTTTTAAATGGATGATATAAAGGTCCCTCTGTGCCTAAACTTTGTAGTATTTTTAGAATAAAAGTGTTGCGCTTTGTCAAAGGCTTTCTCTGCATCTATTAAGATAATCACATGGCTTGGGGTATTTTGGTTTTTAATATGATTATTTGTGTTTATTATTTTCCCAATGTTGAGTCATCCTTGCATTCCTGGTATAAATCCCACTTGATCATAATGAATGACTCCTTCGATAAATTGTGATAGTCTGACAGGATTTTCTTTAAAATTTTTGAATCAATGTTCATTAATAATACTGGCCTATACTTTTCTTTCTGTCTTTTGTTAAAAAAATCTTTCCCTGGTTTAGGTATTAAGACTATATTTGCCTCATAAAAGAATTACAGTAGTATAAATTTCTCAGTTTTTGGGAATAATTTATGAAGTGTGGGTACTAACTGTTCTTTCAAAATTTGATTGAATTCTCCTGGTCCACTAGGACTAGGAGTTTTTTCCTTTGGCAATTTCTTTACAGTTAAATCTATTTCCTTTTCTGAGAATGGGTTATTTGCAATCTCTATCTGATCTTTTGATAGTTTGGGTATGTTATATTTTGAAAATGTTCCTCTATTTCTTTTGTGTTGTCAGTTTTGTTTCTGATTATTTTTTATTTCTTCTAGAATTAGCTGCGATTTGACCTTTCCCATTTGCTATTTTATGGATTTGATTTTTCTGTTTTCTTCTTTTTAATCAGATTAGCTAAGGAGTTATCAATTGTCTTAGCCTATTCAAAGAACCAGTTTTTAGTTCTATTTATCTTTTCTATTTTTGTTTTTGTTTCCAATTTATTTATTTCCCCTTTAATTTTTAATATCTCTTCTTTTGCACTTTACATTTATTTATTTGTTGGCCTTCTAATTTTTCAAAATGCATATTAAGTTCCTGAATCCTCTCCTTTTATTTTTTGTTAAGGTATATTTGCAAGGATACTATTTTCCCTCTGCTTACTGCTTTAGATGTATCCAAGAAATTTTGGTTTGTTGTTTCATCATTATAATTTTCTTTTACATAGTTACTGTTTCTATCATTTGTTCTTTCATTGACTCATTATTTAGGATTTGACTGTTATATCTCCATTTGGTTCTATATCTTTTGTTCATGGCCCCTAAAGCAATGACTATTTTTATTACATTATAGTCTATAAAGGATGTATTAACAATTTCTGCCATTTTACATTTGATCAAAATATCTCTGTGCCCTAGTACATGCTCTATTTTTGTAAAGTTCTATGTGTTGCTGAAACATATGTATATTGTTGTCCTGTTTAGAAGATGTCATAAGTCCTTGAACTCCTATCTTTCCAGGATTTTTTTTCAGTTCTAAATTTTCTCTTTTGTTTAGTTTTCTATTAGTCTTATCTAAAGCTGAGAGAGGGATATTGAAGCCTCCTATCACTACTGTGTTACTGTCTATATCTTCTTATAGCACTGATATTTCCTTTATAAATTTGGATGCTAAGACATTTGGAGCAAATAAGTTTATTACAGGTATTGGTTTATTTTCTATGATTCCTTTCAGCATATTACAGTTTCTTTGTTTACCTCTTTTTATTTTTTGAATGTTTGTTTTTGCTTTGTCAAATACACTAATTGCAACTCCTGCTCTTTTGGATTCACTTGATGCATGGCAAATTTTTTCCCATCCCTTCCATTTTATTTTGTGTATGTCTTTGTTTCTTAAATGTGTTTCTTGTAAGCAGCAGATTATAGGTTTTGTTTTCTTATCCAATCTGTCAACCTTTTTCATTTTATTGCATTGTTTAATCCATTTATATGAGTTATTAGTTAGATTTGTATCTTCTTTCATCTCTAATATGTATTTTTTAAAGTTATGATTTCCCCACCTCTTCTGTTGTAAATACAGTACTGTGTTCCTTCAGTTAGTATACCTTAATTTTTTTTAAAGGCGGTGCTATTTCCTCTGGCTCTCTTCTCATCACCCCTGTCATCCCTGATCCTCTCCTCTCATCTATTACCTTTTCCTCTGGGGTTTTGCTTGTTACTTCTTTTATGTTTCCTACTTCTTCTGGTGATATGATTCTTTTCCCCTTTTATTCCACTCAGTCAAGCAGATTCTCCTTTTCCCTGCTCCCCTGTAACTAGTCTTTTAGTTTGCTCTTTTTTTTTAAATTGTGCCCCTTTCCAAAAAGGATATATCTCACTTTCTTCATTATCCATCATCCCTTTCTGTCTACTCTAAAGCTTTATTCTCTTATTTATGACCTTTGTAATCATTCGGTCTCTTTCTATTCTCTATATTCCTCATATAATCAAAACTTTCAAAGTATCTGTTCTTGGTTCTCTCCTTTTGGTGATTTCTGCCATTACCTTGTAGAGTTTGCCCCCCTTTTCCATTGTGCCTCATTCCCAAAACAATGCCAAATATTATAGGTGTCAGAGAGGACATTGGTCCATGGTAGGGTCCAGTCCCCACCATGTCCTTTACTATGCAGCCTATCACTGATTCCCACTGCCCCACCCCACCCCCCTACCCATTTGCCTAAAAATCTCTTTTGGGTCAGGTTCCATTGCAGTTGCCCCAGGAGTTTCAACTTCTCTCCTTCCTGAAGTAGGATGAGTGGAAGCACCAGACCACAGCTAAGGCAAAGTCCCCATCTCCCTTCACAGACCACCTCTCTTCACCCAAAGAAGCATTTATCAGTGCAACCCCCTCCAACCACCATAGCAGGTCTTCCTTCCTTTCCTCTCCTTTTCATTCCTTTCCCGCCTCTTTACCCACTCCCTTGCAGGCTCTTTTCTTTCTGAGACCACAGAGGTCACATTCCCCTCAATTTGACCTTAGCATGTCATGTATTCTTCTTTATCCCTCTGTATCCTTTTCATGTGCCCTTTCATATTCTATTATAGTCCCACAAAAATCATTGATTCACTTATAAGCAAGATGTTGCCAGGCTCTGTCCATAATGCCTCAGGGCTGCCTCTCCACTGTTACCCCCACTGGACTTTCACCTTTACTCTTGTCTCCTAGTGTGCATTTGGAAAGACATATCTTATTGGCCTCTCTGCTGTCACTTTCTTGCTATTGTCCTTGGCTGCTGCATTTATTCACTCCTGAATTTCTGTTGTTTGGGATATTTGAGAAACAAATAATCTCTTCAGTTCTGGTTTTCTTTATAAAAATGTTTCAAACTCTTTATTATTGAATGTCCATCATTTCTCATATATAGTTAAGCTCAGATTTCTAGGGTAGGTCATCCTGGGCTGCATCGTGAGCTCCATTGCTCTTCAGAACACATTATTCCATTCTCTCCTACATTTTATGGCAGGTAGAATAGTCTTGCATTATTCAAATTTCCTTTCCTTTGTATTTGAAGGTCTTCCTCCTGATGGTTTGCAGAACTTATTTCCAAGCTGATTCATTAAATTTAACTGTTATGTGTCTGGGAATTTGCAGCCTTGGGTTTTTTGTTTGTTTGTGTGTGATCTATGAGTTTTTTTCAATTGGTATGGTATTTCACTTTCTTTGTGCAGAAATTCTGGGCAGTTCTATTATTTCTTGCATCATGGTGTAACAACAATGTTGCTTGCCACTACTGTGATTGTGTAAGACCAACAACACCAGCACACAGGAGGGCTGCTAGCATAGGTTCTTTGATCTGCTTTTCTAAAGAAAGCAACTTTAAGGGGTTTTACAATCTCATTTTAATCAAACATACATATACCATTCACTTAGTTCAGGGGGAAAAGCCAGCATTCTGAACTTCAGAGAGAATACAAACAGAAATTACAGAGACAATATAAACAGAGCAAAGGAACACAGTTATCAACAGACAGGCCTCTATCTGTCTGACTAAAGAATTACATACTTACCAGAAAGAGAGGCAACAATATCTGAGTTTTCAAAGCTAGGGGGCTCTAGCGGCTACCCGCAGTCTCCTCTGGTCAAATCACTCAACACCCTTCCAGCTAGTGAGAGCCCCAAAGCAAAATGCTAACCTCTGAGTATTTATATCCTTCTTAGGGCTTGAAAGCTTCACACCTAATCAGCAAGAGGGTGTGGGCCTGGGGCTTCAAATCTAGCAAGACTTAATCAAATGCACTTGATTACTTTAGCATTCTAAAAGAGAAAACAGTAAAAAAAAAAAAGTCCCACCCTAATTACCATCACACATGGTGTTAAAATTTTTTGTATTGTCATAGTCTCTTGGGAGACCTATGATTTAGTATGTCTCTACACATCCTGTCTTCCAGATCAGTGTTTTTTGCTTGCATAGTGAGCATTTTTTTCTTTTAGTGCTATTCTTCTTTGTTTTTCTACTTCTAGATTGTCCTTGGCTCCTGTATACTTGCATATTCTCTCTTTTTCGTATCTTTGGTGAGATTTGCCATCTCAGATTCCAGTTTTTCTATGCTGCTCATTACTTTTGCTGTCCAGGCCATAAGTTTTGCTCTCATAATTCTCATTTCTCTTTTGAACCACTCAGGTACAATGTGTTGTCATTCCATGTTCTCATCACATTCTACAGGGTCCTCTGCCTCATCAAGTTTTGGATCGTTTTCCTTTATTTTGTAGTATTTATTCATGTTGAGGAGCAAACTTCTACAGCTTAGCCCTGGGTCTCCATGGCACTGGGGGTTGGGTTATGTTGCAAGGTCTTGTGTCTGCTAGTGCAGCCTCACTGCCAGTTGCTTGGGATGTTGGGGAGGCATGCTGAGTGAGCTCAGAGTCAGTGAGGGTCAATTCATGGGTTAACAAAACCGACTTTCTTTTGGATTCTGAGTGTTCTAAGACCGTAAAGACAGCCAAAGTTGCTTTAACTTTGGCTCATAATATCTCTTTTAGAGAGGCTTGAGAAGTCATGGGGACCAGAGAAAATGTCTAGTCCTTTATCTTGTTCATGTCATCCAAAAGTCCTGGTTAATGCCTTTTGTAAGCATTTTCAGTTCTGTCTTGGCAGTCAATTGGGAGGCTCTTCTTCACATAGTAAGCAGACTGGAAACAAAACCTGCACATGTTCTGAAGTCCATTTGGGAATTACGTCAACAGAGCATGCTTCGCTTGCGCTTAAGGATTGGGCTAACTGGCCAGAAGATTTTTATGTTGGCATTCCTTAAGTTTCTATTTTTACCCCTCGTTTCCCTCTATAGTTTTTCCTTTGGTGATCTCATCTTTCCCAAAGATTTCAACTGTCATTTTTATACAGATGATTTCCAACTATATATTTTTAGCCATGACCTCTCTCTTGACCACCAGTTTCTAATTTCCAATTGCTTGCCACCTGTATGTCCAGTCAGCATTTCAAACTCAATATGCTCTGAACCCACACTCCATCTTCCTCCCACTCCCCCCACTCTTTGACTCCCTGTTTCTTATTATACTACAGCTATTTTTCCAGCCATCTGGCCTTAAAAACCTTGCAGTAATCTTTGAATACTCCTTTTTCCTCAGCCCTGCTCCTAATCCAATTAATTGCCAAGTACTATGAATTCTTCCTCTTTCTGGCCCTTCCTTTATTAGCTTTCAATTGGACTATTGTAATAACCACCTAACATCTCTCTTCTTTCCATTTCATCTTACAAAGGGCTGCCAGAGTAGTCATTCCTAAGCATGTCTGGCATAGTGGAAAGAACATTGATTTTGAGGTCACAAGATATGAATTTGAGTGTTGGCTCTGACATGTGATTCTGGGCAAATCATTTAACCTTTTCAAGCCTCAGTTTCCTTATCTGGGGGCTCTTAAAGTAGTTTTAGAAATAATCTTTCTCCCCTTTTTTGGGAAGAACCATCTGGACAACATCAATAACAATAAATGCTTTCCCATTGTCTATATTTTTTTCTTTTAAGATATTCTTTAACAAGATTCTCATCTGGTCCCAGCCTTCTACTACTTCCATGAATGCTTCTGTGATTCCTACAGTCGGAAGTGATTTTTTTCCCTTTTCTGAACTCTTACAGCATTTTGTTTAGATTTTTCCTGTGAACCTTCTTCGAGGACAGGTTGCTTTTTTATTTTGGTTTCTACCCCAGTGACTAGTATATAATAGGGACTCAGTACATGTTGGTTGAATAAATGAATAGATGAATCTTCTCTTCTCCCTACCCCCTTCCTTAATCTCTGCCTTTCAGAATCTGACCCCTCCTTCAAGGCTTGCTGTAAAGGGAAAGGGATATCATAAGCTGGTTTTTCAAATACCGCTCCTTCCCCCCTTACTGCTCGTCCAGGTGCATTGGATGTGAAATTGACAAATTCTTGCCAAGAGTACACAAATAAGAACACGCTCTGATGTTGTTTGTGAAGACCTCCAGTTTCCAGCCATTTCTTGTTTCTCACTTGCTTGCTCTTTGGATTTCTTCCTCTTCCTTTCTCACCAGAGGTGAGAAAGAAGTCCTCTTGTTCTCATTCGGCAGAGCCCTTGAGGGAGACTTGGATGTTGTTTTTTAATTGTGGACTTTTCCCAGGTGTAAATTAGCAGATTCCTGCCAGTATCCTAATGCAAACAGTGGCTGTCTGCCACCATTGTCTGTGGGGTCTTCTGAAGATGCCAACTTACAGCTCATTTTCACTCAAATGCTACCCCTTCTAGGGAGTTTTCCTTGATCATTTCTAGCTCAAAATGAACAAGGGTCTCTGCCTCCTTTAAAATTCCTCAATTATATTGTCTGAAATTGCCTCTAGATCTTATTTCCCAACTAGGTTATAAAATGCTTGTGGTCTGAGACCTGATAGTGCCATGAATAAAGTCAGTTTCTTGAATGAATTCACTTTACTTGATGGAATCTCTGAATAATCTGTATTGAGAAGCAATGTAAAAAAATTTTTTTGTCAGGACTAGTGGTTCATTGAGGGTGGGGTGGGGAATTCCTTCATCCTGGATAAGCAATATATTTTTATTTTATACCCTTGAAGAGTTGCCTGGGGCATTGAGAGGTCAATTCATCTTCCCAGGGCTTAGCAGGTAGCACAGTTATCCCTTTCACATGTGTCTAGAAAATGTGTAAAAAAATTTTTGGCCCTCCCTTCATACCAGAGAAGTCTGAATTGTGATGGTATTAAAAGATAAAATATGTTGTCATTATACAATACTATATATACATATATGTATATTTTTAATGCATTTCTGAGTTTCTAAACTTTTTCTGTGTTATCTACTGGCTTTCACTTGTTGTCTGTGGCTTCCACAAAACTCCCATGAAATTATCATTTTATTTTTTATTTTTGGAGGGGGGAAGGCAGGGCAATTGAAGTTAAGTGATTTACCAAGGTCACACAGCTAGTAAGTGTGTCAAGTGTCTGAGGCTGGATTTGAACTCGGTTCTCCTGACTCCAGAGTTGGTGCTCTACTCATTGTGCCACCTAGCTGCCCCATCATTTAATTTCTTATGCTGACCTGTGATATATCAAAACCACAAGGGGGAAAGTCATGATGTGGAAGGGATAATTGCATATGTCTGAGGCAGGGCTTGAACTGTTATCTCCTGTCTTCAAAGCTTGCTATCTATCTACCAACTACACTGCCTCTTGATGGAAATAATAACAATGATGGCTTATGCTTCGAGGTATTGAAAAGTGCTTTAGAAAATCAATAAACATTTATTAAGGGCCTACTGTGTGCCAGGCATTGTGGTGGGTACTTGGGATAAAAAGACAAAAATTAAATAGCCCTTGCTCTCAAAAAACTTACAGGGAGCTCAAAATCAGGGATACAAAATGTTCACATCTAAGTGTATATAGTATAAATAAAAGATAAATACAAGGTAATTTAGGGAGGGGACTCATAGTTGGGAAGTCTTGAAGGAAGTGAGAGATTCTAGGAAATGGAGGTGAGGAGGGATTGCATTCTAGGCATGAGGAAGACTTCGGCAAAGGCACAGGGATGAGCGCTGTGAAGAACTCAAGAAGGCCCATGTTTGGCTAGATTAGACCACAGAGCAGTCCTCACAACAATCTTATGAAATAGGTGCTGTAATGATCCTCATTCTAGTCATGAAGAACTTGAAGCCCAGAAAGTGACTTGTATGGAGTCACACAGCTAGCAAATATCTAAATTTGAACCTAGGTCTTTTTGACTAAGCAGAATATTTTAAAATAATAAATTATAAAACAGCTAACATCCTTGTAAAGATAATGATCCTTAGTTAATCTCAGTGCTGAAAGAAAGGAGTTGGTTTCAGTTTCTCCCAGAACAGATTTATTTTTCCATCACTAAAATGGCTACTGGCAGATGTGGTGATCTTGTCTCTGTAACAGGGCTTGGCCAGAACATTACATATCCTCTGGAGGTGAGGAAAGGAGTAATGGTAATTTCGGAGACTTCTTTTTGCTGAAAGAAGTCTAACTGGCTAAAACCCTAATAATTTCTTGCTAGTGACTGAGAGGTCTAGGCTACCAATTAGACTGACTTCCTGTTCTGAATCGGGTTGAAAAAATGGAAGAGAAGTCTCCAGTGTAGAGGACAGGTATATGGTGCTGAGCCGCCTGGGAAAGTAGGATGACTACCGGCTTCTGATGGAAAGCACAGTAGTTATTCCAGGTGATTGACAATCACGTCTTTTTTTTTCTTTTAAATTTTTATTCCCATTGAGGTCTACTGGCTGGCTGGGGTGTACAGGAGCTAAAGGTTGTCCGAGGATGCTCCTCCTTATGAACTATCTCCATCTGCTTGGCGCTACTTAATCTGGCCCTAAGAGAAGGAGAAACAATGTGGCTTCACAGGTCTTCTCCCTCTCTAGTTTCCATGTACTTGCTCATAAAATGAATCATTTTGTATACTCTGCCCCCTCCTCCATGTCTTAACCTCCCCCATTCCTCTCTCTTTTTAGCCTGTTGACAGAGAGAAGGGGAACAATATTCCACTTGTGAGTGAAAAGAGGACACAAGATAGAATGGTTTAGAAACTGAAACAATGGCCCCCCGAATAAAGGGCTCGCTCTTGGCTTCTTGTGCCCTGCACCCCACAGTGCTTTTCTGAACTACGTCAAGACTCTTTCCTTCATCCATTTATCCAGGGAGTCAGGGGCAGCTTCTGCTGAATGGCTTTTAAATTTCTACAGACCTCACTATCAATTAGAACATCACAGATTAAAAAAGGGGGGGGGGTTTGCCCCAGGAAACAGAGAGGTAAAACTTCCAAAGAATAACATGGAAAAAAGAGCAAGAAAAATAAGAATGTGCTGCTGTTAAATTCACATCTCTGATCTAAAAGTCAAGAGTGGAGGAAGGAGGCATTATTAGTAATATTTTGAAAACTAGAGTACCAGTCATATCAAAAATAAAAAGCAAAACATTACTTGACTGTTAAGAGTTCTAATCCCTCAAGAGGATATAAAGAAGATGAGGTCCCAGCCTTGGGCTGGCAGTCTAAGATAAACAAAACAAAACAATCAACAGAGGAGATGGATGATACTTCAGGAGCAGGAAGAATTCGATAACCTCAGGCTGCATCAGCTGGGAGAAAAAAGGTCCACTTCACAGACACCTGCCAACTTCCTTTCAAATTCTTTTTAAATTCCCACTGGGTGGAGTGGGGGAAGGGAAAGAGGAAAAGGTCCTTCACTTATTAAAGGCCTCCACCAGATCACACAGCTTACTGGTTTCTCAGGAGGGGTTGTCTGATTTACGATTTGAATGGACCAGGTTCCATAAATACTCCTTCATTTGAGTTTTATTGCAGCCAGACCATAAATGGGATCCCCCAACTAGACTGTAGATCCTACCAGGGCAGGAACCAGAATTGTTTTTCTTCTGTGTCCCACTTCCATGATGTTTAATGCATGCAACAGTTCATACTGCCTTGCATTTGCATACTGCTTTGTGCTTTCCAAAGTGCTCTTGTACACACACACACACACACACACACATTTATATCTTTGTACATATATCTGTGTGTATATCTAGGTATATGGTTTATTGGTTCCTCACTGTTAGTCAATACAGGTGGGCAGAAGCAATGTGGTTCTGGAGATTCGTCTCATAAGTCATCATAGCAGTGTCATTTTGTTTGTTGTTGCTTTATCTCTAACCATTGTCCAGAAACTCTGAATGAATAGCTAAGGTTGTCCTGAAGAGAAGTCTCAGTTGTTGTTGTTGTTTTTTTTTTTCAGGCAGAGAGAAAACTATGAATCAGTAAAAGCAGAGATTGTCTCTTACCGTCCTGATTTTATAGGTGTTAAAAAATACGGCAGGGAAATGGGAAGAAATTTGCTCAGGGGTCACACAACCAGTTAATGACAGAATTAGCACTAGATTTCAACTCTCCCTAAGCCTCATCATTGTGCTCTTTCCTGGGCTCCATACTACAGAACTATTATTCAATAAACCTATTCAACAAAAGAAGTTAATGCACCTAGTCCTGTGGTTAATTCAGTACAGGTGACAGGCTATGTCAACAGTAAACTGCTGGTTTAAAAGTTTCCACTAAAAACATTTGTGATGCTTATTTTTATTAAAAATATTTTAAAGAAGATCAATATTCTGACAGTTAAAACCAGGAGGGTTAATTTCTTGAGATCTAAATATTTTGACAAATTAAATTCAACCAATATTAATTAAACATGTTCTATGTGTGTTCAAATGAATATGAAACATAACATAGACCCTACCCTCAAAAAGATTATAATATGAGAAGTAGAGGATAAGAAATGTACACAAATATGAGACATGATAGGATGTGATCAAAGGAAAGGAGAAATCTGGAGAAAGCGCTGTGAGAAAGGAGAAATCATTTTTAGTTGAGAGCTGGGGAGGGTGGATCTAGAAAGAAGTAGCTTCAGGCAAATTGTGGTATGTCTATAGTGTGATAGAATACTACTGTACTTGAAGAAAGGATGAGTAGGGTGGTTCCAGAAAGACCTGAGAAGACTTATGTGAACTCATGCAAGGTGAAGCGAGCAGAACCAGGAGAACATTGTACACAGGAACAGAAATATTGTTAGGATGAGCTGCTATGAAAGAGTTAGCCACTCCGATCAACACAGTGATTTAAGACAATTTCAAAGGACTCATGATAAAAAATGCTATCTGCTTTCCAGAGAGGGAACTGATGAACTCTGAGTTTGGATTGAAGTATACTTTTTCCACTTTGTCTTGCTTTTTTTCTGGTAACATATAATTGACATATATTGCTTGTCTTCTTAATTGTCTGGGAAGGAACGGAGGGAGGGAGAGAATTCAGAACTCAATTAAAAAAAGAATGTTAGAAATAAATAAATACTACATTAAAAAAAAAGAAATGACTTCAGAGTTATGCCTAAAAGTGGAACAGTAAAGGGGAGTGCCTTCAAGACACGGGAGATGGTGAATGCATAGAGAGTGGATAAAATTGGAAGAGATTCAGAAAAGACTCATAGTCGAGTTTGGCTGAACTATAAAGTGCTATGAAGAGGAGCAGAGTTAGAGTAAGTTTGAGACCCCTAGGAAGGAAGCTTGGGCAGCTTAAGGTCAACCAGCATCTTTATGTAGACAACAATTTATAAAAGAGATCTCTTTATGCAGAGGTACCCTAGTGAAACTTTTCATACCTGTTAACCAGTTCTAGTCGCTCATAAATTGGGGCAAACACTGAAGCCAGGAAGAGAGCGAGAGAAATAAACCTGGTAGTTAAGATGTTTGAATTTCTTAAAGTGTTTGGATCTTTAGTTCTAGAGATAAGGGGGGGGGGATGTTAATAATCACTAAAGCCATATTTTTGTCATGTCCAAATGTTTCTAGGCCATATAAACTTTGACTTTGCAGAAAAACTTGGTCAGACTCCTATTCCATGTTCTCTCATTGATTGTGGGAGAGAAATTAGACATAGATCCCAGAGAACTTGGGAGACATTATCCTACCCTAGCAGAGTGTCTTTTTTGTATAACAGAATCATAGGAAGGGACCTCATTGACCATCCAATCTAACCCATATCTAAAAGAAATCCCCACTATAACATTCTTGACAAGTGGTCATTTTGCGTCCACTTAAAGACTTTCAATCAGAGGAAATACCCCACCTTAAGCATCAGAAGGACTGGAATTTTAGAACAGCTTGATGCAATGCATTATTTCATGAGGCAAAGTTAATAGAGATAGTATGAGAAATTTTATTTCTAAGTAAAATTATAATATCTTGTAATTATTTGTAATTAAGGTGATTTTGTACAGATAGTAGGAAGAAAATACTTATTATCAAACACCTTTTGTTGTAATCACTTATTTAGGAATTGCATTTTGCAATTTTTTTTGTCATACATTTGTCACAAAGAGTTTTGATTTTGGTTTTTTTTTTTCAAATAGAGCATACATCTGTGGTACATCTGTAGTTCCAGCATTTCAAAATGTCACAAATCTGATGTGGCTGAAGGAGCATCCATTCTTTAACCATAGTTGCTTTAATTTCAGATTTGCCACTTGGAAAATTCTCCAGTCAGTTCTCAGTTCCTGACTTACCTTTTGGGTGTTATCTCTATGGCTAATGCTTGGATGACAAACTTTGAAATATATTGTTCATGTACTGATGAGGGCCATATCTAGAACATTGTAGAAAACATGTATAGATCATCTCCTATTTGCTTTTTTCACTCAGGAAACCCTTGTCGTTTGGTCAAGAAAGTATAGTCCTACCTTATTCTTATAAAATAGGATAGTATCAGCTTCTGCTTTGGGTTGTTCTCTGCTGGAACATGAACATCCAGATGGCGGCACTCATACTAGTTACTGACTTAGATCTCATACTAGTATGAAGGCAGCATCGCTATAGGCTTTGTAAATTTCAAAACCAGAGTTTCATGCAGTGACCTATGTGTCTTCATTACTTCTGAAAGTTTTCTACCATTCTAAGGAATAGTTTCAAGTATGTTGCACCTTTGCTTTATAAGTCTCTAGGAAAGATGGAGAGATGTAAAATAATTGCTACAGGTTACATTATATCCCCTGTTAAATAGTGGTTTCATGAACTCCAGTACTGTATCTGTAGGTACACTAGTATCATTTCTTCTAGTTTACCCAAGTGAGGGAATGTGTAGAACAAATACTTGTTTTCTGTCTACTGACAATTAAAATTTCAGGCCAAATTTATCTGACTCGTTTGATATATATCGAATAAATTTACAACTCTCCTTGTAAGGCAGCAATTGCTTACTGATTGTTAGGTAGACATCAGGAATAAACGTCTTCTGACAATTTTCAATGATAGGGTTCCACAGTAAGAATGCTTGAAAAAACCTGTCCTGAGACAGATTTTGCTTCGTTTCAGTTTTCAGATCAAAGCGAAGGTACTTCATTTCATCTAGGAATTGATTACACGGCAAAGGGCACTCCCAGTAGCTATTCCATATAGGTTTCTTCCACCTATAATGCCATGAGCAGCAATAAGACCAATGAACTTTTCTGATTCATCTAATATAATGGACCAATTGGCATTGCTTGTTACTTGCTGGACCCTGTAAATTTCTGAATGTTTCTAAACATCAGTTCACTAAATAAAATCAAAGAGAATAAAGAGACTTTTTTCTCTGACATGGATTGTTGAATATATGTTAGGGTCAGATTGAAGTATAATAATATTTAGGCATTGCAACCATCTTTACCCTGCTTGAGAAGCATCAGCCCATTGCCAAGAAGTCATCTTTACCTTTCAGACATTGTGGCTCTTCCTCTCTGTTGTCGTGAACTTGGGTCAGGTAAGAATTACATTGCTCATTACGTTTTTCAGCTATGTAAGGGACTTCATTGAGAGATTCATTACTGTAATCAAACAAGAAATACTCTTTCTGTGCCTCATGCACAGCAATTGCAGCCGTTTATGTCATTGAATTCAATATCTAAAGCTCACCATCTGATGAGTCAACTGAAATATTTCATTGACAAATAAATGACCCAATAGAAATAAATTTAGGAGCATTTCCCTCAATTCAGAACAAAAGTACAAAATGTGTGAGCATATTGTTTTTTGACACATCTGGTTCTGATGGGTCACAAAAGATATTTTATTTCTTTTGTTATCTGAAAAGTCTTTAGAATGCTAATGAACCTTGATAACAAAGTCATGAAGGATAAAATAGAAATACTTAAGCTTTTCAAGTTTCAAGTGTCTAAATTCTTTTTCTGTGTCAGTTAAAAATGCCTTGTCCTTTAAGGCAATCTATTCTCCTTTTGGACAGACAGCTTGAATTTGGGGGAAGCTTTTGCTGACATCAAGCCTTGTGCAGTGGACCAAGATAATAGTCTTGTTCTAGAGCATTTGTTCACACCCTTAACCCAATTCTTGTCCATTCATACCCCCTGTCCATGAACAATGATTTTCCTTTGATAAGTATACCTGTTCACGTTTAAAACCTTTCCTTTTTTTTTGTTACATTTTTACTAAATGGTATAGTTACATGACTTTGGTCAAATAGAAGAATGATGAATCTATTGCTATAATGTTTTATTATAGTGACTATCTTAGTACATCCCATCACAGTAATTTTTAAAAATTATATTTTGTACTTAACATGTTATTGTCATATCAGCAACATGACTAGTGGTGCTTTTCAAAGACAGGGTTGGAAAGTAGGACCAAGAGATAACCAAGTGCACAATCACAGTAGACATGGAAAGTACCCAGAAATTGGTAATCAAGGCAGATGCAAGGATCTGAAACCAGGTAAGCAGTCAGGATAGGGCTAGGGCTTAAGGCAAGATAGGGAATCAAGATCTATATAAGTCATCAGGCATAGGCAGACCTCGAAACTGAAGCAGCTTACGTCTCAACCAGAAAGCTTCTTAAATGTTTCTTGCTAGAGCAGAAACAAACCCTAGAGTATGACCAACAGACAGACTATATTAAAGAAATGATAAATAGGCAAGCCTAATCAATGTGGGGAATATGACGTCAAAGAAAAGGACAGGGATTGACATTTATGTTCATCAATATACTCTTCCACATGATAAGGAGTAATTGCTGATTCATAAACTTAGTTGCATTATTATGTTTGTTGGTATAATCCACAGTTGACTACATTGGTGAGTGGCAGATAGTCCATTTAACGTAATAAGACATCTCTGGTTTGGACTAAGGTGGGGTGAGGGAGGGAGTAGAAATGGAGTCTGGATTCAAAACAAGTGTGAATAATAGGATTTTTTTTTTTACAAAGAAATGCTGGTTTTTTTCTTTACCTCCAAGTATACTCAGTAACTCCAAATAGGTAAACAAAATTCCGTTGACTAGAAATTCTTAAAGAATTTGTTTAACTAGATTAAAAATTAATTATAATTAACTCAGTTATTTATATGTAAATATATACTTCTAAAATGTTTCAGAATAAAGAAAACATTTATTCCAGTCAGTTTAAACAGTTTAAACATTAAACATTAATTTTGTGAGCAGCTATTTTCTTCAGAGTACAAAGTAAATAGACTTTTTGCTTCACAAATGATTACAAAGTATGGATTAACAAAGTTTTATTTTATATTAAATTGCTTCCTAGTCCTCTTCTGCACCTATAATTAGCCACACTTTTATTTGCTATGCTTGTACGGCCCATCCTAAATCATACCCACAAGCTCTTAAGTCTCACCTAATAACATGCTTACTTTTACAAAATATAGATTTATGCCCCTTGCCTCCCTGTCCCCTCTCCATGTTGGTTCTGCAAATGTGATTGGTCATGGTGATTTTATTGTTGTTCTGTATCTGAATTTGTTGTTGCTTGTAGAATCTTCAACTTCTGTTTGGTCACCTCATATTACTCATTGGATTTCCTCTGGCCTGATAAATTACTCTCTGAACCTGCAGAGATTTATTCTTACAACACTAGGTGCTCTCTTGCTTTTAATAACTGTGGCTCAAGAAGAGACACACAAAAAAAGAGTTCA
The DNA here is from genome assembly GCA_028646595.1 of Phalanger gymnotis. Taxonomy (NCBI): domain Eukaryota; kingdom Metazoa; phylum Chordata; class Mammalia; order Diprotodontia; family Phalangeridae; genus Phalanger; species Phalanger gymnotis. The sequence goes on along the minus strand of CM053622.1, from coordinate 250,654,945 downwards.
TTTTTGTTTCTAGGGCTAAAACACTGAATCAGACATGTTCTCTGAAAGAAGAGAGAGACAGAGAGAGATAGAGAGAGAGAGAGGAAGAAAGAAAGAAAAAGAGAGGGAAAGAAAGAAAGAAAGAAAAGAAGGAAGGAAGGAAGGAAGGAAGGAAGGAAGGAAGGAAGGAAGGAAGGAAGGAAGGAAGGAAGGAAAGAATGAAAAGTAAGAATCAACAAAAGTTAGCCCGTCCAAAAGAAAAGCCAAAGGTGGAATTGAGACTCTGAGGGCTCATCTGGGTTCCTGAAGCAAAATTGCTCCTGAGAAGGCCTGGCTTTATGAGCCACCACTAGTGCAGGCCACAAAAGCCTCCCTCTCTAAAGCCTCCAATTAAACCACAAAGAACAACTAATTTACCTCCTATCAGCAGATTGCTTTGTATTTTCCTGAGGAAGCAGCATATGGGAGCTGCTGGGTGAGGCCTTCCAGTTCAATTAAAACCAAACAGATAAACTAGACTTCAGGGCAGGGTTTGGGAAGATAGGACTCCTGTAGCTGTCTGATCTCTTGCCTATGACTTTTCTGAAGTGCAACTGACAGCGCTAACTAGCAATTACAATGCAGGGGCTGGGGCAGTTGGAGTCGGAGTTCAAACAGAGAGGGGAGGTCCCACTATTTGCATGCAATGAATTATTAAGGGCTGTCAGATGTCAGGATGGGAATTGGTGATATTGTGGTTAAACGCTCACCACATGTCTAATTTGAGCTGTGCCCACTTGCTCCAGCATCAGTGCAAATTAAGACTACATTAGAGCCGGGTGATTCACAGCTGTGCCATACATAAACCTATGAGCTCTTAGGGAGGAGATTTGCATATAAGATGTCAGATAGTGATTATAAGAGGTGCTAATGTATCTGGAAGAAAGGCACTATATAAATCTAAGGCATTGCTATTATTTCTATCTTTGTGCTTCAAGATAATAATTTGTGAGGCTGGCCTCCTATTTAGGGGAATTCAGCTTGAGAAAGGTCATAGGAAGAGACCTTAGAGAACGTGTAGAGCAAAACCTCCCTGATCACATAGTTTGCAAGTGGCAGTCAGATAATTCCAATAGAATCTACATTTACCTTTACATGAACAAATAAAAATTCAAAATAATTTTTTCTAACTTCAATTCTGAGATAGATCTGTAGTCTTTTCAATGTAGTTATTCCCTCCAGCAATGCAACTCACAACCCATCCACGCCTCATCTTGTGTGACAATTTTCCACATCCTCAGTATTCCCATCTATAAAACGTGAATAGTCATGATACCTACATCATAGCATTTTTATGAGATGTAAAAGTTGTGAAGTTGAAAGTGCTATGAAAAGGTGACATTGTTACTATTATTGTAGTATTATTAGAGAGACTTCTATTCTTGAAGTAGTCGTGATGTGCAGAAATGAAGCTTCTGCATTATCTAAAAGCTTTTGTTTTCTCATATTCTTTCTCCTACTTGATTTTCCAGAAGTCTTTTGCCATTTTCCACTACGGCCACTTTTGCATTGAAGTCACTGTATACAATATGTTTAATTTGGAAGGACCTATCATGTCCTTTTCAGAATTTCTCTGTCGCTCTTTCCTCTCTAAGAGATGGTGTGTGAGGTACAATTAACTTCAGAGATCTTTTTGAAAATATTTATGCTGAGCATGGTAAGGTAGTGTTACCAGGCATCTCAGCAATTTTTTTTTGGTGTGTGTGTGTGTGTGTGTGTGTGTGTGTGTGTGTGTGCCTTTGGACCTATCATAAAGCTGTTCTACAAAATTTTATTTGCCTTTCCAATGAGAACTGGTGGGCCAGTCTTCCATTTAGCTCCTTTTTGTCTTGTGGCTTTATTTGTAGAGAGAAAGTCAAGACTTATAGGATTCACTTCTTTTGGTCATTGGAGAAGGATATTACATTTAATAAGGGTTAACATTAGTGTTTGTAGGTGTGAAAATGATGTAATTTTTGGCACTCTTTGCTTCCTTTTCCACCATTTCTGCCATTGTTGTTGCAGAAGTAGAAGTGAATCTCACAGGATCGAGGGGCATTTTGTGCAGTCTCTATATCATGGCTTGTCATATCCAAATAATTTATTACCATGTGGCCAGCCTACTGGTGATAAACCTGTGAACTTAGCTAGGCTGGTTCTCAGAAAGCAGACATAATCTATTACCAGAGTCATATTTGAAGACTTTCTAACATGGTAGAACCTTCTAGAATTTGGGCTTTATGGGAGTTGCCTTTGAAAACCTAGGGTCACCTACGTACCACTATGAGAAATCAGAGTAGGGCTTTGTGAAATCACTGGACATTATAAGCAGGGAGATATGTGTTTTCAGAATGGTAGTCGACTTAGACACTGAAGCCTCTGAGGATGATGGTAAAGGAAAGGGTAGAGAAAGAGATGGTAAGCCAATAATATCTTTCACTGTCTATTAAACAAGAGGTCCAAGTAAGTGTTGACTCTTCAACGGGCATGTTGTGGCTTAGGCATCCAGTGACAATGGTATGTAGTGAAAGCAACCATGGATAAATGATGGTAAATACATTTTTATGGAATTGCATTCCCCCTGCCCTGCCCCACCCCCAACACAGAGACTGAGCTGCAGGGAGCTAAAGCTATAACAGCTAGTTAATTTGCAACAGATTTCTCAAGAAATTTAAGTAGTTCAGAGAAAAAATAACAAGAACTCTTCATTTTAAAGGAACAAATTGTGGAAAAGATGAAATTTATTTCATGTATTATCATAAGCAAACAAAAAAAGACCTTTTCTAAATACTAATTTAGGACATAATTTTTTCTTTAATGTTACTTTTGTTGGTATGTGTAAAGCCTGTGCTAGGCTTGGAGGGAGGCATTCTCTCCCCCCCCCCCTTTCTTTGTATCACTAGCCCTTATGATAGCACCTGGCAAATAGTAGGTCCTTAATACCTGTTGACTATTAACTGACACAAAGGTGAATTGAGCACTCAGTCAGGAGAACTGGTAGGTAGTGATAATGATTTTTTAAAAACGAAGAAAATAGCATCAATTAAACATTCAAAATATATAAAAGCAGAAGGAAGTTCAGAAGGGGTTACAGACAAGCAGAGCAGTTTGTTCACTTTTGAAATAAATATAATATATGCTTAAAACTGAAGCATATGTATCATAAAAGTTCACAGTTACACATACAAGTCTTTTCTGTTCTTTATATATTGAAATTCTCATGTGTGTTGCTTTCCTAATAAAAAAGAAAAATAGTACTTAGTTCCTTTCATCAAGGAGCTTATAACAGAGGGGGGCAGGGAGAAAGAGAAGACATGATTTTAGTTATCTACAATTATGGTCCCTTTTCAGTTCTCATCCTTCTTGATCTTTCTGTGGCATGTACAACTGTTGACTATCTGGATACTATTTTGTCTTTAAATTTTCAAGACACTACTCACTTTTGGTTGTCTTACCTATCCAGCTATTGCTTCTCAGTCTCATCTTTGTCACTCTCTCTAACTGTTTCTGAATCCTCTTCTCATCCCTCTCTCATTTGGTGACCACATCGGCTTCCTTAGGTTTAAAAATCATCTCTATCCAGATGACTGCAAGATTTATATACACAGTCCCAGTCTCTTGAACTCATTTGGTTCCACTTGCCTTTTGGACATTTTGAATTCCACGTCCTGGGGAGATCCCAAACCCAGCATATTACAAACCGAACTTATTATCTTTACCCTGTTGAGAGCACCACCATCCTTCTAGTCTCTCAAGTTCACAACTTCATCCAATCAACTGACAAATCTTACTGTCTTTTCACTATTCAAACAACCAGTATCTTAGTTCAGGTCCATATTACCTCTCATATGGACTGTTGCCTCTTAATTGTTGTCCCTGTTTCAAGTCTTCCCCCATTCCAATCCATCCTCCACAAACTTGCCAAAGTAATTTTCTTTAATCATAAATGTGATCCTGTTACTCCTCTAGTTTATCTCTATCTTCCCTGGAGTTGGTTTCAAAGAGAATCTAGAAATATGAGTATCTCTTTAATTAAAGCAGAAATGAAGAATACATTTCTTCCCCAAAATTCTCATGCCATCTCTGCATTCCATACTGCAGTGCAGCATTATCACCTTTCCCTCCACCAATTAGAAGAGTCTTAGGCAAAATGCTCTAGGCTTGGCTAGAAACTCATGTTACCTATACGTATATACATGCATATATAATACTGACATATTATATATGCATATAATACACACACAGAGTCTTCACCGATGAAATAAAAACTCCTTGAGAGACCATTTCACTTTTGTCTTTGTTTCTCCAGCCTAGCACAGTGCCTGTGACACAGTAGATAGATAGTTTTAATGGATACACGAGTCTAAAAAAAATAGACGCATCTATGATATTATCTATGTGGGTATTCCTTTTAATGGCACAGATCAAAATCACTTTACGCTCTCTTGCCTTGTGGAATTTTTGTCAGCATATTTGTATAAAAATTCTTCCTAGAAGACCGAGCCAACATGTTGAAGGCCTTTCTCTAAATCTTTTGGTGTATTGTGGATGCTAATGCAACACTCAAGCTGTCTGCTTATCATGCTTTGCTCTCACTTACTTCTTTTTGTGTTTTCTATGTCCTGATGTAAGTTTTTGCTGGCAACATGTGACCACCCACTTTGGATTCTTTGGAGAGCATGGCATTCCATAACTCTCGGTTTTATAACTCTAATAGAATAGTTACTGAAAAGATAGACTCCCAAATACCATCCTGTAGGCCTCCTTCAATTCTGGTAAACATCATTGTTTGTCTGCAATGAATATACCTGTTAATATGCTATCTCCGTTCAGGCCACAGCCTGGGTAATGTTCATTATTCATCTTTTGTTGTTTGCTAAGTCCTTTTTTTGACTGAATGTGGATCTCTTCAAAGAGGAGTTATAGCACTCTGGGGCTTACTGTATTCAAAATAATTTCAACCGAAACAAACTCCCTTAGAGTCTGTAGGGAATTCATCTTCCTTTTGAACTCTGATAAAAAATACAGAATACCAACAGAACTTGGTAAGCTAAGGAGATAAGACAGGGAGAACTCGATAAGCTAAATGACTTCCAAGGTTCTTCCCAGCTCTGGATATACAATTACATTCAATTTAACAAGCATTTATTAAGCACTTGCTACATACTAGGCACTGTACTAGGTACTCAGGATACAAAAACAAAAACGAAATCATTTTATTCCCTCAAGGAGCTTACATTCTACTGGAGTTTTATCTAAGAGCATTAAGGAAGTATACAATATTATTCAAGTTCCTCATTAGGGTGAATGAAGGAAGACTTCATAGAAGAAGTATCACTTGAACTTGGCCTTAAAGGATCATTAGTATTTCACAAGAGAGAGGTATAATGGTGAGGGTGGGAGACAAGGAATCCTATGTCTAAGGAATAGTGTGAGCAGCAAGATTGAAGGAGAGTTGGGAAAGCATGGACATCTCCTTTTCTTATGCTGTTGTGCTGGATAAGAAGTATTTTCCTCACTAAGAAGAAGCAATGAAGAAAACGATACACTAAAACAACAACAACAGGACAAAAAACCCCATCCAAACCCAACACCCAGGCATTGGTTAGATTAAAGTGTTTTCAACACTAACAGAAGTATTTAGTGAATGGGAGTAGATGTAAACTCAGAGTAGGAGTTATTGGAGTGGAAATCAAGTTCAGGGTCGAAAGACTGACTGTTCCCACTGAAGTGCCTAGAAAGAAGCATTGAGGGGGAAGGGCAAAATTCTAACCAGAACAGGCCAGGCAAACTGTAGACCAGAATGATCACATTCTGGTTTGCATTTTCTTTATATTCTCCAAGTGGGTGATTAGGAAGTCCAAATGATCTGTTATGGACATATCTCCCAGTGCCTGCCATTTCCAGAGGCTGCAGCTGACACAGATTTGACTAGAGCCACAGCTCAAGGGCCACTCAGCAGAAGTTATAGCTGTGTGCTTTGTTCTCTGAGAAAGCGCTGGAACTATTGAATATAATGTATAATGCATGGCACAAGGTGCCTCTCCTTCATCAGGCTTTTGTGTCTGGGTTGGTTTAGACTGGAGGCTCTCTGTTCATCACTTATTTAAAGCAATGCTATTTTGCTGTATGTGTGCCCAGAGACTTGGGCCTGGCTGGAGAAGCTTAAGTGCTGCATAAACAATTCTCAAATCCCATTACCGCACTAGAACGGGGTTCTCTCAGATAATCAAGCCAGAAGGAATTTCGTCTTGGTGGCATCTGAAATCAGCATGGGAAGTTATGTCACTCTCATATAAATCTGTTGGTGTTCTTTTTTTCTCCTTGTTGGATGACTGTTCTATGGCTATATTTTGGGTTGCCTCTGCCCATGGGTAGCCTCTTTTTTCAGAAAAAAAATGATCTAGGCCTTTCTGCTTCATGAAGGTTTTGGCTACAATTTTTGATGTCTCTGTTAAATAGAATTATTTATGCTAGCTTCCATGGTGGTATGTGCTGGAGAAATATTGGTGCAGAAAAATATAGATGGTCCAGATCTTACCACTGACTTTATCTAGGAAGGGCTTAACATTGTTACGCAGATTACAAATGCTGAGTCTGTTTTCACTTAGTAGTGAAAAGATAGTTGGCAAAAGCTGCACAGTGGCAGCTCAGACTTGACATACTCAACAGGCACAGGTACAGGGCTTAGTCAGTCAACAAGCATTTATTAAGTGCCTTTTAGGTATCAGGTATTATGTTAATAATTGCAGATTTAAAGAGGCAAAAGACAGTTCCTATCCTCAAGGAGCTCACAGTCTAGCAGAGGAGAAAAGCAAATAAATATGTACAGACAAGCTATATATAGGATGAATAGGAAATAATTAACAGAGGAAATTAAGAAGGTTTGGAAAAGACTTCCTGTAGAGGGTAAGATTTTAATTGGTACTTGAAGGAAGCCAGGGAAGCCAGGAGATGAAGATGAGGAGGAAGAGCATCCCAGGCATGTGGGGGTGGTGCCAGAGAAAATGTCCAGAGCTAAGAGATGGATTGTCTTGATCATGGAACAGAAAGGCCAGTGTCACTGGATTGAAGAGTACATCCAAGGAATAAAGTATAAAAAGACTAAAAAGGTAGAGGTTATAAAAGGCTTTCAATGCCAAACAGAGGATTTTGTATTTGATCCTGGAGGTAACAGAACCACTAGAGTTTATTGAGAAGGGGAGTTACATGGTTAGACCTGAGCTTGTGGAAAATCACTTTGGCAGCTTGAGTGAAGGATAGACTAGAGTGGGGAGAGACTTGTGGCAAGCAGCAATTACAATAGTCCAGGCATGAGGTGACAAGGGCTGTGTCAAAGTAATGACAACATCAGAGGAGAGAAGGAGGCATATTCCAGAGATTTTACGAAGAGGAAATTGACAGGCCTTGGCAACAGATTATATAGGAGCTAAGAAATAATAATGAGTTGAGGATTACCTAGTTTTTAAGTCTAGGGGACAGGGAGGGTGGTGGTGTCCTTGACAGTAAATAAGGAAATTTTGAAGAGGGAAGCTTTTAGGGAGAAAGATAATGAATTCAGCTTTGTACATGTTGGGTTTAAAATATCTACTGGATATCCAATTTGAGATGTTTGAAAAGCAGTTGGATATGTAAGACTAGAGATCAACAGAGAGATTTGGGGCAATCTACTTAACTTCTCTAGACTTCAGTGTCTCCATTTGTAAAAAGAAATGGTTGAGCTAGGATAATTTAAATTTTAGGGGAGGATAGGAGGATAGGAGGATTTGAAAAACCATTAGCACAGAGATAATAATTAAATCCATGGAAATTGATGAGAACATCAAGTAAAGTATGGAGGGAGAGGGGAAGAGGGCCCAAGACAGAGTCCTGTGGGACATCTTAGGTTACTGGGAGTGACCTGGATCAGGATTCAGCAAAGGAGAGTGAGAAAGAGCAGTCTGAGAGGTCAGAGGAGAACCAGGAGAGAGTAGTGTCCTGGAAAACTAGGGAGCATCAAGGAGAAGATTGTGATCAGATATCAAATGTTAGACCAGGGTACCTGGTTTTTCGAATCTTAGTAATGGCAGCTAAAGTCTGAAGTTGGCCTCACCACTTCAGGCTTTTCTAGATGCCTCATGGGATCTTTTGTGCCTCAACAATAATGCCAAACCTCACTTCTTTATCATGCTATATAGCTTACAAACTCCTTTATGCATGTCCTTCCTTAAAAAAAACCAAAACTTCCAAGGGCTGTCCTATATATAATTTCTTTTCATCCTTATGACAATCCAGAGGAACAAAGGACAGGTCTTATTTGAGGCAGCTTGAAGAGAGCAAAGGTCCTGGAGTCAGAAAGATCTAAATTCAAAATCAGCTTCAGATACTTACTAACACTGTGACCCCGGGGCAAATCACTAAACCCCTGCCTGCCTGTTTCCTCATCTGAAAATAGAGTAATAATATGACCTACCTTCCAGGGTTGTTTTGAGGATAAAATTAGATAATATCTATAAAGTTCTTAGCACAGTGCCTGACACACAGTAAGTGCTTAATAAATATTTATTTCTTGAAAAAAAGTGCTGAACTTGGTCAGGAAATTGTCTCTGAGAGCTTTTTAGTTCTCTGGTCCAGAGTATGTTACCTAGCCTCTGTGAACCTCAGTCACTTAATTTATAAAGCAGAGACAATAGTTTTTGTTACTTACCTCATAGGGATAATTGTGAAGAAAATTCTTTATGAAACTTAAACAATAAATAAAATTGACACAATGATGATGATGATGATGATGATGATGATGAGAGAAGAGGGCCCAAGAAATAAGATGATGATGATGGAGATGATAACAAGGAGAAAGAGACAAGAGAGGTTGGCTGACTTGCTCAAGTCTAAGTGGAAGACCAGAACAAATGCCCAAGTCTTCAGATTCATCATCAGGCATTCTTTCCACTCTATTATCTCTCTAAACTACTTCTCGCCCTCTGTTTTTCCTATTTCCACCCTTCATTACTTAGCTTTCTATCCTTCTATTGCAAAAGGGCCTTGTTTCTGTTGCCATAGTCTTACTCAGTTTTCTTATCACTGCCAGTCCACCGTTGGACACGGGATGAAGTAAGGAGAAGACAAGTGTGGACAGGCTAGTAAAAATTTTCCAGGTTGTTGAATTTCATAGTAGATTAATAGCGCCCCCCCAAATTTTCAAGGATATGGGCTTTGTTATTAACCTGTGAGGTTTGGGGCAAATCACTTAACTTCTCTGGACCTCAGTTTCCCATTTGTAAAAAAGAGAGGATCAAGCTAGGATAATTTTAAAGTTTTTTTCCAGCTCTAAATCCTAAGATAAGATTTAATGATCAGCAAAAAGTAGACATATATTTTACGTAGGCCTTTTAATACATAGAGCCTCTTCTGGCACTCTCCTCCAAATCTCC